>OX123182.2:118562453-119762453 GCA_944739405.2 Euclidia mi
TGTCAAAGTAACGGACAACTGATACAACTTAAACAAGATTCAAAATCAACTGGAAACCCGGGGAGTATTGTTTTCATAATTATTTACTTATCCCTGTATCGTTTTATTCATATAATACTAACTAATATACACTATACATTTCATAAACACTGCTCACTGCACGTGAGCGACGTCATTTACAATACACAGCGGCACCGTTTATGTCTCCTTTTGCTTGACAATTTGTGGAAGCAAAATCGATGACGAAAAACATTTGCCTCAGACACCATATACTACATGTCACACTATACACAAAACATAATTATTTATTATAAAATAAGTATATTAGTCTAAGGAGTACAATAGTGTTACACAGGTCAATTTATAGAAGTACCTACCTACATTCCAATTGTATTTTATTGTTTTATAAAAATAATATCAAACATATAACTTTTTGTACCTATTCATTACTTTCATATTCCCCAATAGCTAGATTTAAAATAAGCTGTTCCCAAATTTATTTAATTTACTTTTCTGTTATTTTTTTTATAATCTACCTACATTATTTCCTTCTCAACTTTCTATCCACCCATTTCTTAGTTTCTCTCTGCTGACTTTACTCACTCTTCCTTATATTTCAGGTGCTTACGGGGTGGGTCTGTTCAAATGATGACCCGCAGAATGGCAGTTCTGGAGGACAAATTACAGTCCACACTCAAAGAATTGGAATCCTCCAAAAGCCTGTGTAACCAGCTGCTACAGGAAAGAGAGGACAGCGAAGAAGAAGTAAAGAAAATAGTAGACAAGAACACTGAACTCAAGGCACAGCTGGCTGAAATGCACACACACCATCTTGAAATACTTGAGCAACATGAACAACTTCGACTGACGGTGTCCAACTTCCAACAGTGCATGGACACTCATGAAGAAGCTCTGAGACGTGTTGCTGAACTGGAACGTGAATTGAGTGAAGCTCATAAAACCATCTCCAACATAGAAATAAATAAACACAGTCAACAGATTGCGAATACCTGTAGCCTATATCATGAGTTGGTTAGTAGTGAGCCTGATCATGTGTGCATTAGGGAGCCAGTAGTGACAATAGATCTGACCAGGGAGGATACCATTATTATGAGACCCAGCTTTTCTAGTCGTAATAAACTTAAACGTTACATTAAAATTACTAAATTAATAAAAAAATATCATAAATCTATTAGGAAATATAATGTGCATAGAGTTAATTTTAATCTTAGAAAGGAGCGCATAAACTTAGTTAATCAACTTTCTGAGTACTCTAGAAATTTGGAACATAGCAGATCAGTGTATGATATGGAAACTCATCGCTTAAGGGAAGAGATATTACTTAGGGAAAGAACCTTAAATGAGATCTTCAACAAGTACCAAGCTTCTCAACAAGAACTGAGCAAGCGTATAGTGGAGGCAGGTGAGCTTGTAGACTTGGTGAGGTGTAATGCAGAAATGTATGAGTCTCTGACCAATAAGCTCTCGTGTTCTTGTACTCATGCTCTTGTACAAGCAGAGCCATTGAGTACCGTACTACCTGAGAATTTTTCTAACAATCCGCAAAACTCACACTCATTACAATCAAATTTAAATAAATCTGGGCTTCCAACATCTATTAATAAAACTTTTATTTTTTCTGATAGGCTAGGTCACAATTTTGGTAGTCTTCTCAGTGAATATACAAATCAGTGTGTTATAAATTATTGTAGGCCAGGGGATAGTTACTGTAGTTTAGTTAATCAGATTAAGTTACACCCCTTAGATGAGAGTAGTACTGCAATATTATTGTTTGGTAACAGTTTAACTGTAAAGAGACAGGATATCATAGAATGTGTTGAATTGTTGATAGAACTTAATTCTAAATTTAGTTGTAAATTTATTTTAGGTGCTTTACCTTACTCAAACAACTTAACACACACACAAAATATGCACATACACTCATTAAACATGTTATTGTATAACATAACTTGTCGTCATAGTGACGCAATATTGTTTTTTGACGCTAATAAATTTATTAGTAAATTTATTTTAACTAAAGATACAATGTATCTGCCATTTTATATTAAGCGACAAATTGCTAAGTTATTAGCATACAATTTACAGCAAGGCAGTGAGCCTTGTGTTGACAATTTATTTGATAGGGTTAGTACATGTACTAACAACGTTTTTATTGACACATCTTGTGATTTAAACTCCAAGATAGGACAACAGTTAGGCTGCAGTATTTGAATATAGTACATCAAAACATGCAGGGCCTATCTGGCAAAGAGTTAGAGTTAAGTTTATTTCTAGAAAAATATGACGTTAAGGTTTTGTGCTTAACTGAACATTGGTTAAGCACCCATGAGGTTATTGTTATAAATGAATATTACACAGTGCAGAGTTCGTATATAAGAAAGCAGGCTATTAGAGGCGGTTCTCTCATAATGACTTCAAATTTATTAAAATGCAAAGAACGTAAGGATATTGTAAATTTATCTATTGAGCGCACTATTGAGTTGTCCTGTGTGGAACTAGACTTATATATTATAATTTGTGTATATCGACCCCCTTCTGGTGATTATAATCTATTTGAGACTGTTATGGAAGATGCTCTTAATAAAATTATAGGTAGTCATAAGAATATTATAGTATGTGGTGATTTTAATATTAATATTTTAGAGAATTCTTCACAGTGTACTAGATTTCTGAATCTTTTTAAGTCATTTAATTTAAGTAATTTATTCTGTGAACCTACTAGAGTCTCTGAAACATCTTCTACTTGTTTGGATAACATATTTAGTTCTTGTGTTGCTAAAAACCCAGTAGTTATTAGTTCTCTTCCTTCTGATCACCGTGGACAGATAGCTAGTTTTTCATGTACAACATATGATAAATCACATACAGTAGAATGTAGGCCTCAAACTACCAATCGTCTTATACGTTTTAAAAACAATATTATCGCTAAACTCAATCCCTCAATTTTGAACTCAGAAAATCCAAATACAATTTATAATTCACTTTTTGGAATAGTAAATAATGAGTTTCAAGTTACTTTCAAGAGTAAAACTGTCACATTAAAGGGTACTACCGGATCTTTTAACCAGTGGGCCACTATAGGTATATACAGAAGTAGAGCCAAATTGTTTGAATTATATGGTATGAAACAACATAGATTTGACACACCTTTTCTAAATTATGTAAAAAACTACTCAAAAATTTTTAAACAAGTTTGTGTTATGGCAAAATCTAAATTTATTAGTAGCAAAATTAAGCATTCAACAAATGTAATTAAAGAAACTTGGAGAATTATAAATAATGAAACAGGAAGAGCACGACCACGGGAAAACCAATTTGAACTAAAAGAAAACAATTTATTAGTCACCAATCAAACTCAAGTAGCGCATATGTTCAATAGTTTCTTTGCGAGCATACCTTTAACAACTACTAGCTCTTTACAATCATCATCCTTAGACGCTGGAAATTTTTTGCTTAGCAGTGTACCTGAATGCAAGAGCGTGTTTAGATTCGAGCACGTTACCCCGCGAGATATATTGATCGCATATAATTCAATTAATATTAAAAATACCGGCGACTTTTGGGGCATTTCAATTAAAATTTTAGGTACTATAGTTGAGACTGTTGCGCCTTACCTCTCTATAATTTTTAACCAATGTTTTGACTTAGGCGTATTTCCGGATTTGATGAAATTAAGTAAAATCATACCTTTATTCAAATCTGGCAGTAAAAATGACGTAAATAACTTCAGGCCCATCTCTATCTTGCCGGCATTTAGTAAAATATTTGAAAAGATTTTATTAAAGCAGCTACTAAGACACTTTAATTTAAATAGTCTGCTTCATAAGGATCAATACGGATTTACTAAAGGTAGATCCACTACTGATGCGGGTGTTGCTCTCATAAAACACGTCTATAATGCTTGGGAGTCATCTAAAAATGCTATCGGAGTATTCTGTGACCTCTCAAAAGCATTTGATTGCGTTCATCACGACACACTATTGCGTAAGCTCCGCCACTACGGCGTAGAGGAAACCGCACTTTGTGTTGTCGAGTCGTACCTGCGGCAAAGATTTCAGTGCGTCGATGTAAATGGGACTACATCCTCTAAATTACCTATACAGTTAGGCGTTCCACAAGGCTCTATTTTAGGTCCTTTTCTATTCCTTGTATATATTAATGACTTACCTTTTTATTTAAAAAATATCTGTGATGTCGTACTTTTTGCAGATGATACGTCACTTATTTTTAAAGTAGATAGGAATAGGAATCAATTTGATGATGTAAATAATGCACTTATACAGGTTACACAATGGTTTACAGCAAACAACCTAGTGCTTAATTCTAAAAAGACCAAATGCGTTAAATTTGCTTTACCTAACGTTAGACAACTGGGACCTAATATAAGGCTAGATAGGGAGGAACTTGACACAGTTGACTCGACAGTGTTTCTAGGCATTACACTAGATAATAAGTTACAATGGGGTGCACATATAGCATGTCTTGCAGGTAAGCTCAGTTCTGCTGCGTATGCTGTCAAAAAAGTTAGACAACTTACTGATGTTGACACAGCTCGTCTAGTTTATTTTAGCTATTTTCATAGTGTCATGTCCTACGGTATTTTGTTATGGGGCAAAGCTGCGGATATTCAGAATATCTTCGTTCTACAGAAACGAGCAGTACGAGCTATATACATGTTAGGGGCAAAATATACTCTTAGGGAACGCTTTAAGTCTATAGGGATTCTTACAGTAGCCTCGCAATTTTTATTTGCTAATATATTGTATATTAGGCAAAATATAGGTTTATTTACTACAAAAAGTGATGTACATAACATAAATACTCGAAACAGGCATAAGTTATATGCCCCTTATCATCGTTTACATAAAGTTAATAATTCTTTTGTAGGGCTAGGTATTCGTATATACAATAAAATACCAATTAGTCTTTTAGAATTGCCATTTAGTACGTTCAAAAGTAAAATAAAAGACTGTCTTATTAGGAAAGGTTATTATACCATTAATGATTATTTCAGTGATAAGGATAGGTGGTCACTTACACTAGCCAACTCTTGATTTTTTTAATTTATATAGATACCTTATTTTTCAGTTTTTTTTTTTTATATAAAATCTCTAGTTCTATTAATTTAATATTCATGCATTATTAGGTCATTCAACTTACTACATTTACATTTTCATTGTTGTTCCATAAATTTTATTAAAATTTGCTACAGTGTTAGATGAAGGTAACTCGTTATCATGGGCTGGATACTAACGTTTTTGTAATTTTCGTGTATTCATATACCGTCACTTTCTGTAACATACTTTTCCACCATAGTTCTGAACATGATCGCGAGTTGCCTACATTATAAAGCGTAAGTGGATGCTCCTGTTACACAAGATTCACATTTGAAGACTACTACAGCACTTAATTTAATAACTACATATTTTGTATATAATATGTATGTTCTTATTTACTATTTACAAGTAATTAATTACAATGTGAAACAGTTGCAGCTCCTTACAAAAACAAAATATGTACCATAACACTGGCGATTAAAAAGAGTGGCCACGAGTTTTATTGCCCGTTCTTTCTCGTGGTTCTACCTATTGCTTTGCGAATGGGCAGTAAATGTAAATGTAGAAGCATTACTAATTTACTTTAAAAATTTGACGTTCATAAGCGTCACGTTGTGACCTAGATGAATAAATGATTTTTGATTTTGATTTTTGATTTTGACACTGCGCCGAGTGATGTGGGTGCGACCCCTCCACGAGGCAACACTTTGTGTAATTCACAAATTATTGTTTCGAGTCTGGGTGTTCATTGTTTCCGTTAGTTGGATGTTTGTAAAGTCCCCCGCGACACAGGATTTAGAAAATCTTAAGCGGGAGTTGTCTTTTTTATAAACAAATCAACTATCGTGACCAAGACCAGCTAAATAATATTATATGTACTGTAAATAAAGTGAAATGTTTCCTTCTTTCGCATACTTTTATTAGGTACAGGTACTTTTATCGTTTTCAGGACTTGGCTACTAGTACTGACTCAATATCCCAGTCGGGAACTTAACAGGAATGACATCTGGGAAGAAAATCGGCATGATCACAGTTAAATTGATTTATTTAATTTTTATTTTTGTACACTTACGCCTGTATCCCCGAGAGGGTAGGCACACATTTCGCCATGATTTTTTAGGTCCCACGTAATATGGGGCGAGCCTATTGCCGTTACCGGGCACTTCACCAGACTCCGTACTGCTACTGAGAATTCGGAAAACCCAGTAACACTTTTGTTCGACCCGGGAATCGAGTGCGGGACCTCAGATCAGCAGTCGCATACGCTATTCACTAGACCATGGAGGCAGTCAAATTGGCTGGCAGCGGCTGGACACGAAGAGTCGAAATTCAAACTCTGTGGCGTGCCATTGGAGAGGCCTATAACCAGCAGTGGATTACCGATTTATGATTATTATGCTGAAAGGACCATGAAAGTGTAAGTTCTATAAATGTGAACACGATTAACACGGTAATATATTGTAACTTATCGTCGTGACTATATTTATTGTTAATTATACGTGGTACGTAATTAAAATAAATCATAGACGTAATATTGACCATAGCCATTCCATTAGATGTTTAATGGAATGGCGAGTAATCCTGACGCTACACAATTTCGCGATGATATTAATTGCGACAGAAAAGCATTAGATAACGTAAGTAAAGAGAAGAGACGTAAATTTTCCTTCGTCTTTTCTTTCTTACCTACAGTTGTTTCTTTTTTCTTTTTTTTTATAACAAATCCCGCACTAGAACTAAATCCTATGTCGCAGGGGACTTTACAAACATACAACTAACGGACACAATAAACACCCATTTACTTCACAGTTTCCTCTCAAATTATCGGTCTACTACCTATTTCAGGGTTCCGTAGGTCTCTCCGTTAGTTCGTGGTTTTATGCAAAAACGATAAGCACTAGAGAGCTAAAGTTTGTCATAGTTATACATTGTAACCACGCGGACAAAAGTGTATTTTGAAATACGTTTCGTTTACTGGTAGCTCTCCTACACCTAAATGTAAAGCCCATTATTTTTTTGTTCCCACAACTTTGTATGTTGTACCAATAGATAGGGGTTTACTTAAACTCCTTTTTTATTTAGGGATGCAGACATACATAGACACACGCCTGTTTCCCGGAGGGGTAGGCAGAGACTACGAAAAGCAATTTGCAACGATCCTGACATATCTCTCTTGCTTCATTCATTCCCATCAAATTGCTCATGCAGGCTCTTCGGTTAAGGGTACTTCTAAACTGTCCTTTTTCCTTATTTAGGGAAGCGTTTGTGAAATATTTAGGAAAGCCATCAATCGCAGTGTGTGTCAAGTGTGTACACTGTACAGTTATAGTTCATTTAAGTATAGATAGTTATGTTTGTCAATCAGACGCCAGTAAATAAACTAACAACGATTTATCTATAGTGAATTGTGCATAAAGGGCAGAAGCCAATGACCGGTCATCAGCGACGCGCTGTCAAACTTTACGCAATGCTAATACTGTACAATATAGACGCGAAAGTTACTTTGCATATTTGTTCGTTTGCACTCCTAAACTGTAAAGTCGATTTTGATGTGACTCTATTTAGAGATGGCAAATAAATATTGTTCAGTACCTGCGATTTACAAGCACGCTCTACATATTTGGTTCATTTGCATTCCCACAGTATTAAGCTGACTTTGATGTGGCAGTAATGATGAAATCTACCTAAACGTTTATTCAAGAGTATTTTTTTTATTGTTACTTATGAAAATCCATCAATTTTCAGTAATAATTGTGCCATTTGCAGTTAAATGTATTTTATCTTCTTTGTAATCGGATCGAATTTTCAAGTTCTGAGCTTATCTATGATACCTTTTAAAATGATACGGGAAGTCTTAGTGCCTGATATCGTGTGCATTAGAACGTATTTGAATATGCATAACATACGGGAGGACACAGATACGCAAATTTCGAGAGTCCAATTTTCGGGAGTGGATTGCACAAGCTGATAGATTGATTGGTAGATAGCTAAATGTAGCCAATTTCGATTATAATGCATTACTGTCTGTTTTCAATTGCAGACTTTAATAACTTCTATTTTCTACCGACTTCCAAACAGGAGGAGATTATCAATACGGTGGTCTACTATATTATATCTTTAACTTATGATTCCTGTATATGTAGATAGTCCAAAATAATAGAAACCTAGATGACAGCATAGCATCTCCTCAATAGCCTATAAAAGATCTCCCATTTTTTTCATCTAAGAGGGACCTATTTGCAAGATAGTGGATTAAGATTATCTTTCAAAAACCCTGTGCTAACTTACAAAATTTAAAGATATACTTACACATAACAATTAAGATAAAACGTAATTTTTCTCGTTAACGTACCATAACACCATCGGTTGATTGCTCTCATCAAATAAATTAACAAGTCCCTCTGAGACTATTTTCATAAACTTTTAAAAGGAAATAAAAGTTACTGAATCCGTTGTAATGTAACCTACTGTGGGACTGTTTGCTGAAAGAAAATATATTTTGCATTACCTACGTTTGTAATGAATTGGAATTGAGTAATGGAAACAGAATTGTCTGTTGCCGAAATATTTATAAAATGTCGACAAGATCTTATTATAAACAAATAAGAGACCAAAATCGCAAAGACTTGTACCTATATTCTATCTCATCATCATCAGCCTTTAACAGTCCACTACTGAACTAGGCCTCTCCTTTGAAAGGAGGAATTGGCCTGCTGTACCACGCTTGCCAAACGGTTTGATATAGGGTTTGTATCAAGTTTTCATTCTCTTACAGTGCTGTTCTCGGCATAATATGCTCCCTCTGTCGGCTCTTACGACACCCATGGGATGATATGGGGTGGTATCTTAGACCATCATATAGTTTTCCAACTTTAATCATTACTTAACCTATGAATAAAGTACGAACTATTTATGTTAGGTATAATCAAATGGAATTCATAAATATGTTCCTAAATAATATGGCATATACAAAAAGCTTATTTTTGCTACTCAACTACTTACTCCATTTCGATAAGAAAAATAAAACATAAGTTTTTACCTTTGAAGAATAATAAATTAATTTTTCATTTAAATTCAGGAAAGCCGTATCCTCTATTCTCAAAGATGACCCATGTCCAACAGTAAGACAGCTTGTAAACTGATATTAAATTCCTCTTATTACAAAAACGATTACAATAAATTCCAGTTTTGGAGCAAAAAAAATTGTTCATACAATAAACAAATGTCCATCAAAACGTAGTATTGTAATTTGAGCAGTATTTATCTTGTAATAAAGATAATAGTGTCAAAGATCACTAACCTTATGTATTCATTTATTTTTTTACACATTTTTATTTCGTACAAAACTGTTTTAGTTCTAAAACCACCGTGTTTGAACCTGTTCGAGTATTTGTGTCAATAATGTGGAATCAAATCGTATTTTTGTCAATTTTTGCATTCACGAAATGTGTAAGTTTGTTTTTATGTTTTTGACACACTTGTCTAATAAATAACAAGATGTTACGGTTTTTCTATTATGAGATTAATGGTATATTGGCACCTATTAATATTTTAAATAAATCAGAAGTTACTTTACGTGATTGAAGTGACTAATTTAAACACTAATCCTGAGATTTGGATTCAATACCCAGGTGAAAATTATTAATCCTCTCCGAAAAAGAGTCTGAAAACTTACTAAAGGAAATTGGATATTTTGCATCGGAATATTTGAGGCACTGGCTTTAAACATATCAAATGGAAAACTTTCACCATCAAATGGGAAATATATTCTAATAAATTAATACTTTAAAATAACTCTAATCTACTTAACTAACTTAATCAATACTACGAAGTACCAGACATACCACGTGTAACGACGCAGAATTGCATAGGATCAGTTAACAGGTACCATCTTTCCCATGCAGATAATGATAATACTTATGATTGCGCTACAAAATATAACCCAACGCTCTCGCTCTCTTCTCTCTACAGCCTTATGTAGGCCACTGCTGGACATAGCCATTTTTATTTTGTCTCACAGTAACACTAAGATTCTTTAAGAGGATTTGGAGGCACTGCGGAGTAACAAAGTGATAACTGTATGAGAAGAGATGGACCAACTAAACGATGTTTGTCATCGTCTAATTTATCAATTGGTGAAGGGTTACAATGCTCACACCTGGCCACGGCTCAGACAGCGAACTTCGGTTTCGGCTATCATGAAGCTATATGCTGTCACAGAACTTCATGACCGTATATGTCAAAACTACTGCTCTTTAGACTAGAAGCCTGATCATAGCATCAAAGGCGAAAGTCTGATACCACCAGCTCGATAAAGCTAACATAATGATGTCGAGAGTCAGTCACTGCAAATCAGAAAACGTCCCGAATATGGCCCGATGATGCATCAATAAAGCAATGAAAATTTACACATATATGAAGCCCATCGGACTTGCTCTTAGGAAATATAAATGGTGATTGTAAAATCATATTTCGCTACCAAATCATAACTGTGTGTGTTCTTTAAGCAAAGTACTGCAATCTTGTTGTTTATAAAAACATGCGACGTTGTTGGTTCTTATCTCAAATGCTCACAACAGACTTATTTAAATTATTCCCATGCTTAATTAAAGAGCAAAAACTGGATTATTTTTTGAATCAGATGTTTTGTATTCTAGTTACAATCTTACTTGTTTTTGCTCGTGTCTTTAATAGAATAAGATTATTCTAGAAAAATCTAATTATTTTGGAAGAATAATATTTTCTTGGGTTTACGCGAATGTTACACATTGAAATTAAACTACAGTTTACGGATTTTATCGCGTTATATTGGTTTCATAATCGTTTATTTAATCGTTTATTTTTCACTTGTTATTACATTTAAACCGAATGATCTAGAAACTACATTTTTATTACTAGCCGACGTTTCGAATTCTTTACAGGATTCATGTTCACGGCAGACTGAGGTGGTATTTGTCTTTGTCTTGAATTTAAAAGTTATCTCAAAGTACCCGAACATTTTTCAACTATTGGTGTTCCTATCTACGCAGAATGTGCTCACTGTGTCTTGATGTCTTCTGGTGACTTTGTCCTTCTTGGGTTTCATTAACCTGATAACAGGGTCCCAAGCTGGAGGAACATTCCAACCATCTTCCCTATTGAAATAAGGATGTTTTTTAATTTCAATAGCTTCTCGTATCATTCTTGGAATAAAGCGGCGTCTCTCTTGATCTCGTAGAGACAGCTGTCACAGCGTGACTGCCACGCCGCCAAGCTGCAATTTGGGTCACAGAAAGTTTGTGTTCAGAGCGCCCATTGGAAATGCGCCTCTATGTAAATATCTGAGCTCTTTGCATATAGTGAAATGTGTTATTTTTATTATTGTCTAACAGCCAGTCCCAATATTTGATATGTCCGTGGCTTCAGTTACGAGAGATACATAGTTGACATAAGTATCATACAAAATATGCCTCATACGTATTGCTAGTACCTAGCTAGATCTATGGATAGATCAAATATTACGATCGGCCGTAAACCATTCAGCCGCGACGGAAAATCACTTTCTATTTATTAACTTTCTATGACTGTCTTGTTTATCTTAATGTATAAGGTGGGGCCTGGTGACCCGTAACACAGGTAATTCCATTACAAAAAAAAAATATCTATTTACTAACATTGATGTGGGAAGCTTTATCTTTACTTATTTAGCTTATCCAAGATTATCGTCAATTTATATGCTTGCGTGGTCCAGTGGATAGCGCATGTGTCTGCTGATCGGGAGGTTCCGGGTTCGATTCCCGGAACGGGCAAAAGTTTTACTAAGTCTTTTTCCGAATTATTAGAAGCATCACGGAGTCTGGCAATGCATCATGGAGTCTGGCAATCTCGACCCCTATTATGTGGAACCTAAAAATTTGGCGAAATTAGGGTGTCATATTACATGCCTGCTTACCCCCTTCGGGGATGCAGGCATGACGCTATAAAAAAATATGATAAGTTATATAGTGGTTGAAACAGATGAATGGCATTTATACACTGTATCATACAACATTGAGTTTTCTTTCGATTGTCTCATTTACACGTATAAGAAACGAGTGAAACAGACGATAGCCATTTTTCTTGGTGTTGTGTGTGGAGATTGCGTGTGCGTGTGTGGATGTGTGTGTGAGGCATATTTCTGAGAAGTTATTTCTCGTGGCCCCCTCTGACAAACGGATGAAACTCGCAGTGAATGAAATAAGAAGTTCTTTGATCGATGATCGCTGTGACCGCGGGTCAAGTTACAAGAATCCTACTCATACTCGGAATAAAAAACATAAATTGCATGTTTCAATCTTAGGCGGTGTCAGATTAGCGTATTTTTATGCGCGTATACGGTCGTTTCAGCATACGTGCTTACATGCGCGCTACATTACGCGCTTCAAAAGACCAGACTCGCGTAAACGGGAATATTTCGGCGTGTTCGTTCGAAACGATAGTGACATCTTGTCAGTGTCAACATTCTGACGGCTCACGCCTATACGAGCTTAGAAGCGCGTCAACGCTCGTACGAGTTGCATGTTTGCCAAAAGGCGCGCCTATACGCGCCTACATGCGCTTCCAAAAACGAGCTTATACGCGCGTATAAAACGCTAATCTGAAACCGTCCTTAGGATGTTTGTAACGCAACCTCTTAAACATGGGATGATTGATTTGTATGAAGACAGAATACTAAGACTTTTTATTACCTACTATAAATTAACACCTAATTTTGTTTTCGGGGTGACATTGGGCTGGAGCGGAGCTTTGTTCAGGGTGTCAGATGTTGGATGTGGGCATTTACGCTATATTGGCTGAATGGCCAGACTCCTCTTATCTATAAATTATAGTGACATAAAAACCTGTGCGATATTTTTAGCGATTAAGAGCATTCATATTTTAATAATCCTCTACTAACACAGTCGTTGCGTTCGTACTCTTTCAACCTGCTTTATGTTGCAGTAAACATAGAGGTCTTGTCTTAAAGGCATTACTTCCAAAATCCTAAGAGGACAATACTACGAAACAGAATTTCCAGCAGATAGAACTCTACGTAACATTGCAACAACTTTTCAGAACATTTCGATTAATCCCTGCCGGCAACTCAGGACCTTTCTTTCTTAACTTTCTTGTAAAATGAACATTATTTTAGACGCAAGTTCCAAAATGTTCTAGTTAAACTAATAAAATAAAGATTTGCTCGAAATTCTATAAATCACGAAAGAATAAAAGATTATCCATTTATGGGTATATACTGTAACGATCTACACGCTTCTCGTCTTACCCTTGCACCCGAGTATTGAACGGAATCGTTCACTCACTCGGCCCTTTTTAACTTCTTCACGCCTTTTTTGCTTTGAAATATGGCCTTTGGAACTTAAGTATTTTGAGTTCTCGTTATGGACTTATACCACTAGGCTATTCTTTTGTTAATCATACTGGAAGTCTGAAAGCTTTTCCTCTGGGTGGCACATTCTTGTTTAAGTTTCTGTTTGGAGAAAATGTTGTTTCTTGTTTTAGATGTTACGTTTTTGGTATGGCATTGGTATTTATATAATGGGCGATTTGAAGTTTTCATGACATAAGTTTGCGAATGGTTTTCGTTTTCAATTTTTAGATGGGCTTGAGTTATTGTCGATTATTTAGCAGTAGCTGTATAGAGATGGAAACGTGGTTGACAATAACGGTAAGATGGCACCATAAATTTGTACGGATATCTGTTTGCAGCTCCGTCCGCGTGGATGTCGGCGATCTCCATAAAAAGCCTATGTGCTTATTATACGTCATGTTATTCTCATGTACTAACTGCACTGTTTGTTACTGCGGCGAGGGCTGCGAGTTCGATCCCTTCACAGAACAATACTTTGTGGATCACAGTTATTTGTCTGGACGTTCTTTGTTTGCGTTGATTGAAAGTTAATAAAGTATTCCTCGATAAGCGATAACTATATAAAACTAACTTTCTTGTATAAAACTAAACAGTCATCAACATCGTCCCAACGTTATCCCAGCTGCATCTCGGACTTAGGTATGGTCCTGGAGCCCGGCGTCTGCTTACAAGTCTAACCAGATTTGATAGCATGTCAGCTTAATAAAACTAAACAGTAATACTTATTATGCACCACGTGAGTTACTTCTTTTTGTGGTTGCACTGTGGAAAGACTTTTCAAGCCGTTTCGACTCCGACATTTGGTTGAAAATTATGATCAACTCTCCTTAATGGCATTTCGGGTCAACTCACTAAAACCACCGCGGTGTACGTAAAGGAAATGGCGGTGCGCATACTCTATCGCAACCCCGGCCGGGATTGGGTCCACCGTTTAGAGTTAGCCAAGAGTGGGATCTCCACCTTGTCGTGGTGGAGGGGCTCAGGAACCGTGGCTTGGAAACCCGCGGTGAAGCTAAGCGAGATGCCGGGAGTGGACGCTCCACGTGGGCTTGGAGGGGCCTGCGCGGAACGCGTCCAAAGGTGCGGGTGCGGGGGACAGTTCTGTCTGTCCCTCGCAGTCGGGCGCGGTCGCAGGAGGAGAGGCGTGTCGGTGTTGCGTTGCCGCGCGCCCTATCTCCCGCGACCAAATGGGGGCGCACCATTGCGTCGCGGTGGGGCCGTTAACGGGAGTTAGCGGGCCCCATCAAGTAGGCACCTGGCATCAACCACAAGGAATGATATCGAATGTCGTACCAACAAAGAAGATATACAAGGCACTTGTTTTTCTACTATAAAATCTTATAATGACCCGGTAATCTTATTTTCGTTTTCAACTCCGTCAATATAATAAGCCACTTACTCCATTCAAAACAGGTCAAGTTAGATGTTAATCTGTTTTGAAGTGTCGCTCTTTATTGGACCCCTAAAAGGTTTGATCAAAAATAAAGGCGAGTGTGTCTGTTGATTTAGCTTTATTTATCTTCATGAGGACTGCCTCGTTGATCTCGCGGCATAAATGTGCGCGTCTGATTGGGAGGTCTCGGGTTCGATTCCCGGGTCGGGCAAAATGTTTTTTTGGGTTTTTCCGTTAGGATATTCTCAGTAGCAGCACGGAATCTGGTAATGTGCCTGGTACGGCAATAAGGCTCGCCCCCTATTACGTGGGACCGAAAATTCATGGCGAAATGTAGGTGTAATATTACACCTCTGCCTACCCCTTCGGGGATACAGGCGTGAGACTATATTATCTTCATAAGGAAAGCAATGGATTGGTGGCAATTTTGTGATTTATTAAGATATATTATTAGAATTGTGGGTCTAATAATGTAAACCACTAGTATTGGTGGTGGACACCCATTGAAACAATGCGAACAGAGAACTCCCAGTCTCGCAACAACAATTTGTGGATCGTGGATCACACAAAGAGTTGTATCCTTGTGCAAATGCCAAAAATGTAACAAATAGAAGTAATATACCTAATGCAGACAGATTAGTTCTTAACATGATACCAAAAAGTTCACGCTTTAAAAATATTTTTTATGTTATGTGTGTAACATCATATAACAAAATTCCAATGCACATAAAAGAACAAAATTTATCAAAATTCACAAGGGATTTGAGAAATTGGCTACGACAACAAATGTTTTATTCAGTTAAAGAGTTTCTGGATTGGAAATAGTACAGGTATACATGCAAAATTGTAACCCTACTGCTTAAATGTATTTCATTTATTAATATAACCACATTATAACTAGAAAAGCAAAAAAAAATATTTGCATGCTTATGATCCATGGCTAAATGGGCTTGTTCTTAATATTATATAATTATTTGAATGCAAACATCGTATGTAACCCTACTTACAGTGAATAAATGATTTGAATTTGAATTCATCTTGAGGGATCAAACCCACAAAACTCGGCGCAGTGCTAAACGGCGAGGCCACCGCGCTGATCACTATGCCATACGTGCACTTGAAAGAAGCTTGCTTATTTATTTCTCGCACGCGTTGCACTCATTGCACATCATCATCATCATCAGCCTTTAACAGTCCACTGCTGGACTAGGTCTCTCCTTTGAAAGGAGGAATTGGCCTACTATACCACGTTGTCCAAACGGGTTGGTATGGGGTTTGCATCAAGTTTTCCTTTTCTTACAGTGCCGTTCTCTGCATAATACGCTCTCTTTGTCGGCTCTTACTACACCTATAGGATGCTATGGGGTGGTGACAATCCATATTCTTAATCCGTCACCACACGGACGCTCTTTGCACACCCTGAAAAAAAGAGTATGTAGATGAGAGACACAAGCTTGCCCCAGTCACATTAAAGCATTTTCTGAAGCGTTCGCCTTCACATTTATATAAATGTATACAAACTTACTTGTTCAACCTAGAAAATCCTTCGAATAGAAATCTAAGATTACAAACAGTTCACGTCCACATTATCATCTATACATATAATAAAATGGTAGGAAAGTCAAAACTGTACATTGAATATTTTTTTTAAAGAATAATTGGGGTGTGATCTACTATCGATACCGAGGCCAAAAATATAGATTTTAGAATTTTTGTCTGTTTGTCTGTTTATCTGTTTGTCATTATATCCGGGATAAAGTAAAAAAGTACTGCATGGATTTACTTCAAATTTGGCACAAATATTATTAAAAAGTCGGGTCACCACATAGGCTACATATTATCACGCTATGACCTACAGGGAACGAGCAGAGAACCTTTATTTCTTCAACGCATTCCGTAACAACGTGTAATGTAACAATGCATATTTGAATGTTGTTATTAAGTTAACTATGTTATAAGCTAGCTTCACACTATAAAAATCACGCAATATAAGTAACTTAGGCTGATAAACATAATTAATTGAATATTTAAGTAGAATCAAGACAATTTTAATGCAGCGCCATCTAAGAGAGTTCAAAAACATCAAGTCAAATTACATGTGTGTGCCCTTTTTGGATATAAATAATTTAAATTTGAACATATTGGCGACGTTAATAGTTGTTTTCAAAAGTCATAGATGGAGTTGTAAATTTTCTTCTTAAAATTGTATTTTTAATTCGTTTCAGAGATGAGCAAGACTATTAGTTGAAGTTATTGAATTAATTAACTACACCATCGCCACACTTGATTGCTTACATCATTTATGTCAGAATAAATAGTAATAGAGTTAGTACAAAATAAACATTTTGGTCACATTGGTGTAATTATTGCTTCATAATTAATATATTTTCATGTCGCATGTAAACTTGCTTTAAATTGTCTTCCGGGATATACATATAGCACGTAACTTTGTTTGGATTAACTTTTATAAACATTAGTGAGATGTGGAACTAGCTTGATTATTTTTACTCACACACAGCCATTTATTTATTATTACGTCTGAAGCGGTTTGGTGGATACTGGTGTTCTCTATACATGAGAAGCATCCTACCGTAATGCATTTACACGACAACCTAGAGAACGGCCTGCGCATATATTTTGATCCCGACAGCGTTGCTGAGCACTTGGAAAAGCCGCGTCAAACAACTCTCTTAGCATTTTTCAGGCTCTGTAAAAATCGATCAGTTTGGGAGGTCCCTTACGTCATACGTAAGGGACCTCCCAAACTGAGATGCCTTAATATTACACGTACGACAAGCAAAAGGGTGTATTTAACCGACGTTGACGAGCAGGTGCTGTGTAAGGTTTTCCGGGAAGTTTCAAGGTCACCGCATTTTGTAGAGTTTATACCGTACTTTTATATTATTTGTGTAATAATGTCGAATGCTGTTTTCTGCGGTTGTTACTTCACACGGTCCGAGGCCCAACGTCTTTCGCCTTTCTGAGGACATTTGATGGCTTAGAGTATCCCACTTACCGCACAGCCTGCGTAGTACGTCACTTTCTCGACGGTGACCAATACTGCGATGACAACCTCGGAGGCGAGGCGAGCGTCAGTGACAGTCCTAGCCGCATGCGTCATCTGTTTGACGTCAGTAACTGATGACCGCGTGCTGAACACCTGTCTCAGTTCACTTCAAGACGTGGTCATTTCTATCGGCGGCAATCCACTGGTCAAATATTTGTTACCAGCTTCCCAATCATCACCGCATCAAGATCGTGAAAATTGGGAGTATAACGCTGAGACAATTTGAAATGACCACCTTACGAACTTTACGACACCGTCCTTGAAAGCGTTGGGCAAAGCCAGGCTACAATGTTTTTCTTGGATGCTCCTGGTGGAACAGGAAAAACATTTGTTACTACTGGCATAATTGCAGAGGTCAGGAGGCAAGGCAAAATTGTCATTGCTGTAGCGTCGCCGGCAATCGCTGCCACACTGCTTCCGGGTGGCAAGACAGCACATACTATGTTTAAATTTCCCATCGATTTAGAGAGCGCCGTAACACCCGTTTGTGGGGTGTCACGTAACAGTGATATGATAAGGGACACGTGCTCAAGGATTGATCTCTGATCGTATGGGATGAGCGTACAATGGCCAATAGGAAGGCAGTTCAGGCCATGGACAGAACCCTGCAGGACATCCGCAGGAACGAGAATTTAATGGGTGGTCACAGTTCTGTTCAGTGACGATTCCCGACAAACGCTTCCCGTGGTGACGCGGGGATCGAGGGCTGACGAGGTGAGTCATCATCATCATCATCATCAGCCTTTAACAGTCCACTGCTGGACTAGGCCTCTCCTTTGAAAGGAGGAATTGGCCTACTATACCACGCTGGCTAAACGGGTTGGTATAGGGTTTGTATCAAGTTTTCCTTTTCTTACAGTGCTGTTCTTGCTCCCTCTGTCGGCTCTTACGACACCCATGGGATGATATGGGGTGGTGACATTCCGTATTCTTAATCCGTCACCACACGGACAAGGTGAGTGCTTCGTTGAAATTATCTTTGTTGTGGTCACGAGTTCGTATGCTGCGCTTGACCATTAATAATATGAGAGTTCAGCTTGGCGTCAATGCACGTGCTCAACAATTCTAAGATGTCTTTCTAAGTCTTGGCGAAGACACTCTACCAGAGGAGAGAGGTGGACAGGTGGTGCTTCCAGAGTCTCTCAGTAAAGTTGTATCCAGCTTAGTATTATACAGCTGTATACCGTAATAGCAGAATTAGTCAGTGTGTGAGTGGCCTACTTTGACGCCCAAAAATGATCAGGCTGTAGCAATTAACGAATGCATTCTCTCGGAAATTGAGAGGAATGAAGTGGTCTACACCTCTATAAACACTGTCGTCGAGCAAGAAAACGCCACACATTATCCCGTGGAATTTCTGAACTCCCAGTCAGCAAGTGAACATCCAGCGCATAGCATCAAGCTGAAGGTTGGTGTCCCGATTATGCTTCTTCGGATCCTATCTCCTCCGAAGTTGTGTAACGTGACTCGCCTGAAAGTCATCTCGCTCCACAGACACACCATTTAGGAAATTCTTACGGGTTGTGGCGTCAGCGAGACAGTATTTATACCACGCATTCCTCCCATACCTCATAATTCAAGCGCATACAGTTCCCCGTGAGTGTTTACTTCGCGATGACCATCAATAAGTCGCAGAGGCAGACATTGAGGGCAGCGGGTGTCCTGTATGTCGCTTGCTCCTGCGTCACCAGTCCTGACTCTCTTTACATTTTGGCTGCGGAGAGCCAAACCACTAATGTTGTATATCGAGAAGTCCTATAAGTATGTATTTTACCCTGTTATGTATTCCTTATTTTCTCCAACTGCTTCAGTCACAACTTATGACTTAATTCAGCAGAATCGCCATAAAGTCATTTATTCAAAGCAGGCTGAAAATCAGCACTTTTTGAAGGTCAATTTTACAAAAGACAGTCTCCCTCTGTTACTACACATTCTGCAGGTAAGAAATATAAAGAAGAAACGGGTAAATGAATGTTATTTTAAAAGGAATATCTTCTCATATCTTCACGCCTTTTATCCCCGAAGGGGTAGGCAGAGGTGTATTACACACCCACACTTCGCCAGATATGTTTCGGTCCCAATGTAATAGGGGGCGAGCCTATTGCCGTCTACCGGGCACATTGTTAAGCGAGCGATAATTAATTAATATTTTTTAATACACACATAACTTCGAAAAGTCAAAGGTGTGTGCCCGGGTTAGCTGGGGATCGAACCCAAGACCATCGCCTCGGCAGTCCGCTAAATACACCACTATGGGCTATCGCCGCCGCGTATTTTTTAAAAGGTATAATCGTAGGTATTTATTTAATAGTTAGGTGCTGTATAGCGTTCACGCAGACGACGTCGCGGGCAGCAGCTAGTGCTAAATAAAATACTGCCAAGGAAATTGGACTAGATCGCGCTTGAGAACAACACAATACAATGATATTTACGAAGTCGTATGTCCTACTTACGTCGGTTCATTTCCCGTGCGATGCTCGACTGGTGTAAGCCAACCCAACGATGTTTCCGGAACGTACATTTGATTTGACGTTTCGAGGGGAAAATGTTCAAGAAAATCGTTTAAAGGGATGATGGAACGGAAAATCGATTTGCGTTGTGCGGGTGAAACAATGATTGATGGGAAAGCACTCTGGTCATTATCTACTACTGGAATGAGTTGATATCAGTTATGGAAATTACACTCAATATGAGATGAGAGATCGCAGTCTGTTGAAATACAGAAAGAATATGGGTCTCGAACTTCCTCTGCTTCGCAATCCGTCACCAGAGGTATTCCCCAGGGTTCGTTGTTAGGGCCTCTTTTATTTATTATTTATAGTGCAGATATCATTGATTGCTTTAGATACTGCAAATATCACATGTACGCAGACGATATCCAACTATACATGTCCTTTAGCCCTAACGAAACTTCGGCATCGGTGCATAGGATGAATGAAGAGCTTGATAGAATCGTCTCGTGGTCGGAGCGTAACAGCCTAACGTTGAATCCTACAAAATCAAAGTTTATTGTTCTGGGGAGCAAAACACAAGTAAACGCTATTATTTCTGCTAAGCCAGAGATAAAGATTAAGGATAAAATTATTGACAGGGCAGAAACAGCCTGTAACCTAGGTCTAACAATTGACCCTGAACTCCGTTTTGAGGCGCACATTAGCAATGTGGTTAAGAGTTGTTTTTATAGGCTGAAGACATTGTATAGATTTAGAAAATATTTCAGTGTAATGATAAGAAAAAGATTAGTAGATAGTCTAATCCTTTCTAAATTTAACTATTGCGATATAGTATAGGACCTTTGTCTACTGTCAAGAACTGAACGTATAATACAACGAGTACAAAACGCATGCGCCAGATTTTGTTTTGACATCCCGCGTCGTAGCCATGTTACGCCTTTTTTAAATGACGCTAATATGTTAAAAATGTGTAACAGACGAAAGCTTCACTTGGCTTCGTTACTGTTCGGCATTGTTAAAACGTGCTCGCCTAAATATTTATACGAGAAGTTAAACTGGAGGCAGAATCACCTTGCACACCCCGCGCGTTCCATGACCAAACCGCTTTCAATACCGCAGCATAGGACCACGGCGTTTAGAGGTAGTTTCAAATTCGCGGCCACCAAATGCTGGAACTCATTACCACCTCCAGTAGCATCTAAAATAAGCAGGATAGGCTTTAAGAACTTATACAAGAGAATTTTATTGAATACACAAAAAATTACACAATAAAGTGGTGACTTCTTTACATAGATACGTTATGTTATCACTCCGGCTAGAGGCAGCGATAGCCTAGTGCAAACACCGGCAGACTGCCACGCAGAGGGTCTCGAGTGCTGATCCACGGCGCGCACCACTGACTTTTCGAAGCTATGTGCATATTGATTTAGATGTTTGACAGTTGTCACAGGAGCCGCCGCTTAGGCATCAATAAACTGAACTACATAATATAACAATAATATTATCCTATCCATAAAAAATAATCATCTTAACTTTATATTCGTTAATTATAACTTAACTTCTGTTAATTATATTTGAAGGTAGAAGGAGGGCTAGTATTACTATTGAGTATCTAGGCGCTATATTGACACAACTTATAGAACTAGGTGAGTAGGTATATAAAGTACGTGCTATTTGAAAAAGGCTATTGCATTAACTGCATAAATACGTACAACCAACACGGCACTTTTAAATGAAACGGTTGGACGGTCCCAACCGTCATCGTCCTATTTGAAAGTGCCGTATTATGTTTGCAAGATACATGAAGCATCATAATCAGGGCTGAATGTATCTACCATAGGAAGAGGTATTATTAACACCTTTTCCGCTGGACATGTTATCAGATTGGGTACATCTTAAAAAATGGCAAAGTCCGAAGTACCCGTAACCGGCGAGCATGTATGAACAGAGTAATGAATGTAGAGGAAGCGCGTGAGGTTTGTAAGGATAGATTCAAGTGGCGTTCCGTTGTCTCTGCCTACCCCGAAGGGAAAAAGGCGTGCGTATATGTGTGTATGTATGTTATCAATTCATAACAACTGTGGTTATATTAAAGCTACTACCAGGTTTAATTTAGTCCCAGTCTACGGCCGATTCGCTCTTATTGCCTTACAGTCGATTGCATGTCGGCACAACGCGTGCTCCACTGACTTTTTATAATAGAGTTCATCAAACACTGCATTTGTGTCACTCCTGTCAAAGAGCTCAGGTATTTACATAGAGGCGCATTTCCTATGGGCGCTCTAAAGACAAACTTTCTGTGACCCAAATTGCCGCTTGGCGACATGGCAGTCGCGCTGTGACAGCTGTCTCTACGAGAGCAAGAGAGACGAACGTTCTTCCTGTGTATCTTAACTACGAAAACAAGAGAGACGGAGAACGACGCCAGCGCCGCCAACGGCGCCAACTACCAACTAAACCGGAGACAGTCCCCACT
Source organism: Euclidia mi (assembly GCA_944739405.2). Lineage (NCBI taxonomy): Eukaryota > Metazoa > Arthropoda > Insecta > Lepidoptera > Erebidae > Euclidia > Euclidia mi. The sequence goes on from OX123182.2 coordinate 118,585,307, forward strand.
TGGAATCGGCACACGAAATCATTAAGAACTGCGCTTCTATGTAAATCTGTATTCATTGCTCCTGTTTTGAACAGTAAAATTACTCTATTGTCGGCCGCTAGAGGCGCCTCTAACGCAATCAAGAAACGTCAACAATGTCAGATGGCTCTTTTTTCTGGTGTTTATCTACGTTTGCTTGATTGGGTTGAATCAAGGAGCAATTGGGTTGAATTGTTCGTTCTCGTGTTTTGAGTAAATTGACTTATGTTTTTATTGATTTATGGCTCCGTACCTGAATGAAAAAACGAAACCCTTAAAAGATCACTTTGTTGTCCGTTCGTCTGTCAAGACCCATTATCTCAGAAACGCATGAAAGTATCAAACTGAAATTTATATCAAATAGTCAAATCTGTTGTCCCATGAAGCTGTGAAAAAATCAAACTTCTAAACCAACGCAATCAAAAGATACAGCCGTTTATGCTGCAAATTTCCGCAATTTTCGATAATCGCATGGGAATGAAAACTTACAGGGTACTTCCCGTGAACTCAGAATCTTGAAATTTGGTACGAAGCAATATCCAATAGCACAGATAAGTGAAAAATTGCGAAAACCATACATTTTTTGTAATATCATATCATAAAAATATTTTTAGTAATGTTAAAGTTATAACCATTTTCTCATGAACGCGTAGAGGTATTAAATTGAAATTCATATCAAATGCTCAAGTGTATAATACCTTTAAGCTGTAACGAAATAAAACTTCTATGTCAACGTAATAAAAAGAAACAGCAATTTAAGCCGCATATTTTCTCGCAACTACTCGCAAGAATCAAAACCTAAAGGGTACTTCCCGTGAACTCTGAATCTTGAATTTGGTACGAAGCAATGTCTTAAAGCACAGATAAAGGAAAAATTGCGAAAACCGTAAATTTTTAGTTCTATCATATAAAAAAATTTTTGTTTTAATTTTAAAGTTACTACCACTTTCCTCATGAACGCGTAAAGTTATTAAATTGAAATTCATATCAAATACACAAGTCTATAACACGTTTAAGCTGTAACAGAAACAAACTTATATCTCAACGCAATCAAAAGAAAGAGCAATTTTAGCATTTTCCAAACTTGCAACTACTGGCAAGAGAATCAAAACCTACAGGGTACTTCTCGTAAACTCAGATTCTTGAAAGTTGGTACAAATCAATGTCTTGTAGCACAGATAAAGGAAAAAATGCGAAAACCGCAAATTTTAGTTACCTACATCCTAAGACTACAGAACAAAAGGCAGACAGAGCGCGCGGAACACTTGCGTGAGGCCACTAAAGCAAATACAAGATTGAAAAGCGAATACAAACTCGGCTCAGTGCGCTGCGACGCATCGCACAGTTCACACGCCACGATCAATCCAGCTCTTAAATTCATAAAATGCCGTCTTGCGTTTTTAAACATTGTAAAAGTTGTTTCCAAAAGCAAAAACGGGAAGATGGAATATATTATTACTGATAAATATGGATTATTTGACTGTTTTATAATATTATTTCGATAAAATTCGTATTTCTGCAGAAAATATGTAAGTGTTGCCAGTTTACATCGACACCGTTTTCCCTGAATTAGGGAAAATGCACTTGTCAATTGATTATGTAGGTAATAATTATTGTCATGTTAATGAAAAATACATTAACGTATTGTAAAAGTATATTGTAGATTATCTTTTTTCTTATAAATATAGTAATAAAATTTCCATTAGTATACAATACATTGTTTTGAGTTCGATCCCCATATACTATACACTTTGACCTTTGTCACAGAATAAATCTTTGTACCGTTCTTATGGCGTAGGGAATAAGTATCAAAATCGTACTGCAACTGTTAGCTTGACTTGGCGCCGTGTGTACATTACGTACAGAAACAGAAATTATTGATTGTAGCCATTATTTATTTTTAGTTGCATTTTTTTTGGTTATGATTTATGATATGAATCATAATTTTCATAATTTGTTGTGTGCATGACAAAATGTTTTTAGCTAATTAATATTTAGGACGCAAGCCTAATATGATCCAGCAACAACTTCACAAAAGCATGTTCATCAGACATCGAAGTAACAGTCTGCCACCAGTCGCAGTAGGTACACCAAGCGATAACGAATCTCAAAAAAAGGAAACAGCTTCTGAAACTATAAATGTACATCCTACAACTACGTGGCAAAATGATAAAGTGCCTCTTTCAAGACAAAAGAGGAAGGAGACAAGCCCAATACACAGCGAAAATACAAAGAAATCTAAGAGTACAACTACTTTTGCAGTACCCACGCACAACCAATTTGATATTCTAAATAGTGCAGAAACAGAGGAGCCTGACATTGAATACGTACCTAAACCAGAGCCTATTTTCGTAACAGGAGTCATAGATGTCACATCTTTAAAAACTACACTAACCAAAATCGTTGATAGTGATTTATATAAAATGACTACACTAAGATCCGGCCACATCATTAAACTAATGCCGAATGACATACAGACCTACAAAAAAATTAGGGAACAATTCATAGCAAACAATATAGCACACTATACTTACCAACTGAAGTGCGAAAGAGCTTACAGAGTGGTATTACGAGGACTACACTCTACGGAAGATACTTCTCTAATAAAACAAGAACTGAAAGAACAAGGACATGAGGTCAGACAAATAGTGAATGTCTTGCATAGATCTACAAAAGAAGCACTGCCCGTGTTCTTCGTGGACTTAGAACCCAACAAAAATAATAAGGACATATTTAAATTAAAATATATCTGCCAAATGAAAGTAACATTTGAAGCACCATACAAAAAGAAAGAAATCATGCAATGTAAAAGATGCCAAAGATTTGGTCACACTAAGAACCAATGTTTTAGACCATTTCGGTGCGTCAAATGCGGTAAAGATCATCCCACCTCAACATGCAACAAAGCACCAGAAACAGACGCGACATGTGGAAACTGTCTAGAAAAGCACCCTGCCAGCTACAAAGGCTGTGCAAAATACAAACAGTATAAGGAAAGAATATTTAAAACCAAACCAATAATCAAAGACACAGCTCCAACCAAAAGTACAAAAGAGCTCAATATATCTGCACAATCACCAAAGCAAAATGTAAATGCAAATAAGACAGATAGAAGAAGCTACGCGGAAGTAACAAAAGACAGACCATTAAACGTAGCATTCAATGACTCTGAAAAGTTTTCAGACCGACTAGAACAAATGTTTGCTAATTTTCAACAAATCATGATCAACATGATGGACAAAATGATGGATCGTATGATCCAGCTAGTCGCAAGCCTTGTAACCAAATGAATCACTCTCTGAGAATTACCACGTGGAACGCCAATGGACTGACAGAACGTCGTCTAGAATTTCAAACATTTCTTCAAATTGAAAAAATTGACATAGCATTGATTTCCGAGACAAGATTTACTTCAAAATCGCACTTCTCTATCAGAAACTACACAGTGTACACGACGAATCACCCATCCGGAAATAGTCATGGAGGAACCGCAATAGTTATAAAAAACAACATTAAACACTATGAACTAGAAAAATACCAGACGCATAAAATACAGGCAACATCAATAAAGGTGTACAATGACAAATTTGAGACAGCTATATCCGCAGTATATTGTCCCCCCAGACACGCAATTACCAAAAATGACTATCAGACTTATTTTTTTTCCCTCGGTTCTAGGTTTATATGTGGGGGAGATTGGAATGCCAAGCACACATATTGGGGTTCACGATTAATCACACATCGAGGAAGGCAATTGTATGGCACAGCACAAAACCTAAATCTAGAGTTTCACTCATCACGAGAAGCAACATACTGGCCAACAGACCGAGGCAAAATCCCTGACTTGCTTGACTTTTTTGTGACCAAAAATATAAGTAGAAACTATATGACTACAGAAACATGCACAGATCTATCATCCGATCACACACCAGTCATATTAAATCTCAACTCGAAGGTAGTACTGACTGAACCTGTGGCAAGAATGTATAGTAAATATACTAACTGGGATATGTATCAGAACATAGTTACGGAGGAAATCAAGGTCCTTAGCCGATTAAAATCTGTCGAAGATATAGAAGAGGCTATAGAAAAGCTGAACAAAACTATACACACAGCAGCCACAGGGTCTACGACAGCAAGAAGGAAATATTCACCTCTCATGCTAAACGAATACCCCAAAAACATCAAAGAAAAAATAATTGAACGTCGGAATCTGAGAAAAAAATGGCATCGAACTAGATATCCTGTTGACAAAGCTGCATTTAACCGAGCCTCGAATGAACTGAAAAACATTATTAAATCTTTCAACAATAATAACCTCCAAAAGTTTCTTTCTAACTTGACTCCAAGCCTAGATACTAATTATTCATTGTGGAAGGCAACACGCAAACTAAAACGCCCTAACAACCAGATACCTCCAATCAGGACAAATGACGGGCTTTGGGCAAGATCAGATATGGAAAAGGCACAAACATTTGCTGAACATCTAAGTAAAGTGTTTCAATCATTTCCTGAATTGACAACAGACCATAACTCGGAGGTAAAACGACATTTAGACAGTGCACAACAAATGTGTCTCCCAATAAAATATGTTACTGTTTCCGAAGTAGCCAGCGAAATTAAACACTTAAAAGACGGAAAAGCACCGGGATATGACCTAATAGATAGCGTCCTTTTGAAAAATCTGCCAAGAAAAGGAATTGTTGCAATAATAAACATATTCAATGCTTGCCTCCGACTCTGCCACTTCCCACCACAATGGAAAATAGCTCAGGTGATAATGTTGCCCAAGCCCGGTAAGCCACCTAATGAAGTAGCTGCATACCGCCCGATTAGTCTGCTGCCCTTAATAGGAAAACTATTCGAAAAGATATTACTGAAGAGGATGAAAGCTCACCTAAATGACGTAATTCCAGACCATCAATTCGGCTTCAGAGAGAATCACGGTACCATTGAACAAGTCCACCGTATCGTTGACGCAATAAGCAGAGCGCTAGAGACGAAGCAGTATTGCTCGGCAGTCTTTTTGGACATTAGCCAGGCCTTCGACAAAGTTTGGCATGAAGGGCTACTTTATAAAGTAAAAAAAATGCTCCCGCACTCATTTTACAACATATTAAAGTCCTACCTCACTGGGCGATGCTTTGAAGTGAAATTCAACGAGGGAATTTCGGACTTGTACGAAATTAAATCAGGAGTGCCGCAGGGCAGTATACTGGGTCCTGTACTGTACACTATATTTACTGCTGACTTACCAAAAACAGGCAATACTTTAGTTGCAACATATGCAGACGACACCGCCCTATTATCCACTCACGAGAATCCAAGAATCGCATCTGAACACCTACAACATCACATTGACAAAATTGAAGAATGGCTAAAAATCTGGCGAATGCAAGCCAATAAAAGCAAGTCAACACATGTAACATTTACACTCAGGAGGGATACTTGTCCCCCTGTGACAATTTACAATGATGAAATTCCCCAAGACGATCACGCGAAATACTTAGGCATGCACCTAGACCGACGACTCACATGGCAAAAACACATATGGGCCAAACGGAAGCAACTCGACCTAAAATTGCGAAACATGTACTGGCTTATTGGACGCCACTCACAAATGAGTACTCACACCAAGTTAACAGTGTATAAAGCCATTTTAAAACCAATTTGGACCTATGGCATACAGCTCTGGGGTTCAGCCAGCATCAGTAACATCGAAATACTGGAACGTTTCCAAACCAAGACACTTAGAGCCATCTTCAATATACCACAGTACATAAACAATAAAATTATGTATCACGACTTAAAGCTGCCAACTGTCAAACAAGAGATAGCGAAGTATAGCAATGCCTATCAGGAAAGACTTGCAAATCATAAAAATGAGCTCGCCCTCAAGCTGAGCGGAGAAGGAAGTTTGCGCTATAGGCGATTAAAGAGATATAGTGTTCCAACACTCATAGATAGATTTATCAGGACGGAATGAGGCACCCTACTGAGTCGTGTTTCACCAAGCTAACGAATAGTTCCAGATAAATTAATATCGAACAGAGAAATGGCTTATTGTTATGTACAACAGATTGCCATGTTGCAGTAGATAAAAGAAAAAAAAAAAAAAAAATTTGTATACAATACATTGTTTTGAGTTCGATCCCCATATACTATACACTTTGACCTTTGTCACAGAATAAATCTTTGTACCGTTCTTATGGCGTAGGGAATAAGTATCAAAATCGTACTGCAACTGTTAGCTTGACTTGGCGCCGTGTGTACATTACGTACAGAAACAGAAATTATTGTTGTACATTATTTATTTTTAGTTGCATTTTTTTTGGTTATGATTTATGATATGAATCATAATTTTCATAATTTGTTGTGTGCATGACAAAATGTTTTTAGCTAATTAATATTTAGGACGCAAGCCTATTGCAATTAACCAAACATTTTCAGATACTATACTGAGAATTTCTAAACAAAAAATAAACAACATAGTCGCCGATGTAAGATCTGAACCTCATGATTGGTATTCGTAAATATATGTAGTTGGTATTATATAAGTATTTCTTCTGGATCGAGGCTATGAATCACAAAACATAATCTATTTATTTCTCAATTTACGAATAAAATTAGTTAAAACTTAACTCGGTACCTACATTTAAGAAATGTATTTATAAAAGCATACTTTAATGGTATCTTTTATTTGAATAATTTTCACAACAGCATAATTAATGCTTAAAAGCATTAATTAAATCCATGGTAAATTCTTCAAAACCGTAAACGAATATAAAATATTACCTATGTAATATTTTTATATTCGTTTGCAAAAACTATATGTAAAATAGTGGGTGATTTTTCATAATCTGGCAACTTTACACACACATAGACGCGCGTGTCCGTACAGTGCCAGTCGCCAAATGTCACGCACACATAGCTGTCAACGTGCCTCACTTAGTTGGACGAATGCGCTACATCCGGTTCTTGTTTGTTAAATCTGTGCCTACATCAAATAATAAAAAAAAGAAATTTAATGTTACTAGCCCTTTCCTTATGAACGCGTAAAGATATTAAATTGAAATTCGTATCTAATACTCGGGTCTATAATATCTTTAAGCTGTAACAAAATCAAACTTCTAAGCCAACGCAATCAAAAGATACAGCTGTTTATGCCGCTAATTCTCGCAAATTTTCGAAACTCACAAGGGAATCAAAACCTATACAGGGTACTTCCCGTGAACTTAGAATCTTGAAATTTCGTACGAGGCAACTTCTTATAGCACAGATTAAGAAAAACCCAATAATGTATTTTTTTTGTTACATCATACCAAAAAAATTAAAGTTACTAACTCTTTCCTCATGAACGCGTAGAGTTATTAAATTGAAATTCATATATTATAATAGTAAGGTCTATAACACCGTGAAACTGTAATAAAATTAAACTTCTATGTCAACGCAATCAACAGAAAGAGCAATATAAGCATATGTAAAAAAAAATTGTCATCATCAAAATATTTTTAATAATTTTAAAGGTCCCGTTCCTCATGAACCCGTAGAGATATTAAAATTAAAATTCATATCAAATGCTCAAGTCAAAACTAAAGGGTATTTCCAGTAGATCTAGTATCTTGAAATTTGGCATAAAGCAATGTTTTATACACATAGGAAAAATTTCGAAGTCCTAAAATTTTTAGTTACATTACAATTTTTTTAAAATAATTATTTATACCTACAGGTCTGTACGGAACCCTCGGTAGGTACGCGAGTTCGACTCGCACTTGACCGGTTTATTTATTGCTAGTTCTGAAAGCTCATCTTAGCTACCCACTAGCTTGATTCCTTTTAAGGACTTGTACGGAAATCAACATTGTGAATCGTCCGACAAGCACTTTCTTTTTTATTGTTAGTACTAAAGCTTCTCAATGGCTACTAAACAGAAACAATATAAAGAAAATCCGTTGCACAAACTGAACAATGTTCTTAACTAATTTGACTGTCCTGTTAGTGGTTCGTGATCGTGAGTGCTAAGGTATACATTGTAGATTCGGTTACCACTTAGAATAGTTTGATGAACAAGATTATTTGGTCTATGTCTGTTTGTGATTCCATAATTTGTATGCTTGTATAAGAGTCAATAAGCATTGGTACCACGAATTGGTACTCCAATACTGCTGTTAAAAAAAGACCATCATACACAGTTATCTATGTAGTTAAGAAATCATCATCAGCCTTTAACAGTCCACTGCTGGACTAGGCCTCTCCTTTGAAAGGAGGAATTGGCCTACTATACCACGCTGGCCAAACGGGTTGGTATAGGGTTTGTATCAAGTTTTCCTTCTCTTACAGTGCTGTTCTCTGCGTAATATGCTCCCTCTGTCGGCTCTTACTTACGTCACCCATGGGATGATATGGGGTGGTGACATTCCGTATTCTTAATCCGTCACCACACGGACGTAGTTAATAAATAATAGACATAAAACGTGAAGCTAGTAGCAACTTAAATTCTCTAAATTCGTTAAGTGCAAAACTATTAACACATTTCTAACAATAATACCGCAAGAAAATCTCAATAAATCTACAGCCATTTGTCACAGTCAAAATATAGCGCCATTAAATCCGTAAACGTTAGTTTAATTACAATACGCATATAATTTTTTTTATTTTTATTTATAGTCTTACGCATTTATCCCCGAAGGGGTAGGCAGAGGTATAAATATTACACCCACAGTTCGCCATGAATTTTTAAGTCCCGCGTAATAGGGGGGAGCCTATTGCCATTACCGGGCACATCACCAGACTCCGTGCTGCTACTGAGAATTCGAAAAAACCCAGTAACACTTTTGCCCGACCCGGGAATCGAATCCGGGACCTCCGATCAGCAGTCGCATACGCTATCCACTGGAGTATGGAGGCAGTCAGTGCATACAAATAGTAAAATATTGAAAATATTCACTAACCAACCATCTCAGTAGTCAGTACTAACTCAAGTATAAACTTATATAACTTGAACAGTCTATAAACTATACAGCGACAATTAAAGCGTAATATATCACAGGCATTCTCTCCTAGTACCCGCTAGTATGCTAAGTATTCTGTTCAAGCATAACAACAAATACCTCCTTACGATCAGTCCGAATATTTGATCTATCCATTGATTTCGCTACTAGAGATACATATTTGACGTAAGCTCCATACTAAATAATATGTTTAACTAGAGGATGCAACTACAAATAAAATCAAATTTCTTTATAGTTTAACATAGGTACCTACAATCAAACAAGTCGGCGCTGGTACAGTTTGAGAAAAATCCCTTGGCTCGCTCATAGAGTCGCGGCACACTAGAAACTGGTTTTGTATACGAGTGTCAATGTGTGTGTAAAGTAGCACTGGAAGCGACGATGTCTTGCTGAGCGATTCTCACTCTTATGGTGGTCTAGCGGGAAGTTGTTCGATTGTACATATAGGTTGGAATGTTTTGGGTTTGTTGATTGATCATGCGATGTCCCGCAGTTTAGGCATACAATAATTACGACATTTATTAAATTACATAAGTTAATTAACTAAGGAAAGATATTCATGAATGTCAGTTATTGACTACAAGGTGCACTAAGATTTTTATTGACAACAAAATCCCAAAGAAACATACATGCCAAAAAAAGAATCACGTAAATTGGTTCATACAAAAAAAATATACCGGCCGAATTGAGAACCTCCTGTTTTTTAAGTCGGTTGAGAAGTTAATTTCTTCTTCTAATTTCTCCCAATAATTTCAGCTGAGCATTATCTGTCAGTAATTCTGTGACACAAGAATTTTATACAATACTAGACGATGCCAGCGGTTACGCCCGCGTTATTTAAGGCTACTGCTCCGCTCCCGTCGCTCATAGCGCCATATAGCCTATAGCCTTCCTCAATAAATAGGCACTGAAAGAATTATTCAAATCCGACAAGTAGTTCCTGAGATTACCGCGTTCAACCAAACAAACAAACAAACTCTTCAGCTTTATATATTAGTCATCATCAGCCTTTAACAGTCCACAGCTGGACTAGGCCTCTCCTTTGAAAGGAGGAATTGGCCTACTATACCACGCGTGCCTAACGGGTTGGTATAGGGTTTGTATCAAGTTTTCCTTCTCTTACAGTGCTGTTCTCTGCATAATACGCTCCCTCTGTCGGCTCTTACGACACCCATGGGATGATATGGGGTGGTAGCAATCCGTATTCTTAATCCGTCACCACACGGACTTATATATTAGTAAGTATAAGATAAAAATTTGTATCTCTAGTAGTCGAATCCATGGATAGATCAAATATTGTGACCTCAGTAATATATCAAGTATGTTTCGCATAGTTGGCAGCGATGCGGTCGGCACCGCGTCGTCGTGTGCTGCAGTGTCCCACCCGCTGCGGAATTCACACCACACACACGGAAATAAGAATGAATTACTTTGGAATACGTTTGCTTATGATAATCAATGTTAGTGTAAGGTTTTCTCATTTTCTATATACCGATCTTCATAGAAGCAGCGATAGCCAAGTGGTGAGACCGACAGACTGCTACGCAGAGGGTCTCGGGTTCGAATCCACGGCACGCACCAGTGACTTTTCGAAGATAAGTGAGTATTAAATGTTTAATTATCGCTTGCTTATCGGTGAAGGAAAACATCTTGAGGAAACCTGCATGTCTGTTCTCCATAATGTTCTCGAAAGACATGTGAAGTCTGCCAACCCGCACTTGGCCAGCGTGGTAGACTATGGGCTTGCCCTTCTCATTTTGAGAAGAGGCCCGTGCCCAGCAGTGGGACGGTATAAAGGGCTGATGATGATCTTCATAGAGCTAATTGCAGAATCGGCAAATTTTCTTATCGGTGGATTATTTCATTCAATTAAATTCAAATTCATTTATTCACATAATTCCTTTTTACAACCAGATTCGGGATAATAGGGCTATGAAAAAAGCCCGGATAACACCCATGCCATTCATTTAATATTAAAAATCAGTATCTTCAAGTGTATTGGCTCCCCACAAGGACTGTCAAAGATCTGCTTCACAAGGGGCACCGACGGTTTAGGGTGCTCGCCGAGGCACGCGCCAAGCGATAATTAACAATTTGATGCGCACATAACTTTGAAAAGTCAGAGGCTCTTTGAATGGCAGTCTGTCGGTATCTCCACTAGGCTATCACTGCCCTCTAGATGTGACTTTCTAACATATTTTTTAACCGAACTTCGTACTTATATTTATATATTTTTTGTAATATTTGACATTATTTTTAAATATTTTTTCACACACGTCTTCTCCTGACAATTGTAAACACAGACAAGAATTTGGTGCAGTCATATATTTACATACATAAAAACATAGACCCATGCCTGTTTCCCGAAGGCGTAGTTAGAGACCAAGGAAAACCATTTGCAAGGATGTTTACATTTCTATTTATACATTTATTCCACACATAGGTTTGTACATTATTATGTGAACACCTGCAATGCCACCAACAGTTGTTGCTGTAAGAGTTAATTTTAAAACCGAATCAGTTTTGGCAACAAACGATACAGGGTGCGCCAGGTTGCAGTCGCTGTGTTTTCAACTACGTCGAATTGGCCGTGGCATTGCAACGCCCTGGATTTTTAGTGGACAGGCTTTTGGTTTACTAGAGGAACTACTATTGGTTAATAAAAAAAATCTTTTAGTTGGCAGAATAATTCGTAACATTGTCAAACATTTCAGAACTAATATGTTGATATAGAAGACATTTAAAATAGTATTTTTATTTTTAAATTTACCAAAACAGTTCGTCAATTCATTAAGTAAAAAATAATTTGTCTTCCTTCAATGATAATTAAAAATCAAAATATATCGCTGTAACGGAATCCTATGGACCCCAGGCTGATTAAAATTTTAGTTTTCTTACTAACTGGGTTTAAAATATCAAATTCAGCCTGCCAAGCAATTTGTGGCCAGTTTCCCACGCCCCTCCCCGCGCAGGACCATGGAATTCGTCCTTACTTTATATTCCTCTGCTGACAGCATTTACCAAACGTAAACGCTTATAATTGAATGAAAGATGGACATTAAAATACTAAAGATAGCGATACATTAGTATTGGTTTGTCATCATAAAATCACTCTCCATATATTCATGCTTCGCATATTGGTACTTGAGTACAAGGCAGCGTATCTCAGAGACGGCAGCTCCAGGGAGACGAAGAACATGATCCAGGTATATTAGTCATATAGTATTATCGGCGCCGAGTATTTCAGCGATATCCATTATTAGTTACTGTATTATAGTTACTGTACGCTCAATACGTATTGAGCGTACAGTAACAGTCTCAGAACTGATGTCACAAAACGCCTCCTTGCCGCAAGTCACAACATTGAAGCCCATACAAACATAGTCTATTAAAACGTATTAAGCCATCGCGCATAGTTTGCAGGGAAGCTCTCGTTACAATCGCCGCTAGATTAGCCGCCGGGACTTACGGTTACCGCCTGACCGACAGGTGGCTCTTCTTTCGCTCTTTAAAACCTTGTCAGCTGCTATGTACTAGCCTGTACGCAGGTTTAGACAGCGATTGTGAAAGTCCTGCATTCTACCACCTGATCGCGAATACGGAGACTCCCATCATACATCGCTCGTCTTCACATCCATCATCAACAAGGTACGAACCACTACTAATGGTACACGCGGTTATTAATAATATAACTATGTACAATATCTCATAGAGAACTTTATATTTTAGTCAGCCTGGTATATATATATATGGTGTGATATAGACATAGATACACAACAGAGTTATTAATGTTATACAGTTCATGCAATAAATTACAGTAAAGTGAATAACAGACACTCACCGGACTTTAGCTGCGTCGCTGCCAAACTTACCCCTTGCCCTGTGCTGATCACCTTCTCTTGAAGCCGCTCGCCTTGTTCTTCGATATCACTAAGCACTAATTATCGACCAACACCGAACCTCTTTCGCGCTAGGCCAGGTCCGATCTCTCTCGCGCCATAAGACCAACTGTCTCAACCACCCTGCTAGAGCGTTCCCGTGATCTGCCCTCTTTCGCGTCCTAAGACTGACTGTCCGAGATCCGCCCGGTTCCGCGTCCCCACATTGACTGTCCCGTCAAACACCACCACTACCACGTCAGCTCCGCCTCCTAAGACCGACTGTCCAGTCAAACACCCCCAAGGCAACGCCCCTGACCTCTTACTACCTGATAGGGTCCGCTTCTTATGGTTCGTCCCTTTTTTATAATCCTCAACTATACCGCATGTGAACACTACAGTGTAAATGTTTTCTCATATTTCATGGCTATTTCTTTACTCATATGCCTGTCACATAACTCTTATAAATTTGTCAACCTCTTAGAATTTATGAGTTTACTAATTGCAGAACGTTGGCGCCATCGTAGCGATAAGACAAACACATGTGGAAACAAGTATGCGACCTAAGAACTATATATTATTAATTAATTTGGTGTAGCCAGCAACACCATTACATCGCGTATTTGCGAGTTTACCCGGCGAAACATGACGCTATTCAATGTCAATGATTTATGGCTTTGTTCGTTGCTAATATAGCAACATAAATGTTTCAAATTTTAGCAATGTGTTTTGATAATACAGAGTATAGATTATGATTAATTTTTATCGGTTTTAATCCTGTGTTGCAGGGAGACTCACAAAAGTAAATATTCAAACAACTGGTGTAGTTGTTCACACTCGAATTCGAAATACACACGTGTGGAGATTGAACACTGTCTGACACTTGCTCCAGTGTCAAGCAGTGAGGCAACCGCTTAATCAGCTGTGCCACCCATAAAGCGTTTAAAAGAAGATATGAATGCCTTCGATATTGTTTCGAAATACATTCGAGAACCGGAAGTAGCACATCAGCAATGCGACATCGTCGGGCTATTTGCGCTATTTCAAATTGCCACGCATCCATACCATTCCGCCAACGGATTCTTAAGTTGCCATTGCGAATATTGTCGTCAATGGATTCCGAAATGCAAAACGTTTGGAAGCAACTGCTCTTTCTGTTTCAATTTCAGCAGTATTTGAGTTTGGCAGTTTGGTGATTGGAAATGTGGTTTATTTTGCACTGGTAGTAATATTGATCAATGACTATAGGTACATACTACTAGATTTTAAATCCTCTAAAACTAGAGTGAACATAGTTACTGTATTTTATTCATATTAAATTCAAAACCATATTGCATTTCCTTTAAGGTGGCATTCTGAGAAGCTCATCTTTAAGCGTAAGAAAACTCCATTTTAGCTCTCTATTTATGGAAAAGCCGTTCAACTTTTTCGGTCGAGCTTCGATATTTTAATTATCTACTGTTGTATTTATGTATGTGACTCAAACAAACCTTTTTCCGCGCCTGCACAAAAACGAACAGCGGTTAAAAAAACCTAACATCTTTAGGAGCCGCACCTCATAACTCGAGTCCATATACCGTGAATATAATGTCAGTATTTTCCCGCAGAGTATGTGCTGAGACCATGATACACATGGTGTATGGATATAAATTGTTTCTTCTTATTACACACACGCATTCTTTTATTTTAGTCACAATTTAGACTCGTGTTGTGACTCAAAAAATACGACTATTTGTGCAAAATATTGTCCTTGATATGACTCTGTTTCATTATAATTACTCTAACAAAAATCACGTACACGAAAGCCAATCAAAAAGACTTCAAAGCATGATGAACAATTATAGGACACTGATCCACTGTGACAACGGAGGGATTGGGCGTCAAATTACATTCAGCTTTTATGAACGTTAGAAGAATAAAGTAGCAAAGAGCGTTTTATTGTTATATTTTTAAATGACTTCAAATACATGTATACATACATGTAGTATGAAGTTGTTAGTTTAAACACAGATAATATATTACTATACTAGTAGTTTATATAAAGCAAAAGTGTGTAAAGCACCTGTAGTAAAAGTTATCTAATCTATGCTTTAGACTTTATGAAATAGGATAAAAAATTAACATTTATGTAATATATAATGATAAAAACACATTTTTTTAATAAAACGATTTATAAGAAGATATTTTGAATAAATGGTATATTTTATAAATTAAATTGTTTTAACAAATGACCACAGTGCAGTTAAATAGTCGTATAACGTAGTACAAAAGATCTTTTTGTGTAATCCACAAATTGTTGTTTCACGTCTGGGAGCACTTTGTGTTGATGATTGTAAAGTAGAAGTAATTAAAAATGAGGAAGTTAACCTATAGCATGCCATGTAGACGCGAGGCGCAAAAGCTAAATTTCACTGCAACTGGCATTACCCTTAAACACCCTTAAATCAAAACTTTTTCAAAATTGTATGTTTACCGCGTAGTCACAATGTCTAACCCTGCCAAATTTCAGTCTGCTAGTGCCTGCAGTTCTCGTGTAAATCTGCGGACAGACCAACGACAACCCAGCCTACTACACGGCAAACGTAAGGCGAACACTTTCTGACAACACGTTAGACTTATACGTCTTACATTAGACCAATCCCAACACTAGTTATGAATTATGACGTACCGCAAATTTGAACCGGCCAATTAAAATGCATTTTTGTAGCCCCCTTCACCCTGCATACCTCACCGCTTTGACAGAATTGTTTATTTGTAGAAATGAAAACATTAGGTGTCTAGTAGGTTGGGTTGTCGTTGGGAAAGACAGACGTACGGACGGACATGGCGAAAGTATAAGGGTTCCTTGTAGGTTACTACGGAACCCAAAACATTACATTCTTTTCTCACTCTACCGAAAAGGTATGTCGGCGATGCGCCAGGGTTATAGTGTCCAGTCCAGACTCCATTATAATAAAAACACTCACGTAATATTACTTGGTTTATTTTCAGACGATTTCTAGCACAGAATTGAATTAAAATTCGAACTACAGTCCTTTTTATAAACTAACCGTCATTACACTTAATGTAACGTTTAACAACTCCTTTTCAACATATAATTGAAATTACTGTACGGTTAATTATAAACTAATCAAAAATCGACATTAATATTGTAATGAATTTTGCACAACACCAAATTATTTATTTTACACGAATAACAAATTTATTTTATTAACCAAACGCTGCTTTACAACATTGTCAACAGATGGCGCTATCAACAGGATGCAAATATAAACGCATGTTATTTATTACCGTAAAAATAAGTGTCAGAATAATGTTATTTAATACTAATTGATTTTACTTTGAAAGTTTCTGGAGTTATCTTAATAACTAAGCGACAAATTAACTACCCAATCTTTATAAACAGTTAAGCGCCAATACAGTGTCTAATATTGTAAAGTAGTGAAGTTCTCAGTTCTGTGTTCACAAATAGTTATTTAAACATCAGTCTTAAATATTATTAACATTTTCGTAACAATATAATCATTATATATTAATTTGCGCCCATACGGCCATTCTGATCCAGCGCGCTCCTCGCGCTGACTATTTAGGTAACGGTTACAGAATAAACAGCAAAAAAAAATAATGAATATAAAAATTACATAAATAAGCGTTTATCATACAGAATGAACTAAAAGTTCTTTACAAGGCTTCACCTAGTCATAGGATCTTAGCCTGTGGCATGCGTCACCCATCACGGGATCTAACAAACAATGCTTCACCCATGGCTAAGCCGATTACGTCATCACCGATTACGGGATCTAGCGCACACAGGCATCACCCACAAAGGGATCTAGCCCACAAACGGCATCACCCACATAGGGTCGATATAGCCCACGCGGCATCACCCATCACGGGATCTAGCCAACACACGGCATCACCCTTCACGGGATCTAGCCAACACACGGCATCACCCATCACGGGATCTAGCCAACACACGGCATCACCCATCACGGGATCTAGCCAACACACGGCATCACCCATCACGGGATCTAGCCAACACACGGCATCACCCATCACGGGATCTAGCCAATACACGGCATCACCCATCACGGGATCTAGCCAACAAGACCAGGATCAAGGATACGCATGGTGGCCAGCCAGCGTTTTGGGAAGGATGTTGGATAGGAAAAATAAAATTTTACTCAAACACATAAATGCAAAATTTGCCTCATAAACACGTCAATGCATATACATAAAATAATCATCATCGTTCGTCATGATCAGTTATATCAATACAATGCAATTACATAGGTCCAACAACGACAGTGGAGGAGGTAGAGGACCCCCACGTAAATCGGTATCTGACGAATCCTCCGCCCATATGGTTAAGCTGCTCATACAGTTGTTGATGTTGATCAGCAACAAAGGTTAGCAAACAATGCTTGACTTCAGCTCCGTACAGCACTCATGCGGCACGTGTGCGCGCAGCCCACACACAAAACCACCGACGTCAAAAGGGCGGGCCACCGTCATCCATACATACCAATCAGTAAAGGACCGCTCGTCCATCCTCTACTCACACAAAGGTCAGGTCATCTGCTAGGATGTCATCATCAACCTGCAACACTCAAAGACAGGTGGTGGGCAACATTTCCCACCCAAATATTAGTTCCATGAACTTTCATAACTGTAGATGTAACAAAATTCTACTCTTACAAAGTGGTCCGGTCTATTATTGGAGCCCATATTTTACGCATAAGGTAAAATACAAAAGACACTGAATTTTCTCAGGTTCTGTCTGACAGTGCTAGTTTAGATAATCAAATATATAGTTATCAGGATACCCATATTTTGCAGTTTTGATAAAATAGTTAAACTTAATATATTCAAAATTAGTTTTATCCACATCAAACAGGAAAACAAAATGGCAAGAACAAAGAGAGGCCTATGTTCAGCCGTGATCAGTCTGACTGTTGATGATAAATATGAAATGATTTCAAACCATGCAGATCCAAGGATTTCGAAAATACTAGTGCTATATATAATTATTACTCATGTAAGAACATATTTAATCCAATATTGAATATTTTTAGGCATAGTGCAAGCTGTGAAATTGTTTAACTGTTTGCCAACTGAGCTATAAAAGAGAAATTTACAAGCTTCCAATATTACAAAGCAAGAGTAGTGCAGTCTTATTTCTAAAAATGATTCCACTCAGTTTGTATAGTTAATATGGTGGTGAGTTTATATCAATAGTTTTATTTGACTTTATATTTAAGGAAATTTTCTAAATAATGTTAATATTTATTTTAAACTGTTAACATGTGGTGCTAATGTAATTCTTATTTATTCATACACAATTAATATAAATTCAAACTGACTAATCACAACTGACTTAGAAATAAAGCATGAGTAGTCCATACATTTACTTTTGTTTGCTAAGAATAAATACTGCTAAATGGGAAAAGAGATAATATGGATTGTCACATTATGTTCTTTAAACCCACTTATCATTATCCTAATAATCATATTCCTAACTGTCTTGCGTCCCAAAAGAGCTAAGCAATAAGGTTGGCACTAAATTTTATTGGTTTATCACTAGTTGTCATCTTGAATATAGATGCAACTAAGTTTGCAAATGAACTCACAAATAAATTAAATTGTATTTACCAATTAGTGTGTATTTACCAAACACTAAGGCTTGGTATTTATAAAAGACTAGCAGTCACCTGCCTTAAGACTTTCAACCTAAAATGCTTAGAGATGGACTTTTGTAAAACCTAAGTGAGTGCATATGTCCATAAAGAAATCTACTGTCCAGATCTAATGTTTCTAGCTTCAGTAGTTTGGGTTAAGCAAGGACTTATCATGGTCGGAACAAATCATTCTATACAGGTATAAAATTAAGCGACAAATATTAAGATATGTCGGGTTCCCTTGTCTTATTATATAACCTTAACTTGAGCTGCAAGTTGACAGTAACAATTTCAACATAATGTTAAAATGAAATCATGTAGGCACCTACCCAGTCCACAAATATATAATAAAACCTATTTTGTAACTTTACAAATATTAGCTTTAAAAATGTGTATCACAAATTTATTTTTATATCTACCTTCTGAATATTATATATCTGTACTAATATAATAAAACTGAAGTTTGTTTTGTTGAATGCACCTATCTGTGAAACTACTGGTTTTATGCAAATAATTATTTTTGTGGTGGATAGTCTTTTATCAAGAGAGGCTTCATATAATCGCGCCGTGAGCACAAGCCATAAGTAATGCAGTTAGTTAGACTTATGTAATGTGTAACCAAGGGCTTTAAATAATGTTTTGATTCCTTTAATGTTTTACTATTGAGATAACCTATTGACTACCAAATGAATTCATATTCAGCACATCAATTACCCTATTTAAACTGAAAGCAAATCAGGTAATTTATACAATGCATCTATGTCAGAGCTTCAACTTGAAAAGGGCAGTTATACCGTTCTTTACTAATAATAACATTAGTAGAACCACATAACAACAAAGCTATTTTCTCATTCTTGTGTAGATAAGTAAGTTTTACAGAAAGTTTGCGACATGGCCTAACGATTAATAAACAGACAAGAGCCCCAGCCGACGGCATAACATGACTATAAGCACAGTAGCACTGCTATGTACCCAAACGTGGATAAACAACAGTTACCTATAAGTTCTATTTGGGGTGTAACGTTCGTAATTTTGACTGTATAATGTTTACCTGGTAATCCTTACGGGGACAGTAAGTAGGTAATCATGTAAGCACCATAATTTATAAAATTAGGATGTTTCTCAAAAACTCTAATCAAATCAGCTCTGGATAAATACCTCTGGTCAGTGCATCAGCAACCCGCATCTGCAACCTCTGGTAGCACTCGGAGCAGAACAGCATTCACGCCACAGCACACCCCGGTGCGTGCTGCCCATCGTAGTCGCTCTGTAGCTCTCGCTCGCACGTGGCCTCACGTGAAGTGTAGAAGTGCTCGCCATAACTCCGACACACCGTGTAGTCTCCGATCAGGGTTGACTAGGGCCAAACACGGCTTCCAAGCGCTTGTCGCATCAGTCTTCAGGTCATCATTGGTAATGGCGGCCAAGCCAAGAGACCCATCACTCTCGCGCCAACCGTAGATCCCGAAGTCTCTTAGGGGGCGTTTATCCCAACCGCTGCTGTCGGCGATGCGCCAGGGTTATAGTGTCCAGTCCAGACTCCATTATAATAAAAACACTCACGTAATATTACTTGGTTTATTTTCAGACGATTTCTAGCACAGAATTGAATTAAAATTCGAACTACAGTCCTTTTTATAAACTAACCGTCATTACACTTAATGTAACGTTTAACAACTCCTTTTCAACATATAATTGAAATTACTGTACGGTTAATTATAAACTAATCAAAAATCGACATTAATATTGTAATGAATTTTGCACAACACCAAATTATTTATTTTACACGAATAACAAATTTATTTTATTAACCAAACGCTGCTTTACAACATTGTCAACAGATGGCGCTATCAACAGGATGCAAATATAAACGCATGTTATTTATTACCGTAAAAATAAGTGTCAGAATAATGTTATTTAATACTAATTGATTTTACTTTGAAAGTTTCTGGAGTTATCTTAATAACTAAGCGACAAATTAACTACCCAATCTTTATAAACAGTTAAGCGCCAATACAGTGTCTAATATTGTAAAGTAGTGAAGTTCTCAGTTCTGTGTTCACAAATAGTTATTTAAACATCAGTCTTAAATATTATTAACATTTTCGTAACAATATAATCATTATATATTAATTTGCGCCCATAGGTACCTAGGTCATTTACAGTATTTATCGACATAGTGAACTTAATTCAATATGACCTCTTTAGTGAAAGCGGCTTGTATGATAAATGAGTTCATAAAATTCATGAGAACGAACCGCACGATAAAAACGTCGGTGACGAAAAGTTAGCAAACTGCGGAACTTTTGGGGGTAAATTAAAACAGTGGGGCACTTAATGATTCAAGTTATAAATGCTGGTGTACTAGGCATTTTATAAAGGCAACTGCTCTATTGTTTAAATATCGATTTCAGAACCAGGCAGTATGTTTTCGAGTTTGCTGTTATGATCTTTTTGTAGCTACAAACAACAATAATATTTATTGAAGGATCAAGCATCAAGATGGTTGAAGCAAATAGACGTAGTTTTTTTATATTGACAATAGCAATAGCAAATTGTGTTATTGTTAATATTCATGTAAAACTTGCCAACGCATAATGTCACAGGTATTAAAATTACAGGAATAGATACCTGTCAATAGAGCAATAGACAAGCGGGTATCGAAACAACATACTCTCATGTGAGATCAACATTTTCTGAAATACTACAGCTGCCTTAAACGGCAGCCGACATGGGTCCATACAAAAAAATTTTGATACTGAGATCTGCGCAGGAATCCGTTGCGGAGTGGCAGGTCCCATAAGTAACCATAATAATATTATGTTCGTCAGAGATCGCTCCATATATGCCTTGAATTCCCCTTTTCGTCCTATCAGTATGAATGCGATAACTCAAAAACTGCCCAACAGATTTTAGTACGGTTTTCAACAATTGATAGTGTGATTACTGAGAAAGGTTAAGTCTAAGTCCAGCTAAAGCTGAGTAAGTTTAAAATAATATATATCGCAGCGATAGCTGAGTGGAGACACCGACAGACTGCTACGCAGAGGATCTCGGGTTCGAACCCACGGCACGAACAAATTACTTTTCGAAGTTAAGTGCGTATTAAATTGTTAATCATCGCTTGCTTATCGGTGAAGAAAAACATCGTGAGGAAACCTGCATGTCTGAGAGTTCTCCATAACGTTCTAGAAAAACACGTGAAGTCTACCAATCAACACTTGGCCAGCGTGGTGGACTATAGCCTTACCCTTCTCATAGTAAGAAGAGGCCCGTGCCCAGCAGTGGGACAGTATAAAGGGCTGATGATGATGAAAATAATATTTATAATGCATGTACTAAAATTAGGTAAGTAATCGAGTTCAAATGTTTAGGCCCCCATCAGTGCAAACTCTCCTTTTGCCTTATTTATCAGTCCCGTCAGGACCAACATTACCACATTTACCACGTTATTTCTGCATTTTGGTTGTTTACAACACTTATACATGTCAAAACCCTATTCTAGATGATGCCGGCTTTTCCTAGCTAAATGACTTCTTGAGAAGAAAGGCCGAAACAAACTCAGAGTAATTTTTTTTTGTCATTTCAATTTCTTTAGTCTCTTCTTGATCTTTTAAAGTCCAGACAAAAAAAGGGTTTAGTATGCAAGTACAATGCAGGAAATCATCTGACGCTTTTGACTGACTCGGCCCACTGATGGCCCGCATTCATCAGCAATCGTACGGCTCAACCTTGATTGAGGGAGCCAGCATGATCTGTATCACTAATCTACTGAGGCTACTATCAGTACTCGAATGATTTTGTATTTATTCAAACTACTACCTACCACCCGCGTCATTTAGGGCTACTGCTCCGTACCCGTGACGCATAGCGTGATGTTATATTGTATTATATATAGACAGCTTACAACTTATAGAACTATGACCTTCTTTGATAAATTGTCTATCTAACACAACAATTCAAATGGAACATCTAGCTCCTGAGATTAGCGTATACAACTAAACAACCAAAGTAACCAAACAGAGAAGAGAACAAAGAAGTATCTATACAAAGTAATATTATCATATCTCATAAGCAGACGAAGTCTTGTGGAATCTTGTGGACATCAATTAATTGAGATATTAGAATGTAGGTAATATAATTGATAGCAATAGCTTGAAGCCCTTAGGATGTAAGTACTTGAAATATCGAACACATTTCAAGAATGATTAACCTTAAGTAGTTTCTGGTACAGTGGAAGGCAACCCGCGGATATTCTCAGCAAGAAATAGAGGACGGAGTATTTCTTAGAATATATATAACATACACATAACAAAACCAAACTTCACACATTTATCCCCAAAGGGGTAGGCAGAGGTGTATTACACGCCCACACTTCGCCCGTTATGTTTCGGTCCCAAAGCAATAGGGGGTGAGCCTATTGCCATCTACCTGGCACATTATTAAGCGAGCAATAACTAACATTTTTATTGCACACATAACTTCGAAAAGTCAGAGGAAGAATAGATATCTTCTATAATATTTAGAAGTCTTAGTTATAAAGTCAAGCTCTCGAAAAGAATAAAAACATACGATCGCATTACATATCGTAGATAGATACAGTTGTTTTACAAGTGAAATACAAAAACACTCAACAAATAAAGAAATAAACATTTTACGTTCGTCCGAGAGCGTTTTGCGTAGCCATCCAATAACATTTCCATATCATCACGTTAAGGGCTCCTTCTTAATAGCGTCCGTATATTTTTGGCTAAGAATGTACCACTGCGTCACGTACATTATAAGAAACGATTATGGTATGATTTACGACACAACTTTGCATAAGGCTTTCTTTGCTGTAAAAATACGCACTAGGATATTATGGTAGTATCGCGAATATTTTGTACGGCGTGGCTTTTTTTTTATTTATAAAAAGACAACTCCCGCTCTAGGACTAAATCTGTGGGTGACTTTACTAACACATAACTTACGGACACAATGAACACCCAGACTCGAAACAACAATTTATGAATCACACAAAGTGTTGTCTCGTGTGGGTATTGAACCTACTACACTCGGCGCAGTGTTAAGTAGCGAGGCGATCGATTAAACCACTACGCCAACCATGTAGTCTAAATTACTGAAAATACCTTTAAATTCATTTACGATATTCGTCCTTGGTACAAAACTTGTCTTACTGAATGATTCGTAAGAGCGACCAGGTAAAGTGAGATTGCTACGGTCTGGGTTTGGATGCATGTCACATGAGCTACTATGAAAGCATGTTAATTGAAATGTTTTACTTTTTGTATTAACATTTATGTATGTCTATCGGGCCTACGCAGAAAAACCACCGCGATGTCCTTCGATGAACGGACGTTGTTTTTGTAAGGATTTTCATACGAAAATTTAGTTTTCTTATTTTGGTTTTCACGATGTTTTTTTTATATCACAGCTATTGACGCCGAAAAGTAAGTTTGCCGTTGCTGCAAGTTAACGTATTTTTTCTAGCACCTTTAATTAATATTTTTTTTTAATAATACAATAAACTGCAATACATTTATGTTATTACCCACTGCCGTTTAGTAATCACATAATATATGTTCGGCCTCCATCACCCCGTTTTATTGGTCCAGTACTAGTAAAAAATATAAATAAAATATAAATATAATCAAAATATATAAATAAATCTTTGGGTAGAATTATTACATGAATATTTTTGTTTTGTTTTGGTCAGATACGAACTGGAGCTCTCGGATTTCTACTCCTTCATACAGCCATGACTACGACTAAAATTCTAGACATTTAAAAACCAAATCGGCTACAACCTACTGAATACATACTCTTAAAACACAATACACTTATTGTAACTTTTGTCACCCAAACCGACCCAAATCATGTTGATGTATCTATACATTTCAATGAATTGGATGGTTGGGAATACCATAAGATCCGGTAAGTAGCGGAGTTGGCGAGATACTGTCTCCTTGCTCCGCTAGTTAAATAAAAAACAAAGAACCCACAGCGTCTGTTATCTTTAAAGTCAAAAAAATCTGAACGGATTTTCATGTGGTCTTCACAGGCACAGATTAAGCTGGGCTGACCTACTCTATTCTTTGCTACGTGACATGGTTGCCCACGCCTAGGCACGTGTGTATTTTATTTACGAGCACGTTGTATTATGTATTTTTATTTACAGTGTACATGTTGCAACTCTTATGGTCTATGAGACATATAAAGACATTTAAAACGGTTAGATTCTGTAAATGTCTTATCAACTCACAACCTACATTATTATGTCACGTTTATGAATGTGTATTCAGGTTAACGTTGAAACCAAAAGTTTTTATAGGTTTCCAGTGTCAGCTATTAATTAACAGTATAAATTATGGAATAAATAGGGGTTATTTTGTCGCTCGTTTAAATGTTTAAATGGCGCACACGAATGTAGCCTCCGGTTGTAAGAATTGAGTCCTCTTGCTTTTTTTCTGTCTGCTCGCTACAGGAACGAAATGGAAAATGCATTTTTTGTTCTGATTTATTTCAACTGGGGAAAGTATTTTTTGAGATTTATCTAGAGGGAATGGAATATAGAGGTATAAGATTTTTGATTAAACATAATATTGTACCATAGTTATATAGTATACCATCAACTGTATCTTCAGTTAGAAGTCTGCAATGCTGAGGCGTATCTGCTGTACCCATAATTGCTCCTACTTGCAGATTTGCTTCTGAACGTCAAAATGCCCGCATGACCATGTTTAGTGCTAGCATGCGTGCCCATTTAACGTATCTGTTGGCAATGATTACCCCCAAACTACTGTGAGAGCGTGATCTACATCATCATCATTATTGAGGTGCCATCATTAATTTTCTAGTCTAAACATATTTTAAATCTAGTCTAATCAGATCTTCACTCCTTAATAGACCAAAAAAACAGCAATATCGACTCAAAATCACCAGATTATGAAAAAAAAATTCAACTCCTTTTCTGCCATAGGTGAAATATAAAGAAAAGATCCATCCTTAGAGAAGGCACCCTCTTCGTTTTAAAAGAATACCACTATGTTACTGTGTCTGGATTGCTTTATTATTTGTATGAAGCGTGAACATTTTTAGATGGTTTTTTTAACATTTTCAGTACCAAGTAGGTACTCAATAGGTTTGGTTATTTTAAATGCTGCACAGATATTTACAATACAATAGTAAATATTTACATAAATATAAGTCAGCAAACGGTAGGAGAAATAAAAAAAACCCGCGACGAAGGTTAGTAGTAACAAGCGGCACGATTTATAGCGAGATCGGGCCCGACTTTAATCGAATACCAGACTTGCTTACTGCCCTTGATTTATTACCAGCAGTGTTAATAGCTATCGATTCTGCTCCGCTGGCTTCGTGTCGACTGTACGCAATGAATGCTGCTGATCTAGGAGCGTGCGACGATATATTATTTTTGGTATTTGCCGAATTATTTGTTACTGAACTGCCTGTTTCACGAGTTTTGGCCAAATCATATCAAATCCGTTTATTAAATGGGTCATTGCCAACAATCAAATAACGAATGCAAAGTACGTGGATTTGGAATAACTATATATTAATTTTTAAACACGATATGTTGTCCTGTGTGGAGATGGAAAGCAACTACACACCATTCTGTGCTGATTGATCAAGTAATCATTCTAATCCTTAAGCCACGACCAGTCAAAGTCCGAGAAGTAGGTACACTATGGAAAAATCTTCATTAAGTCGTTGTCATTATCGAAATTTCAGACTAAAGACGTAGACGTCTACTGCCGGACATAGACCCCCTGCCCCTCCAAGAGTCCACACTAAGCGCCAGCAGGCTTTACTAAGTAACAGAATGTAAACCACTTTTTTCAATGTTTCATTAAGTATCATTATCATCGTCCTACCGTTACCTACTCCAATTACATTCAAGATGTTTGCCTTGATGTCCGGGGTCCGCTTACAGTACTAGTTGAACCATATTTGACTGACGTCACGTCTATAACCCAGAAGTATAGCGATATGCTTTGGTTTGGACGAGAGGCAGTATCTACAAGTAATACAAGGGTACTGACTTCCCATAATGACTTTAAAAGATCTTCATGACAGCCGTGACCGAGACTAAACGTGCTCTCCGATGCACGGGGCAAGCGGCAATTAATTAAAGTAAACACGCGTTATTTTGAAACGGCACAGTGGTGCATGGCTTTGAATCCGATACTGTCTGTTGGTATCTCCGCTGTCTTTTTATTTTCCACATCATAGACAAACAGAATGCTAACTTTGGAATTGATTTAGCAAATCTTGGATTTCAATCGAGTTATCTTCAGAATGTTGATTATAAATGGTAGCAAACAAAGGTAGTCGATATCTTATACAACATTGTCAGTTTCCACACCTACCCACAATATCCTATCATAATACCGCAATAAATAGGTACGGTCTCACATTCAAACCCCACGTTACTGAATAAAGAACCCTTTGAGTACGAATAACTAAGAATGGTACAAAGGTTATATCCGTATTGAAAAGAACATGTACTCTATAAGCCATCAATTCACTG
Organism: Euclidia mi; assembly: GCA_944739405.2. Taxonomy (NCBI): domain Eukaryota; kingdom Metazoa; phylum Arthropoda; class Insecta; order Lepidoptera; family Erebidae; genus Euclidia; species Euclidia mi. The sequence goes on from OX123182.2 coordinate 118,612,443, forward strand.
GCATACCAAACAGTATTTTTAAATCATACGATCAAAAAACCTTCGGATTCATAGGTATATAAGAAACGTCTACCGAAATGGACAGTGGGACAAAAAGAAAAGGACCTGTATAAAAATATGAAATATGTGCTACAGAGAACCCATATTTTACTGTATTTTTTATTACGCGGGCTTGACGTCGCTACTCTTCTGGAAAATTGTATTATGTAGAATAATACAATTTTCAAATTTTATCATTTGTATGGTAGAGTAAAGCAATGTAAAATTGGATAAGCTTGATTGGCGTAAATGCTACGTTTTGGCAATTTTGTAATGTTCTTGAAGAGATTAAAGAGGCATTGAGAGGTCGAACGTTCGATTGTCTCTACTTCTTCTTCATCGAGGTTGACTAGAAATACAAGGAGCTTATCACCTAAATTAATAAAAAACTAATGTATGCAGTTAGAAATTTAGGCACGGAATTTAGACGTTTAAAACTTATATAATTAAGTTGCTCAAGTGTTCCTAGACTAGTTTCTTATTCAATGTATATTGTTAAAAACTGCGTGGATATTGTAACACCTATCTTTACATGAACCGGCGATGATATCAATACGGTTAAAATATTTGATAAAGTGGCGTTTTGAGCTAGCAGTGTACACAATAAAACAATATCTACCTCTAGTAGGTTTCAAATAATACTAAATCGTGCCAAGGCTTTGTGGAGGCAGCAATAGCCTACTAGAGATACCGACTATTACCGACAGACTGCCATGCAGAGGGTATCGGTCTCAAATCTACGGCGCGCAATACTGACTTTTGAAGTGATGTGTGTATTAAATTGCTCGAAAATCATGTTAAGCCCTCGGTCCCGGCTGTCATGAAGATCTTTGACAGTCGTTATGAGCCTTCGTCGTCGTTATTAACCTCTCAATGTACTGACTAAACCATGGAATATTGCTATCCTCCAATGTTGCGGCGTTCAGACGGCAGCAGTTGTGTGGAAAGCTAATATTCAGTTAGATCTGGTTATTCTAGATAGCGGAGCCCGGGCTGTAACTCCCCCCGTAGGATCTCCACCTTATCGTGGTGGGGGGCTTAGTAACCGTGGGTTTGAGGTACACCCACGGTGAAGCAAAGTGGGATCCGGGGAGGGGACGCTCCTCATGGGCTTGGGTGAGGCCTGCGTAGGATACGTCCCAAGGTGCGGGTGCGGGAGACAGTTTTGTCTGTCCCTCGTAGGCGGGTGCGGTCGCAGGAGGAGAGGCGTGTCGGTGTTGCGTTGCTGCGCACCATCGTTGCGTCGCGGGGGGGCCGCAGAGGAAGAGGAGATGTGGTGTTGCGTTGCCGTCCTCCCTATCCTCTGCGGCTGCTGGGTGTTTTGGCGGCGGAGCCAAACACCTTCATCCGCCGCCAAGGGGGTTTCGTTCGGGGCCCGCCTGACCATCTGGCGGGCCAATACCCGTCGGGGGGTAGCGAGGAATGCTTCGGTGAAACCCTACTCTCCGACACATGGGTACATGAGGAGCACGGGTTGGTTTTTAGTCAGTAAGTCTGGCAGTCCCCTTTGCCCTTACCCCCCAGGGCAGAGGGACTCCATGAGGATTTTCCAACCCGATAAAAAAAAAAACTGTTAGCTGTAACTGGGATATTGCCATCACGACCTAACTCTGACATGTTGTGTACCTGATATCGATGTTTTCCTTCTTTTTTTTTTGTATTTTTGTGTTTCTGTATACCTATAATCACTTATGTTTGTTTGGTTGTGAAAGCAATAAATATGTTTTCATTTAATTTCATTTCATTTTTCATTTCAAGGAGGATGATGATCTGGTAATACTAGAGCGCGGACCCTGGGCTACAAGGCGAGAGTCTTAGATGCCACTGGGATAAGCGCTAGGAAGATGATAGTTTCAGCAAGTACAGAACAACGCAGGAACTAGCAAGCCTACTACAACAATTCATCTCTCAGAATATTATAACTAGATATAACTTAATTTTTATATATATTTTTAGACTCACGCCTGTATCCTCGAAGGGGTAGGCAGAGGTGTAAGATTGCACCCACATTTCGCCATAAATTTTTAGGTCCCACGTAATAGGGGGCGAGCCTATTGCCGTTACCGGGCACATCACCAGTCTCCGGGTTGCTACCGAGTATTCGGAAAAACCCAGTAACGCTTTTGCCCGACCTGGGAATCGAACCCGGGACCTCCGATCAGCAGTTGCATACGCTATCCACTGGACCACGGAGGCAGATATAACTATAGCTTCTAAATTATCAAAATGTTAACCGACCGATAATAACGTTTCTAAACATCCAACAAGCACGTTCATCTACCACACCTATTTAATCCGTGATCCGAACGTAATTGTTTGAAGCCTAACCTGATGATGAGAATTAGGTTTGTCCTGTTAAGCTCGTTGCTATTAATACTACATTAAACAAATGGCTAGTATTTGGATGTTTCTGGCTGTTACGCTGCATGGAAATGTTTACTAGATATGGTGCTATTATCTGCTGTATTAAAGTGATTCTAGTTTACATGTACTTGCGGCTGGCATCACCTTTATTTAATAGATATGTGTTTCTTACCAATTTACAAATAGTCCATGTTATGCACCTAATACAGTATTTTTTCCAATAAATATCATCATTATCCTTATCCCGGCTGCATCCAAGACGGAAGACTTGCTCATTCTAGTCTTATTAGAATTGACATAATATTAGCTTTGCCACAGAACAGAAGGACTGACGCGACCCAAAGGGATAGTAATATACCATGCATTACACTCAGGCCACCAAAAGGTACTGACTCGCGTAAACGACTGTCAAAGCTCTTCACGGCCACCGGGCCCAATGGCTTCACGTGCTCTCAGAGACACCTGGCAAACGATAATTAACAGTTTAATACGCACTTGACTTCGGTTTCGATATGTCAATAGTGCCTTTGAACATGATAGGGACTCTCTGCATTGTAGTCTGTTGGTATATCCATTAGGCTATCGCTGTCTCATAAATGCTGGCATCACAGGTTTCCAAATTAAAACTGTCCCACTTATGTACGTAGTGGGAGTTGGCGGAGTGGTGCGCGCCAAGAGCGTGTTTTTGAACCTATATGCATAGCAGTCTGTTGGTCTCTTCACTAGGCTGTCGCGTTTTGTTTTAGACAAATAATATCAGGTTACGTAAAATATTGCCACATAAATAAAGTTTATACTATCTTCTTAATTTAAAAAGTCCTTGCGTTACTTTCTGACTGACTGACAGACACGCTACAGCCGAAACCATTTGGCGCAGAAAGCTGAAATTTGGCATGTATGTTCCTTGGGGACGCGTAGGGGTGCACTAAGAAGGGATTTTTCGAAATACCCACGGGATTAGCCAAAACGGGTAAATTTAAAAAAATTGCAGGCGTAGCTGCTGGCGTCCTCTAGTTTTGTATAAATGGATTATACAATTAATCAAAAGTATCCATAATGTTTGAAAGCAAATTCGTGTCGCGCAAAACCATGCACGACGTAGAATAAAATTAATGTTATGTTACTTTATGCGAGATTTTTGCCAGTTATTGATGCATTTCTGATGGTTACATGATATGTATTGCTATGCCAAGTAAGTGACATAGTCAAGGCCATTTTTTCGTAGGTAATCGGTTTCCTTTTGGAGTAGTTTATGTGCGTGGCTTCGCCTGGGTGGTTGTTGATTTTCGCATCAAAATGCGACGACTAAACTGTGCGCTCTTCTGTTCTATAGCCCATATTATTCCAAAGTTTATCGGAAATTAGTTCAGTAGTTGTTCCGTGGACGAGTTACCAATATTCCATACAATATTATTTAGCGGGTCTTAATCGCGATAATTTAATTATTTCAGGGCATAAATACTTCTGTTATTCGCCTACGTTTCTACCGGCTTGCCAGGGTCATAGTCGCGGAAGTCCCTCCGCGACCACGACCGTTGGTATTTATGCCTTGAATAAGTAAATTATCGCGACTTAGACCCGCTAAATAATATTGTATGATGTATTCAAATTGCAAAACTTTAAAATCGATTAACCAATATTCACCCTCACAAACTTTCGCGGATATCTTTCTACTTATATTTTTAATAGCATTGTGTGGAATCGCTTTACTACCAGTCAGGTGTTTATTTTTCCTATAATATCCATATTTTACTCTGCCTAGTTTTTGACCAGATAATTTTTCAAGTCTAGGCTCAATGCGTTTTCATTATTAAAATATTAGAACCGTACACAGATGTGCAAAATAACATTCGAAGAAAATTGTACTCCGCCACCTCTTTTATCCATTCGCCGCTCAGCATTTTTCTCCCTGACTTAGCTACTGTCTCCGTCCTCATATGCTTCACAAACAAACCGCGATAATATATGGGAGCGCACGTTCGGCGTTTAAACGTTTATAAAAGACAATTGACCCTCCATACTGGCCGATCTTCCGACTTCATATTATTACGTCAATAACAAAGTTGTAGATAACTTTTCGGGGTTTCGCTTCGAGTGCGAGTTGTGAGAGTTAAGCGGTGGTTCAAGGTCAAAATAAAGTTCGGGTCATCGGTTATACACTGTTAACAACTTCGGAAGTACGGGATGTAAACGATTTAATTTTAAACTTTTATGTTGCTACACTGTAGCAAATAGCTTTTGAAAATTTTTGAAAGAATGAAAGAACCGCTTTATACAAAGAGGACGCTGGTTTATTTCGCATGTTGCTAGAATGGTAAGGAAGAATGATCGTTATTTACGTTTGGTACGGTATAATTTCAGTTGGATGGATACGGATGGCTCAAGATCGGTCTATGTGGAGCCCTATGTCCAGCAATGGACGTCTATCAGCTGATATGATGATGTTAATTTCAGAAGCCATCTATTAATTAATGTGAGTGCATGGTAAACTATTCATCATCATCATCATATCAGCCTAGAGACCATCCATTGCTGGACATAGGCCTCCCCCAAGGTTCTCCACGCAGACCGATCTAACCATTTGTTATACATTAATACTAACAATTGTCTAGCCACCAATCGAATTCCGAAACGCAGAAGCATAGAACTTCGCCAATAGATTCGTCGTACTGAATGTTTAATAGCCATCGCCGCTGTCTCCCGTGGCGTGTCCATCAAATAATGCTCAGGCGGCCCCTGGCACGGGCTGGCCCATACATGTTAGTACCTCCTGTCCTACCACGATTTATGCGTTAGAAGATACGTGGCCGATGGAAATTGGCCTGTTATTATATTATACATGAATAACAGCCTAGCTTAGAATGATATTCGCTAGACGTGAAATTGCCTCACAGATAAATGGTTTTTTGTATTGGTATTTTATTATTCCGTTAAGTATTGGTGTAGTACTCACACAAGGCATGTTATGAGGGTGATAAAGAAAGCCTTTATTGCAATTTTTTATAAAGGTCAACGCCCGCTCTAGTAAGTAATGCTGTATCGCTGTAAACTTTACAAAACTTTTTCTCATATTCATAAAAAAAAACAACCAAACTCGATACAACTATTCCGGGATCACCCAAACTGTAATGTTGTCCCGTGTGACAACTTACTTTGACTAGCTAGTTGGTCCAGTGATTACTTGATTTAGTGATCCTCAGCTGGATATAGTGAGTTCGATTCACACCCAGTACATATGTCTTGAATATTGGTTTAACGTAAGCGTTCTGTGAAAATAACTTGCAAGGTTGCAGCCGTATAAAGAAATAAAAAACGCCAATTAAGGTGTAAAACGGAATCAGTACCTGTGTTATAATATATATAATATAATAAATAATATAGTAAAAAGATAAAACAAAGACATAGTATTCTCACGGCAAAGCGAATCTATAAAGGTATTAACATTCATCCTACGTGACCGAGTCTCGTGGAAGCGTACTGAAAATGTACGTAATTCTGATATATTCGGCATAACCGAGTTATGCATGTAAAAGAGTTGATTTTTCAAATTGCTTTTGATAGATATAGATATCTCGTTGACAAGTTTCGAAATACATTGAGGAAATATTAAATGTGTGTTAGTACTTGTATTAAAATACTCTCATTTAAATTTTAGAGGCATCTATAGTCAACAGACTGCCATGCAGAGGGTGTCTGATGCATACCCATTTATTTTTCAAAGTAAATGCAAAATATTAAAATGTTAACTATCGCTTGCCCCGTGCTCCGAAGAGCATGTTTAACGGCCATTTTCAATATTCGAACTATAGATAGATCTGTAGATTTTAGATTCGTGTTTGACATATTTTGTATGGAGCTTATGTCAAAAACTGTCAAAAACGAATCTAAAGTCTACAGATCTATCTATATTTCGAATATTGAATTCCGTAGTAAGCCATTCGGTGTCAGCTGTCAAGAAGATCTTTGACAGTCGTCATGGGGAGTCAGTCGCCTTGAATACCTATAGCAACCCTGTTCTAAGCCGTGGAATATCCTTATCCCTTTGGGTCGTGGAGGACCGACGGCAGTCACTCGGTAAAGCTATTCTGTGATGAAACTTTTGGGTGGAACCGGGTTTACTCTAGTACAATGATAACTGTAAGTAAATACGTATTTTGTTTTTCAAATTAATTGAAAAAGGCAATTGTTTGGAATTGCTTAAATATAAAACTAAATCTTATATTAATCCCTATTTGTAACCAATAAAGATAAGTGTAATCACAAGTTTGTATTTTGGCTGTTAATAAGGAATCATTCTATTACATCGGCACTCTAAAGTATTATATGGGCATAACCATTGAATACAGATGAATTGATACGAAGAATCGTTTCCCAGTGATTGCTTTTACCTTATACATAAAATCAATGGGGTGAAACGCAATTCGGGTAGCATGACGTACTAGAAGAACTGTGACGTGAGATTAACTGCTTGCTTATTAATTAGAAGATAATTATATTATAGTGATTGCTTGTAAAATGCACTTACTCTTAGGGTTCAAGAAACTCAAGAAATCCTTATACTTTCGCCATATTTATTTTTCCGAACGCTGTTTATCTCGTAAAGAAAAAGCAGCCATAGTCTAATGAAGATATCAAGAGACTGTTCAATTTCACGGACACCACAAATTCTTCGAAATAATTTGCTTCTTATAACGCTAATTATTGCTTGCTCTATGCCTGGGGGTACACGTTTAAATATCAATCCTGGCTTTTATGAAGATCTCTGACAGTTGTTAAGGGCATTCAGCACCCTTGAATGTATTGACTCTGGTCTATTACATGGAAATTCGGTATCCCTTTATTGGAGTTTAGACGATAGTCGCTCTGTAGAAAAGATAATATTGTCTGTTCTGGTTAAACAGGAGAGCGAATCTGGGGTTTACGGTGAAATAAACAAATATAAAACTCTTGAGTGGATAACCCTAGTACGATTTAATTCGGTATGTATATGTATGCTGTGCATACACAGCATACACATATTTGCCTTACCTACCTATAAGAAATTAGATTCTTCATAAATATATGAAAAATCTATTTTCATATATATAGTATTTTTATATAACTGGCTACACTATAAAATATAATATGTTTGTATCAACATGTAAATTCTCTGTACTCTGTAAACACAAACATACCTAAACCATTCCCAAAAATACTTCGACATAATATACCTTACCCTTTCGTTTTACCAACTTTATCCGTTTAAGTCGACAGACGAAGTCTTTCGGTTAGTTACTAGTTAAATCCAACTGTCTCTTTATTTTCCACTTGTGACTTTGTTAGTAAGTAAGATTACGAGGAATGGTCCTAAAGAAAACTATTAGGTAGTAGACGTGGCACTAAGAACCTAACTTCGTCGTAAACTATCGTTATCTTGTTAAAAATGGAAACATAGGGATAAACAGTTGGACAAGCAAAGAAACTTAGATTTTCTCATGATTTTTTTTCTTGTAAAAAGACAACTCCAACACTAATAATAAATCCCATGTCGTGGGGGCATTTACGAACTGCTGGACAGACGGGCCTTTCCACACTATGAGAAGACTAAGACTGTAGTCCTCTGCACAAATGGTAGTGTTTCACCGACGCCTCTTTGTATAGCGCAATACTTTGTGAGCTGATGCACAATTTGTTGTGTCCAGTCTGGGAGTGTCTGATAATCACTGTGTAACACTTTCATAAAACTTTGTGAATCTTAGAAGTCGAAGATTTGACGTCTTTAATTTGTGCTTCTTACTTTATATCATGTTTCCTTTGCTTATTAATTGACTTTATGCGGTCTACCAGTAATGTGTCATAAAGACTGTCCGTAAAATTCCTGACTTGGACGGCATATAAAATGTTACTACGGCTCGCTTACAAGTTGTCATTAAATAGATATCTATGCACATATTGTATTGTATGTTTTCAAGCTGCCAGTTTCAACGCTTTCTATAAACGTAGTACGTGTGAACCAAACTTGGTATGTTGCGCGATAAACGGCCAAGTTTCCTTATTAACTGAAACAGATTGCTAACTTTTATTTTTTGCCAAGTCTTGGCCTGGGGAGCCGTGAATTCGGTGAGTGTACGTGACTCACAGGATTATATTCTGGGGTATGTTGTTGGTAACCCTACGGTCCTTGCTACTTTAGTGGATTCTGAGGTTCATAATTAGTTGATTGACTGCCTCCGTGGTCCAGTCGATAGCGTTTGCTGATCGGAGGTCCCGGGTTCGATTTCCAGGTCGGGCAAACTGGGTTTTTCCGAATACTCAGTAGCAGCCCGGAGTCTGGTAATGTGCCCGGTAACGGTAATAGGTTCGCCCCCTATTACGTGGGACCTAAAAATTCATGGCGAAATGTAGGTGTAATATTTACACCTCTGCCTACCCCTTCGGGGATACAGGCGTGAGACTATAAAAATAAAAATAATAATAAGTTGATGAGTAATCGGAAACATAGTGATTAAAAGAAATATATTTTCATTGGACTTAATAATATTTAAACCGATTTATGTAAGAAGAGATCCCATTAAAACAATACTTGTCAAAAATACCAAGTCTCGCGATCGTAAAAAGTTGTGAGATTTTTGTAATACCAAATCAGTTAATTAAAAATCTTTGATGCTTTAAATTAATATATTAACTCGGCCATGGGGTCTCATTCCTTAGAACGTTTTCCGTCATTCTTAACTCTCTCAACAGATGGCTTTACTAGTATCGATTTTATTGATGACTTTCATGCATAAGTGATAAATAAGAAAATAAAGTTCTAAAATATGATATTTATAAATTAAAAAATCCCTTTATTACGATTAAATAAAAAAATGAAACATTAAATTGAATATGAATATTTTTGAAAAATATGATGTGCACTTCGTTGCTCTGGTGGCCAAAATACGTACTAGCTTGTAGTAAAACGTTACAATGAGTTAACTTTCACTCGGCATTCATAGATGGTGCTTTTACGTATGTTTATATTTATTTTTTATTTAATTTGGTATTAATCTGTAGATAGTAAAATAAATAAATATTTATTAAATAAACATCAAATATTTGAAAAAGTAAGATATTATGTTAACCAATGAACGGCCATGAGCATTTATTTTAAAAAGTATATAGGTACCTAGTCGAGCGATTGCGTTTCATGGAAATTTATTCCTTACTACCATATATTTAAGGAACTTCGTCACGCAAAACCTTGCAAGTTTTATATTCTCGAGTACTCAAAATACTTTCAAGTATTTTAGTGTTTTGCGCGACAAAGTTCCGTAAATGTTTGGCAGTAAGGAATATTATTTCATAAAAGTATCTGTAGGGTAAATACGCCACACGTCGGCCCCTCCCCAAACTTCGGCCGTCTGCACTTTTTCGGCTTGCGATCATTTAAAACGTATTGAAATCTTAGTTCATAATCTATATGTACAAACCGTTACTTTCTGATTACGTAACACACTCTTCGCACACTGAGCGTCAGTAGTGATTGCGCCGTCGAAGCGTCAATTTCATATTTAAAGTACCTTACTTGCTGTGAATACCCACACTTCGGGGATTGATATTAGAACGGTCAGACATTTCTTTTTTATTGTTTTAAGCATTATTATTAGTAATTAGTGATTTGTACTATATTTTGAGATAGTTTTTTCAATGTTTAACGTATTGTTTTAAAGGGAAAATAGGAGGCCGCCAATAGAATACCAATTTTGAATTAAAACCGGATTCTCGGCCGTGGCCACCTAAAAGTAAATGCAGTCTGTTTTATAAATTCCAATTGTACTAATTCCATTGCCTTAATAAGAGAATTTGCAACGCATATAAATCTATCTATTTTACGTTTAATCGCCAAATACCGGCCGGGGTGATATTAGTTGAATCTCGAGAAATAATGTACACAAAATAGGGGCCGGCTTTAGAAACATTAAAGATCGTAATGTCGACCAGCCTCAAATTCGAGCCCAACTATACAGGCTGATTACTTTTCTTATTTTCTCCAAATTAAATATTTATTATACATTTATTTAAAGAAATTTATTTATAATATAAAGAGTTAAGTTTAAATGTAGGAGTTGATCTTATTGAAAACATTTAAATTAGCTTATTATGGTATGGAAATATAAGATATTAATTGCTCTTTGGAACTTGCTACCTTTTTTTTTTTTTTTGGTGTCGGGTTGGAAAATCCTCATGGAGTCCCTCCGCCCTGGGGGAGGGGGGAAGGGGACTGTCAGACTCTTACTGACTAAAAACCAACCCGTATTCCTCACGTACCCGTATGTCGGGGGGTCGGGTATCACTGAAGCATTCCTCGCTACCCCCCGACGGGTATTGGCCCGCCAGATGGTCAGGCGGGCCCCGAACAAAACCCCCTTGGCGGCGGATGAAGATGTTGGGCTCCGCCGCCAAAACACACAGCGGCCGCAGAGGATAGGGAGGACGGCAACGCGACACCGCATCTCCTCTTCCTCTGCGGCCCCACCACGACGCAACGATGGTGCGCCTCCATTTGGTCGCGGGAGATAGGGCGCGCGGCAACGCAACACTGACACGCCTCTCCTCCCGCGACCGCACCCGACTGCGAGGGACAGAAGAACTGTCCCTCGCACCCACCCCTTTGGACGCATCCTGTGCAGGCCTCCGTCAAGCCCACGCGGAGCGTCCCCTCCTGGATCCCTCTTAGCTTCACCGCGGGTGACCAATCCACGGTTACTAAGCCCCCCCCACCACGACAAGGTGGAGATCCCACGGGGGGGTGGAACTTGCTACCTTAACCCATGTTAATTACGTAGCTTAAAAATATAAATATATTCAATAATGATTCTCTTGACCAAAAATCGTATGAATTATTTTTGAAAAGATATCCAGAACTAATTATAATTATTTTGATGTTTACTTTACTTTATTATAAATTGTAATACTTACCTAACGTTATATGTGCAAATAAAAAAATACTTTACCTACTATTAAGCAAATACGATTAATAACGTATACTTAGTGAGACTCCTGCCAAAATAAATCATATTAATAATATTTATCCGTCTTAATTTAAAACATCCTATACCCGGCCGATATTTGGGAAAAACGCGACCGACCATGGGCCGTGAATGGCTGACTTTAGGGTTTTTTCGTTCTCGACGCATATAAACCTTAGTACTTTTTCCTTGTGGTAGAAATGACAACCTTATGCCCATAAACATGAAATAGATTTATCAAACTATCCAAAACCGCATCGGAAGCTATCCTTTCGTTGCAAATTGATGGTGCCAGACCTTAGAGTATACATTAGCAAGCTATAGAGCAACAGTATGCGAGTATGAACATGGTATGAACGAGCGCGAGAGTCGAGCGATGACAGCACTAGTCATAAATTGTCACGCGAGCGGCTTGTTCATCGACAGTAATTTGGCGAAAAATAATGAAAATATGGTGAAATGTGCAGTTTCTACCTGCAGAAATGCTCTCGTAAGCATACAAGGAAGAAACATGATATTTCTTATCATCAGTAAGTATTATTTTAGTAGTAAATCTAGTATTTTAAGAAATATTGTAGGGCGTGGGAGGGGTTTGCGCGAGGCGCGCGGGCGGGACAACAGAACCGCGCTGCCGCGCCTTCCGCTTCACCCTTCCTCTGCCTTACGCTAGTGTTGTGTCATTCTGTACTCGAAATATAACAGTGTTAGTACCGAGTTAGTAACAGGTTTGAAAGTCAAAGTCGAAAATTTTGCTTACTATATTTTAAAATAAACAAAAAGGAATATTGTAGTTTAGTAGTAGAAGACTGTATCACCCAAAAAAAAAGTAATCTCATGGCACTTAGTATAGCTACCGAGGCTCTGCAACTATTTATTGGAAAAGATATTTTCACAGTTTTACACGAACACATTTTCCATCAAATGCCTTGCAGCAATCATTTAATTCATTTGTTACGCGCTGTGATCCAAAAATATGTAGATATTAGGATGAAATATCTACTTCGAAAAACGGGGATCAAGCATACAAAGCGACGATAAAATTGTATAATAAATTAACCCTTTTCCAGGGACAGTAATTGTAGTTGTACTTTTTACTAATAAATCATTGTACAATTTTAATATATGTGTGTTTTATTTTATTTATCAACTCCGTATCTTATGAGTTACAGCATTAATCACCAATCTCACTAATTTACCGGCGTCAGGTTTATAAAGCCACGGCTTAGTAAGCGGACTTAACGTGTCCTTCGAAGCACGGCATATTTTCAAACAATCAAGTGAATGAAGCCTGCAATGTCTTAACTAAGCTCGTGAATTTTTGCCTCTAGCCTATAGACCATGGGGTTTAAATTTTTTTGGACTTTTGTAAAGGTCCTCAGGTAAGTGTAATGATAAGTAAAAGCGCTTCTTATACCGCCCAACATCTATGTTCCGATTCGTTATACATTGATGAGTCAATTCACTTAGCTTTTGTGGGAAAATGAATAAACCATGCAATGTAGGTATAACGAATCGGGCCCTAGATGTAGGTCAGTGTAATATCGCTATAATACCTAGGTACTTACTTGATGCTTCACGCTGTTGATAAGTAGATGACTTTACTTATGTACTTTTTTTGAGAAATATTGAAGATGCAATAATAATATTCTGCGGGTTATCATGATACTTACTTGTAAATAAATCTACTTATTAAAAGCTCTGCTACACGAACGCAACCCCAAACTAAATACAAAACGGTACCTAGTACCTACCTGTTACTAGCTGTTACTTCACCTATACAGTTGTCACCTTATTAGTGATTACTCAATAACTTCATTCATGGCACATCACTATGTTGTACATACATCTAAATTGACATCTATCAAATATCTGCTTACGATTGGCATAATGAGTAATATGCTTTGCTAGCACTCTATAGCTTGCTAATGTATACTCTAAGTGCCAGACCGATTCCAAAACAGAAAAACCGTAAGGCTGCCGACATTTAGCGTATTTACCCTACTACGTTACGGTCGGGAGTCGGTAATACGCGAAACGTGTTCGCGTACGTTCAAGTAAAAAATACTTTGAAAGTGTTGCAAATGTTTTAGTGTTTTGCGCGACAAAGTTCCGTAAATGTATGGCGGTAAGCATCCCATGAAAGTAAAAGTACTCCGTTACAATCGGGGATCGGCAAAACGCGAGACGCGATCGCGTACGTTCAATTCAAGTAAGAAATACTTTGAAAGTGTTGCAAGTATTTAAAAAAAAATTGGGCAAGTGCGAGTCGGACTCGCGCACGATGGGTTCCGTACCATCATATATAAAAGAAAATCACGTTCGTTGTATGTATATCTACTTAAATCTTAATATATAAAAACCTTGCGTTACTGACTGACTGACAGACACGCTACAGCCGAAAGTATTGGGCGTAGGAAGCTGAAATTTGGCATGTATGTTCCTTGGGGACCGTAGGGGTGCACTAAGAAGGGATTTCTTGAAAATCCCACGGAATCGGCCAAAACAGGTAAATTAAAAAAAATGCAGGCGTAGCTGCTGGCGTCCTCTAGTACTTTATAAGTTTCTACCTGTTTATTAAGATCAAGTACCAAATTGCTTAAAAATTACGTTTGTTGTATGGGAGCCCCCCTTTATTATTTACTTTTTTTAAATTTAATTATTTATTTTGAAAGGTAATATACAACTACATACCTACTATGTACAAATTTAAAGCGTCTACCTGTTACAGATAGTAACTTTGAGCAAAAAATACGAAAAAAAAACTCGTTTTTTGTATGGGACCCCCCTTAATATTTTCATTTTTTTTATTATTAGTATTTGTTGTTATAGAGGCAACCGAAATACATAATTTGTGGCATAGGTGTATACAGCCTGGTGACAGACAGACAGACAGACGGACAGACAGACAGACAGCGGAGGCTTAGTAATAGGGTTCCGTTTTTTACCTTTTAGGTACGGAACCCTAAAAAAAATCGTTACAATCAGCTTCAAAATTACGAATCCTAGAAAACAAATGAATTTTTAATAGTTAAATTTAGTTTTTTATCTACTAAGTAATTCTATTTATCCACTTTGATGGAGGAATAAAAAACTACCTAATATATCAATTTAAAAATATTAATTTGCCAACATCTGGGTTTGAGTTAAAACTAACTTGCACGTTTGCATAACTTGCTTGTAAGGCCGAATTAATAAACCAATTGTAATGACTAGCTTTTGCGCGCGACTTCGTTCCCGTGAAAGTTGAAGGGGTAAAATTCCAACGTTTTTGCAAGATTTTTTGTTAGTTGACGAAGTATCATAAATAAAAAAAATAAAATTAACTGTTGTTTCATTGCTACATTTTAATAGTTACCTATTCCCCTTTTGCAATCTCGACGTTCGCTTCGCCAGGGGTTCGCCATTTAGGTTGCATTAATTTCGCCTGAATACCAATTTAATTAAGAATATAATAATATAAATTAAGAATAACAATTTTCACGAAGCAGAACTCAAAGGAAGCACCACCTAGTATAGTAAGTACCTGTTATATTTTCTGTAGCATGCACCACAGACCCTAGGACCACAGACCATCAGACCAAGGCAACCTCACAAGGTCATAGGTTTTGTCAAGTCTATTCAAACGAGCCCAAACACTACTACTTTCTCATGTGTAGTTTAGGAGTTCTAGTGACCATCTGCCGGCTTCATCATCAGACCAAGGCAACCTCACAAGGTCATAGGTTTTGTCAAATCTATTCAAACGAGCCCAAACACGAGTAGTTTATCATGTGTAGTTTAGGAGTTCCTGTGACCACCTTCCGGCTTCATCATCAGACCAAGGCAACCTCACAAGCTCATAGGTTTTGTCAAGTCTTGTCAAACGACCCAAAACTCGACTAGTTTATCACCTGTAGTTTAGGAGTTCCTGTGACCACCTTCCGGCTTCATCATCAGACCAAGGCAACCTCACAAGGTCATAGGTTTTGTCAAGGTTATTCAAACGAGCCCAAACACTAGTAGTTTATCACGTGTAGTTTAGGAGTTCCTGTGACCATCTTCCGGCCTCATCATCAGACCAAGGCAACCTCACAAGGTCATAGGTTTTGTCAAGTCAATCTAAACGAGCCCAAACACGAGTAGTTTATCATATGTAGTTTAGAAGTTCCTGTCACCACCTTCCTGGCTTCATCATCAGACCAAGGTACATAACATAGCCACCAAACTTACGTAAGTATGTCAAATATCAGCTTTATGGAACAGTGTACAAAGTGCATTCCAAATTTTGAACGGAAAGACACGAAGTCATAAAAATATCGCTAGATATTTTAACGCCACCGGTACATACGTAAAATAGGTACCTACTAGATCGGTAGATCGTGTTATAACCTTGAAATGAGGCACCCTTGGGTGACAAGGTGAAATATCATAATATTGATTGTTAACATTTTAGACAGTTTTTTTTTTTATTATAGCTTTTTTATTATAGCGCCATCTCTTCTTTTTAATTTAAAATAACATTGCTTACAAAATGAGACGTAAGCTGTCGCTACCATCGACTCCCATTTTTTCGTCGCTAGCGCCATCTGTTGTATTATTTACGGTATTAACAAGTACTTATAAAAATAAAGGTCTAATATTAAGGATCTAACGTGGCCAATTTTTATGGACGACTTGTGGCATCTGTACTGGTATTGTCTTATCTGTGACTCGGCCATCGCATGAAAACACAATATATCTCATAAGTAATATATGCAGGTAATTGTGTGAATGGAGCTCTGAAGGCGTTTATGAACAGTCAAAACGTGTCCAAAAAGGCACGTTTGGCTGTACATAGAGGTGTGTTAGTGCCTACCCTTATGTATGGTAGTGAAAGTTGGGTATGGCAGAAGAGATTTGAAAGTAGAATAAATGCTGTAGAAATGAGAGCACTGAGAAGTATGTGTGGTGTGTCTTTGACCGACAGAGTAAAGAATTGTGTGATACGAGAGTGGTGTGGGGTAAAAGAAGATGTAGTGACAAGCATTGAGAAAGGCATGTTAAGATGGTTTGGGCACATGGAGAGGATGGATGACGATAGACTGACAAAGAAGATATATCAGGCTAGTGTGACTGGGACAGGACAAAGGGGAAGACCTAGGAGAACGTTCTCTGACCAGATTGGAGACATCCTGAAAAAAGGACAAGTCAGAAGTACCCTTAACAGAAGAGCATGCATGAGAAACTTGATGGGAGTGAGTGAAGCAAGTGAGGTATGTCAGGATCGTTGCAAAGGGCGTTCCGTAGTCTCTGCATACCCCTCCGGGAAACAGGCGTGAGTCTATGTATGTATGTATATATGTATAAATTAGATTGTTTAATGCGATTGCCAAGTCAATAAATTTATTTAAAACATTAAAGGTTTTTAATAAACCGATTTGGTATTACAAAGATCTCACAACTTTTTACGATCGCGAGACTTGGTATTTTTGACAAGTATTGTTTTTATGGGATCTCATTTCTTTTTGTAGATAGTCTTACTTTTGTCCTTTCCGGTACCTTCTAGTTCTTCTGCACCAACAACGAATTTCCTTATTTAAAGCTCTAACTGCAAATGTAATTTTGTAATCCTTTATATTTATATGGGATTACAAAGTTATTAATGCAGTTGATGTATTTCGAAAACTGGACAAAAAATGAAAAATATATTAATTTTTCCTTGATTCATATACTAAACACTAATCGTATTCCAAATTTCAAGCTTCTAGGTCTGCTAGAAGTGCCTTAGACTTTTGATGATCGGTCAATGAGTGACAAAATTAAGAATTTTGACTCGTTATAATTCTTAAACTACTTCTTCAAATTGAATGAAATTTGAAATACACCATGTTTATACAATGCCTGCATGTTTACAAAAAAATCAGGCTTCTATTTTTATCCACAATGGAGTCGAAAATGGCCTGAATTGCTTCGAGAAAAGGATGGTACGGCCGTGTCGCTTTTTTGCTCGACTTGGCACTGCCGTGCCCCCAGATTTTATTTTCACGTGTATTATATTTTTTACGATTGTGGAAATTGGAAAGGATTCACTGTTACTAATACGTGTATTGCGCGTGTACTTAAAAGGAAATGAAATACAAGTTTTTATTACCTATTAAACCGCATCTCAGGTCGATACATTTATTAAGAAGGAAATAAGTTATCAACGGATGACGATATTTCTATGGTCAAAACATTTAATTTTTTGCGTGAAATATACATAATTCTATTCTCATATTTTGATTAGCTTATCTTATTATATTGCAACGAGAGAAGACGATCCGTAGTATTATTTTTGACAGTAAAATAACAGTGTGCCCAAAATGTCCAGCTATTGCAAAATTATTTTTGTAATATATAACAAATGGGAACTAATTGATATTGACGTGATAAATTACGGTACAATGTAAAATAAGACCTGTTTACCCTCACACGGAAGGTTCAATTTACAAAGTCAATTTATCATGCGCAGGCCCTTTCATATGATAACACCTTACTCCTGCTAGTTAGGTACACATTGTTTATAATATGCGTCAGCAAATAAATTTGCAGCTTCTCTATCATTCTAAGCCATACAAACTATAGAAAAATGTTCAAATTCACGGAACACAATTATTTCTTAGTCGCTCAAGTTGGGATACATTTTGTGAACAACCTTTACAAATAGGTTCTACTCAATAATCATCGCCCCAGCGATATCCTAGAGGCATCCAAGACTTTCACTTTGAAGCCTGGGTTCTGATTTCTAATATATCTGAGACTCAGATCAGGTAGACTGCCTCGTTGCTCTCGCGGCATAAATGTGCGCGTGGGATTGGGACGTCTCGGGTTCGATTCCCGGGTCGAGCAAAGTATTATTGGAGTTTGCCGTTAGGTAATTCTCAGTAGCATCACGGAGTCTGGTAATGTGCTCGGTACGACAATAGGCTCGCCCCCTATTACGTGGGACCTAAAAATTCATGGCGAAATGTGGGTGTAATATTACACCTCTGCCTACCCCTTCGGGGATACAGGCGTGAGTAAATAAAAAAAAACTAAAAAAGATCAGGTAGAAGTTAACCATGCCCCGAAATACTATTCTCAAATTTGTTTATGTGTTTTATAAACTCACGCCTGTATATCCGAAAGTGTAGGCAGATATGTAGGGAATGCAATGTTGAGATGTCGGCCGTTTTTAGCGAGATTAATCTCGGTCGAAAAATGGGCGAGATCTCGCGAGATTTACGAGATAAAAACGTCTTATTAGAAGCGCGAACAGACTCTGGACTGGACATTTTGTGCTTCTGAAGAAGCTACTTTGAAAATAATTCATAATAATGGCTTGTGATTTGAACTGAACCAATCTTTCCTTTGATTGGTATATTTTGTTAATTAGGATCTTGAAATTCTAAAAGTCTGTCTAATTGGTATATTTTGTTAATTAATCTGTAATATCTATAATAATAATAATAAATTGTTAATTGTTCCATAATCGTTACATAAATATTGCATGAGGCAGCCCCATTAAGTTGTGTTGGGACTGACTCGCTGCTTCCCCTGTAATACATTTACATAGTGGAGACTAATAAACTAAAATAAAAAACTGGATACATGTCAAAAATATTTAAAATAATTATTATAAGGTAAGTAATACTATCAAAAAGAGCAGCTCGATTGTGTATGCGTGTGTACATATGTTATGTGAGCGTGTGTGTGTGTCTGTGTGTGTGTGTGTGTGTGTGTGTGTGTGTGTGTGTGTGCGTGTGTGTGTGTGTGTGTGTGTGTGTGTGTGTGTGTGTGTGTGTGTGTGTGTGTGTGTATATATATATTATGGATTCCATTTTAGCAAGCTCTGATCAAAATTTGTTCGCTTTCCTCGTATGTTAAGAGCGTTTAATTCGTCGGAGGCGATTTTGCGGGTTTTTATTGTCCTATTACGTTACGGATAAAGAGACGAGCAAAAGCTATACAAGCGACTCCCTAAAAAAGAAATTGTACTTTCATTCATAATTTTCAAGAAAATCAGAGAACAAAACAGTGCATTTTGTTTAATTTTAGGCCGCAAATTTGCATTTATATCTAAAAAACTACTGTGATTATTAAAAAGATATATACATATTTAAAAACCTTAAGATTCATTTTAAGTCATATAAAAAAATTGGAATCTAAACTTTTCGTTTGTAATTAATATGATTCTTTTTAAAAAACCTTTAAAACTCGAAGCGCGATGCTATGTCCGCCATTCAGCGCTGAGCGCTCTCAGAGGATGGACCTGTCGCTCGCGTCCGCGTCCGCGATTTTACGTAAATATTGCATTCCAAAACGTTTATAGCGCGGCTAAAGCTTCTTGATCCTTATTTTTTTCTCAACGTATTTTTTTTTATAAATATGAAAAGTTGATGTACTTAACTTTATTTATGTATTACGTATTAAACTAGTGTGTTAGTCGAGACATCTGGAGTCTAGTGGTTACTGGTTAGTATAGTAGCGCGGTCAACTAGGGGCTGGGCGAGACTGACAGAAACGGACCGTTAGATATAATACCTTGCTGCAAAAATCAAGTGGCAATATACAGTATAAACATGTACAGTAGTTAGACGCATTTGATCTTTGATGGGTGACCATGGGATTGGCTTGCAGAGCCTTGTATCTATGTATAGGTCGGTTCACGAAAGTTGACCAGAAATGGCGGCCGTCGCGCATATGTACATTCGTGCACCAATGGCGTGGCTCCATTCTTGACGCATTTAGGGAATGCGTCAAGAACGGAGCCACACCATTGGCATTCCACCCACGCCTCACCCCGCACCTCCACGGAGACCTAAAAAATGATTTCTGCGCAGTGGTCATCTTTCGTGAACCCGACCTATACCGTTGCGCTCATTGATTTGAAATTATTTGTTTTTGACAGAACTATCGCTAAGTCACTTAGTAAAAATTCTTTGTTTACAAAATGTCTATGTTCTCGTGACACGGACTCTAGATGATAATGACATTTAAATTAGAAGAATACCAATTCTGAGTCAATTTAAAATCTAATCTCATTTCGTTCAAAATATAATTTCAATGTCATATAAAATACGAGAATTGGCCTTATCTATGTAAAATTTTATAAAAAGAGGGATTTATATCATCACACACCGTGTGAAATAATTTTAGGTGAATATGTATTGTATAATTACAATATTTTGTAAATACAAATCAACATCTTAATACATAAAATCCTTGCGTTACTGACTGACTGACAGACACGCTACAGCCGAAACTATTGGGCGCAGGAAGCTGAAATTTGGCATGTATGTTCCTTGGGGACCGTAGGGGTGCACTAAGAAGGGATTTTTACGGAATAACCACGGGATCGGCCAAAACGGGTAAATAAAAAAGAATGCATATAGTAACAATAGCAATAATAGTATGGTATAGTATAGTATAATATAGTCATATGAATTGTATATGCTGTGGCTAAAGGTGTGGGTTTCACATTTATAATAATATCTTTGTTTACATTATGTGCGCAGATATAATGTGTTACTGTTTGTTTGTCCCAAATAAATAATATAAAATAAAATGCAGGCGTAGCTGCTGGCGTCCTCTAGTATTGTATATTTTTTTCTTTCTTTTAATTAATTAAGTATTTTCTTTTCCCCGACTCTTTTGGTTTTGTATTTAGTGTCATTCGTGGGTTTTCATGCATTAATAACAAAATAGATGTATATTTGAAATGTAACAATTATGTAGATGACAATTATAAATTATTTCTATCATATAATAAAACTGCGCCAAATTATTATAAATAGTCGTTGTTATCCTGAAGAACATCATCCTACTAAACAAATATGTAATATCTATCTTTATTTGATACCTTTAAATGCATGTGCATTGAAAATAATTAATTTGAATACTTTCATATCATAATCGACGTATTACATAAACGAATACTGTTCATGTATGGCAAGAAGGATCAAGATTATTATTCCACACGATACCGTCATAGTGCGCCGGGTCTCGCATGCGCGGTGTGCGGGCGACCGCGGTACTATAAGAACCTAAACTCGAGCCGCCGCTCGAGGCGTATACGCTCTTAACGTTTTTAACCAATCAGTAATAATCTTCTGGCATTTATGTTTAGACTCTGGATTGAATTTTAATTTAGAGTTTATCTTATTGTAGACATAGGCTGATTGAGCGCTATACTGACGCTCTGCAAAAGCCGTACGAACCCGCGAGGAGTGAGCCACAATATTATTGCGCCATTTATCCTGGTCTGCTGGGATGTATGGGGTAGATTTATGCAGATATAATGTCATGTTTAATAAATATAGCTGCCTAACTGTTAGTAAGCCACACAAACTATACAGATTGCTAGTCGGATATCTGTATGGCTTAAAATACATTACTTTTAAGAGTGACCGCTGCGCTCTTTCGAGCTCAAGTAATTTAGTTTTGGAGGCTACTCCCCAAACTGGGATGAAGTATGTTATTACCGATTGTGCCAGCGCAATATAGATTTTACCAAGCAGGTCTGGAGGCAAAACATAGCGAAGAGTTTTAAAAATCCATATGCATTTCCTAACTTGAGAGATATTAGTGTCAATATGTGCATGCCACGATAACCGCTCGTCAATAATAATACCTGGGTATCTTGTAGTAGTGACTCGTTGTAACTCTTGACTATTTATGTTTATGTCAGAAGACGTCATACTCTTGCGGATTAGTTACTATTTTAAAATCTGAACCTGGTTTAGATTTTGGACTTGGGGAAAAGCAGATGTAGTTAGTTTTTGCAATGTTTAAGGTCAGAAGATTAGCTTTTAACCAGTTCCCAATAATAGTTAGGCCACTTTCCGCTTTTTGGCGCACAATCTCCCATGATTGCCCAAAGAAGACAATGGCTGTGTCATCCGCGTAGGAGAAGATCTTCCCACCGCTATTCTTGAGGCTACATAGGTCATTTATATACACCAGGAACAGCGTCGGGCCGAGCACACTCCCTTGCGGGACGCCAAAAACGACGTTTTCTTCTTCACTACGCATGTTCTCTATCTTAACTTGTTGCTTCCTTCCCCCTAGATAATTGTCGAAAAGAGAGAGAGCCCTACCTCTTATTCCTATGGCTTCAAGCCTCTGCACAAGGATGGGAACAGAAACGGTGTCGAATGCTTTTTTAAGGTCCAGAAATACTGTTATGCATTTATACCCTTTGTCCACTTCTCTAACGATTTCATTTGTTAACGCCGTAACAGCATCCTGTGTCGAAAGCCCCTGTCTGAAACCATACTGACAACTAGAGAGAATATTAAATTTATTTAAGAAGTTTACAAGTCGTTTATTTAGTATTTTTCCAGAATTTTGGAGATTGATGGCAAGACAGAAATTGGGCGGTAATTATTGACATCGTTTGTGTCACCCCCCTTGTGCACAGGTGTAATTAAGGAACGTTTTAACGCAGTTGGAAATATTCCAGTATTGAAGCACAGGTTCGTTAGTCTACATATTAATGGGACAACAAAATCTCTGAACAATTTGAGAAAGTTATTGGGTATACCGTCCCATCCAGGAGCGCTTCCAGAATCAAGGGCCATCAGTATTCCATCAACTTCCGCTGGATCGGTCTCTAGCAACACAAAAGAGGTCGGTTAAATGTATGAATTAGAAGAACTTGGCAGGTTCATCATATGTCCAGTCTGAGTCAAAATTTCCTCTGCCAGTATTTTACCTATAGTAGCAAAAAAGTGGTTGATTCTATTCAATGAGTTGAGTGGATCTAGTGAGATTTGCAGTAGATATATATTTGAAGATTTAGGTTTCTTATAATGGGTGATATTATTAATGTAACGCCAGAGTTTTTTAGGGTTTTTTAATAGAGTACGCAATTTGTTTCTTATGATATTGTCTTTTAAGTTTTTTAATTAAATTGGAGCAGAACGTGCGAAAACGTTTATAGGTTATTTTTATCACAATATTGTAAGGATCTTTTCTCAACTGTAACTGCATTTTATTTTTAAGCCTGATGCACCTTAGTGCCCCTGGCGATATCCAGGGCTTTAGAATACGTTTAGAGGAAGGAACCGTATGAGTTGTAGTGTTAAGAAGGAGGGACTTTCTGATTACCTCAATCAAAGAGTCAGCAAAATAATTAGGATCATTGCAAGTGTCAAAAACAGATATATTCGTGTCTGTCAAGTGTATATAAGCTTATTTAAAATTAGTTACTTTTTTATGTTTAGCAATATTTTTATTTTGGTACGAGTGTGAGACATTTAACAATACCATAAAGTGATCAGTAATCGTAGTATTCAAGACGACAACACCAGCAGAGTTCTTGGATTTTTCAAGTTTTAGTAGCATATGGTCAAGGCAACTCTCACCTCTGGTAGGAAAGCAGTGTCCTGGTAGAAAGCCATGAAGAGAAGACATATTTAAATATGAAGCTCTGTTAGTCCTGGCTTGCGACGTATCCGTGGGTTTTTCAATTACGTTTATGTTTATATCACCGGTAATGATAATGTTTTTGTGAGTGGACATTGATTCGAGGTGAATATCCAATGAATCAATAAAATCTCTCGCCGATGCGTTAGATGGAGACCTGTAAATTCCTAATATTGTGAAATTTGAGATAATTATTTGAAGAGCAGAAGCATGAGATAACTTAATTTCTACTACCTGAGGTACATGACAATTCCTAATATACGCAACGACACCATCGTTTTGATTTAGATTATTAGATGTATAAAATGATGTATAATTAATTAGAACTGGTATAGGTTTGTTTGAGTTAAGCCTACATTCAGTTAGGATTATGACGTCTACATCCAGATCGATTTGGGACAGTGCTATTTGGAAATCGTCAAAATTTCCATAGATACTCCTTATATTCTCAGTTCATCATCATCAGCCCTTTAAACTGTCCCACTGCTGGGCACGGGCCTCTTCTCACTATGAGAAGGGTAAGGCCATAGTCCACCACGCTGGCCAAGTGCGGGTTGGTAGACTTCACATGTCTTTCGAGAACATTATGGAGAACTCTCAGACGTGCAGGTTCCTCACGATGTTTTCCTTCACCGTTTAGCAAGCGATAATTAACAATTTAATACGCACTTAACTTCGAAAAGTCATTGGTGTGCGCCGAGGATTCGAACGTGAGACCCTCTGCGTAGCAGTCTGTCGGTGTCTCCACTCGGCTATCGCTGCTCATATTAATTCATACTCATACTCATGTTTTCAGTTAAGACAGTGAAAGTGTTGTTTTTATGTAGCCAATAAGTAGATAATTGCTCAATGTCAATGAGAGCAGAGTTTGCAATTTCAACAGTTTCCAATTCCTGAAATGTACATATATTACTATCCATTATTAAATACTGATAGAGAAAGATGCTTCTCATGCTTTACTCGAGTATACAACATGGCCGGCGAGAGTATCTTTGGAATACTATCTATTTTTATTTTTATTTGTTTATGGAGATACTAGTGTATAGTTACTATGTTGGTTCTCGTGTACGTGAGTGATGGAATATTTGTTGAGTGAAAGAGTGCTTTGTAAGTTGTGATTGTGATTTTGTTATTTGTGTGAATTAAGGCGTAATTGTTATTGAATGTAAAGTAACGGCGAGCATGCTTATAGTAATGACATTTTAAAAGTAATCTAAACGTTAGTACTAGTAAGATACAACTATAACTTAATCTAATAAAATATGATATTAAAAGTATGAAGATAATCAGTTCGGTAAACAAAATTATTATAGTTTCAGTACGCATCAGTCATGCACTTAGTAACAGGTGGTGTACTTGAGCGTCACTATTAATAACAATCGCACGCGAGTTATCATCTTTTTTCACTAGAACACGTCCGTAAGATGTCCAACAATACTTGTATTGCTTACTGTTTGACAAGTCTCGTGCAAGGAAAAACAAGCGAGCGCCTTTTGGAGTCAGCTGTTCTGAAATAAACACTGGAGCCTCCGTATTATTCTTCAATCTGAGTTGTTTTGCCTGAAATTTTGTCTTATTTTTAATGTTATAGGACTTAGCCTTCTTTAGTAGGTTTGTTTTTATCATTGTCGAGCCAGTTTCTACAATTATGGGGGTATTTGTGGCTCCTTCCTTTTTGACAGGTAGTCTATATAATTATGTCCTTAATGTCTCGTGACTCCATTTCAAGACCTACGTTTTTAGATAAATTCAGGACCATATTAATTAAGTCATCACTGCTTTCATTAGGTGATTTAGGAACGTTTTTTAGTTCGATGCAAGTTTTTCTAGCGCCACGTTGAAGCTCTTCAAGCTTGTCCTCCAGTAAAGCAATATATTCACGATCTTTTCTCCCCTGTAGCTCAAGTAATTCTATCAAGTATTTAATAACCACCAGGTTGTAAGCTCGTTTAGTAGAGAAAATTTTATCCATGGTGGCTCGTTAATCATAGCAAGTAAATTTCTAAAATTTAAAGAAAGGACTGACATTGTGAGCCTCTCTGTTGAGCGAGTAGTAGAGATTACATGTGTTGAGTTTGAGCAGCTCATTGTTATGAGTGTATACAAACCTCCATGTGCACCATTTGAAAGTTTTTTAGTTATTATGGAGGATGCTCTAAGTAAAGTTTGTAATTGCCGTAAAACGGTTGCTATTTGTGGAGACTTTAACATTAACATATTAGAAAAATGCTCTTCAACTATCATTTTTTTTAATTTATTTAAGTCATACAATTTATGTCATAATTTCTATGAACCAACTAGAGTGACTGCCACAAGTGGTACTTGTATTGATAATATATTTACTAGTATAAAACCAATACACAAATCTTTGATTAATATGCTTCAGTCAGATCACAGTGGGCAGTTAATCTGTTGTCCAAGAGAATGTCCGAGAGACCAGAGAAAATTGTTAAATATATATACCAATAAATGAGAATCGACTTAAACTTTTAAAAACAATTTATCTCGAAAAATGCGTTGGTTGCGTCATCATGACCATCCGGATCAGTTATATAATTCTTTATTTAAATTAATTAATGACGAATTTCAGACCGTATTTTCATCCAAAAAATTAAATGTAACTGACCGTCTGATGTTTAGTGATTGGGCAACTGAAGGTATTCATAAAAGCCGGATTAGGTTATATGAACTGTATAATGAAAAGTCTTATAATAATAGTCAGACCTTTATTAATTACGTAAGAAAATATTCCAAAATATTTAGACAAGCTTGTAACACGGCAAAATCTATTTATCTGAGAAACAAAATAAAATTATCAGAAAACACTAAAAAGGCTACCTGGAATGTCATCAACAATGAAACTGGCAGAGCCAAAGCACACAACTGCGACTACCTTTTAAAAATCAAAAATGTGAGTATTTCAGAGGATCTGGAAGTTGCGACAGAATTTGAGAATTTCTTTGCTAATATACCTATAGTGACAACAAAGTCGCTCAACTCATCTTCCATGTCTGCTGAAATGCTTCTTAGGGACTGCGTGCCAGAATGTGATGCAGCATTTGAATTCACTTTTGTTACTACTGACGATATTCTTAAACAATTTAAAACTTTAAATATGAAAAAGACAATGGATTTGTGGGGACTGTGAGTGAAGACTACTTCATCTATTATTAGCATAATTGCTCCACATCTTGCAGCGGTATTCAATGGTTGCGTTGCTTCTGGAATATTTCCTGACTTAATGAAATATAGTAAAGTTATACCTTTATTTAAATCTGGTGACACAACCGACCCTTCTAATCTTCGACCTATTTCTGTTTTGCCGACACTTAGTAAAATTTTTGAAAAATTAATTCTTAGTCAGTTGCTTAGTTATTTTAATAGACATAATCTACTCCACGAGAAACAGTTCGGATTTACGAGGGGTCGTTCGACTACTGACGCAGGAGTTGAGCTACTCAAAAGCATATTTGCAGCTTGGGAGAAGTCGCAAGATGCATTAGGTATTTTTTGCGACTTGTCAAAAGCGTTTGATTGTGTACGTCATGACACTCTGGTCAGAAAATTGTATCATTACGGCGTTAGGAACAAAGCTCTCGATCTCCTGGTTTCTTACTTGGGCAAAAGAATCCAGAAGGTCCAGATCAATGACAAGACATCTCCAGGTTCTGCCTTGAAAATGGGAGTCCCGCAGGGGTCAAGCCTCGGACCATTTCTTTTTTTGATTTATATTAACGATCTACCTTATTATGTAAAAAAGAATCATGAGATTGTGTTGTTCGCGGATGATACCTCCTTAATTTTTAATATTAGACGACAACAGATAAATTTTGACGAAGTAAACAATGCACTCTCTAAAGTTGTTAATTGATTTAACGTAAATAATTTATAACTTAATGATAAGAAAACCCAACTATTAAAATTCTCAATGCCCAATGTTAAACAGATGGAACCAATGTACAACTTAAGGAATCCAGAATTGAGCCCGTCGGGACAACTATGTTTCTAGGTATTATGCTTGATACCAAACTCCAATGGGGCCCGCATATAGAAAGACTTTCGGGCAAACTTAGTTCTGCAGCTTATGCAGTTAGGACAATTAGACGCCTTACAGATATAGATACAGCTAGAATGGTTTATTTCAGTTACTTTCATAGTATCATGTCTTATGGGATTCTTCTCTGGGTGAATGCTGCAGACCTTAACACGATATTCGTTCTGCAGAAAAGAGCAATAAGGGGAATTTACAACCTCGGTCCTCGTATTTCTCTAAGAAGGAAGTTCAGTGAGATAGGCATTCTAACTGTGGTATCGCAATATATATACGATAATCTGTTATATGTCCACAAGAATGTTGACAAATTTCACACTGTAAATACTAGACATAAGTATAATCTTGTAGTTCATAGCACCCGCCTCCACAAAATAAGTAGCTGTTTTATGGGGCAGTGTATACGCTTTTATAACAAGCTCCCTCTTAGTATAAGAAATTTAACAATAAATAAATTTAAGATAATTGTTAAAACTAAATTGTGTTTAAAAGCATATTATAAAATTTCCGATTATATAGACGACAAAAATGCTTGGGATTGAGCTGCTCTAATTCAACATATTTAAAAATATAAACTTGTACAATTGCTAAATTTAAAATTGACGTTTCGTAAGCACTTTATACAAAGTTTACACGAAATAAAGTATCATTTCATTTCATTTCATTTCATTTCATCTTCTTCCTCAACTCTTCGTTCTGGGTTGTTAAATTGGCGATAGAACATTCTATGTTGTTGTTTGTTTGTTTAATTTCATTAAGATTGGAGGTTATTAGTTTTAGGTCCCCTTGTTGCATGTTCATAAAGGATTTTATCATTTGTCTCATTTCATCTTTAAACTTATTGAATTATCCGGGTACGTCGTCTTCTCTCAATCTCTTACTACGCGTTGCGACGAAATTGGGGGGAGTTATATCTCCAAATTCAGTTATATTCGTATCAGAGGATGATTTGTCCATTTCAATAATTTTGAGTGAGGTACTAGGACACTATGAATGCAAAGCGTATATTAATTAAGTTGAAGCTGTCAACCACTTGAGGGGGCAGGCGCAAGCGCAGGTCAAGGTAACCAATGTTGCATTAAGGGGGCGCGGCCTGTTCTTGAGGGAGGCGGCGCTTGGCCTTGACTGGTGAATGTCCTTGTGCTGGTGTTAATTAGCTAATAACTTGCGTAACCAATAGCAGTGATTGTATTTACCAAGTGAGTTTATTGGTCGCTTATTATCTGCAGTACCAGAGTACCAGGCTTAGAGAAGTATTCTGTGCGATTACTCACGCAATTTGCTGTGCGATTCCAAACACCTCCTTGCACCCGCTGCAGGCCCAGCACTCCACTGAATTTATTTTAATTTTATTTTTTAGTATTTAATTTATTTAAAACTTTGTAGCAGATCCTTAGCACGTCTACACCTTGTGGCGGTCCGGGGGGAAGGGGGGAATCTAAAAGGTCTACTGAGTAGATATAGCTTTATTTACCTAATCTTAATGTATAAAATCCTTGCGTTACTGACTGACTGACAGACACGCTACAGCCGAAACTATTGGGTGCAGGAAGCTGAAATTTGGCCTGTATGTTCCTTGGGGACCGTAGGGATGCACTAAGCAGGGATTTTCCAATATTCCCACGGGATCGTTCAAAAGTGGTAAATTAAAAAAAATTGCAGGCGTAGCTGCTGGCGTCCTCTAGTTGATAATAATACCTCAGTTTAGTAACATATATTTTTTTGACCTCTCGTTTTTAGGGTTCCGTACCTCGAAAGGAACAACCGGAACCCTTATAGGATCACTTTGTTGTCCGTCCGTCTGTCAAGACCCTTTTTCTCAGGAATGTGTGGAGGTATCAAACTGAAATGTATACTAAATACTCAATTCCACGGTTCCATAGAGCTGTAAAAAATCAAACTTCTAATCCAACGCAATCAAAAGATACAGCCGTTTATGCTGCAAATTGCGG
The DNA here is from genome assembly GCA_944739405.2 of Euclidia mi. NCBI lineage: Eukaryota > Metazoa > Arthropoda > Insecta > Lepidoptera > Erebidae > Euclidia > Euclidia mi. Next base: position 118,642,241 of record OX123182.2, read on the forward strand.
CATATTTTCAAATTCGCATTGGAATCAAAACCTACAGGGTACTTCCCGTGAACTCAGAATCTTGAAATTTGGTATGAAGCAACGTCTTATATCACATATAAAGGAAAAATTGCGAAAACCGTAAAGTTTTAGTTACAGCATATAAGAAAAATATTTTTAATAAATTTAAAGTTACTACCCCTTTCTCTTGAACGCGTAGAGGTATTAAATTCAAATTCATATCAAATACTCAAGACTATTACACCGTTAGGCTGCAACAAATTCAAAGTTCTATGTCAACGCAATCAAAATAAAGAGCAATATAAGCATATTTTCAAACTCGCGACTACTCGCAAGGGAATCAAAACCTACAGGGTAGTTTCTGTGCACTCAAAATCTTGAAATTGCGTACGAAGCAACGTCTTATATCACTTATAAAGGAAAAATTGCGAAAACCGTAATTTTTCAGTTACAGCATATAAAAAAATATTTTTTATAAATTTAAAGTTATTACCCCTTTCTCTTGAACGCGTGGAGGTATTTAATTAAAAGTCATATCAAATACTCAGGTATATAACACCGTTAGGCTGTAACAAAATCAAACTTCTATGTCTACGCAATCAAAAGAAAGAGCAATATAATCATATTTTCAAACTCACGACTACTCGCAAGGGAATCAAAACCTACAGGATACTTCCCGTGAACTCAAAATCTTGAAATTTGGTACGAAGCAACGTCTTATAGCCCAGATAAAGGATGCGGAAGTCTGAGGACCGTGTGCTGTGGTGCGTGTTGGGAGGCCTATGTCCAGCAGTGGGCTGCGATAGGCTGATTGAGGTTTCAAATAATTACATAGTCTTCAAACCTTTTTGCTAATTATTCTGTTTAACGACTAGCCAGCTTGTCATGTAGACGTCACTATGACATACGCGCTCTTTTATAACCATAGTGTAGACAAGGAGCAGCGGATTGAGTGTGGACATGCGGACATGGTGTGGACAGTTTGACATACTATCACAATATTTTATAGCTATCGTTGCATTAATTATCAACGAAAATACTATTTTACATAGTATAATACCTATGCCTCCCGATGGAAGTTGTTTATTTTATATAGTGCAAATAGTCACCTAGGAATAGTTTTATTTTCATAGCAAATAAATACTATAATTATTAAAAATACTTTATTATTAAGTATTTTTGTAACAGTGCAGATTTCTAATAGTCACTAAAACTTTGTAAATCTATAACTTTGATAAAAAATCTTACCATCATTCATCAACTGAGTTTTGCAAGGCTGCTGCAAGGCTGGTATAGGTATTTAAGTTATATTAAATATTAAATAAGCGATATATGTTGATATAAAATAAAGGATGACTGATTACAAACGACAAATACACCTTTTTCTTTAATTTATGCTCCTCCAGCTTTCCATACTGTAATGTTATGGATTTCATTTTGCAATAAAAATACCATAACTATGACTGGTGAACTTTTTCTTATATACCTACAGGTTTGTACGGAACCCTCGGTGCGCGAGTCCGACTCGCACTTGACCGGTTTTTTTTGTTTATTAAAAAAGAAATGTTTTATTACTAAAAGATTTTTGTTTGAAATTAGAAGCGAAGACTGGTTGTTTCTTTTCTTTCTTATTTGACAGATCCGTCCGTAAAAGTTTACTTCATAAAAGTTTATTAAGAAATATAGACAGATATGTACGTCAAACAATGTTTAAAGCATAAAAGTCTTTTGAAAATTCGTGATAAATAATGTTTCCTATAATACTTGAAATGGTTATTATGTTTGTCTTAATTAGTCAAATATTGCGATTATTTACAAAAAAGAACATACAAAATTGCCGATCTCGCGAGATCTCGAAATTGGCGAGATCTCGCGAGATTGGCTTCATAAACTCGCGAGATCTCGCTTGAGCCCAAATCTCGCGAGATTTGCATTCCCTACAGATATGTAATATTACACCCATTTAATTAGTAATAACAATTTATGGATCATACAAAGTGTTTTCACGGGTAAAGTTCGAACTCACAACACTCATGTGTGCTGAAACACTAGCCCTTTAAACAATACAGTATCCTTCCTAGATTACACCCCAAAACACTTGCAAACGAGTTGACATAATATCAACAACAATATAGCTTTTATTATGCCAAGAGTCTTGTGTGTGGACCCACCCTTAGGCGAAGATTTAAAGAGTGAAAAGGGCTTTGTGAAGAGCAATATATATGTTCAGTAAAGGTCCAAAATTTTGCCCCAGGAATTACACGGGTCAGGTACGTACACATAATTTATTGTTTTTATATGTATTGCTGATGTTATGGGGTCTTAGTTATAACGCGTTTTACTAACTCAGGTAATAGATACATATTTATAAATACAAAATTAAAGAACAACAACAATATTTATATCAATGACGTAAATGGATAATTTGAAGAATAGCTAACTAATACAAATATTTATGTTCAAAAATGCCGAAACATTGTTGATGTTAAATAATCAGACTGCCAAGTTAGTTATTCGCGTAGACAATTGTGTGAGTATTTGTATGTGTACTATATTTTTTATTTTGCTTTACGGCGATTTCACTTTATTCTATACTATTCTCTCAGAGCTCGAAGTACGTAGACATAGCGAGAATTCCGTTTGTAAGGAGCTAAAAAACATACATACATAGACAGCCAAAAACATTACCCTTCCTTTTGGCTTTGCCGTAGTCGGGTAATAATATAATTGTAACATTCCCGTGGTATCTGCCAAGTCGCAGTTTGCCGAGCCTGATGACCTAATCAATAATTATATCCCATAACTATTTTACCCCATTTTCACCCGCTATCACTGACACCCAACCCTTATAATAAAAGGTCGATACAAACGGTTCTTTCTTGGAGATTTGTAAACGCGAGGGTCAAACAGTTTTTGTTTCTTGTTTAATATTGATAATGTATCGTAATGATTTATATCTATAAGTTTTCGATGGATAAAACTTCGTGCATTATAGGAAAAGTATATTGTTTTGGTAATATAAGTCTAAGGTCTACATAATATATTCACTTATTCAATGTATCACATAGTTGGCATGTGTCCTTATGTTGTTAAGATAATAACTAGCAATAGTACTTTGGTATAAGGGGTTGATAGATTTGGAACAGACCTTGCATTTTTCATAAAAATGTTTTCAATTTGGGAGCAGCGATTGCCTCTACGATAGCCTTGTGGAGAGATTGAAAATACTTCTAAGCAGTGGGTCTTGTATTCAAACCCACACCACGGAACGTTATACTGATTTTTGAAGAGAGTATAAAGTTTTGAAGTATAGTTTACGGTGAAGGAATACGTTATGAGGAAATCTGTATATCTGAGAGTTATTCAAATGTGATAGTGACGGACAAAATTTTCGATTATGGTGTTGTTGACCTACATTTTCTGGGATATTAATGTAGCCTAGATTTGTGTGTAGCTTTACAAACGCCTATTTTTTGTAGCATCGGAAGATGCAGAAGTTTTTTAGATCCGTTTCAAAAAGTATAAACGGATGAACAGACGGATACACAGACAAATGAAAAATAAAAGGCTGTTTATGTCATGTTAAATAACTATAAACATCTTTATGTCTTTACATACACTTGGTTTAAAAGCTATCAACATTAATCCTAGTTATAATATTAGGGATTAATTTACAATTATAAAATACTATTAGCAAAATGGCGACATTTTCGACCCTCGTCACAGCTGTCGGCTGCTAGCGCTGGCAAAATGATAGTAGTCTCCATCTTTGTCAATGTATGCCCTTTGATATTTAAACAGATGTTACTTTTGCAGTAATAATTAAAGTGGTAAAAGCAAACCCATGGCGATGCCCGCGGAAATTAATCAATTTGAAGATCAAATGAAATAAAAGTAACTTAAGTTGGACTTTCAAATATTAAAATTTTTTGGTTGAAAGAATAAAAATAAAAGAATTAGATACTGTGATATGTTCATCATCCCAGCATTATCGTGATTATATCCAAGACCTACGCCTTGGAGCCCGGGGTTCGTTTACTAGTACAATCAGGTTTGACAGAATATTCGTTTCTCCTCTGTCGTCTGACCGCCCGCCGCAACCTAAAGGGTAAAAAATCACAATTTAGAATGCAAATAACTTGGAAAAGTTACTAACGACGTCTGTGTGACAGATTGTTGGTATCACCAATGAATACACATTTACATAGAGGCGCAGTTCTAAAGGATTTCGTGTGCCGATTCCAAGTGGTGACTGTCTCCAGTTTAGTTCGTAGTTGGCGCCGTTGGCGGCGCTCGCGTCGTTCTCCGTCTCTCTTGCTCTCGTAGTTAAGATACACAATAACGTTCGTCTCTCTTGCTCTCGTAGAGACAGCTGTCACAGCGCGACTGTCACGCCGCCAAGCGGCAATTTGGGACACAGAAAGTTTGTCTCCAGAGCGCCCATAGGAAATGCGCCTCTATGTAAAAATCTGAGCTCTTTGCTATCACTGCCTCAAAAAAGCCTCCATCATAAATAAGAAAAATAAAATGTAAGCGGATCGTCAAAACGAAAACAAAATTTTATAAGACCAAGACAAACAAACAAACACAGAACATCTAAAGAGATTTTCTCTCGAACATACCTAATCCCTCTTTGATACAACTTTACTATTATTCTATTTTTTTAATTAAAATGTTTCCCTTTTTATTCAAGTTGGTTTTTCTACGACCACTTAAGCGTAATCACTTTCGTATACAGTTAGAAATTTGTCGTAAAAATAAGTACAGAGTGTTTGCTTGATGAGAACGTAGTAATAAGACTCTGACTGCACGATTGGTGTAGTGGTTTAAGCGGTCGCCTCGCCGCGTGACACTGCGCCGCAGTGTTGTGGGTTCGATCCCCACACGAGACAACAATTTGTGTGATTCATAAATTGTTGTTTCGAGTCTGGGTGTTCATTGTGTCCGTTAGTTGTATGTTTGTAAAGTCCCCCGCGTCACAGGATTTAGTCCTAGAGCGGGAGATGTCTTAAAAAAAAAAAAAAAGAGTATTGTGTATTGTAAGCTTTTAGAAGGCCTTACTTTTGGAAAGTAGAACTCAATTCCACGAATATTATTAGCTTCTGTTATTATTGGTAGCCACAATAGGGAATATGCATAATATATTTTTTTTTATTGTATTTTATATTTACTTATTAGATCAACATATATTCATACGAAATATAAATACTCTTCACAGTGTTCAAATTATGCTATGAAATAAAGTTTTAAATATCAATAAAAACTGGCCTGCTAAAACGACGCCATTTTGCCGCGGGCTTATGATGACATCACAATGCACACTCGGTCAGTCTCAAGTGTTTGATAACATTAGGTGTTATTCTCAGTCATAATAACTATTCAGACGATAGATAAAACTAAAAAAACATTTTATGGGTATTGTCTTGTACCAAAATGCGAAAACAATATAAGAAGTAGGTACATCTGATAAAATATTTTTTCCTATTCCAAAAGATGCGAAAAGACGAAAACAATGGTGTAAAGTAATGAGAAAATATGATGAAGTATTTGGTATTGTAGCCGGCGACATAACTCGGAATAAGAAAACTTAACACCTCCACGTTTCAATGTCTCTGACATGGCTAAATTCTATGGGCGGTGGCAAGTGGTAACACTTGCCATCAGGTGGACCATAAAAAATGGTGGTATCATAAAAAAGAAAACTCCAATTAGCTTTCTTTTAACTGAGATCTTTTTTATTTTTCTACGTCTACAGTGAGATCGTCACAAACTTGAAAAACTCCTAAACTTGTTTTGCGAAGTTTTTCATGAAAAATTCAAATATCAATTTGTGTAACGTGAAACTGGCGAAGTAAATTTATATTTACGTAAACTTACAAGCATTGGCGGTGGGTGAGGAGCTTTACGTTAAATACGGTACGACGTGCATACACCTTAAATAATAATTACTTTGATGTATGGGGAGAGCAAAGTTTGTTAAATAAATGTTATGAAATATAATAGGGATTATGTTACATGAAAATAGCTAAAAGAAGTTATTGGGTCCAGTTTTTATTAACGATTTTTCAGGATGTGTTGTTTTCTTTTAAAGACATGTTTCTTTTCTCATCTTCGTCTTTGACATGTCACCTTGTCCCATAAACGAAAACCATCATCATCATCAGTCCTCTAGCTGTTAATGCATTAGTTTATTTGGTCTGTTAGTCTAGTGATCCTTGACTGATTGCTATACCGAGGGAAATGTGTACGATTTCCACTCAGAAACAATTTTCGTCTTACGACTTGATTATCTTTTGGTTTATTTGTAACTACATACATTTTGTCGAGGCTGATTTTAATTTAGTATGGATCAGCAGATTTTTCTTGATTTCAGCTAGGTCTCAGAAGAAAAGTTTGTTCATAATAACGGCTACAATCAGCCCTCAGGTTTGTACAATATTAAGAACAACATTGTATATTGTTGTCAAAACACATTTGTAACACGAAAATTACTTCTAACTTTACAGGCTCACGTATAGGTAAAATGTTCAATACATTACAGTAATTCTATTACTATACAATTTGCGACCTTTAGGATCGCGAGGGAAATCTCCAGGCAGTAGTAATCATTTGTATGACGTTCAGGTCTCAGCCTTATACAGGTGACTTGGAAGGAGTATTTTATTCGCATGACGGTTTTACTCGTCTCAAGGTACAGGATGGTTGTAAAAATCATATTTTGTGGAGCTTAAGATTTTTTGTTGAGAAAAATGTAGAGCAAGAACCCGTTACAGTCAAATTTACGTAATGTAAGTTGAAAGATTCCTTGTTCATATTATCTATAATGCAGATAGTCAGCAACTGATAATAATATAATGCTTCAATCATCGTGCTGCACGGATGGAGTAGTAGTTGAAGCGGTCGCCTTGCCGTTTGGCGCTGTGGCGCGTGTTGTTGGTTCGATTCCCACACGACAGCACTTTGTCTGATTCAACAATTATTGTTACGAGTCTGAGTGTACTTTGCGTTTGTTGGTTGTATGTTTCTAAAATCCTCTGGAACACAGAATTCATTCCTAGTGCTGCAGTTTCTTTTTAATAAGATAAGATGAGCAGTTGGGACCGATAACTACGAACGACCTTAACCTCGCGAGTTGATGTATTCTTACTACTCCTTTACTTTAATGTATTAAACATTTTTCACGAGAACCTTGTTGATTTCAGCATAACTGGGCTGGCTCGACCGGCGAATAAGGTGCTGAACTGTTGCGTGTTGTTCGTTGAATAGAGTGTTAAAGGCTCCTCTTTTCCTTCGCCCTTATCCCGTTCTTCCTCCTATTCGTTTTCCCATACCAGGGGCCAGCAACGTAACCTCTCTGCTGTTGCGAGTGTCAATGGGCAGTGGTAAACGTTACCATCAGGCGTAAAACGGTACCGTCTTCTCGATTGCCTATAATTTTACAAAGTAAAATATTTTACTATTTATAATATTATAGGTAAGTAAGTAAAATTATGACAAGGCAGCGACAGCCTAGTGGAGATACCAACAGACTGCCATGCAAAGGGTATCGGGTTCGAATCCACGGCGCGCACCAATGACTTTTCGGAATTATGTGCGTATTGAATTGTTAATTATCGCTTGTCCCGTGCCTCGGAGAGCACGTTAAGCCGTCGGTCTCGGTTGTCATGAAGATCTTTGAAAATCGTTACAGGGCGTCAGTACCGTCTAATAAACTGACACTAGTCTAAACCATGGAATATAGCTATCCCTTCGGGTTGCGGAGGTCAGACAGGCAGCCGCTTTGTGGAAAAGCTAATATTTAGCCAAATCTGGTTAGACTAGTAAGCGGACCCCAGATTGAAACTGGGAAAACGCTAAGACGATGATGAAGTAAAATTATGACATTTGAACTACAAATTACATATCAGCTACCCTAATTCATTTAAATCCACACCCAATAACTGGTTACTCCACTACACGCTTAGATTAGCTCACAAGGGATAAACTTGTGTTAATGGTTCATCAAAACAGGCTATAACTGCTACCGGAGGCTTCACAAACTTAGTTACAGTGAACTCTGACTTAATTACACGACAATTATCTAGTTAACTTAATGAGAGCTCGCGTTACTGTCTTGATTATACGATATCGGGTAATGAGTTATGTAGGATTTTAAACGAGGAGTTTTGTTTTAGGAGCTCGTGTTTGGAACGTTCTGTGTTGCTATCTACGAGTATCTAAATGTTAAAATTGGATTTTGTATTTTAGATTTGTTAATCTATATACTTATGTTTTAAAAATGTGTTGTATTTTAGATTTTTTATTCTATAGGGATTCCGGAGACACAATACTAAGAGCATGTTAAACCGTCGGTCCTTTTGAGTTCGGAGAGTAGTGCCGTGAAATATTGTGATGCTGGTCTTCTTATCACAGATTGTCGCGCTTGCTCTTCTGACTTTAGATAGTCGCAAGAATTATGTGCATTAAGTAGGTCTTGTAAAATTTCTTGTCTCAGTTATGTAACTATACAGATAGTGAACCTGCACAGGTAATGTACCTACCTAATGGTTTAATGTATCTATTCGAGTGTTGTGGGGCCAATCACCATATAAGACATCTTTTTGTGTGTGTGGGTGATACTTATGTCCGTTGATTGAATGTATTTTATTTATTTATTTATTTATTTATTTATTTATTTATTTATTTATTTATTTATTTATTTATTTATTTATTTATTTATTTATTTACTTATTTATTTATTTATTTATTTATTTATTTATTTATTTATTTATTTATTTATTTATTTATTTATTTATTTATTTATTTATTTATTTATTTATTTATTTATTTATTTATTTATTTATTTATTTATTTATTTATTTACTTATTTACCTGCTCCGGGACTGCAAAAAAGTTGTAATCGATTGGCTTAGTACTAAAACTTACGACGTTGTTGAGTCTATTGTATCTACTATTCAGTAAACCAATTAGTTACGATAAAATTGGGATGATGAACGCATGGTTAGTGAAAGAAGACTTATTGTGCTTTTTTCGATCCCAAGACAGTGTCGCAGGGCTAACCGACAAACGGTAACATACATTAGGACAGCTACGTTTCGTCTAGGCATAGCATGTTAATAACAATCAATAATCAAAAGTGAACAAAAATGAACTGAGCAATGCTCATTATATTGTACTTCACACACGACACAACCACACCCTCATACTTACACCCACAATATCTCACACTCTCACACACTTACACCCACACTCACTCACTCATTCATGATACACCTCAATCTCTCACACTCTCACACCCACAATCACTCACTCACTCATTCATGATACACATATTACACCTACATGCGTGATCTGCCTCTTCCTGTGTAACTCTCATTTATTTGTAAGAACATTTGTATAATTTTAAGTAACCACTTTATTTTCAATGTAAAACTAATGTTAAAACCATGAAAGTGTAAATTCATATCTCACTATTTTATTTTTGCATGTTTACATAATTTACATAGTCTACATTTCAATTGCATTAAAGTGACAAGTGGAAGCGCGGAGTCTCCTAATACAAGCAATTCCTTGCTTAAAAGGTGATCTCCAATAATATGTATCACAATGCCAATTGTAATTGAAACAAACGTTTTTTATTTTTTTATTTATTTATTATTTATTATGCACAAACATGGTGTACAAAGGTGGACATAATGCCATAAGGCAATCTCTACCTATCAACCTTAAGGTGGTGCAGAGATAACAGTGGTAGGTGCATTTTATTAAGTATAAATTTAAATACTAGTTATAAGGAAAAACAATAAAATAGTTATATATAATAGGGATAAAATACATACAATATATTACATATTTCTTTAAATACATACATAAGCATAAATCTATATACACCTAAATATACATACATACAATATATACATAAATACTTATAATAATGGATGAGATTGATGTGCTGATTCCTTCAATCTCTCAAAAAGAAGCTCTCGAACTTTCATTTTGAAAGCATAACTGTTGGTGGACAATCTGATTTCAGGAGGGAGTGTATTCCATAAAATAATAGACTGGACAACAAAAGAAGAGTTAATGAACCCAGTAGTGTGACTGGGGCAAGAAAGAAGAAGATTATGAGAAGAACGAAGATCTCTCTCATGGATAGAAGATAGATATTGGAAGTATGAGGTGAGATAAGTTGGAGGGGACGGGGACTTGAGAATAGAGAAGAGTGTAGTAAGAGCACGCAAACACCGGCGTTGACGAATTGGTAACCATCTAAGTTCGGAACGATAAGTAGAGACGTGGTCATACTTACGAAGATTGTAAATGAATCGAATGCAGTTATTGAGAAGTCGGTCGTACTTATTGAGATTCTATAGAGTCCTGCATTCAGGTCATAATAGCACACATCACCATAGTCGATTATGGGAAATATTAAAGCCTGCACAAGCATTGTCTTGGTCTTGGAAGGAAGGAAGTTTTTGAGGCAGTATAGTGCTCGAAGAGTTCCGGTGACCCTCTGACTAACATTAGTCACCTGGACTTGCCAATCGAGAGTGCAATCGATGTACAGGCCTAGGTCTTTTACGGATGCACTGTACGGAATGACTAAACCATTAAACATTACAGGAGGTAGAGTTTTCATGTCCAATCTATGCAATAAGCGGCGACTACCTACAATAATGGCCTGGCACTTCGCGGGGTTAACTTCTAAGCCAAATTTCTGACACCAGTCCATCATTGACTCAAGGTCCCTATTTATGTTGGCAATGGCAACTGACACATCAACCACCCTCGATTGGGAGTACAGCTGCAAGTCGTCGGCATAAAGATGATACGAACATCGAAGATTTGGAGTTAAAAAGTTAATGAAAATAGAGAATAGTAAAGGAGAGAGAATGCTACCCTGAGGAACACCATGACTAATGTTGCGCCAACTCGATGTAGTTTCATCGCAGCGCACAGCCTGCTGGTGTTCCTGAAGATAACTTGAGAACCATTCCAATGCATTGGGCGAGATCATGAGATGGGAGAGGATCGATAGGAGGATATCGTGACTGACGGTGTTGAAAGCGTTAGAGAAGTCGACCAAGGTCAGCACAGTGACCTTAGTGTCCTCCATACCTGCCCTAACATCGCCAGTCACTTTAAGGAGAGCAGAAGTCGTGCTATGGCCTGGCCTGAAGCCGGATTGCAGTGGACTGAGCAAGTTGTTTTGGTACACAAATTGAGACAACTGTTTATGTACACAGGCTTCAAGCACTTTGGATATGAAAGGAAGGATAGAGATTGGACGAAAATGGTTAGGAAGAGAAGGTTTCGTTATCTTAGGAAGTGGGATAGCAAAGGCTTTACGCCACAGGGAAGGGAAAGTGCCACTGTCAAGTGAAAAGTTTAAAATGTGGGATAAAGGGAGGATGAGATGATCGAGAATCGGGATGATCATGCGGCGGCTGATAGTATCAAACCCCACAGCGTTAGATTTTATGGATAGGATAATCTTCTTGACCTCACCAAATGCAATCGGAGAAAAATTAAAAGCATCAATATTAGGACGGGGGAGCCCAGCAATGTAATCAACTGTAAGACGCATGGTTTGATAATCAAGTTGAGAAGTAGTTGCGAAATGGTTATTTAAATCATCCAAACCAATCGTGATATGAGGAGTTGTGTGTTGCTGTTTGCCAATACCTAGGTTCCCGAGGAACTTCCAGATACTAGCAGAGGAAGAAGAATTAATATTGTCGAAAATATGGCGGCGTTTAGCATTGCGTATCATCTGATTACACCGATTCCTTGCAGTTTTGTATAGACTCCAGTTCTCATCAGACCGTTCCTTTTTGAACTTCCGAAAAGCTCGATCTCGGCGCCTCATGGCCATTTGAATGCCCCTAGTAAGCCAAGGAGCGGGAAGACGTTTCAATTTAACTCTCCTGATAGGAGCATGTTGATCATAAAGACCAACTAGCGTTTTGTTGAATATTGAGAGTTTTTCGTCTACGGTGTCGGCTGCTAACAAAGATGACCAATTAAGCTCAGCAGCATCCTCACGCAGCTTCTCGCTATCCATACGCCCAAAACAACGCATGTGCACAACCTTAGGACGGGGTTTAGGAGGTTTAAGGCGATAGGATAGGAAGATGAGATCGTGATGGGAAAAGCAGGGAGCAAGGTATAATCAAGTCTAGCCAGGTGTCCACACCTTCAGTGTTGTGGTGAGTGGGTTAGAGAGGAAGGGTGTGTAGACCGGCAGACTCAATTAATTTGATAAGGTTATGAGAGCGAGAGGAATTGATGGCAAGGAGGTCTGTGTTGAAATCTCCCATGATAATATGGTGTTCGATTCGAGACTGGAGAAGTAATTAACGGAGGGGGGACAATATACAACTCCTAGAACGGTTTTCGCTCCACTGACTGAAACCTCAAGGAAGAGATACTCAGAAGAAGCAGAATTATTAGGCGGTGAAGATAAGAGAATTTTGTAAGAGAGAGTACAACGGAGATAAATGGCTACGCCACCTCCTCTCCTATACAATCTATCATTGCGTATAAGAATGAAACCAGGGAGGGGGTAGGAGGTAGATGGTAAATGAGGTTTCAGTTTTATTCCTTGTGACGACGTTGCCGTTGTCACATACTTCTTCAGTGTGTCAACAGACTAATACTGCGAGAAGATGGTCAAATTATGTAGCCCATTTATACGCTTGATGTGATGAGGAGGGATAAAAATCATGTGACTAGAAAGGTGATGAATATGAGAGTTGAGAGATATAAGGCAAGAGGAAGACCAAAGAAAAGATGGATGACATGAATGAAAACGAGTGAATAACCAGATGACGTCTTAGGAGAGCATGGAAGAGAAAGACATTCTGCGCCGGCCCCAAGTAATATGGGAACAGGATAGGAAGAAAAAGAATATACGCTTTATGTATATAAACTTAATAAATAAAAAAGTTAGGGTTGTTTGAAATCCGGTCGACTGACATCGATTTTATTAAATGGAACACACAATGTACTGAAACCTACATTCTGCTTCCTCCGAATTCGTCACGATGTAAATTTTTGCCGGAACGTTTTCGTTTCAATGCAAACCATTTGCATGAGGGCCTTTTCGTCAGTCCATTGATACTGTATAGTTGTTAACCCTTTGACGACCAAGGGACATATGTGTCCCTAGCCCTTAATTTGAAAATATATTACTAATTAAGAAGCCTATTACCAAATTTGAATTTATTGTTTGTTATTAAACATATTATTAATATTTTTTTCATTGACAGTACAACCTAGGTAATATGATATATTTTCTATAAAAATTGTAATATGACTGTTCGCTAAGCGCGCACTTGCCCTATTTCTGAAAAGTTTTTAGCGACTTCAAAATATTTTATATTGTTTTTTGTTGTGCTATAATCATTGCTTGGTAAGTAAATTTATATTATATTCATTAATAAAACCAATATTAATGTTTTTTATAGTTATAAGACATCATAAACATAAAGGGACACCAGTGTCCCAGTGGTCCGGAAGGGACACTATTTGTAATAAATTGTTAACTTATTCAACTGATGATTTTATGAATTATCTTAATTTTAATTGGTATTGTGGCAAGTAATCTTAGCTATTTGAATTCAAGGATGATGTAGCTACTTTTATTAATGTTAATGGATGATAATAGTGATGAAGCAGATTATTTACACCTTGACGAAAAAGGTCAAAGGATTTTGATACAGTATCTTGGGGTTTCTGATGTTTCTGATGATGAAATTGAATATGTGACTGTTTAATTTTAGGAATAAATAACAATAAGCACCAGTATCATCGACGTCTACAACTTTTTTACCCATTGCTGGAGTTCAAAGTAATCAAAAACCAGTTTTCAAGTAGAACTAAGGAACATACGTGGCCAATAATTTTCGTGATTTTTGTGATGTGAAATATAGTGGCTGCGAAGTACATATTTTTCAAGTAGTTGTTGCTGAGGTATTGACTCTCTTTGGTATATGGAATTGTTCGAATAAATCGAAAACATCTTCCGAAAACAACATTGACATAAGTAGAGGGACATATACACCACAAGCTTTTAGGCATATCGTGCGTAAAGTTTGTGGAAAATAAAGGAATATACTTATTGATCAACTTTCTGAAACCTTTAGACAAAGACACTGGAAGACGATGTAAACCTGGATTAACGAATAAAAGTGAAATGCCCTAAAATTGTATTATATATAACAAAAATATGGGAGAGTAGATTATATACGTGTTGATCTCATAGTGTTATGAAATATATTGCTGATTGAAAATAAAATACTTTATTCGATAATTTTTTGATCTCTTAGATATCTTAGGGAATAATGTGCATACTGTCTACTCAAAGCTTCACAATGAAATCAAAACAAGCGTGCAGTTTAGACAAGTTCAAGTTGGAAAAACGATTTCTCTGTTAGGCAGCATGACGTTCCTTCCTACTACAAAATCAAGTTCAGTTTCCAGATTTGTCAGACATAGACAGTTTCCAACGCACCCCGTTGATGACCAAACTTCTGGAAGAGATGTGTCAGTTTATCCAACATATAATAAAAATCCGAAAAAATAGTAATTATGTTGCAAAGTACACCTTTTCTAGACTAATGAATGGAAATGTTTCACTGGATTCTGCCTAATAACTACTAGCTTATTACTTTAAATTGTATACCTATCGATTAACAAACAATTTTTGTGTAATTAATTTGCAGTTTTGTATATACGATTCCTCAAAAACTGATAAAATCTCTAAAACGTATAGTATAATTTACTAGAACAAAAAGTACCACCAACGACCATAGGGACATATGTGTCCCAAAGAATTCCAAAAAATCCAAAACATTTTATTATATTTTAAGTTAAAATTATGTTTATTTGATGCCTTACTAACTGTTTCGTACAGTTTTTATCATAATATATAGTCTCACATCCTTATGGTCCTGAAAGGGTTAAAACCGTATTTATAATAATTGCCATAGTAAGCCGTGGCGCGATGCCAGACCGTTGATTGAAATACGAAAGGCTGCTTAAAAATTGTTATATTATGTATGTAAAAATATATATTGTTTGTACCAAATCGCCGTTTTGGAATTTAAGCGGTAACGTTTTGGCCGTAATTCAAACTTTCAAACTGGTATGGTGTAATTAATAAATATGAGCAGCTTTGTTTGAATGTATATATGTATATTTCCAATCTATGTATGTGTAAGTATTTTTATGTGTTATGTAAATGTATGTATGTATTTTATTTAAGTCTTTATTATTGCGTATCCACTGTATTAACTACACCATTGCCTCATAAAACTGCTAACATCATTCCTGTCCATCCAAAGGTTGCCTGGAAGAGATCGCACTTAGCGATAAGGCCGCCGATTGTACATTACTCGTAGTTTTTAAACCTTATGTATTGTAAACATTTCTTGAAGTATAATCTAATCTAGCTTTTGTAATAATGTTTGCTAGGTACTTTTGACTTATATTTACGATTTTGTACGATTTTGTTGTCTATCATCCAGCTTGGTATACTTAAATACAATGAACGTCAAAATATTTTGGAAGAGAGAAAGAAAAAAGAAAAAGAGGGTTGTGATGTTTCTCTAACTAATGGAAGGATCCTTTGAACAGCCTATGTGATCCTACTTTGATGATTAAATTCGTTGCTGCTTCCAAGACAATACAGCTTATCTTGGGTTTCACGAGTGTCACAATTCGGTGTATTCTATTCGACGAGGTACTGATACAAACTAAGACTACGAGTTAGGTGAATAGTCTAGAGACTCCTGACAATCGTGCTAAGCGGATTAATATACTACATTATTATTTTTCATTTTGTACACGAATCTGAAACAAAAAATACTATTAGAGACTTCAAAAATGCACGGGATGACACTTACAGTTTGTGTTATTTCGTTTGCATTTTGTAATGCCTTCATCCCATCATATGTATACCCAAAGCTTAAGAGGCCGTTCCAAAATTCACGGACTGCGTGAATAGGTATTTTACGCCAAGCGCGCGGGCAACGCGATCGAGGTGTCAATGTGTGCGTCTGTGTAGCCCAACAAAATCTACCTTGCAGTAATATCGCGGAGACAAAACAAATTGATACTTTGACCAATAAAATGTATGATCGTAATACATAATTATTTTGGCTAACGTATTTTGATGTTTAAATGTAATAATTCCAGGTAGATTCCATTGTTGCTGTTAAAAAACATCCGACTTCAAACAGTCGTAGAAACATGCAAAATCTCATTTACTTAGATTACAATAAATACTAATTCTAGTCATTCTGTTATAAAATTCAAAATACTGAACTGATTTCGGAAAACTTTCTATGGGACCAATCTGGAAGTAATATCATTATAGCCCATCCTATGAAATAAAAATAAATCAAAATCGGTCCATAAATCATGCATTAGTTAGGTAACAAACATTAAAAAATATGAAAAAATAATACAACCGAATTGTGAACCGCCTCCGTTTTGAAGTCGGTTGAAAATATTAATACACAATATAAATGAGATTTGAGGCAGCGATAGCCGAGTGGATATACCAACAGACATGCAGAGGGTATCGGGTTCGAATCCACGGCGCGCACCAATGACTTTTCTGAGTTATGTGCGTATTGAATTATTAATTATCGCTTGTCCCGTTCCTCGGAGAGCACGTTAAGCCGTCGGTCCCGGTTGTCATGAAGATCTTTGACAGTCGTTACAGGGCGTCAGTACATAGTATAAAAAGAATAGTAGGATAGCTTCACACAAATCGGCCGCCGCCGGTTTGAATGTACGCGCGAATCCCCGGCGCCGTGTACGCACGTACTTTTCATGCACACAATCTCATAAACGAGCGTGACGAGCGCGGCGAGCGCGGATTCAGTACGGGATGCGCCGCGCGTCTGATCACGCTCATTCATGTAGGTACTACATAGGGCATGGATCCCGGAAATCCGAGATTTCGTAGTTCCGGAATTTCATACGCTTTTTTCCGATATTATAATATCGGAATTGAGGCCCCAAATATCGTAATTCCGGTATTGATAAATAATACAAAGTGATTTTTCTAGATAACATTTTTTGTGAACGTGGCCAATAATACACATTGTTAGGTCACCATTTCTTCCCCAGCGACTCCGCGCTTCCTCTTGAGTGTTTCCTATGTCCCCGACATTTTGTTAACTCCGCGAACGACACGATACCATAGTTGACAATGAAAAGTTAAATGTGATCATGGAAGCAGATCTAATGCAAACCACATCAGAGTTAGCTTCGGTGTTAAGTAGTTAACGATTTATGAAACAATTCTAATTCTCTTAAAAAGAATTAGAAAGGAAACAATTGTAGAAATAAGCAAAATACACCAACAAACACGCATTGATTGCTATGTGAGTTTACTCAACCGTCACAATATAGAAGAAACATTGAAATCTATCGTTTTGTCTGATGAAAAATTTGGACCGGTACGAGAATAGGAATTGCTCGTCAATGCGCTTGAACCAAGGAGAACCGGCCAAGACCTGCACAAGTGAAAACTCATTGAGAAAAAGTACTGGTTGTTGTCTGAGGGACCAGTGCTGGTATCAAGCACTTCAGCTTCCCAAGATATAGATAGATAGATATGACAGAATATTACAGTAGCAAATTTCACTGTGAACAATTGCAAACAATGATGGAAAGATGCCTGTTAAACAACCGACACCGGTCTCAATGGTTATAATCAGAATTATATCTTTATACGTTAGAGCCTTCTGCTGCTTGAGGACAACGAACACTTAGATTACATAGGTACTTCGCGCAAGACGGTAACTAAATTAGAGGGAGCTGAGATTTGAAAGTCTTCGACACCCTCCATACCCCCTACAGCTTGTAACTTGCTCCAATAGATCAACACATTTTTTGGAAAATGAACAATTTCATAAGGGATAAATTCAATTTCAAATATTTTATTGATTCTCGCTGCCACGATTTTTCAGCAATTGAATCAATCCACTACCCATAAAATAAGGAAAGTGCATAAACTCACATTATTCCCAAATGTTACTTTAAAGTTTAGTAATATTTGTTTTTATTTTAACCGTTACTGTCCCACTGCTCGGCTAAGGTCTCCCGCACACTCTTCCATAAATGCCGATATTTTGCTTTATCTTGGCAGTCAGCTAGAAAAGTATTAATCGTTTTTTCGACCTGCCCCTGTCAACACTTCTCTTTCCTCCAGTTCTACTTCTCCTTCAGGGTTGCATTGTTTGGTGATGTATGTCCAATTTCGAGATGTTTCCTACAGACATATCCTACCCAATCCTACTTTAACTTCGCTGCTTTGAAGCGCACTTCGCTGCTTTGACAGTTTTAGTCTTACACGGTACACCTAATACGCTACATTACATGGCACGTTGGCAAACCATGAGCTAGGAATTTCGAGAATCGGTCTGTTTATTATTTTAATGTTAAATTGTCTGGTTTTATAATAATGTTTAATTATACTATTTTTCTTCGTAACTTTTCCTACTAAGACTTGAATGTGCATGGCATGTTAATTAATCAAAACTGTAGAAAATGTAGAGGTGTTCAAATTTAACGGTTAAATTTTGATCTATCCAACGTATAACGAATTGTAAACTGATGAAAATATATAACTTGTTTAATTTTTGTAGTATACACGTTTATTTTATTATAAGAAATATACCTACTACCAATAAATATCTACCTACTTCAAGAGCTTACCGATTCCGGAACCAGTACCGGAATTCCGGAATTGACACTCCAATATCGTAACTCGGTTCCGGAATTCAATATTCTCCGATATTACAAGCCCTAGTACTACACTGTAGGATGTCTCCAATCTGGTCAGAGAACGTCCGCCTAGGTCTTCCCCTTCGTCCAAAAATGACGTACCTAACTGCACAACGCTATCTATTGTCAACATTTAGAACTTAAATTATTTAGTTCGTCTTAATTTATTCGTTCCATTAGGTACTGATAGTTCAAACTAATACATTTATATCCTCCATCATCCCTTAGTTTATCCCCATGGGGGTTGAATTTTTCAAAATCTTATTTAAGCGGACGTCTTCATCAAAGTAGCTCTAATCTTTAAAATTTCAGTTCAATCAGTCGAAAATCTAAGAAAATTTAAACAAACTTTTTTATCCCCTTAGGGGTGGAATTTATCAAAATCCTTTCTTTGGGGATGCCCACCTCATAGTAGCTATATGCATGCAAAGTCTTAGCCCGATCGGTTAAAAATTGACAAAGTTTCATACAAACTTTCAGCCCCATTTTATCTCCTTGGGGGTAGAATTTATCAAAATCCTTTCTTAACAGATGCCTACGTCATTACATCTACCTCCATGCCAAATTTCAGTAAGATCTCTCCAGTGGTTTGGGCTGTGCGTTGATAGATCACTATGTCAGTCAGTCACCTTTGAGTTATGTATATATTTAGATACAATTTCTGACATTCATAAGAGTCACCTTAAGACCTAAGTGAATATAGTATTTTTGAATCTTGCAGTATTTATTTTATAAGAGCATCGATTTCGTTACCATTATTTTATTATACATATTCAACAATAATAACTCACATCAAGAAGGGTTGGTCGCGCTATAATTACAGTGGTGTTTACAAGGCACGCACACAGACGCAGTGACGACGGCAAGCTGCACACGTCCTACCTCGATGAGCGCTCAGCGCGGTCTAAAGTTCTGTAGACGCGTACAGGATTTATATAACGATTTCTAGCTTCGTTTAAAAATTAATTTAAAATATTTGTAATCACATCTAGAAGCTGATTTTTTTTCCTAGCAAGGTATTATATCAAATCTTATTAGAGACTATTTGTTTTTTTTATTTCTTAGTGTATTTTATGTGATAAAAAATAATCCATTTAGACGTAAACTGACAAATTAATGACATTTTACGTAACATTTTTTGGTTTATTTCTAAATGAAACCAAAGTTTCTGGCCCCATCATACCAAGGAGCAGGATGTTGTTATGTTGTATATGCATTTAAAATTAATTACTCACATAATTTTCGATGTCATGGACCATCGCGTAATGCTCATAAAATGATTTCTTCAAAACATGCTTTGCGGAAACTTGATTTTTCCGTTGTAGGTAATTAAACACTTACTTTTACTCCCATAGTACCATAGAAGACTAAGTGATCTATTAGTATCATCGTACATTTCTTAATTTGTTGATATATCTTAGTCACAATCACGTATCTCCGCGCGTGTTAACTGCTAAAATGGCTTAAAAAACGAGAACGGCCTCTTAAGAAATTATTTTATTTATAGCATCTTAACACAGCATAGGATATAGAGGCATATGCAAATTAATACAAATCTCGCCCGCTCCCCGGAGCCTGACATTTGAGATAACTATTTTATCACAGATCTTCGTTCCACATTACCTTTCAACTAACATAATCACAGTTGCCAGCAGGTAACCGCCAGCTAGGAGGATGAATGCTGGAGCGGCACCACCAAGCGCCAGAGCTCTTGGAGAACTACCCTCGCACTTGGCTTCAGGAGAGGCGGTGCGAGCTTGGATACATGACACGAACCCACGCTCTAGAAGACGCATAAGACTGTAAAATAAACATTAATTCACGTCCAGGTTACTTAAGATTGGGTGCATTACGTTTTATAATATTGTGGGCTTATAATGTGTGTTTCTCTAACTAAGTAGTATGTACCATAATTTTGGCGATTTAAAAGAGTGGCCACGAGTTTTATTGCCCGTTCTCGTTGTTGTAGCTATTGCCACATTTACTATGCTATTGCTTTGCGAACGATGCAGTAAATGTACAAGTAGAAGCATTAAGTATTTAATAAAAAACATAACGTTCATAAGGGTCACCTTGTGACCTAGATGAATCAATGATTTTGACTTTGACTTAGTGGTAGGATCCTATGACCAGGCTAGGTGAAAACATCCTTTGCGCGTGGTAGGATTTTAGTTCCGTCGTGTCCGTTAGATGTCGCCAAAGTTAATTGTCTTCGCCGTCGTACGATAGATGGCTTCAGTTGTGTGTTGCTATCGCACATGGTTAATCGAAGAGCTACAATTTTTTTTTTGTTTTAGAACCCACATATTTTGATTCGGAACGAATGAGCCAGATCTCTCATCTCTAATTGTAAAACAGGTAATTGTATTGTTGCATTTCGTTTAGTTAGTTATCTATATCTAGTTAGTTATTATAGTAGAAATCGTATCAGCCTCATCTCGCTGGATATTGCTTACTTAATTTTTGTCCTGTTTAAAAGCCTAAATTCTCATACCGAAATTACAAGTTATTTAGCTTCTAAATAATTGTCTATTAGAATGTCTTATGTGTATACTAATCTGTGACCACGTTTTCGTAGATGTAGTTACTCAGAATTACGTAGATGAAACTTATTTAGGAAAACCAAGGCAGCAAAAATAATATTGATTGAATAAAGGTTCATCATTATATTTACTAAACTTACAAGTATTTCCATTGTCCTTCGAAATGTCCACCACCGTTGTCAAAAGCATCCAATATGCACTGTTTTAATTGTTTGACACTGACCCGGTCACTTTTGTACACTCACAATACGATATCCATGGGTACACAGCTGCACTCGCGATTTTTTCACTCAAAAAGTACGCACGAAGCATAGCTACATACTCCCGTGATATGAACTGATATGATAGGCCATCGCGTCGGGCAAACGTAGACAAACAATTAACTTTTGCAACGAAATTAGATACG
Source organism: Euclidia mi (assembly GCA_944739405.2). Lineage (NCBI taxonomy): Eukaryota > Metazoa > Arthropoda > Insecta > Lepidoptera > Erebidae > Euclidia > Euclidia mi. The sequence continues at coordinate 118,663,994 of OX123182.2, forward strand.
CTCACTTTCGCTAGCAATTTAGTACTGTTTGTCGCATCGTCGGGGGGGGGGGGATTTATCAATGATTCATATTACTATGATAGTACACGGGTCGGTCATAGTATTAGTATTGCATTTACCAATTATCACGTATTTTTGTGGACAGTTTTGAGACAGTTTTGGGACTTAGTGTTTTTATTTTTCAACTACATAAATATGATCAGTTAAAGATACTTAGTGCCCTGTTAAATTTTTTGTACTAATAAAAAAATTGCGGTGTACAGGCATCAGCATTAAGTTTCAAAGACTTCGGCCACTACGATCGCCAATCCGTCTGCCAAGCGTAGCGATCAAAACAAAATTTCCCAAAAATGAGCCACACACGAAAAAAACGGCCTCTATTCCCCGGCGGCCCCGCTATTCCAGACTCAGATAGCGGCCATGGTAACGGCGCGGCAAGGGGTGCGATAAACCTCTAGCAGAGATTTGTCGCAATATTTCATTTATTTCATTTCATTCATCACACTCCGATGAGGATGTAGAAGCTATGTATGAAGACATATCTCGGGCTATACATAGCTTCAAAACCCATTATACTGTTGTCATGGGAGATTTTAACGCGAAACTAGGCAAACGAGCGGTGATGAGCTGAGGGTGGGGCAATTTGGATATGGACACCGTAACTCGCGGGGCCACTTGCTGGCTAGCTTCATGGAGAAAGAAGGACTCTTCATGATGAATTCCTTTTTCAAAAAGATAGAATGCCCCAAGTGGACCTGGATAATTCCAGATGGTGCTACCAAAATCGATTTCATCATGTCAATGAAGAGGTTGATATTTAATGATATCTCTGTGGTCAGTTCGCATAAAGCGGGCCGCGGTCACCGAATGGTAAGAGGCAAATTTAATATTAGTCCCAGCCTCGAACGGTCGAGATGGATGAATTCTACGCTCCTACCAGCGCCAGTTTAAATCTACAACCCCGAGAGCTTTTAGCTTGAGCTGCAAAACCACTTCGAATGCCTGGGAGAATGCGTAGATGTGGACGACTTTAGTGATAGGTTAGTGAATGCTGTCCATACAACAGACTTAAAGTTCTTAAAGGCCATGATGACTAAAAGAGCCCATAAAATCTCTGGTCCGATCCTCGAGCTTATATACAGGAAAGGCGTAAGATGCTTCTGCATGTCTCCGACGATATGCCAAAGTATCGGCACCTTAATAAACAGATCTCTAAGTCTTTGATTCGCGATCTCCGCCAATACAACACTAAGTTTGTTCAAGAAGCAATTGAGCAGATTGATGGCTGAGATCGCGAATCAAACACTTAGAGATCTGATTATTAAGCCGCCGATACTTTGGCATAATAATATCGTCAGAGGCATGCAGAAGCATCTTACGCCTTTCCTGTATAAGCTCGAGGATCGGACCAGAGATTTTATGGGCTCTTTTAATCGTCATGGAAAAGAGAAATGAGGAGATCCACAGGAGAACCAAAGTCACTGACATAGCTCTCCGAATAGCCAGTCTAAAGTGGCAATAGGCAGGGCACATAGCTCGAAGAATCGATGGCCGTTGGGGCAGGAGGGTTCTGCAGTGGCGACCACGCACCGGACAACGCAGCATGAGTAGGCCTCCCACAAGGTGGGCCGATGATCTGGATAAGATTGCGGGAAGCGGTTGGATGTGATCGGCTCGAAATCGAGTCTGTGTGGAGAACCTTCGGGGAGACTTAGCAGTGGACGTCTCTAGGCTGACATGATGATGACTATGTGATTGATAATATTATTAATGTCTGTTATACGCAAATATAATATATTAAATAGCCACTATGGAAATAGGGTCTTAAAATATACTTTTTAGCTATTAAGTGCTTAATAAGATTAGAAAAATAATCAAGGATGTTCATATAAATTTTACTAATTGCTGTATATGTCGATGATAAGTGATGTTGATGATAAGGATTTCTTTTTTATTAAAACTTTTTAATTTAATTGATTCAATTTTCATACTGCATTTTATTTAATTATCCAGTTTTTTGATATGTGTTGCTTAGCTATAAAGACGTTAGTAACAATTGAAGTAAAAAATACCTGTTTTTAGCTTAGTATAGCAAGCATATATTTTTCATATCTTTTTTATTTTTCGCTAAAACTTAGCTTAAAAGAGTCATAGGTGCTTTAGCCTCTTCTTACGTAAGGTAATGTATAAATATTAAGAAAGGTCTTAGCCACAAAACAGTTAATAGACTTAGCGCGTTTATAGTTAAGCATTTTAGGGTAAATTTATAAAAAATTAGAAACCTATAAATTTAAAGAAAATGCTTAACTAAAAGATCTCAAAGTGTAGGTTAACGAGGCTTTAGTGCGGCAAACAATGTCAAAAAAATGTGTATTGCTTAACTAAACCGAAAAATTCAGTTTTTTATATAATTTTAAGTTAATTTCTGAGCAGGAAATATCCTAAATGACGCTGGCAAATATTTGTTTAAATAATATTTAACAATCACTGATTTATGTATAATAATTTTCTAGAAACAACGATTCCCGCGTTTTTTACGTTTTTCTCCAAAATCACTTTTTGGGGTTAACGTGGTTTCAGTTAACGGACGGCAGAATTATTGTCCATACATGCTAAATCAGCTGTCAGGCTTTTTTATAAAGTTCTTCACAGGAGATATCTGCTGGGCGGTTTTGGAAGATCTATGGTTAGAAATTAAAAAGTGATTATTTGATCTTTTATAAGTAATGAAAAAATACCCTCTTTCCACATATCTCGAAAATAAGACGTTACTTACAACCAAAATCATACTCATCGTCCAATTCTGAAAGTCCAAACGTCGATAATATTTATTTTCGTTTAAATCGTAGTCAAGTCTCAAACCGTTTTCGAAGTCCCACAAACCAATTTCGTTGACAGTCAAATTGGCTCCTTGAATTTTGCCAAAATTGAATACATCATACAATGTGTAACATCCGGAGTTATCTGAAACAAATAACATGTTGATGCCAATAGAATATTGATGATGTGGATTAAAGATGTTTTTTATATTTCAAAGGCGTTGAAAATGATACAGCCTGCTTGATGGTAAGGGTCCGTGTCCATATTACGGAGGACGTGTGAACATCTATGGTCCAGTGAGGGTCACGAAAACCCCAACTTCAGACATGCTTTATTTACTATTTACTTACAGGGCTAAGCTGTCCCCCCCGATCTCCACCTTGTGGTGGTGGGGGGCTCAGTAACCGTGGGTTTGAGGTACACCCACGGTGAAGCTAAGCGGGATCCCGGGAGGGGACGCTCTACGTGGGCTTGGGTGAGGTCTGCGTAGAGACGTCCAAAGTGCGGGTGCGGGGGACAGTTCTGTCTGTCCCTCGCAGTCGGGTGCAGTCGCGGGCGGAGAGGCGTGTCGGTGTTGCGTTGCCGCGCGCCCTATCTCCCACGACCAAATGGGGGCGTACCATTGTTGCATCGTAGTGGGGCCGCATAGGAAGAGGAGATTCGGTGTTGCGTTGCCGTCTTCCCTATCCTCTGCAGCCGCTGGGTGTTTTGGCGGTGGAGCCCAACACCTTCATCCGCCGCCAAGGGGGTTTTGTTCGGGGCCCATCTAAGCATCTGGCGGGCCAATACCCGTCGGGGGGTTGCGATGAATGCTTCGGCGATACCCAACCCTCTGACACACGGGTACATGAGACAGTCGAGGTGGTTTTTAGTGGTAACACAACATACTCCGGCTCTCATTTCCCCAAGAGTCGGAGATCCGAAGGGATTTTCCACCTCGTAAAACAAAAAATAAACAGGGCTAAGCTGTCATCGCATCTGGATGGTGGTGCTGTAAGTATTGTTTGTATTACTTTTGTATTGTCTTCTTTATTATTTTTGTAAGACTCTTGAAAGCTGGTTTTGTCTTAGAATGGCTTCAAATCACAAATTATCAATAACACAAAAAAATACAAGAAGACTCATAACGCAACGCGACAACTTATCATAGCTCGCCACACTGACGTTGAATGTGTGATGTTGAGTGGCGAGAACCCTAAGTGTCTAATTATAGCCAAATAGCGGCAGCGCTGCCAGCCATGCACGAACCACAACAATTGCAAAAAATTTATAATGCCTGCCCAACAGCGTTCAAACGAATGCTACGGTACTTTCGGAAATTCTGTATACCAAATTGTCAAAAAATCTTTCGGAAAGCATTCAAATCTTCCTTAAGTCATTTCGGACTTTCACAACGAATAGCAACTTACATCCCATCCCCTCATTCGTAAGTCTAGTGCCTTAAGCACGGGTCTTCATGTATAGTGAAAGAAAATGAAGAGTTTAATACCCTTCATTATTTAAGACCAAGGCAATTTCATGATCTTCAGTAAACAGTGTCAAACAACCAAGCATTATTACTGTGACAAGTAGAAACCAATGAGAAGATTCAGTAATTAATCTCGTGTTTAGTACACGAGATTAATTACTGAATCTTCGATAAAAATCTAAAGTACTATTTTCTTGGGTTTACGCGAATGTTACAAATTGAAATTAAACTACAGTTTAAGGATTTTATCGCGTTATATTGGTTTCACTGGTTATTACATTTAAATCGAATGATCTAGAAACTACATTTTTATCTTAAAAAAATGTGTATTTTTAAGTTTCTATTTACCTCGCGACCCAACAATAATGTCGGCATCAACACTAATATTCAAGTTACCAAGCACACCAAACGCAGTATTCTCCTCATTTATCACATTATTGATTCTGGTACTATTAAAATACTCAGAAATGGCGTCGTCATCTGCTATAATAAGCCATCTGTGTTGGGCGGAGAACGATAGGTTTTCTGATGCCTGAAAAATATAACATGCTCTTTAAGTGATTTTTTGGCAGAGGTGTAACATTGAATCCACTTTTCACCATGTTATGTAGGTAGATCCCACGTAATAGGGAGCGAGCCTATTGTCGTTAGCGGACACTTTGCCTAACTCCGTGCTGCTACTAAGAATTCGTATAAACCCGGTAACTTTTGCCCGACCCGGAAATCGAACCCGTGATCCGGTCAGCAGACGCATACGCTACCCAGTGGACCACGGAGGCAGTGTGTAGTGTACGTTTCGCGGTTGTATGTACGGTTGTCCAAAATTCTTTTTCGTTTTTGGATTACAGTAAAAGAAGTAGATGTGAAGTGTTCACCTTGCTCTATTTGTAGTTAGATGATATGATTACAACATTTTGTTCGTTTGAGGAAACGAACAAAATGTTGTAATCATATTTTACTGTACTTACAGCACAGTGGTTAAAACAGTTGCCTCATCGTTCAGTATTACAACAAGTGACGTGGCCTCGATTCTCACACCAGACAACACCTAGTGACCAATTTTTTGTTTTGAGTTTGTCTGTTGATTAAATGTTTGTAAGAAAAGAAACCGTAATCTGGTGTGGCATTCGAGCCCGATACTCGGCGTAATACTGATTCTTGAAAAAGGGTTAGAAGTATAAATTACGCGAGTGGAGTCGCAGGTGACGTTTAGCATCATACCTAAAATCAAAAGACTTACAAAATATAACACGTCGTTAGCTCCCTCACAATCAGCATCTAAGAATACTCCTACAGAATGCATGCCATATTCTAAGCACTGCTGAACTTTGTCAAAATCTGTTTCGTGCTGGTCTAAGTATACTTCAGATGTTGCAATAGAATTGCTTGACGCTGATTTTGAAAATATAAGAGACCCTGCAACAATGACAAAGCTCTGTTTATTTTTAAGACAGCTAGAGCTTGGCAATGGTTCCTATGGGCATTATTTGATAAATTGGAATCTAAGGCCGCCTCACCGTTTAGCTCTTCATCGAGAATGGTATTTTCGATTTTTACTCGAATCAATACTTTGGTGATTCGCAATGTATTAAAAATAAAATGATTATCTTGAATCTAAGCAATAGATCTAAATAATTTATTTAAATTATATATATAACCGTGGTTATATGACTGCTTTCTCTTGTTTTGAAGCACTTTAAAGAGGCGCTCAGAAAGAAAGTGGCGTTTGGTCGTTGTCATTACATTGTAAAGCGGTCAAATTCAAATTAGTTTCAAAAGTCCGTAATGCTTAGTTGATAGCTATACCAAAGCATTGTCTTTGCGTGAAGCCGCATTAAACTTAAAATCGGTTATTGTGATAGGTATATGTAATCAAAAATCAAAGTTAAGATTTTGACTTTACGTTAAACTTACAATAAGCATCTCTGTGGCAGCTCAACAAACAAATAAACTTCACTTCTCTATATTTAAAGTAACTAATACTTAAATTTACTCCATCTGTGGCCAGTCCCATAATGGTGCTGGGTAGTATAGAAGTCAATATTACTAGCAACCATATTTTGTAAGCAGTTCCCGCACCTATGCTGAGCATTTGGTGAAATTCAATGCATATTTTGCGGTTTTATATTTTTTCTCAGAAACTAGATACGGTCAGAATGTCAATATTTATATTTTGGTTTATACTTCGTCATAAATCTTTTGTTAACATTTTTGTCTCGATATTTTAAGTATTTACGCATTCAGCCCTTATATTTCATAAAACGTTTTCGACGGAGAAAGGAAGACCAAAAATTATTAAAAACTAATAGCATCGGTCAGCGAAGAGCGATTATTAGAATGTAATAAATAGTAACGAATACAATATTTATTCACACCACAACAGCATTTGTTACGACACAAAAAATAAATCTGAATAAACATTATTGCCGTTTCATTTATTGGTAATATTGGCAGTGTCTCATTATTTTTCGCTTAGCTATTTAGAAAGCTCATCATGGATATACTGCGAGTAGATCTAGTAATTTCATTTAAGTGGTATTTGGCTTCAAAAGACTCAAAACTGGTATAAATCTGTTTCTGGCAACTGTCGAAAACAGTTCGAAACACAAAAGGCGTCGAAAAGGGCATCGTTCTACTACGAATTTTAGTACAATTTCAAACTTATCTCTATCAGCAAATCCAAACCAAAGCTCACGCGAGAAATTCCTCAAGAATATAATAAAACTTTTCTGCGGACGGTATCATTTCGATATAACATCTTGACATAAAAATGGGCGCTTCCAATTGAGTTGTCACAAGTCCATAGTCTGTGTTTTTTATATCAAAGTAATAATATCAATCTAGGTAATTGAAACCATTTGATTATAAATTCTACTGAACGTATTGTCCGATTCAAACCTATTTATATTTCATGGCCGCATTTCAGTAAATGGAATATGAAATCGTTTTTCAATATCTGAGTATTTATTATAACGGACAGAGGTTACGTGCGTGTTTAAAATAATATTAAAATCGAATTAACTTTGCCCTGTGGCGACGCTCGTTTTAATTGAAATTCCGCACAGGCGCTGCATACATTACGAAGTTTCGTTGAAAATATGCTTTACAATTTTTATACCGTAACAAAATATTACTTTACACCGCGGATTTAAATATATTATATTTAGATTTAACCCCTTACCGCATACGAAGCCATTGGTGGTTTCTAAAGTTTGTTATTTTTTTCCAACATAACTAACATTTGAATTATGAATAATGAATATTTTTTTCGTTAAAACCATGTAATATTTTTGTGCGTGGTAAGTTATCTGTGTCAAAATTATTTGATGTTATTTCATGATAACAAGTTAACTGCAATGTTTTAGTTAATTTTTTATCAGTGAAAAATATCCGTGCTGGTGACGGACCGAACAGCACTGTAAGAGAAGGAAAACTTGATACAAACCCTATAGCAACCCGCTTGGCCAGCGTGGTATAGTAGGCCAATTCCTCCTTTCAAAGGAGAGGCCTAGTCCAGCAGTGGACTATTAAAGGCTGAAGATGAGATGAGTGAAAAATAATTGTAATAAGGTGACTGAAAACATCAATATTTTTTTTACTTTTAGTATCATAGACTAGCGTAATAGTAAGTTGTTTTTGTATATATATATATTTTTTTTATTTGTTTTTTTCAGACGTCAAATATGGCTTGCTATGCGTTTCTGTCAAAATAATGTATATCAAAAATATGGCTTCGTATGCACTCGAGTGCCTGTTTTTGCTATACAGAAATGGATATTGTCATGTTTTATGGTTCTTTCAAGGTAAAACTGCAAAAATACGCAATTATACAAAATATAAATAATAAAAATGGTCTTAAAAAAGTCTTCTAACGCTATAAGCGGAACTAGTTCAAAGATTTTGAAAAATGTAACAACTGTGCATGTGAAGCCAGATATGGCTTATATAATTTCAACTTGAATGCATACAATGACGACCGGTTGGCGCAGCGGGAGTGTAAGCGACTGCTACGCCGAAGGTCGCGGATTCGATTCCCGATCAAGACAAACATTTGTGTGCATGAACATGGATGTTTGTCTTGGTCTGGGTGTTTCTATGTATAATATGTATGTATTTACAAAAAAAAAGTATATAAGTATGTTTATCCATTATCTAGTACCCATAATACAAGCTCTGCTTAGCTTGGGACTAGATGGTGATGTGTGTATGTGGTAGAATATTATTATATTATTATTATTATTATACGAGTAAATTAATATACCTTTTACCTACATACATAAAATATATACACTACCGCTCAAAAGTATTACAAGCGGTAGCGTACATCATTTATACAAATACAATTAAAAATATTTCAATATACTAAATAACATAGATACAGTTTATACAAATGAGGAACATAGACAATAATTAAGTTGATACAATTTGTCAATCCTTGAAATAGTCTTTGAAAATATTTATTGTGTTTGCTCTTCGGATCTCCAGTGGTAAAGCATTCCACAGTCGCACAGCCTGAACAGTAAAATATTTGTCGAAGTAATTTGTGGAATGCTTCGGCATCTCCAGCGTTAGATCCTCAGACGACCTCAAGGACTTTACATGTGTCTCATGGAGGAACTTAAACCGTTCTTTAAGAGAAGAGGGAGAATTAGGAGTAAATAGTACATTATATAACAATGTAAGAATGAGTTTTCCTGCGAAGAAGAATCTTTGTAGAGGACTGTCTTGGCGGACGAACAAATCTATTCTACGTAAGGGTAAGGTACTGTGCCATCATCTGTTATTTAGATGGGCAATGGTTACATAATTCGTACTTGTTCCAAAACTTAATGAGTTCGTTAAAATAATATTTAACAGTCTGTAAGTGAGAGCCCTCAAAAAGCCTGGCAAGGAACACGTTAATACCATGTAATATTGCTATTCTGAGTATTGGGGTGGTCATAATTGTGAAAGCGGTTTTATGAAAAAGCTCAGATTCTGTCAAATCTGGTTAGAACAGAGCCAAGTCCGGTCTCAAAAATGAAACTCATAAATGCAACAAGGATACTTAATGCTAACATAATAATTACTGATGAATGAGAATGGCTATTAAAACGCAAGTTTCGTTATTTCAAGCTGAAGATACACGAGTATTTACTTAATGATGTATAGACACATCACTAAGTAAATTTGCCGTTGAATACAAGGCACTATTCAATAAAAACAAGTGGGCCTTATAAATGGGCCTTATATTTATCTCTGTATCATTTCGTCGTTGAAGCACAATGATGTACCTTCGTAACCGACTGCCGAGACGATGATCTCGGGTTTGATCCCCTGGTACCGCGGGCACACACCTCTGAGTTTTCGAAGTTATTTGTGTATTAAATATGTAATTATCACTCGCTTAATAATGTGCCCTGTCCCCTATTTTATTAGTACTGAAACATAACTGGTGAAATGTGGGTCCGGAATACACCTCTGCCTACCCCTTCGGGGATAACGGCGTGAAGTTATGTTATGATGTTATTTCTACTTTATGGCGCCCAAGTTCATAACCATCTTGGTTTCTTCTTTAACAATACTGACTTGCCAATGCTATGGCAAGTCAGTATTGTTAAAGAAGAAATTCGAAGAAAATTCAGCAATGAATTTTTCTATAAATATAGTAGAAAAGATTTACTACTTTATTTATAGAAAAAATCATTGCTGAATTTTCTTCGAATTTCCCTCTTCCCTGGTCTAGAAACGTACAAAGCGGGCGAGGTTAGGAATGTCGAATTCGTACAAAAAGAAGCAGGTTCGGATCGGCCGTGAATAGTTTTCAAAATACCAATTCATTGGCGAATGCAATGTTATGCCTGCTCGGTAGGGTGACCATTTTATTTATGCGTAAGTATTTATTATTATTGATTGCTTGTCTTATAAGGCAGCGATAGCCGAGTGGATATACCAACAGACTGCCATGCAGAGGGTATCGGGTTCGAATCCACAGCGCGCACCAATGACTTTTCGGAGTTATGTGCGTACTGAATTGTTAATTATCGCTTGTCCCGTCCCTCGGAGAGCACGTTAACCCCTCGCATGCCCCGCTCTAAAATGCATTTTCTCCGGTAGTGTCCAGCCTTTTTGAGGATGTAACGTTTATAAGAACCTAGGTTATAAAACTTTAATTTTCTCGCGTTTGGTATAATTATATAACGTTAATTTTAAACCGTATACAGTTCAGCAGTTACTTTATATGAGAATTAGATTAAAATAGCTTACCTTTAACCATTTCATGTCCAAAAAAATTGATAAATGCAGGTCACTTTGTTTTTCTTACACCATGTGAAACGTTTTTCCAAAATACACATAAATTATTCAGGAAATTTCCTTTCTCACTGCACTAATATTGACACGGGTAGATGATGCGACGGTAATATACATTAATTTAGCACAGTTCACCGATATTACTTCACAATAACCATTTATTCCTAGCAGCGACAAATTTGCGCCATTTTGACGATCCAACGGCAAACATTTCTCACTCACAAAACATATTTATAACTATTTATAGCAAAAACAATACGAAATGTCTCATTAACAATGGATTCTAAGACTACTTTGTGAGAAACTTATCTATATTTAGTAAATTAATTGATAAATACTTACATATAATCATTTAAAATATGGAGGACGGCTAGCGGCCAACGCCCGAAAATTGCATCACAAAAGTTACTAACACTTTTTTTGTAATTTTTTTATAAGTGGCTAAAAAAATATTTAAAACATATACTTCACTAAATGGTCAATAACTAAATATATAATACTAATACAATCACTTAACGTTTGCGTTGAGAACACATTTAAAAAAAAAACACAAATTCAACTTAGTTGATCGCCACAGCGCAATATGGCGGCACGGAGAAAACTGAGCACCAAAATCAAATATTTTATTATTTTTTTGCAAGTTGCAAGCTTGGAAATATGGTAAAAATTTATGGTATTATGTTGGTTAATCTGTAACTAGTCGATGTACGTTTTCATTATTGTAACCAATCACACAACACCAGAGTGAAGTTCACACAAATCCTTATGGGCACACCGTGCCCGTAGGTCACTACCGGCCTATTTCTCTTACGGGCACACCGTGCCCGTAGGACACTCAAGGGGTTAAGTCGTCGGCCCCGGTTGTCATGAAGATCTTTGACAGTCGTTTCAGGGTGTTAGTACCTTCTAAATAAACTGACACTAGTCTAAACCATGGAATATCGCTACCCCTTTGGGTTGCGGAGGTCAGACAGGCAGTCGCTCTGCGGAAAAGCTAATATTCAGCCAAATGCAGTTAGACTAGTAAGCAGACTCCAGATTGAAACTGGGATAACGCTAAGAGAAAGAAGATTGCTTGTCTTATAATAATAATATATAATTGTATCCTTATATTCAACATCGAATTTAAATCAATCAAAATCAATGAACTATACTTCTCTGTCTATTAGGTCTACTGACAGCTATATATTAAAAACAAACAAATTTAAGTACCTGGCTACAGGTAGGTACAGGTAGGTATACATTTTTAGTATAAAATATTTGTGATATTTTTGTGACCTGGTATTTTTTATTTTGATTGTACTAAGGTATCGTAGAACTGATACTGATTTCTAAGCTTATTACTGCGAAGGTATCAATAATAATTATTAATGGTTAGTATACCGCCTGTTAAATGGCGAAGATAGACATCGTGACAAAATCTGCCTGACTGATACTGCAAAATTTTAGCTTATTATTGCGAAGGTATTAATGGTGGTGTGTGTTTGCTGTTAAATGGTGTAGAAGGACATCTGACAATATCTGCGAATTCCTCTTAATGTTTTCGAAAGACACGTCCGTCAATTCACACTTGGCCAGCGTGTTGGACTGAGGCCTAACCCTTCTCATACGAAGAACAAGCTCATGTGAGTGACACAATATCAAATAATGCATAAACATGGTCACCCCTCCACAACACGGCTGTAGCTTGCCGTAAACATTCCCGCTGTAATTGGATGACTTTTAGCAGAATCCCCGCGTCCAAAAGTCATTACACTATTTTCTTTAACCGACTTTTGTTAGTGGACAAAGTTGTAAAAAAAGATAAGGTGCGTGAAAAAATTGAGCACACTTCTACTTTTATTTGACAGTTATATATTAAACGTGCAGAGAAGATTCGCATGCGTCACATTGTGACTTAAATGAATAAAGTACTTTGAATTTATCTTTGGCGCCGTAACTTCGCCCGTGGCTTATTTTGTTAGTATCAAGGTAGTCGGGCGTATTGACTTTCTGTAAAGAGAGTTTTTCATGTCAACTGTGGCCGACTACATACTTTATAGTTTCCATTACGAAAAACAGGAGGCTTTAACAGACCAGTAAATACCTGGACCCTCATGCCGGTAGTATTTCAAGTCTAGAATTGGTATTTTTGACACGATCTTCGCATGCGTGCACTGCACGAAATATGGTCAGAACTGAGAGAAATCCGGCTTAGCCGAATTGACTTCACATACCGGTACTCGCTTCGGGTTTTTGGTAAGGAGACCGATTAGTTTAACGTGAATATTGGTCCTGGAGGCAGTATAAAATCATGATCCCGATACAGTTAAATGCGACCGAAGTTCGCCGAGGTACGGATGGAATGACAAATAACATTTTTATTTGTACCGATCTAAATGGAAATACTATCACCAGCCAAGTGTTTTCTCGGTTGCATTCAAGACTGTTGGCTTGGAGCCCAGGGTCCGCTAATAGATTCGCCCCGGTTGCAGCCCAGGCTTTCACCCTAGAGCCCGGGTCCTCTTTCTAGTCGAGCCATATTGACAGAATATTGGCTTTTGAAGCGGCGGCGGTAGCCTAGTGGTGTACGTAACGGACTGCCGAAACGATGGTCTCGGGTTCGATCCCCAGGTACCCCAGGCACACACCTCTGACTTTTCGAAGTTATGTTTGTATTAAAAATGTTAATTATCGCTCGCTTAACAATGTGCCCGGTAGATTACAATAGGCTCGCCTCCTATTACATTAGGACCTAAACATAACTGGCGAAAAGTGGGTTATACACCCACTTTTCGCCAGTTATGTTTAGGTCCTAAAGCGGTGAGCGGTCCGAAGGGGTAGGCAGAGGTGTACTATACGTACACCTCTGCCTACCCCTTCGGGCATAAAAGGCGTCAAGTTATGTTATGTTGTTTGGCTTTTAAAGTCAGTGATGTGCGCCGAGGTCTTGAACGCAATACCCTCTGCATAGCAGTCTTTAAGTAAATCCACTAGACTATCGCTGCCTTCAATTAATTAGACGTGAAACAATATTATGCGACATACAGTATGAGATAGCAGGTCATTACGATACACCGAATTCCCCGCTTCATTAGCAAAAAACAACGTTTTCCTGTTAATTTGTAACTTCGGTAGACTAGTGAAAAATTACAAGCGGAACAAAAAGGCTTTTCGCGGGGAACAATGCTCATTGGGGAAACTGGCCGTTTTAGCTCTAGTACAATTGTTTGTAAAGAAAGTAATTTGCAAGCGAAACTCTCTGATTACGTAGCTATGGCACATGAGTAAATAAACCGAACAGAGAGACAGCTTCTTAAGAGCTTGTAAATTTGCTACCTTTTTGGTAGGGTTGTCACAATAGGTTAAGACAAATCGCTTGTTCGGTATACGACAGATTCTGGATTGGACAGATTCGTGATTTGGCAAATTCCCAACTCGACAGATTCGTGGATTGGGTAGATTCTTGGACTCGACGGATTCGCTATGTATACGGCAGAACTACAATTGTAAATAAAATAGCGAGTGGAACCAAAAAAGGCATGCACCTGAAACTTTTAAAAGCACGGAATAAAAATATACATTTGTTACCAAGGACACGACGTGATTTATTTGACATTCCCAACGATACCACTAATAGTGTTGAATATTTTCTGGTAATATGATCTATTTTGCTAAAAAACATAGGAATCTCCTTTAGCTATTATGGCCACTAGTTTTACCACGGGGATAGGTATCTAAAATAAGTTTAAAAAGAAATTGTGTAAGACAAATGAACGTCTACAAAACCAATAACTATAAAATGATCAACCATCGATAGGGCTTACAAAAAACAGGTGCATGCGATTTTCGACCTTATTGACAATTCATGACAGATTGTTTTTTGGTATTTTCTTTCTTTCTGACATTGATACGTTATTAAAATTATAAATTCTGAGTTACGTCAATAAGGTCAAAAATCGCAAGCACCTGTTTTTTGTAATCCCTATCGATGGCTGATCACTTTCTAATAGTCATTGGTTTTGTAAACATTAAATGCTTTAACACAATTTCACAACTAATGAGTTGTTAAGTATTTCGTTGCCAACATTGACAATATTTATTTCAAGATTTTGCTCGAGCAATTCAACAAATGCGACAAAATTATCAGGAGTTATACCTAATTACCTAATTAACCGGGGCGTCGGGACGTGACGACCCCACCGCCCACTGGGGGAGTTACTCTGACGAGTAGATACTCGTCATAATATCTCCCCCAGCGCAAGCAGTCAACCGAAAGATGGCGGTCAAACCATCCGAACCTGGCGGAAGGAAATCCCGAGATGCTAGATGGGCAGCAGCGTCCAACACTAAGAACTTCCGCCACTGCGATCGCCAATACGCCTGCCAAGCGTGGCGATTATGGCATATCCCCCCAATTATGAATCACACCATTAAAAACCGGCCCCTAGTCCCCGGCGGCTCCGCTAGTCCTGGTTATGGTAGCGGCCATGGTAACGGCGGGGCAAGGGGTGCGAAGAATCGCCGGAAGAGATCGGGCTACCACCACCAACGACAATTGGCCCTGGCAACACTGAACACGCGCACACTGCGGACCGACGAGAAGATTGTCGAGCTGGAAGAAGAATTGAGCAAGTTGCGATGGGATATCATAGGCCTATCTGAAGTCCGAAGACAGGGGGAGGACTCGATAGTTCTCAATTCCGGTAACTTGCTCTTCTACCGGGAGGGCGACCAACAGTCCCAAGGTGGTGTCGGGTTCATCGTCCACAAATCTCTCGTGACCAACGTGGTAAATATCGGGAGTGTGTCGAGCAGGATAACGTACCTTATACTCACAATATCCAAGCGGTATTCGCTGAAGGTCATACAGGTATACGCTCCGACCTCGTCGCACCCCGATGAGGATGTGGAAGCCATGTACGAGGACATATCTCGGGCTACACATGGCTACAAAACCCATTACACCGTGGTCATGGGAGATTTTAACGCGAAACTGGGCAAACGCGACGGTGATGAGCTGAGAGTGGGGCCATTTGGTTATGGGCATCGGAATTCCCGGGGTCACTTGCTGGCTAGCTTTATGGAGAAGAAAGGACTCTATATGATGAATTCCTTCTTCAAGAAGCGAGAATGCCGCAAGTGGACCTGGGTAAGTCCAGACGGTGCAACCAAAAATGAGATCGACTTTATCATGTCGACGAAGAGGCAGATATTCAATGATGTCTCCGTGATCAATTCACTTAAAGTGGGGAGCAATTCACTTAAAGTGGGGAGTGGATGCTGTCCATACAACAGGGGCTAAATTTTTTAAGCCCCAGAAAAGCCAGAGAACCAAAAAGATCTCGGATCCGACCCTCGAGCTGTTAGAGGAAAGGCGCAAGATGGTTCTGCTATCCTCCGACGACATGCCGAAATATCGGCACCTCAACAGACAGATCTCTAAGTCTCTGACTCGCGATCTCCGCCAATACAACACAAAATGTGTTCGTGAGGCGATCGAGCGGAATAAGGGATCCAAAGTGTTCCAGAGGGATCTGTCTGTTGGGCAGAGTCAGCTGACAAAGCTGAAGACGGAGGATGGCAGAATCGTATCGTCCAAGCCTGAGCTCTTGGAGGAAATCGAAAGGTTCTATGGACAGCTATACACGACAACGCAACAACCCGCAAGCACTCCAGCGTCAGACCCTGGAGCTGGATTGACCCGACACTATACCGAAGATATCCCGGGCGTCAGCATGCACGAGATTAGTGTGGCTCTCAAACAGCTTAAAAACAACAAGGCGCCGGGTGATGACGGAATTACGAGTGAGCTTCTGAAGGCCGGCGGTGCACCCGCTAGAGAAGCCCTCCGGAAGCTATTTAATTCCGTCATTCTCGAGGGTAAAACGCCACAGGCGTGGCACAGAGGTGTGGTGGTGCTTTTCTTTAAGAAAGGGGATTAAACCCTCTTGAAGAACTACAGACCCATCACACTTCTGAGCCACGTCTACAAGCTGTTTTCGAGGGTCATCACGAATCGTCTCGAGAGCAAGCTAGACGACTTCCAGCCTCCCGAACAAGCCGGTTTCCGTAAAGGCTATAGTACCATAGACCACATACATACGCTGCGGCAGGTTATACAGAAGTCCGAGGAGTATAACCAGCCCCTATGCTTGGCGTTTGTGGACTATGAGAAAGCCTTCGATTAGATCGAAACCTGGGCAGTGCTACAGTCTCTCCAACGGTGCAGGATTGACTACCGATATATCGAAGTGCTGAAGTGTTTGTATGAAAACGCCACTATGTCAGTCCGCCTCCAGGACCAGAGTTCGAAACCTATTAAACTCCAGCGAGGGGTGAGACAGGGGGATGTCATATCCCCGAAACTGTTTACCACTGCGCTGGAGGATGTTTTCAAGCTTCTGGACTGGAATGGACGTAAATAAATTATTTAAATATAATAAAATATAATCCTCAAAATGTCAGATGCATGAAACGAACCCTCTGTCAGTAGAGATTGACACCATTGAATCAGCATGAAATCGATGAATAGGAGCGGCCATTTGTGATCGAATACGTCAGTACGAGCGCCTTGTATGCAGTTTGTGATTCTGCCTGTTTGGCATGTTATTTTTTTGTTGTGTTTTATTTGGTAGGTGGTATAATGCCAAAAATAACAAAATAGATAGTTTTAAACTCTCAAAGCCGTGAGTTAGTGCTTCGTTTGAGGACCTTCTTTGAACGAGAGCGTGCAAACGGGGGCCCGGTAATACCGATCGACAGTGTTGATTACAGAGTTGCGGCAGCTCTGCTCTGGACATCGGCAAGGCTTCAGTTTCTCGAATATCCAATGAAAAATTTGGAGAAACTAGTTTTGAAGACAAGAAGCTGTCCACTCCGAAGAAACGTGAGCGTAAAGCTTCAATAACTGACATAGATAGTTCCGATGTGGTGGCAATACGAAATCCCTACATTGATAAAATTAATCAGTCGTAGAAATAACACAATCGACAATATGGTAAAGGTTTCGAAATACGTCGCCGTTTTTAGGGGTTGTGAGTGATTGGGAGGGGAGGGGAGTAGGTCTCGCAACCCCCCTCACCATTTTCACTTGCCGGAAATACTTGGTTTCCTCTGAAAAAAATCTCCATACATCGGTGTGTATGGCACTGCCAACTTCCACATTATTCGCACTAGCTTAATAAACTAATGTTGACGGAGCCCTGCTTCGCAGGGCTCCTATTATCGGATTAAGGGTCAAAAGAGAACCTACTATAACCTATTTAGTTCCTTATTACAGAACCCTGAGTACTCGAAAGTAATGAGGGCAATGACGCACAAATTTTACGTTACCTGTCACTATCATTCACACAAGATGGTGGTTGCGATTCGTATCACATTTTTTCACATAAAACCTAAATATCGTTTTTATTGATTCCACTAGTTTAATAAAGTGAGGTTGACTGTGGTTAAGGGAGAGAGAGAACTCAAAAGAGAACCGAACACACCTTTTTAGTTACTTTCACATAAAACCTAAAATTACGTTCCGTTTTGCATATTTGAATGAAGAATTGTTGGAAATTGTTTAAAAATATTTAGACGCAACTCCGGCAGCCAAAATTACTTTAAGGGGATTAAGACTAACTCCCTTAAGCACCCTACACTACCAATACCCTCAAGTTCGGGCGACTCGTTTCGAAACCCAATCCGACGATATTTACAGACTGGGATAAATATGTCCACCTCGACCGAATTTGATCAGCAAATAATTATCTCTGTTGGAGAAGATTCAGATATGAGGTTTTAGTTCGAGTGACAGTGGCTAGTAATTAAAAAAATATATTTTAAAATTACTGCGTTTTATTTGTGAAAATATTTGCCAAAACACATTTAAAACGAATTTTATTTCGAAGATGTAAAATCGGTAACTACGTACGATTCCATGTCGTTTGCCAATTAATTCGATATTTATAAATAATCGATTAAATTTCCTTAGGTTACATCACTATAATTGTCAGTCATGAACTATCATGCATATCATTATACAGCGAAAATACTTTGACAAATATAAAACGTTGTCCGTTGCCATCAGTATGAGCTAGCCATTACCCTGCTTTCCAATTTTCTTTTTGTAACCTAATTATGTTGGCTGCATACACAAAAATCTCCTAGAGCAAAGATTATGCAAGACTCGTATGGAGCAAGTACAGCACGCGCGGCGCACAAGAGACGAGGCAGTCTACACGTGGCAAGGTTCACAATCCTTACACAAACATCAATGTCGTATTTTATGCCTTTACTGTTGTATATCTTTTTACTTTAAGGACAATTCTCACATTAGGAAAAATCCTGTGTCGCGGGGAACTTAACAAACATACGGACATTAACGGACACAATGAGCACCCAGACTCAAAATAACATTTTATGGATCACACATCAGTGGTGTTGTCTCATGTAAAATAACTTTTATATTATAGCATACAGCTCATGTTCCTTTTGTCAACAAATTATACGGGGTGTAAGGGACGGTGTACCGAAAACCGATACCAGTGATTCAGTACATTATACTGAGACCCTTGGCGGTCGATTTCTGCGGAAAATGTCTAAGAACTCGACAATTTTCCAAAAAATTTATATGTAAATACTAAATTTTTAATTAGTAGTTTTAATTATTTTAGTTTAGAAAATTATCTCATTTATTTACCTCTTGTACAAATAGATATCTGCATGTCCTACCGAGACAATTCATCATTCATTACCACTATCATTCTCACGGCAGGTAGTGGTAGGTAATATAATCTGTACTTAGCTTCAGATTAGATAACCGAGTGTGAGTGGTTAAGGACCACTCACACTCGGTTATGGATTAATATTAAAGATCAATAAAATATAAAAAACGACCACGTACCGGACGCCGCAGCAGGGGTGGACCGACGATCTGGTTAACATAGCGGGAAGCGGTTGGATGCGGGCGGCTCAAAATCGGTCTGAGTGTAGAACCTGGGGGAGGCCTATGTCCAGCAGTGGACGTCTCTAGGCCGACATGAATGAATTAAATAATTAAAATACTGCCTAAATGGTCCAGTGAATAGCTTATGCGTTTGCTGATCGCGATTTCGGGTTCGATTTCCGGGTGGGGAAAAAGTGTTTCTGAGTTTTTCCGAATTCTCAGTAGTAGCACGGAATCTGTCAATGTGCCCGGTAACGCCAATTAAAAAGTAAGGTAAATGTAAGATTTTTCTATTACGATAACACGGAGAAACCATCAAGCATGATCCATAATCACGTAAAAAGGTGCTTCAACAGTTTTCTCTCCTTAAATATTCATATTCACATTAACCGTAATAAGACTATTCAGCAAAAGCACATTTTATTCACTGAATCAGAATTATCTAAAGACATTTATATTAAAACGTGCACCAAAAGGTCTAATCATATTTCTGGGTCATTAACCGGACACCTTAAAGTTTTTCGAAATTTTTAAATAAATTATCAACATTATTTTAGTGTGAATGTAAAACATCATCATCAGCCTTGTTTATAACTCCACTGGTGCGCACAGGCCTCTTCTTCATTATGAGAAGGGGGTTAGGCCATAGTCCACAAAGCTGGACCCGCGTAACCGCCGCCCATGAACACCTGCAACACCAGAGGAATCACGAGTGCGTTACCGGCCTTTTGGGCAATGGAATAGGACAAGAGTAAACATACCGCTACTTTATGTCGATATTCTCTGGGGGGGTAGTACTTCAGTGGTCGAGACGGGTCATTTAGGCTGAAATCAGCAAGGCTCTTCTACTTACGTTTATTAGGACAACGATAAAGGTACCTTTTTCTTTCATAGTTATTGTATCCTGTCTTTAATTTAAACACATGCAACAATATACTACGAAAATTCTTTCAATACAGTAGGTTGCATATCAAATTCAATTAGATACGCCTAATTAATAACGGTTTAGCAGTGGTATGTAATGTGCTATAATATGTTATTGAGCCCAAGTATATCAAATTATCATATTACAATACCAAGTTACCGCAAATCCGAATTCTATTGAAATTACTCGGTTAACCCTGTTATTACAGTAATTTAATAAGTATACTATTGTTTTTCAAGGGATGAGGTTAAGCTTATAGTATGGTAGTTTTTTTTTTTTATAACTGCACGCATTTATCCCTGAAGGGGTAGGCAGAGGTGTATTGCACACCCACACTTCGCCTGTTCTGATTCGGTCCCAATGTAATAGGAGGCGAGCCTATTGCCATTAATAATAATAATAATAATAAAATAAATAAAATAAATGTAATATATAAATGTCAGCCTCTCAGAATGGATGTAGGAGGGGGGCTCGTGGTACTAAGGAGCTCCTCCTCATTGACATGGCCATTAGCCAACAAGTTCGCCGTAACCGAAAGGATCTGGCGGCATGTTGGATAGATTATAAGAAAGCGTATGACTCCGTGCCGCATACATGGCTTTTGAGGGTGTTGGAGTTGTATAAAGTAAATACAACTCTACGCACCTTCTTAAAGTCATGTATGGGGCAATGGAATACGACTCTTTGCTATCCAGGATGCCGAAGGATCCAGGAGGACGGCGAACGTATTAAAATTGAGCGGGGAATTTTTCAGGGCGACAGTCTGAGTCCCCTTTGGTTTTGCCTAGCCATGAACCCTCTCAGTACTTTACTGGAGGGTTCAAGGTTAGGCTACAGGTTAAAGAGAAGTGGTCAGGTCATGTCTCACCTGTTTTTCATGGATGACCTGAAGTTATTTGCCCACTCTGATGCCCAATTGATAGATTTACTAAAAGTAACCCAAAACTTTAGTAAGTCAATCAATATGGTGTTCGGTGTGGATAAATGTGCTGTCATTCATGTGAAGCAGGGAAGGATGGTGGAATCTGAAGGGATCCAACTCTCAGATTCCATTAACCTAAGAACGCTTCTCTTGACTGATACCTATAAGTACTTGGGTATGTCACAGGCTTTAAGTATCAATGAAGCCGTCATGAAGCAATCGTTGCAAGAGCGTTTCTTTGGCCACCTGAATAAAGTACTGAAAAGTCTTATATCAGGTGGCAACAAGGTTCGTGCTTGCAACGGTTGGGTCATGCCACTTCTTGTATACTCCTTTGGCATACTCAAGTGGACTCAGTCTGAATTGGACGCCCTGGACAGAAGAGTCCGCACATTGTTGACGGCATATCGTATGCATCATCCACGTTCATCCGTGATGAGGCTGTACATCCCGCGGAAGTGTGGGGGTCGTGGCTTTCTGAATGTCAAGACCCTACACAACCACGAGGTGTGCAATCTCAGAGAATATTTTCTCCGGGCGAACGTGGACATGCATCGAGATGTTGTCGCAGTGGACAATGGACTCACCCCGCTCAAGTTGGCTAAGGAGAACTGGCGCATACCTGTAGTACTCAGTACTGATGATCGCAAGCGTGTGTGGCAGAGCAAGGAGCTTCATGGCAGGTTCCATCGGGCTTTGTATGGACCCGATGTAGACTTATTAGCCTCGGTGAACTGGCTACGCTTCGGTGACCTCTTTGGGGAAACCGAAGGGTTTGTTTGTGCAATTGCTGACGAAGTTATCAAGACGAATAACTACCGGAAATATATCCTGAGGGATGGCACTACCGATATTTGCCGTGCGTGTCACCAGCCTGGTGAATCCCTCAGGCATATTGTTTCCAGTTGTTCACGTCTTGCTAACGGCGAGTACTTGCACAGACATAACCAAGTAGCCAGAATCATTCACCAGCAACTTGCTCTGAAATACAAACTTGTAGACATCGAGGTACCGTACTACAGGTATGTGGCAGAGCCAGTTCTCGAAAATGGCCATGCCACATTGTACTGGGATCGATCTATCGTCACAGACAGGACTGTTGTAGCCAACAAACCTGATATTGTGGTGATAGATCGATCAGAGCGCCTCGCAATAATTGTTGATGTCACCATTCCCCATGACGAGAATCTCGTGAAAGCCGAGAAAGACAAACAAATTAAATATCTGGACTTGGCTCACGAGATTGTCGACATGTGGGATGTGGACTCGGCAATTATTGTGCCGATAGTTGTGACGGTTAATGGTCTAATAGCCAAGAGCCTCGATCGTCACCTTAAGAGGCTCGCGTTGGGTGCTTGGGTCAAGGGTCTGATGCAAAAGGCAGTTCTTCTCGACACGGCACGTATTGTGAGGAAGTTCCTGTCTCTGGAGCCCTAACCACTGGCAGCTTGGACCCTGTGCCCGATGCTGGTGGGACCCCACGGTTAATTTTATATTTTTAAATGTGTTTTTTTTTTTTAGTGAATGATATATTTAAAAATGTAATTTTAATTTGAAAAATAGGAAATAAAGATGATAATAATAATAATAATTTATTTGCGTAAAATGTGGTTTATACAAAAGTTGGTACAATAATATTATATTTAGAGCAGCGACACATTCCGCCAAATGAAGTTGGCATGCAAATATTTAAAGCTTAACTTCATATTTAAAACCACATAACGTAGGTAAACAATCATCTACAGTGCATTTCCATATATATAAAATGGACATGACCCTTTTTGTAAAAATTCTTCAACCATATAAAAGCTCTCCTCAATTAACCATTTTTTCAGGTCAATGCAGAATTGATTGCAAGGCTGTTTAACTATTTCTCGCGGCAAAGAAGTACATATATATTAAAGGTGCCATATATGAGCAGTTTTTACGGAACAACTCTAAGGAAGGAACAGGCATTTTCAGACTAATGTGTGTAGTCGTCCTTTTATTGAAATTTGAATTAACTTCAAACATTGTCATATTATATTTGACAAATTTGGCCATCTCGTAAATGTAGATGCTAGGCACAGTAAGTATTTTTTTAGTCTTAAATAAGGTCTTACAAGATTCATCCCATCGCATACCATAAATAGCCCTGATACAGTTTTTTGGGCTATGAAAACTCTTAGTAGATCCGTTCCATTCCCCCAAACAATAATATGTACCGAGCACATTATTAAGCGAGCGATTAATTAACATTTTTATACACACATAACTTCGAAAAGTTAAAATTTAGGTGTGCCCGGGGTACCTGGTGATCGAATCCGAGACCATCGTCTCGGCAGTCTGTTACGTACACCACAGGGCTAACGCCGGTTTTTCAGTTTTGATAATTATCGAGAAATAAAAACTACTTTTAACAGTCCACTGCTGGACTTGAACTTCTCCTAATTAGCTTCACAGTAACACTGTAAGTCAATAGGAGTATTCGGCCCACTAGGCATACCACGCTGGCCCGACGGGTTGAACCAGGGTTTGAAGACGAGTTTTCTGTCCCTTCTTAAATATGGGGAGCGAGGTAGCGACATTTTGTATTCTAAATCTGTCATCACACGGAATCAATAACGTCCATAAACGTAGGTATCTAGCACTACCTATATGTATATTAACTTATATGTTATACATATACAATGTAACATTACAGAATTGTAAGTATGTGTATACTTAATGACTTCGTAAATTCGGTTTATTAATGAATTTCATAACTTGGTAATTATCTGTAACCCAAATTTCAGTAACCAAGCAGGCATTGTATAAACATGGTATATTTCAAATTTCATTCAATTTGAACGAGTAGTTAAAGAATTATAACAAGTCAATATATTTATTTAAAACGTATTAATAACCGACTTATTACGTATTACATGGATCTCATAACTTTTTACTGTAGAAGAACTGAGTAGCGAGACTTGGTTTTTTGACAAGTATTGTTTTTCATGGGATAAGATATTTAACATGAGGACTGGTTGATGAGAATGATGGGGTACTAATGGACGCTATTGGTAAACACCGTCGGCTCCTGAGGCAGCACAGCAGAACACAACGAGGTGGAAGTGTTATGGATATACGTCGTAGTGATATAGAGCTGCGTAAACTCGCACGGAAAGCGAAAGAGAGATGGTGGCAGGAAAAGGCTCGTCGGATACAGTGGCTCGCTGATACCAACCAGCTCGGTGAGTTTTACTCTGAGGTACGAAACTTGCTCGGTATATCCTCCACAGCAAAAGTCCCACTCAAGCCGTCCAGTGGTGAAGGGCTTCTTAAAGGCAGGGAGGAAATACTCGAGCGATGGGCGGAGCATTTTAACAACTTACTTAACGTGGATCATTCTGTCGACCTAGACGACGTTCGCTCCTTACCTCAACAATCTCATGCCCTCGAGCTTGACGAGCCAGTGTCACTTGACGAGATAAATGTTGCTATTAAGGCGCCGAGTACAGCTACTGAGTTGAGCTGTTGCTGTCCCTGTCGGATTGTATACATAAAAAAGAGAAGCGCGACGACGGCCGGACGTTCAGAACTTTAAAAAACATGAAATAAATTAATTACAGAAAATGTATTGATTGGATTAAAAAATTAAAACAGTATTTCGTTAGTATATTGCTTGTTGATATTAATAGGACTGACGTCCAAAGAAATGTTTTAGTGTACTTTAGCGTTAATTTTATATTCTGTATCTGTGTTATACGCAATACATTTTCAAGTTTATAAAATGAGTCATATATTGAACCGTCTATTCTCTTACCTTTCTAAATGCATTTACGTCGAAATTTCCATCAGGCGAGTTCCAAGGGATAACTCAGTACAGTTATACAGCAGTTAGTTATTAAAGCACTTCTCAGTACAAAGATGGGTGAATAACGTTACAATGGGAATATGTGAAGAGGACTTGAATAGCGAGGATCTATATTTTAGGGTAGTGCTTAAAGTCGATTCTCTAAATTGTGCAATATGAGGCTCCTAAACTGGTGTAATGGTGTTGCTGGCTACACCAAATTAAATAATAATATATAGTCCTTAGGTCGCATACTTGTTTCCACATGTGTTTGTCTTATCGCTACGATGGCGCCAACGTTATGCAATTAGTAAACTCATAAATTCTAAGCGTTTGACAAATTTATAAGAATTATGTGACAGGCATAAGAGTAAAGAAATAGCCATGAAATATGAGAAAATATTGGCACTGTAGTGTTCACATGCGGTATAGTTGAGGATCATAAAAAAAGGGATCAACGATAAGAAACTGACCCTATCAGGTAGTAAGGGTTCGAGAGGCGTTGCGTTAGTTGTGTTTGACTGGACAGTCGGGCCTTAGGAGGCGGGGCTAGTCGGGTCCCAGGACAGCGTGACGTGGTAGTGGTGGTGTTGGATGGGACAGTGAATGTTGGGACGCGGAACCGAGCGGATCTCGGTCAGTCAGTTTTAGGACGCGGAAGAGGGCAGAGCTCGGGAACGAACTCGCGTGGTAGTTCAGGCAGTTGGTCTTATGGTGCGAGAGAGATCGGACTTGGCCTAGCGCGTAAGAGGTTCGGTGTTGGTCGATAATTAGTGCTTAGTGATATCGAAGAACAAGGCGAGCGGCTTCAAGAGAAGGTGATCAGCACAGGGCAAGGGGTAAGTTTGGCAGTGACGCAGCTAAAAGTCCGGTGAGTGTCTGTTATTCACTTTACTGTAATTTATTGCATGAACTGTATAACATTAATAACTCTGTTGTGTATCTATGTCTATATCACACCATATATATATACCAGGCTGACTAAAATATAAAGTTCTCTATGAGATATTGTACATAGTTATATTATCAATAACCGCGTGTACCATTAGTAGTGGTTCGTACCTTGTTGATGATGGATGTAAAGACGAGCGATGTATGATGGGAGTCTCCGTATTCGCGATCAGGTGGTAGAATGCAGGACTTTCACAATCGCTGTCTAAACCTGCGTACAGGCCAGTACATAGCAGCTGACAAGGTTTTAAAGAGCGAAAGAAGAGCCACCTGTCGGTCACGCGGTAACAGTAAGACCGTGCGGCTAATCTAGCGGCGATTGTAACGAGAGCTTCCCTGCAAACTATGCGCGATGGCTTAATACGTTTTAATTGACTATGTTTGTATGGGCTTCAATGTTGTGACTTGCGGCAAGGAGGCGTTTTGTGACATCAGTTCTGAGACTGTTACTGTACGTTCAATACTATACACTGGATATCGCTGAAATACTCGGCACCGATAATACTATATGACTAATATACCTGGATCACGTTCTCCGTCTCCCTGGAGCTGCCGTCTCTGAGATACGCTGCCTTGTACTCAAGTACCAATATGCGAAGCATGAATATATGGAGAGTGATTTTGTGATGACAAACCAATACTAATGTATCGCTGTCTTTAGTATTTTGATGTCCACTTTCATTCAATTATAAGCATTTACGTTTGGTAAATGCTGTCAGCAGAGGAATATAAAGTAAGGACGAATTCCATGGTCCTGCGCGGGGAGGTGCGCGGGAAACTGGCCACAAATTGCTTGGCAGGCTGAATTTGATATTTTAAACTCAGTTAGTAAGAAAACTAAAATTTTAATCAGCCTGGGGTCTATAGGATTCCGTTACATTTGGTGCCGTGACCAGGATCCTCGTCATTAAATGTTCTGATTCACTTCAGAACAACGAGGAAGAACTAAAGAGTTACTACACAAACACAACGTAGAAAAATACAAACACAACGTAGAAAAATACATACACAACGTAGGAAAATATCGATCTAATTAAGCACAACTTGTTATTCAATAATCGATAGACGATCATGTTCATTTTAGAAAGACGAAATAATATTTAAGTCACGGCAATTATCACAATATTTAATAGTCCGAGGGGGGCGATATTGCGCCTAAGTGCCAAACTTTTGCATGTGTTATTTATTCTTATGGCACTGTGGTTCCTCTTATAATATCGCTGTATCTTGAAAGTAAACATATAACTACACACATAACTATATACATATGGTGAAACGCTTTACATAAATGATGCTCATGCGTGTCATTTATACTGTATGTCGAGTTCGAGTCTCGACAGTGGTTATATTATTGGGTACATAGAAATGCTTTTGATAAAGCGCGGCAATCATCTTAATATTTAATAATCGGAGGAGGTCTCTCTCGCACGTGTTATTTATTTTAAGAGCACTTTCCTCTTATAACATCGCTGCATTTCGAAAGTTATCATATAATTGGCTACATAGATCCACCGCTTTACATAAAGCTCATGCGTGTCATTTATACTGTATTTCGAGTTCGAGTCTCGACAGTTGGACCGTAGTCCCAAAAATCGCCTTTAGGAGAGGGTGTCGTAAGTGAAACACGTTCCCAAGCGAGTACAAAGTTTATTGAATCAACCAGACCTTATATACTGCCCGCGGAGAATCTTGATAGCGCGATTCAGAAATACACAAATATGGTACAACGCTATCTACCGAGCGGCATGTCAGACTTTTCAGTAAACATTGAACATTCCGCCCACCATGGACAGAATGGACATAACAATAAACAAAGATCTGATTACTAAAATACAAATAGATAACCATGAGAAAACGTATGGCAAACAAATAACTGATGGACGTTATCAGAGCTAATGGACTGTATGTACTTAATCTTAACAAACTTAACTTAATCTGCTTAAACTACAAATATGCGACATAAAACAGTTTGAACACAAAATAGTGTAAATACAATATACCAATAGCGACAATGTAATTACTCAGTGACCGGTAGAATAATTAACTTAGAGACCGGTCTCTTTATTATGGATCCCTTACAGCGCAAAGAAACAACCCTTGTGACCTTGTCCGAGCCCGTGTGTTTTTCAACAACGAGGCCATAAAGCCACCTTGCCGGAGGTAAATCGTCTTCCATTACCAGCACCACACTTCCTACGTCTGGTTCGGGAGTTTGGTGTGACCACTTGTATCTGTGGTGGAACTGCACCAGATATTCACAGGACCACCTGCGCCAAAAATCCTGAACCATGCGTTGTGTCAAATGCCATCTCTTCAGCGAGCTAATGTTGGAATTCTCGAAGTTGGCTTCTGGTACGAGCAGCAAAGGCTCACCTACTAAGAAATGCCCTGGAGTTAGAGGGGACGGGTCGTCAGGACTGTTGCTCAGTGCAGAGATTGGCCTAGAATTGAGACAAGCCTCAATTTGTGCAAGAACTGTCATCATCTCTTCAAACGTAAGAGTGCTAGTACCTATCACCCGCTTTAGATGGTGTTTCGTGGACTTCACTCCAGCTTCCCAAAGCCCTCCAAAATTTGGAGAGTGGGGTGGAATGAAGTGCCACTCAGTCCCGTTGGTTGCCAACCAGTCAGCGATGTCAGATGCTACACCAGACCTTTCGTGGCAGAAAAGAGTTTTTAGCTCTTTATTAGCCCCCACAAAAGTAGTGCCGTTATCACTCCAGAGCTCTCCGCAATGACCACGACGGGATACAAAGCGCTTAAAGGATGCTAAAACGGCATCTAGAAATGGTAAGTGACGTCATGTCACTTACCATTTCTAGATGTATGGCCCGAGTAGCCATGCATACAAAAAGGCAGATATATCCTTTAGTGGAGTGATAACCGCGCCCTCTTGTGGGTCTAACGCTGATAGGACCTGCATAGTCCACGCCACTTCGGTAGAAAGGTCGGCAAGCATTAACTCTGGCGGATGGTAACTGCCCCATTAGCGGTGGAATACCACGTGCAGAATATCTAATGCAACGTACACATTTCCGTACATAACCTCTAACTGCATTCCGAGCATTAACGATCCAATATTGGCTTCGCAAATAATTTAACAATAGCTGTGGTCCACCGTGCAGCGTACGTTCATGAGCATCGCCTATCAACAGTGTCGTAAAATGAGACTTGTAAGGTATGACAATAGGGTGTCTCATATCGTCATGAAGATGAGCACGCTGTAGTCTACCGCCTACTCTTAGGATATGGTTGTGATCTAGATAAGGACTGAGAGAGGTAAGTTTACTTTTTCTTTCAACTTGGCCAGTTTTTTGTAGACTTTCTATGTCCTCCTTAAAATATTCTCTTTGACAAAGTTTAACACAAGTATAAAGTGCTTCGTTAATTTCTGAAAAGCTTATAAGACCACCTCTATCTTTACTTTTATTTTTTAATGTTAAAAATCTTCTACAAATGGCTATGACTCTAATTAATCTTTTAAGTGATGAAAATTTTGTTATTATACTATTATCATTATTCTCATTAATTACGACATTAAATACTAACTTTGATTTCCTTTCTTCTAAATTAGTTTCTCCTATACTTGATTTGTTATAATTTATATTTTTATTTGTTAACCATGTAGGACCTTCTTTCCACAACTCAAAGTCAACAAATTCTGACGAGCTCATACCTCGAGACGCACAGTCTGCAGGATTATCCTTAGACTGGATATGAGACCATTGGGTATTCTCCATTGTTGAGAGAATTTCCGAAACTCTGTTGCCCACGAACGTATTCCAACGGCTAGGGTGGCTACTCAGCCAGGCGAGAACCACTGAGGAGTCAGTCCAGGCATGAACATTTTCTTTGGCTACACCCAAGGCACCCGAAACTTCTGAAATAAGTTTTGAGAGCAGCACCGCGCCGCATAATTCCAAGCGTGGTATGGAAACCACCTTGACTGGAGCTACCTTGGTTTTAGATGCCAATAAACTGACATGAACTATTCCATTGGAATCTACACACCTTAAATAAACTACAGCTGCATAAGCCATACTGGATGCGTCACAGAACCCTTGCAACTCAAAAGTGTCATTACGACCTGAATTTACCCACCTCGGCAAATGGATAGCACTAAGGTTGTGAAGACTATTCCTATAACTAAGCCAATCCTTGAGTATACTGTCGGGGAGCTCATCATCCCAACCAATACCAGATAGCCACACACGCTGAATAAGCACCTTGGCTTTGGTTATAACCGGAGCGATCCAACCAAGAGGATCAAATAATCGAGCGATGTCCGATATGAGCCTACGCTTAGTCACGGGTGTTTCCAGTTGGGGAAGATGGACAGTGTATTTAAAACGATCCGATTTTCGATCCCAGGTCAATCCCAAAATGTTCATAATATTATTTTCTACATTAAACTCTACATCTTCCTTCATCTCTACTGTCCCCTTCGTTATCCCTTTTACTAGTTCTATGTTACTACTTGACCACTTCTGGAGCTGGAAACCTCCGCGACTGAGTAACTCATTCATTTGGCGATAGATTTCTTCGCCTTCAGAGACGCTTTCGCAACCGGTCAACAAATCATCGACATAAAAATCGCTGAGCACACGGCTAGCCGCTAAAGGAAAGTCCTTTCCCTCGTCACGAGCTACTTGTTGTAGGGAGCGCACCGCGAGGTATGGAGCCGACGATGTACCAAAAGTGACTCGTGTCAATCGCAGGTGCTGTAATTCAGACTCAGGATTGTCGCGCCACAAAATACGTTGATAATCGACATCATCCTTGGAAATTCTCACCTGGCGATACATTTTGATGATGTCGGCGACCAAACTTATTGGATAGCAGCGCCATCGCATAATAGTTTGTCGCAAATCAGGTTGCAACGTAGGACCCACCATTAAGTCTTCATTTAACGAAATTCCGTTACAACCCGAACATGAAGCGTCAAAAACTACCCTGAGCTTCGTAGTGGTTTTGTCGTTTCTCACTACTGCGTGATGCGGTAAATAGACAGCATTGGTATCTCTCTCCGACTCAGGAACAACCTCTGCATGTCCCAGTTGCAGGTATTCTTTAATGACACTACTGTATTGCGTCCTGAGTGAAGGGTTTTTCAAAAGCTTTCGTTCCAGCATGTGAAATCTTTTTTGAGCTATGATTTCAGACCTACCATACTTAGATTTGGGATCAGCGTGCTTAAAAGGCAGCTTGACGATATATCGACCAGTAATGTCTCTGCGAGTTGTCGCTGAGTAAAAGTCTTCACAACGCTGTTCCTCTTCAGTTAAATTAACCTTGCGAACTGAAGACTGATCGGACTCTAGCTCCCAAAATCTCCGTAATAGCTCATTCACGTCTGTATCTGCAATGGCATGGCAACATACGGGCTTTGGTTTCAACGGTACATTCTGGATTTTATCGGCTACGTTACCAGATAAAATCCAGCCCAATTTAGTGTTTTGTGCGACGGGTGTGCCCGGCGGACCCTTCACTAAACCTTCCAACAGCACTTCACCGACTATACGAGTGCTCAAAAGTAAGTCAATCTTACCAGGAGTATCGAATGTCGGATCTGCAAGCGCGAAGGATGAAAATGTTGACAGTACTTGCACAATCTTTCTTTCAGGGAGGCGTGCTGTTAATCTGCTCAAAACATAAGCATCGACCTCTAAAACGAAAGTGGGATCTAGGCGTGATTGAATCTTAAATCTCACTATCCACCGAGAGGGTATCGACGATCCCTCATCATCGCCTAGTCGAAGGATGTCGGTGCGAGCAGGTATCTTCCTAAGGCCGAGCAACTGCACTGCGGACTCTGTAATGAAAGAGACCTGCGAACCCTGATCCATCAGAGCTCGTAAAACTACAGCAGTGCCAGTCTTAGACTTGACATTTACCAAGGCTGTCGCTAACAAACCTTGGCTGCGAACATCTGCAAAGCAACAGACATTAGTGGTACAATCGCTTTGATAAGAAGAAGTAGAAGCAGTAGTCGCTACGCCTACAACATTCTTATCTGCTGAACTATCAGGTTCAGTAGCCTTAGATATCGTTTTGGGATGTAGCAATGTGTGATGTTTCTTCTTACAGATTTGGCATTTGGTTGACTGGCGGCAAAAGTAAACTGAGTGATTTTTACATAGACAATTGAAACATAAGTTATTTGCTCGGACAAACTCACAACGGTCGTCACAATCTTTCTTTGCGAATTCTTTACAATGACACAACTTGTGGTTTTCAGAACATAAGACACAAGTTTGTGCAGAGACATGAAACGATTTGGCAGTGTTATTACGATTATTTGATGTGACAATTGGTTTATTCAGCTTATTATCTATATTCTCTAACGAACGGAATCT
Organism: Euclidia mi; assembly: GCA_944739405.2. Classification (NCBI taxonomy): domain Eukaryota; kingdom Metazoa; phylum Arthropoda; class Insecta; order Lepidoptera; family Erebidae; genus Euclidia; species Euclidia mi. The sequence goes on from OX123182.2 coordinate 118,696,452, forward strand.
AGACTCTAAAAACTGCTTAAATTCTTGAAAGGTAGGCAAATCATCCGACGAACTAATTTCTCTTTCCCACAATTTTCGTGACTCAACATCTAACTTAGCGCTAATTATAAATATTATCATCACATCCCAAGAGCTCACATCAATTCCCAGCGTACGCAACCCATGAAGACAGTCAACTGTGGTGTCCAAAAGATTTTTTATCGATGCCGACGACTCCTTTACTTGTGGTTGATTAACAAAGCGCTTTAACATGCAATTTGATAAGAATTTCTTGTTATCATAACGCCTTGTTAAAACTGACCAGCATTCTTTATAATTAGACGCGGTAACAGGAGTGTGTCGCAGCAATTGTTCTGCTTCGCCAACAAGATGAGCCTTTAAATAGTGAAGCTTTTGGACATCGTCAATTGCGTCGTTTTTATCAATGAGAGATAAAAATAAGTCACGGAATGTGCTCCACTCAGTATATTGTCCCGAAAATGTGGGTAAACTAATTTTAGGCAACTTTACATTGTAAGTTTTTGTTTCTGTTTGTTTACTAGTGCTAGGCTTAATTTTTAATTCTTTTAAATCTGATTTATAGTTAATGTAAATATCTTCAGTTTTATCGTAGATTTCATTCACAAAATATGCATTTTTCATGTCTGTTACTGAGCTGATTCTATAATTTTTCTGTGTGTTTGTGTAAATTGATCCCATTGATTTTCTAATGTTTCCAATCTTGTATCAATGTATGATTGTGTTAATCTATCCTTAGGTGATTTTTTGAAATTATTTCTACCTTTTTCTATTATGCTTCTACTATCTAATTGTAACTTTACTAAAGATTCCATGATTGAAAATTGCTATTCCAGCTACAAACTAAACTAATTACAAACTAAGATCAAACAACGTCTATGATTCTAATAAACCAAGCAAAGCAAACAAGTTACAAAATTACGCAAAATATTCTAAGTCAATGATGATACTTAAAATTTTACAAGTGTTTTAGATTATATCAACTTAGAAAAAAAATCGGGCATAGATTCGTCGTCTGAACACTTTTTACTTACATTTTCTAAGTCTACACTACTCACTACAAATTTATTCTAAGCTACAAACTATCTCTAATTTTTACAAGTCCCAAACACTGAAATTTTTCTTCACTAGATACCACAACTTTATAAATAATTTAAAAGTACTCACAGTTTATTCTGCCAAACCTTATTTCACGTCACTATGTTGTTGCTCACTCATTCACCAGTCTCGATCTTGAAGTTACACCGCCTCAGTACAATCAGCTCCAGTGGCGCCCTCTCGCATCTCAATCAGGTAATACGTTCTCGTAACAGAGGCGTCCTCTCGCGGCTGCGTTTCCTTCTTCAAATTGTACGTCTCACGGCATTGACAGAGATTGTACTAGTTCGACCGAAGCGCCCTCTAGCTGCTGTTGTCATCAACTGCCGTGCCTCCACACAAGGCCACAACGCGACACGCGTACACTTGTACACACACAAGCACTGCAATGGCGATCCACCACTCTCACTAGTGCTGCTGATGCCCGGTTTCGCGACTCGTGATTGCGGTTTAACCAATACGTCAGACAATCCGGCTACGATAGGATCAAATGGACCGTAGTCCCAAAAATCGCCTTTAGGAGAGGGTGTCGTAAGTGAAACACGTTCCCAAGCGAGTACAAAATTTATTGAATCAACCAGACCTTATATACTGCCCGCGGAGAATCTTGATAGCGCGATTCAGAAATACACAAATATGGTACAACGTTATCTACCGAGCGGCATGTCAAACTTTTCAGTAAACATTGAACAACAGTGGTTATATTATTGGCTACAGAAATTCTTTACCTTTGAATATATCGAGTTCGACTCTCGATAATAAGCATATTATTGGTTACAAGCACTTGCGTATCAGGTTCGCTGTTTGAGTCCGATTCGTGATGCAGACTAGCGATGGTTAGAACTAATTTTGGATAAGGAAAGAGAAGGATTTTATATTATATAGATTATATTTATAGGATATCTGGTGTAGGACATTAACATGGCTTGAGATTAATATATAATGCACACCAGAATATTCCGTGGAACACCTAGGTGTAGTTAAATCAGGTTAGACTCCTGAGTAATGTCTCTGGCGATAACTATATTGATGTGCAACGTCAACAAACTAGTCGCCGTATTATTAATAGCGTGTTCGATAACTGTATATAATAAGAGTGAATTATTTAAGGATAAATAATGTATAATATTTTGTTGGAGTTGCGGGACAGGAATTTATTACACTAACGTACTGAAATAGCAGGTTCGACTCCTGTTGCTATGATATTTTGAAATGTTTTCAACAAACATACTGAAATAGCGGGTTCGACTCCTGTTGCTACGATATTTTGAAATGTTTTCAACAAACTTACTGAAATAGCAGGTTCGACTCCAGTTGCTATGATATTTTGAAATGTTTTCAACAAACTTACTGAAATAGCGGGTTCGACTCCTGTTGCTACGATATTTTGAAATGTTTTCAACAAACTTACTGAGATAGCGGGTTCAATTCGTGTTGCTACGATGTTTTAAAATGTTTTCAACAAACTTACTGAGATAGCGGGTTCGATTCCTGTTGCTACGATGTTTTAAAATATTTTCAACAAACTTACGGAGATAGCGGGTTCGATTCCTGTTGTTACGATATATTAAAATGGTTTCTAAAAACTTACTGAAATAGCGGGTTCAATTCCTGTTGCTACGATATTTCAAAATGGTGTCAACAAACGTATTAAATTACGAAATCTAGTAATAATATCTATCTTATGCATACGCGTTCTTTGGACAAGCATCTATTAGTTTATTACATTGGTTGAGTTGAGATTCTTACAGAATGCATAGGGGTTTTAATGATGAAGTGTACACGAGCTATAATTGAGAAAAGGATTATTCTTAGATCATATATCAGTAAATTTAGTTTCCTAACGTGTTAGCAAGTAGATTAGGGTAATATTAGCCCACTGCAGCTGGTATACTTTATAAAAGCTCTAGGTTTGATTCCTGAGCATTGGTGAAAGTCGGCGGATATTATACTCATGTACCTAATGATCGGAGTCGGCTTTATAGAAGTCGCACAATGTGATTTTAAATATTTTGGGTTCGATTCCCAAACATAAAAAGAATGCACACTATTGTTGAACACGAAACTATTTTGTTAATTGTTTTTATTATTGTCTGGAGCTGGGTTTAGTGACCATTATTTTAAAATGTTTTGTTTTAAAATTGTTTCCCAAACTAGAAAGGCAATGCAATAAGCCGACATCTGGCACGTTTTGTTTCCAAATGCCAGCGTGTGAAAAAATAAGGGATAAAACAAAAAAGGGAAACACATTTTAGATGTTTATTACTTAAAAGAAAAAAGGCTAGAAAGGAACTATTGTTCTTTTGTATTATTGATGTGCTTTGTCCGAACGCGCCAACGCGCACGTGAAAAGGACAGGATGGGCTACTTTGTTAAGATATGATTGCGCATGTGGCGCATTGTTTTAAGGAACTGAATGGCTTTAGAAAGTCATTTACGCCGTTTTTTAGGATGGGTTCGATTCCCATCGTGAAAGAAGCCATAGTTCTTTTGTATTATTGACGTGCTTTGTCCAAGGGCCAAGATCGGCTACTTTGTTAAGATATGACTGCACATGTGCTGCATTCTTTTGAAAAACTGAATGGCTTTTGTAAGTCATTTCTGCCGTCTTTGGTATGGGTTCGATTCCCGCCGTGCGTCATATGAAATAGATATTCTACACGTGTTAATTCTAAGCATCAGTATTCTACCTAACTGTTACAGTTTAGGCTATCTCAAATTTTAGTTTAGCTGAGTATTTACAATACTTACTCATCTGCGTTACAATGTGATAGCCAGTGGCAATGATGTATGCATATGGTATGCCTGGTATATTGTACACATAACTTTTAAGAGCGCTCAATGTACCAGGGTTCGAGCCCCAGGTTTGCTTATAGCTTGACATTGATTTCATATTTCTCATGAGATTCGAGAGGTGTGTAAGCAGTATGCTAACAACGTCTTGATACATACTAGACTCATAGACATAGTTTAGGCCTATCGTGTAATATTCGTAAACAGCTAACTTGATTCTGGAGTTCAAATAAAAATAATATTTTGTTGCTAGACTCATGCAATCTAACTTATTTTGCATCTCTACTAAGAAATATTCATTGGTGATCCGCATAACATCATCTTATCATCTGTTAGTTTGTATCCGGTTAGTGTTATATTAAACGACTAATCTTGGAATTTTGATACTCGTGCCATTGTATTTAAAATTCCAGGATCCTACCTCATCTACCGCACGTGGAGCAGTGATTACAAAGGAGCGGCTTTCCAGTAAGGTGCAAGGCAGCTGCAGTATGCGTCGAATGACATATCTCACATCGGATCATCTTACACAGAGCTAAGTTCTTTTATCTTCACTAACTATAAACGCGAACATCGAGTACCTTCAAACAAGTCCCTCTGGTCCGAACTCTTAGATATACAATATTAAACGAAGGTTTAAGTTACATAGGGCCTTATGTGTGTCGTTTATTATATAGAACTTTTCTTTATGACATAATATATTTGACAACTGCGTCCAACTACACGAGTAATAATAGTGATTGTTATTTATGTTAACTAAAATCAGAGCCTTAATAATGAGGTAGACATAGTGCCGATACACTTGATGATGCGAATGGAGAACTGATTGGCGGCCATCTCGCCCAACATTGTGGGTTCGATCCCCGCGCGTACAATTTCTAGCTAAATGGGAATAATTCCTAGTGTGGGACCGAGTTAAGAATTGTTTAGTTGTAGGGACTGTCGGGCTATCAACTGGGGAAAACGACTGCTGCACTATACTATTGTTTACGACTATTTAGCTCATTATATAAAACTATTGCAACTACTTGTCTGTCACTTTTGATAAAACTAGTCTCTTATACGAGTGTGTGCGAACTATTCCAGCCACTGCTACCTGACGCTATGTACACCCGCTACTGAACCCGATTTCGACGAGTGACAATGGCGAATCAGGTACCCTGATCATACCACGCTGCCCGTTTATCAAGAAGACATCTGGTATGTACACCTCCATTCTAAGCATGGATAGGATGTCTTATAGATTGTACTACTATTTTGAGAATTTAATGCTAAAACGCCATCTGGCTTATTGGAATACATAGGTAACGGGCCACTGGTGATCTCGGTTATGTGCACTGGTTCCAATAAGAAGTTTAGGTCTGAGGAGAAGTTAAGTAGTATACAGATGGATAAGAGTTTTGATAATTCCTCATAGGCATAGTAAAACGTTCATATTTGATTAGGCACAGTTGAGGCAACAATTGCTATAGGATACTTATAAGCAACAATGTTGTCATAATATGGAGATGGCTGAAGTATAGTTAGTTAGTTATTGTATCGTACGGAGTGACCTTAGCAAAGGTATGGTAGGGTTATTATTATCAATCAACTATAAGTTAGGATAAGTGGTATAAAGCAATGGATACTTATTGGAAGTTGTATGATGTTTGCCGGCAGTTAAATGGTGGAAAATAAGATGCAGTTTTAACTGGCGTACTCTACTACATATGCTATTGTATCTTTAGTGAAAGCTCATACGCTATGACTTAGTCTACGCGTCTGATTTTCAGAGGGGGGAATGTAATGGTGTTGCTCGCTACACCAAATTAAATAATAATATATAGTCCTTAGGTCGCATACTTGTTTCCACATGTGTTTGTCTTATCGCTACGCTGGCGCCAACGTTATGCAATTAGGAAACTCATAAATCCCAAGAGTTTGACAAATTTATAAGAGTTATGTGACAGGCATATAAGTAAAGAAATAGCCATGAAATATGAGAAAATATTGGCACTGTAGTGTTCACATGCTGTATAGTTGAGGATCATAAAAAAGGGGATCAACGATAAAAAAACGAACCCTTGTCAGGTAGTAAGAGGTCAGGGGCGTTGCCTTGGGGGTGTTTGACTGGACAGTCGATCTTAGGAGGCGTGGCCAGTCGGGTCCCAGGACAGCGTGACGTGGTAGTGGTGGTGTTGGATGAGGCGGTCAATGTTGGGACGCGAAAGAGTACAGAGCACGGGAACGCTCTAGCGTGGTGGTTTAGGCAGTCAATGTTAGGACGCGGAACCGGGCGGATCTCGGACAGTGAGTCTTAGGACGCGGAAGAGGGCAGATCTCGGGAACGGACTCGCGTGGTAGTTCAGGCAGTGGGTCTTTTGGCGCGAGAGAGATCGGACCTGGCCTAGCGCGTAAGAGGTTCGGTGTTGGTCGATAATTAGTGCTTAGTGATATCGAAGAACAAGGCGAGCGGCTTCAAGAGAAGGTGATCAGCACAGGGCAAGGGGTAAGTTTGGCAGTGACGCAGCTAATAGTCCGGTGAGTGTCTGTTATTCACTCTACTGTAATTTATTGCATGAACTGTATAACATTAATAACTCTGTTGTGTATCTATGTCTATATCACACCATATATATATATATACCAGGCTGACTAAAATATAAAGTTCTCTATGAGATATTGTACATAGTTATATTATCAATAACCGCGTGTACCATTAGTAGTGGTTCGTACCTTGTTGATGATGGATGTAAAGACGAGCGATGTATGATGGGAGTCTCCGTATTTGCGATCAGGTGGTAGAATGCAGGACTTTCACAATCGCTGTCTAAACCTGCGTACAGGCCAGTACATAGCAGCTGACAAGGTTTTAAAGAGCGAAAGAAGAGCCACCTGTCGGTCACGCGGTAGCAGTAAGACCTAATGCGGCTAACCTAGCGGCGATTGTAACGAGAGCTCCTCTGCAATCTATGCGCGATGGCTTAATACGTTTTAATTGACCATGTTTGTATGGGCTTCAATGTTGTGACTTGCGGCAAGGAGGCGTTTTGTGACATCAGTTCTGAGACTGTTACTGTACGCTCAATACTATACACTGGATATCGCTGAAATACTCGGCGCCGATAATACTATATGACTAATATACCTGGATCAATGTCTCCGTCTCCCTGGAGCTGCCGTCTCTGAGATACGCTGCCTTGTACACAAGTACCAATATGTGAAGCATGAATATATGGAGAGTGATTTTGTGATGACAAACCAATACTAATGTATCGCTGTCTTTAGTATTTTGATGTCCACTTTCATTCAATTATAAGCATTTACGTTTGGTAAATGCTGTCAGCAGAGGAATATAAAGTAAGGTCGAATTCCATGGTCCTGCGCGGGGTGGTGCGCGGGAACCCTGGCCACAAATTACTTGGCGGGGCTGGCCTTTTAAACCCAGTTATTAAGAAAACTAAAATTTTAATCAGCCTGGGGTCGATAGGATTCCGTTACAGCGCCCATAGGAAATGCGCCTCTATGTAAAAATCTGAGCTCTTTGCTATCACTGCCTCAAAAAAGCCTCCACCATAAATAAGAAAAATAAAATGTAAGCGGATCGTCAAAACGAAAACAAACACAGAACATCTAAAGAGATTTTCTCTCGAAAATACCTAATCCCTCTTTGATACAACTTTAGATTATAATTCTATTTTTTAATTAAAATGTTTCCCTTTTTATTCAAGTTTGTTTTTCTACGATCACTTAAGCGTAATCACTTTCGTATACAGTTAGAAATTTGTCGTAAAAATAAGTACAGAGTGTTTGCTTTATGAGAACATAATAATAAGAATATTGTGTATTGTAAGCTTTTAGAAGGTCTTACTTTTGGAAAGTAGAACTCAATTCCACGAATATTATTAGCTTCTGTTATTATTGGTAGCCATAAATGTATATTATATATCCTTTGTTTAAAAGAGTAACTAAAGGTCAGTATCGAGTCAGTGCATGATGTAGGTACGCTTACTAGAAAGTCGTTGGTTCCATTGTATTATAGTCTTGCTGAAGATTGTCCGTTCGATGATTGGGTCACAAAATATTATTGGTATATTATAGTAAAATTGCATACAGTTAGAAGGGTACCACAGAATAAAATACCATCAGCAAATCTACTTAATTGTAAATCAGAGAAATACTACCACATAATATTTTTTCTAACATTAATATTCAAATTCACTTGTTTTCTAAAAAAACTTAAAAGTAAATCTTTATTTTAATAGTTACAAGTTTTTATAAAGCAATTATTTTTGTTTTAAAATAACATTTATTTCTCTCAATTTCAAAAACATAATTTGCTTAGTAATGTTGACGCTAACACTTCTTCACATTCTAGAATATAATAGTATATGCACTGTAATCTCCAGAGAGGGTGCAATATTTCATGATAGAGTTAGACCACATAAATACGGTATCATGCAATTTCGTTCACAGTCACATGCAGCTGTACTTACTTGATACTTGATTGCACAGGCTGTTTCCGCAACTCCACGTCTTGGCGCGTATTTCGCGTGCGGGTGAGAATGATGTCTTCATTCGAGCCACCCCAGCTCTTCGAGGAAGGCCAGCAGACTCTTGATGTGGCCCACTGCCTCCCTCAGGGTGCTGTATCTCGTCAGGTACTGCTGCCTGTACTGTGCGACCTCAGGGCAGTCGAGGAGCAGGTGGGCTGCCGTCTCGTCTGCTGCCATACAGGCCCTGCACAGCGGGCTATCGGTGATACCTATAGTAAATAGGTGTTTATTAAAGAATCCGTGTCCTGTGTAGGCGGCCGTGACTGTCCGCAGTTGTTGTTTGGACAGCCGGAGGATTTGTTTGGCTATCTTACCGTCTACTGCGGGAAGAGCCTCCTTGGCCTGCCTACATGTTTCAATACCAATCCAGGACTGGTTGTGTTGGGTCCTGGTCCTATTTCTTACCAGGTTGCGATAAAAACCAGAAGGGAGGGTAATAATGGGCTCGGGTCCCACCACCTCTAAAGTGGCCCCTCTTCTGGCAAGTACGTCGGCTGCGTCATTCCCTCTAGATCCACTGTGGCCCTTGATCCATTGCAGTGTTAATTTGTTTTGTTTACCTACCTCTGTTAGTTTCTGGTGGCATTCAAGCGTGAGTGCCGAGGTGATAGTATGGCTTTTGAGGGCTGAGAGGACCGCCTTACTATCTGAGAGGATCCTAATGGATCGTTCCCTTACCTCACGTGCCATGATTGCTGTGGCAGCTAGGATTATGCCAAAACATTCGGCCTGGTAGACCGTGTTGTAGGCTCCCAGTGGTGCTGCGATGTTGATGTTTAGGTCCTCGGAGAATACTCCTGAACCCATACCTGTATCCGTCTTAGACCCATCTGTGAAGATCGTGAGCTCGTTGTGATTAACCGCTCCTTCGTGTAGATCCTCGTACAGTTGGATTTTGTACTTCTTGTCGAACACAAATTGTTTCGGTATTTGGTCGCCAATGGCTTGTGTGAGAGGAACTTCTTTAAAGAGTGTATTTAAATTGCTAGTGTGCGGTGTGTTGGTGTCTTTCCAGAGCTTCAGAGCTCTTAGCCGGACCGCCGTCATCGTTGCTTCCTGTTGTATAAACAGGTGCAATGGAGGCAGGTCCAGCAACACTTCGAGTGCCGCTGTAGGTGTAGTTTGCATGCAGCCCGTGGCCGCTAGGCATGCAAGTCTTTGAAGCTTTTGAAGCTTGTTGGCCGTCATTGTTAGGTTGGTCCGAGGCCACCACACTACTGCGCCGTAGCTTATCATCGGACGTATTATTGTCTTATAAAGCCATAAGACAATTTTGGGGGACATGCCCCAGCGTTTGCCTATCATCTTCTTACACTGCCAGAAGACAATGCTGGCTTTGTTGAGCTTATTTTCCACGTGGCTGTTCCATGTCAATTTGCTGTCGAGAGTGACACCTAGGTACTTGACCTCGGTAGACAGCTTAAGCTCTGTATTAAATAACCTGGGAAGTCGGTAAGTGCCCAGCGCGCGTTTGTGTGTGAACATAACTAGTTCGGTCTTGGTCGGGTTTACAGATAATTCGTACTCATTACACCACCACTCTACTATGCGTAGGGCTTGTTGGGTTAGGTCGTACACTGTACTGGTTACCTTACCTGAGGTGAGTATGGTTAGATCATCTGCATAACCTATTGTGTAGAAGTCTCTCGCGTTGAGTTTGTCTATGAGTTCATTGATGACTAAGTTCCACAATAGCGGGGAGAGTACACCTCCCTGCGGGCACCCTTTAGTTATCAAGGCTGTCTGAGTGTCGCCGTGCAGGCGCACTACCTTTTGCTGAGCATGTTTTGGATCCACTGTATGAGCATTTGATCCACACCATGCCTGGCTAGGGCGTTGCTTATGCTGGAAAAGTTTGTCTTGTCGAAGGCTCCTTCTATGTCAATGAAGGTGCCCAGACAGATGCACTTTTGTTGTATAGCAGCTTCTATCTGGTTCACGACCTGATGTAAGGCCGATTCCGTCAATTTCCCTGAGCTGTATGCATGTTGATTGGCATGTAGGGGTAAGTGTTTAAGTGCCCCACAGCATGAAGGAGGTCAGGCTTATTGGTCTGAAGGACTTTGCATTGGTATAGTCTGTTTTGCCTGGTTTTGGTATGAAAATTAGTTTGACTTCCCTCCATCTCTTCGGTACATATCTGAGGGCCAGGCTAGCCCTCATGATTGCCAGAAGTCTTTTTTGCGGACAGGTTCACCCCCCATTGTAATAACCCTGGGAAGATGCCGCCCTCAAACTTTGGTGCGCCGACGAGGCAACGCGCACCTGGCTGACGGAGGCAGTCTCTCTCTTGGTCCCACCACCGGGCTTCGAACTGGAGGTCAGGGGCCAGGAAGAGACCCCGAAGAGAGTGCGGTGCGGCATTGTCGTACCCGACGAACAGGGGGTCTGGGACGACGTGCGCGACGTGGGTCGCGCTCTAGAGTTCCAGAACCCCTGGTTGGAGGTTGACAAATGGTCGATGCTGCACTCCGAAAGGCAGTCAGGTGGGTGGTTCCTGGTGTCGGGCGTCCCAGAGGAACAGGTCCTGATCCTGTTGAAGAACGAGCGCCACCTCGCGTTGGGGGTGGGTGCCGTCTACGTCAGGTTCCGGGACCCCTCAGGTAAGTTTGTCGACCATCCTCCGGGATGCGACGACAACTCCATGCGAGTCAAGCAGGCCCGTCAGAGCCGGCCGCGTCTGGCTAGAGGGCTGGCCCATCAGCCGAGGGTAACTCGGAAGATGAGTGCCTGCTCCTGAGTCCGGTGCGGCGGGACGACGGGGTGGAGGCTGGCGACATCCTGGCCGGCCTGACGCAGCTGACGTTTGGGGAGAAGGGGACATCATCCAAAGATGAACCCTCCGCCTAGTAACGTCAACTGCCTTCAAACCAACCTCCACCACAGCCAAACAGCTACTGCGCAACTGCGCAAATGGATGGAGGTCCAACATTCAGCCATCGCGCTCATCCAGGAACCTTGGTTAAGGGGTGGCCTCATTAGAGGCCTCTCCAGCCTGGGAGGTAAGATTTATTCTTCAACTGACCACACACATCCAAGAACCTGTATACTAACTACTAAAAATATCAGAGCCCAAGTTCTAACGGAGTTCTGTTCCAGAGACATCACAGCGATACAAGTTGAAATAACACAGCAGCCTAGGAGTATAGCGGTTGTTTTCGCATCGGTCTACATGCCCGAGGCCGAAGACCCGCCTCCGTTCGACCTCACGCGTCTGGTTAACCAGTGCGAGAGAACCAATACGGAGGTCGTAATAGGAACGGACTCCAATGCCCACCACCTAATGTGGGGCATGAACTGCAATAACAACAGAGGTAAATCACTGGTTGAATACCTATTAAATTAGAGCCCACCTTCGTCACAAGACGAAGTCAGACAATTATCGACTTAACTCTCGCAACAGAAGGAGCGGCTGAACGCATCAAGGGATGGCACGTCTCGAAAGAGGCATCGTGCTCAGACCACAGATGGATCAGCTTCTCCATGGAAGTCGTTATACAACCCACACAGCCGCGTAGGAAACCACACAACACTGACAAAGTAAAGTATGTCCACTTACTTACAGAGAAACTTACCCTGACTGCTACGCCGACAGTACTGGGTAACAATGAACAGATCGACGAGCAGGTATGTACACTGACGCAGTCGATGTTAGACAGCTACCACGCAGCCTGCCCTGAAACCACTATACCATCAACCCCAGGCAAACAACCCTGGTGGGGCGCTGAGCTTGAACGCAAGCGCAAGAAGGTAAGAAGGACTTTAAACAGGGCAATGAACACAAGCGCAGACGAAGATTGGGACGCTTATAAAGCGGCCAAATCAAGCTACAAGAAGTGCCTCAGATTCAGACGTACCATGGGATGGAGGAAATTCTGTGGGAGCATTGAATCTTGCCAACAAGCAAACCGGGTAAGAAAATTACTGGCTCAGCAACCAACGGTTGCACCAGGTACTCTCCGTAAACCGGATAACACATACACCACATCGGAGGAGGAGACAAGACGCGTCCTACTCGAAACACACTTCCCAGGCTGCGTCCTCACCCCGGTAATAACGTGGCACGATACACCAACAGTGGCGACCGAACATGAGTGGAGACATGCAAATACCGTGGTCACAGAGGAAAAACTCCGATGGGCCATCGACAGCTTCCATCCACATGCAGCTGTAGCACTGATGATATCTATTCAAGAAAAAGTGTTAGATATAAAACCAACGGAATGTGAAACATAACACAACTCTGTAACATACAGTGCAGAGTACAGTCAACAGCAAAAGTAGATGATCAAAATCAGAAATTCAATACTAATGAACGGAGTTCGCGTCAGAACTATGTGGCGTTGAAGTGATTCAAAAGTATGTGATTGTAAATTATACCAATCATTTACTAATGGTACAGCTGCCATATATTCATGATCAGTAAAATTCATCAACATTGTATTCTAAATTCAAATTCATATATTGTACGTGACATCCGAATTACAGATTGACATTAAAGAGTTTTGATTTTTGCACTATTCCAACAGAACTCTTGCTAACAGTGTGACAAAAGCGCGAAGTCAATATAAATAATGCCCTAAAGATAAAATTATATTATCAATCTATCTTCCGGTTTTTATACAAACCTATAAAAACTATTTATTTGTCACATACACAGAAAAAGTACAACATAATAAAAAGAAACAAAACGCAAGGCATAGCATTAGTCTGTGACAGATGGTACACTGTGTACCAAAGAGGATACAAATACTACGTAAGAAGAGGCGGATGTGCCATAGATCATGCGAGACTTTCAGCTTTGTATGAAACGTGCAGGGAGAACTCGTACCAACATAAAGATACTAATTGACATCGTTTTTACGTTGGCAGCATTGTCATATTTGTCAATATAGGGATGTACCCTCTAGTGATTAAGGAAATATCGATATCGATAATATTCGGTAAGAAATAATTATAATTATGTTTCGACTAGAATTATATTTTCCAACACAAATAAAAGATGTATTTAATATTTATGTGTTTATTCAAACAAATTAGCATATTCTATAAATCTATTCTAGATTAGCGAAGAAAAATACGCAGAACTAAAAGATAATTATATGTATGTACATGTAATGGAAAGGTTTTCAACATTTCTTCTGTAATAGGATTTAAAGAAATGTCTATAGATACAAGGCACAGCTGTTTTTCTGACTTGAGTTCCCTTTTTTTTAAGTCTTTCGGCTTAAAATGCTTGCCACACACATAGTTCAACTGATGTAATTTTTCAATGGGCACATAAATCAAGTCTTGGTTTCCAGTTGCAGCTACCCATTTTTACATCTAAAAAGAAAAAAAAGAATAGGATTTTTAGTCCTTGTGCCAATTTCTAATAACGGATTATCGATAACTGACAGCACTATTGTTTACCTACAAAGTACTAGGATATGAAACTTTAGAATATTTCCTTATTTTTTATGTTTCATTGAAATATATCACATTATATAACATTATAAATATTCATTGATCTTTATCTAGGGACATTTTGCCATAAATACCTACCCCTTTTTCATTGCTTGACCGTCATGTTGTTGTATGCCATATTTCGCACGTTATTTTGCTTGTTTTCATTGCGCTCCTTTCAATGCTAATCAAATAAATATATTAACACTAACACTAGAAGTGTAAAATCACATTTATTTGGTATACACAAAGCACTTTTACAGTATGTTTTTTACGTTTTATATACAAACTACATAACGCGGCAAAGTTCAATCTGGATAATAATGTGACAGTTGTGACATTTGACACTATTGACAGCCAAGGCGGTGATGTACGTATAACCCGTCTAACTTTGAAAGAATACTGTTCCAAGGGTACATAGTGAAGGATGCTATTTTCACGTTTTATACATATAATAGTAGCCATTAAAAAGATAGCACGTTTCATACATTCGGTTTTTTCTTAGGAACTTGCGCCAGGCTGCTGTGTACTGTGACAGACGATACATATACATATTGTAGCCTAGGACCAAGCATCAAAATTGTAGCCGACTAGGCAAAAGCTCATTGAGTTATAATTTTGTATCGCATCAGCTACTTTTGGACATTGACATAAATGCAAAAACATGCAAAGATAATAATATTTATCCAATTATCGTTTTGTATCACATCAGGTACTTTTGAACATTTGACAGAGGTTACAAGAAACAAAATACATGAGAGATGAAATTTGGCATAATTATATTAAATATACAAAGACTGCCTCTGTGGTCCAGTGGATAGCATATGCGTCTGCTGATCGGAAGTCTAGGGTTCGATTCCCGGGTCGGGCAAAAGTGTTACTGGGTTTTTCCAAATTCTGAGTAGCAGACTCCGTAGTCTGGTGATGTGCCCGGTAGCGGTAATAGGCTCGCCCCTTATTACGTGGGACCTAAAAATTCATGTCGAAATGTTATTGTAATATTACACCTCTGCCTACCCCTTAGGGGATAAAGGCATGAGTCAAAAAAAAAAAAAAAAGTCTAAAAATTATATTAAAAATGCAATTTTTTATCAAATTCTGCTGATTTTCCGTAAAACATAACAAATTAAATTACTGGGGTAATTAAAAAATAAGCATGTAGGGCGATAGGGTTACCAGTGTAAAAATTATAGACTTCTTGGGTAGCTTTGACCGTTTATTCTATATTTCTTCATACATACATTTACCAACTTATACTTACGCATATACGTATTAACCCTATGTGAGGGGCGAAGAGGACTGCGGGGCTATCGCTCTTCACTTCCTCCCTACGCTTCGCGAGTGTCTAAAGAGGACTGCGGGGCTATCGCTCTTTAAACCTCGATACTTAGCTAACCTGATGACTGCGGGGCTATCGATCAGGTTCGCTATGCCTACTGGACACCAGAGTGGACTGCGGGGCTATCGCACTCTGAGTCGCCTAGCGAGCGAATGAATAAATCATCCTCATCGTTGTCTTCTTCTCACCTCCCCTGCTGGGGTGGTGGGGAATCCTTCGGAGGTTTACTCCTTTAAGAGGTCTTCTGCGCGGTCCACTACTGTAGACCGGTCGTTGGGTTAGCCGCCCTTGAGGCTAACCAGCCGGGTGAATCTCCGTTGGGAGAGGCCCAGTTAGTCGCCTGCGAGAGGGCGGCGGCTGGTCGTCTGGCTGGTATGGTGGTAGTGGCGGTGATGAAGCCCCGCTCGAGGGAACCGAGATCAGTTCCCGAGCGGGGCGCTTCAGTCTCCTCCGGATGAGCGTGGTTGAGTCTGGATGGGGGAGGGGAGCGATGTTGACGAGGTGGGGGTGTTCTGAGCGATCTGCACGCTCGAACATACCCCGGGCCAACCCACTCACAAATCCCTTGATCGGCTCCCATTTGAGGTCCCGATATATGGTCGCGTTCCTGAGGTACCTGGGCGCGTCCACCGCCAGGCGAAGACACTTGTTCTCCACCCGCTGCAGTCGCTGCCGCGTGGTCTCTGCTGTCAGGTTGTACCAGGCCGGCCCCGCATATGTGAGGCGCGACCTGATGTAGGTTTTATAGAGAGCCAGCTTGGCTCTCAGCGGCAGTCTTGAGGACAGCAGCGGGCGAAGTTTCGCCCTTGCAACCTGGGCCTTCGCGGTGATCGTATGGACATGGTGGGCCATCGTCAGGTTCCTGTCGATGGTGACGCCCAGGTACTTGACCGTCGGCGACCAAGGGATTTCCTCCCCCATCAGCTTCAGGCACGGCGGGTACTGTACCCGTCCAGTTACCAAAGCCTGGGTCTTGGACACGTTGCACTTGAGCCTCCACTTCTTCAGCCAGCCCGGGAGCGCCTCAAGTGTCGGGCTCAGCTTCCGTGCAGCGTGTCTGGCATTCCGGGAGCTGGACAGGTACGCAGCGTCATCCGCGAACAGCGCCAGCTTCACGTCTCCCACCACAGGAATGTCGTCCGTGTAGTGGGCGTACAAAACAGGGAAAAGGCAGCTCTCCTGTGGAACTCCAGCTTTGATTGTCCTCTCCTCTGACGTGACGTCCTCGACGGCCACGTGGAAGGTTCTCCCTCGGAGAAATGATGCGATGACCGTGATGAGTTGTCGTGGGATAGTGGACGTTGAGTTTATAAATGAGGCCGTCATGCCACACTCTGTCGAACGCCTTCTCCATATCGAGCATCACGGTCACCGTGTGGCCTCGCTTGTTCATCCAGGTGGCCATCTCGCCCAGTACGCGAGTCAGCTGTAGCGTGGTGGAATGCGCTTGGTGGAACCCGAATTGTTCGGGCCTCGGGATGAGGTGCGGGGTGATTCTCGCCAGCAGCAGCCGCTCGAACACCTTGGACGTCGTCGAGAGAAGAGTGATGGGCCTGTAGTTCTCCGGCTTCCTGGGGTCCTTGCCGGGTTTGGGAAGTACAATAACCCGGCCACGCTTCCAGATGGTCGGGAAGTGGCCGGTCCTCAGGATGCCGTTGAAAAGCTGGGTCGCTGCAATCAGTGATTTCCCAGGAAGTCGATGCAGCGCGGAGTTCGGGATGCCGTCCTCACCAGGCGCCTTCCGGGGGTTGGTTTTGCGGATCACCGCTGCAACCTCTTGCGGGGTCACCAGCAGGTCACCTCCATCCGATGAGACGAGGGGCGTTGAGAGGTAGGTCCAGACTAGCTCCTCTTCCTCCCGTGAGTGGGCCTCGTCTTGGACCTCGTGAGGGGTGAACTGTTGTTCGAGGCTGCTCGCGATGATCTCCGCCCGGTCTTCGGCCTTATAGCGCAAAAGGCCGTCTCTTCCGAGCAGGGGGCGCGTCGGGTTTGGGTCCGCAGACAGCTGTCTGCAGAGGCGTGACAGCGAGGCCTGGTTGTCCTCGATCTGGGACAGGTGTTGCTCCCACTCGTCCCCCCTGTGCTCCCACAGAGCGGCCTTGAGCGCGTTGGTGAGGCGGTTGTACCGGGTTTTGTCCCGGGGGTGCCGAGTTCTCATCCAGGTCTTCTTGGCATCGCGCTTTTCCTCGAGCAGCTTCCGTATCGAGGCGGGAAGGGGTGCCCGCCTCTCGGAGTTGGACCTGGTGCTCGAAGATGCTCGAAGCGCGGCCTGAATGGTGCTGGAGAGCTCCTCGGCGGCTGCGTCGACTTCCTCAGAAGTGTGGATGGTGAGCGGCTGGTGGTAGCCGGCCAGCTCCTCCTCATACTGGTCCCAGTTTGTCTGGGTGCGTGGTCTCGGCAGGTTGACCATTGTCGCGGGTTCCCTGAATACCAGCAGTACCGGTCGGTGGTCGGAGGGCAGGTCTGGCAGGACCTCTTGCGTGGGAAGCGCCCTCAGTCCTCGGGAGATCAGGATGTCCAGCACGTTGTCATTTCGCCCCGAGGGATCCAGCCGGGTAGGCTCTCGTGGGCCGGTGACTTCATAATTATAGGTGCTGGCATCCTGAAAGATGAGCTCCCCCGCTCGGTCGCTGCTCGCGCAGTGCCATGCCGGGTGCTTGGCGTTCAGGTCTCCCGCGATGATGGTGGGCGTGGTTGGAAGAAGAAGCTTCCTCAGCTCGGCCACGTTGAAGGTGTTCGTGGAGCCGGTCCCTGGTGGTCGGTAGACCACATATAGGCGGATCTCCCGTCCGCCGACTTGGACATCAACACCGAGGGCGTAGATGGTGTTATGTCTCTTCGGCTCGACGAGTTGATGCACCATTGTCCTCTTCACCAGGACAGCAAGTCCCCGGTAGGCTGTGCCTGCCGGCGAGACCTCATCCTGCCTGTACACGATGTACCCCGGGATCTTGAGTGGGGCGGTGGTCTTCAGGTGGGTCTCGCTTATCAGCATGATGTCGACTTGCTGCTCCTTGACGAAGAGGCGTAGGAGGCCTTTCTTTCCAGACAGGGACTGGGCATTCCAATGGACCATCCTGAGTGGCTTATCCATTGGAGGGGATGGTCTGCAGCATTCCTGTGACATCTATGTCGCCAGCCCTAACCTTCTGGGCGAACAGAGAGAGAAGGGCGGCGAGCTGTTCTTTTTCGCTGGTGGCGGAGGCTGGCTTGGCAGGTCCATCCCCTGCAGTGGCCGCAGGTGGTTGGTCCAATCCGAGCTGAGGCTTCTTCTTCTTCTTTTTCCTCTTCGACTGAGTGGCAGCTTTCTCAGCCGGAGCGTTGGCTTTGGCCATCAGAGTTGCCGCGGCAGATTCCCCGACTTGGTTGGGGTGGGCGACTAGATGGAGAGGGCCCGTCTTGGCCATGAGTCCCACTTTGCGGCTGCGTACTTCCCGCTTATAGGCGGGGCAAGCGGGACTGCTGGCGGTGTGGATCGGTTGGTCGGATCAGTGGTGTTGGCAGGTGGTATGCTACCATGGTCCGATCCAGCCCCTGGAACCTGCGTGGTGGTCGCCCGGTCTGGCGTGCGCGCTGGTTCGGGCGAGGTGGTGGTGGTAGTGGTGGTGGCGATGGTGGTCAGGCCGGTAGTCGCCGTGGTGGTGGTGGCGGCAGTGTCCGGTCCGGTAAATATGTCCGGAAACACGGCTTGGACCACTTGAATCGTCTTATAATCCGTGGGGGTGAGCTCTTCCTTGCTCCTCTCCCCCAGCAGGACGTCCATCGCCCGGAAGTAGGCCTCAACCCAGCGCTGCAGGCCCCGCGTGATGCCACCCTTCGCACGAAGGGCGTCGAAAGCACGCAGGTCACCCTCGTGTTCCGCACGCCTGGACTGCAGCTCCGGGGTGGTGTGCTAACACCACCCCGGAGCTGCAGTCCAGGGGGGCTACCCCATTCCGGACGATTCTTGCTGTTGTTGCTCCATCTCGGGATAGTGCCGTCACGCGGCGCCTAAGCGTGGTGGCTGGATGCCAGTCACCGCGCAGTCGGGAGTCGGGGCTTGGCGCTGGTGCCAGACCGACCCCTCCCACACGGGCGCCAACAATGGCAATTTTATAATAAAATTATATTGTTTCGCAAGTGTAAAAAAAGGCGCCCGAGCGTTGGCGAGCGAGCGAGCCGTGTCGAGTGGCACGTGCGATCGCCTCGTCGTCCGCGGCGGTCTCAACGACGCGCATGAGCTTATATAGGCGGGTCTTGTCCCACCACCTCGATGACGTCGTATGTGATGCACGTTGAGTGAGACAGGTAGTCGCTGTGCGAGCGGGAAAGTATTCGAGTCCGCGCGTAATGATGATATTGTCTTGCTACATTCTCCCCCTCTGGTACTCGTTAGCGTCCCGTGAGAGTACCAGCATTCTTGCGAGGTCGTCCTCTTCGACGGATCGGATTAACAGGTTCTGGCAAGACGTCATCTCTTCTTTCAAACTTAGTTATTGCAGAGGTGTGATATTTTCCTATTGAAAGTTCAGGTGAATCTGGGTGTGCTACTTCATAAGTCGAAGTGCCATGTTTCTTCAATATAATATAAGGACCATCACGACGAGGAGCAAATTTTGCGGAAAATTGTTTATCAGTGTTACTAATAGGATGAGTCTCAACTAACACTAAGTCTTCAATTTTATATCCTGGATCAGGTCTTCTCTTAACATTTGCTTTAAGTCTATTTGATTCCAAATTATCCTCAATATTTTCTTTCGCAAGTGCCAAATTTTGCGCCAATTGTTGCAAAGTTGGAGTTATTTCTTTAATGAAGTTCTCAGATTCGATAGTTGAACTTAAGTCGTGTGTCAAATCATATGTGGTTCTTAACTCGCGACCAAATGTCAGGTATGCTGGTGAAAACCCTGTTGTTTGACAGACTGCTGTATTCATAGCAAAACGGATTGCAGGTAATGTAGCTGGCCAACTTTGGTGCTTATCTTTAACCATCATAGCTATTTGTGACTTCATGTCTCTATTCTTCCTCTCTACAGTGTTTGGTTCAGGATGATAAACAGGTGTATAAACTTGTTCAATTTCTAAACAAAATGTAAGTTTCTGCATTACTGCTGATATGAATTGGACTCCATTGTCGCTCAAAATTTTTCTTGGTAATCCATAACGTAAGAATATTTGGTTAATCAATATGGATGCGCAATTTTCAGAACTAGCTTCTTTTAAAGCGAAAATTTCAACCCATCTAGAGGCAGTATCTTCTACAGTAAAGATCCATTTTTCTCCAGAAGGTCCTTTTGGTAGCGGCCCAAACAAATCAATTGATAGAACTTCAAATCTGTGGCTATTTGGTGTGGATTGAAATAATCCAGTTGTTTTTTGATTCGTAGGTTTATATTTTTGGCAATCAAGACATGTTTTAATGTATTTGATTATGTCTTTTCGCATTTGTCTTTTTGTCATTTCCAGTAAAATTTATTGGTAACTCGCTGTAGTGTGCGCTCAACACCCATGTGTCCACCAGTGGGAGCATCATGATAGGCTTTTAGGATATTAGGTATTTCGTGTCTTGGGATAAGCAGCTTTGCATTATCATCGTCTTATCTGGTGAGTAACGATACAAAACTCCTTTATGTAACAGAAATCCTTTTTTAACGTATTCTGAATATTTTTCTGATTCGTCTTCATTTTCTAATGTTTTTATTATCAATTTCAAATCGTTATCTTTAAACTGTTCTTCTCGTATTTGTTTTTCATTCAGTCTTGGAAGTGCCATTTCTATGCTACAAATCGTGCAGTTTTCGTTGTGATTTGGGCATGGTGGTCGTGACAATGTGTCAGCTACAACATTGGTACGACCTGGCGTATACAGAATTTTAAACTCATACTGTTGTAACTGGAGTGCCCATCTTGCAAGGCGTCCGGTTGGGGTTTTTAGATTCATCAACCATTTAAGGGGTTGGTGATCTGTTATTGTTATGAATCGTGTACCTTCTATGTAACCACGAAATTGTGATATAGCCCATACTATTGCCAATGCTTCTTTTTCTGTCACTGTATAATTGCATTCGGCTGGACTGAGTAATCTACTTGCGTATTCCACAGGGTGCTCATGTTCGCCCTCCCCCTGCACTAAAGCTGCGCCAATGGCATACTGACTTGCATCTGTTTTTATTGTGAATGGCAAACTTTCGTCAGCTTGTTTCAGTACAGGAGCAGTAGTTAATGCAGTCTTTAACTTGTTGAAGGCTTCACTTTCTTCGGAATTCCATTGCCAAGTAACTTTCTTTCGTGTTAAGTTAGTTAACGGTCTTGCGATTTCTGCAAACTTGTGTATGAATCTTCGGTACCAAGACGCTGTTTGCAGAAATGAAATCAATTGTTTCAGATTCCTAGGTTCTTGTAGGTTGGCAATAGCAGATACTTTCCCAGGATCTGCCTTAATTCCTTCAGGTACAATTAAATGTCCTAAATATTTTACTTCAGAACAACCAAACTTGCATTTCTTTCTGTTAGCGTTCAAGTTATATATTCGAAGTTTTTCAGATACTTCCCTTAAGTCTTCTATATGTTGAATAAAGCTGACTGATCTTAAGATCAAATCATCTAAATATGCTATTACACAGCTATCTTTCGTCTTCAAGCCTCTTATAAACTTATCCATTAATCTCTGAAACGTTGCAGGTGCATTTCGTAATCCAAATGGCATACGTTTGAATCGAAACGTTCCAAATGGTGAAACAAAGGTTGTCTTGTCTTGGTCATCTGGATGTACACATATTTGATGGTAGCTTGATTGTAAATCGATTGTAGACATATATGGCATAGCTCTAGCTTGATGCAGTAAGTCATCAATACGTGGTAACGGATATCTATCAGGTTTAGTTATCTCGTTTAGCTTCCTGTAGTCAATACAGACTCTGACATCATTGTTGCCCTTAGGTACAAGAATTACTGGTGCTGACCATGAGGAGTCACATTCCTCAATAATATTATCTTTAAGCATTTCATCTATTTTCTCCCGTATTTGTTGTTGCCTAGTAGGTGACAATCTATATGGCCTCACACTAATAGGAGTATGATTGCCTGTGTCTATTCTGTGTTCAGCAAATGGGGTAGGATTTGTGTTCTTACCAAAGATACTACTATATTCGGTAAGTAAGTTATTGAAAATCTGTCGTTCATCTTTGGTTAGTAAAGTGCCTTCATTAGGTTGTAAATGAATATCAATAGAATACAAATAAGACGGGTTTATTGGAACATAAACAACACGTGGATCAAGAAAAGAATTTGTATCTGCTGGTTCACGCGGACGTACTGGTCGCGGCGGTGTGTTCAACTTTTGCAAGGTCCAGCGGGGTCGTTTGGCTTCAGGCGGACTATCTTGATCCCTCAGTGGAGATGGTGTTTCGGCCATGGGCGAGACCATGGTTAGTTCTCGAGCCCATTTTAAGAAATCGCAAATTTCTTTCGTATCCGTAGCTCGTCAACGAAGTTAATGGCTTTTACAGCTTTAAGCGGAATTTGCTCATTACGTAACTGTAATATTTTATAGACCCTTGCAGGCTCGTCTATAAAATACCAACATCTTTGTGGGAGATTTGGAATCATTCCCGATGATTCCAGGAAATCAATGCCTAGGAGAGTTCTGTTGTCATTTGCGTCCGGCAACACAGTGAATGAGATCGGCAGTGTACGCTGTCCAATTTGAATATCTACCTGTGTAGACAAGAGCGAAGACATCTTTCTAATCCCATCCGCAAGGATAACTTCTGCTGTGCACTGGGTAAATTGTACACCTTTCCGTACTAGCATTCTGTACAACTGCGCTCCCGCGATGCTAGTTCTGGCAGCTGTATCAATGTGTGCATAGCCAACATCTCCTTTGAATCCAATCTCAATAGGAGGAATCTTGGCCCTATTTTCTATTGTTGTCTGCACGGTGTAGAACGAAACTGGTTTCGGTGGCGTTTCCTTGAGCTTACATGTTTCGCATCTGCTCCTCTATACACCCGGCGCACCGCAACCGTAACAGGCAATATTTTCATTCTTTGTTTCCTTTTTAGAGTCGGCAAGCCTTTTTCGGCAAACCTCAAGAGCGTGACCCCTTTTGCCGCAAAATGAGCACCGCAACGGCTGCTTCCTCTCTTGTAAGCTTACGTCTCCAGCTTCCTTCAGCAAATTTTCGATATGGTGGCCACGTTTCAAGAGCTCGTCGAACGATTTGACATCATCGCGGGCGATATCCTTTTTATACTTGAGTTTTAGCAAGCCATACACCATATCGAGTTGTTCTTCCTCCTTATGCCGTTTTGCAGGCAACTGCGCCAACAAAGCCCGTTTCTCGCAAACAAATTCATCAATCGGTTCATTCGTTTGTTTCTTCGCAAATAGTTCTAAGTAAATTTCATACGGTTGCTTCTGTGGTGCGAAAGCCAACCGTATTGCACCGAGGGCCGCATTCCACTTCTTGATAGTTGGTTTCACACCAATCCACCAAGTGGCTGCTTTTTCGGTTAACACTAACGATAAACCCTCTAAAGCATCTTCGTCAAAAATCTTCTCCACCTTCTTGAAAACAGTTATCTTTGTTATAAACTCCTCCACCTTGTCATGACAGCGTTCGCCATTGAACTTAGCGTGGCACTGTGCAAAACTTTTTGTTGTCATAGTTCTAATTTGCAGTTTATCGATTAAATAGTTCAACTGTTTGATAGCGTCTGGTGACAAATCCTTAGATTCAGCCATTATGTATATTTGCAAATACAGGTACCTACTGATTTTTGCAATATGTGGGTATTTGCATCAAATTATTTATAAATGAAGGTAGTTGCAAAATATTATCCAAATGATGAAGGTAATTTCTTGCGATATTATTATTTGCGTAGTGGGTATTTCACAATATCTCAAAATATCCTCTTGACATCTGTAGCTAACTTCATTTACGTTGGGCGCCAAATGTAGGGCGATAGGGTTACCAGTGTAGAAATTATAGACTTCTTGGGTAGCTTTGACCGTTTATTCTATATTTCTTCATACATACATTTACCAACTTATACTTATGCATATACGTATTAACCCTATGTGAGGGGCGAAGAGGACTGCGGGGCTATCGCTCTTCGCTTCCTCCCTACGCTTCGCGAGTGTCTAAAGAGGACTGCGGGGCTATCGCTCTTTAAACCTCGATACTTAGCTAACCTGATGACTGCGGGGCTATCGATCAGGTTCGCTATGCTTACTGGACACCAGAGTGGACAGCGGGGCTATCACACTCTGAGTCGCCTAGCGAGCGAATGAATAAATCAACGACGCGCATGAGCTTATATAGGCGGGTCTTGTCCCACCACCTCGATGACGTCGTATGTGATGCACGTTGAGTGAGACAGGTAGTCGCTGTGCGAGCGGGAAAGTATTCGAGTCCGCGCGTAATGATGATATTGTCTTGCTACAAGCATGGATAAATTATTTGCCTCATGATGACGTGGCCTCAGTTTCATCATTTATATTTGATTTTAACTGTTGACTAGTTTTGAACTTTTTTTCACATCTTAGTTCTGATGTGAATGGAGTTTATAACTTTTGGAGTCAAAACTTATCACGAATATATGGCAGCTGTACTAGTAGTAAATGATTGGTATAATTTACAATCACATACTTTTGAATCACTTCGACGCCACATACTTCTGACGCGAACTCCGTTCATTAGTATTGAATTTCTAATTTTGATCATCTACTTTTGCTGTTACTGTACTAATGATGTCATCATCAGCCTTAAACAGTCCACTGCTGGACTAGGTCTCTCCTTTGAAAGGAGGAATTGGCCTACTATACTACGCTGGTCAAACTGGTTGGTATGTAAGTAAGTAAGTTTTCCTTCTCTTACAGTGCTGTTCTCTGCATAATATGCTCCCTCTGTCGCCTCTTACGACACCCATGGGATGATATGGGGTGGTGATATTCCGTATTCTTAATCCGTCACCACACGGACACTAATGATGTATATAATAGTATTCTATCGGTAAGCATGGAAAAGAAACATAATGGTTGGTTGCATTGTCGGAAAAATTAAAAGAACAGCCGATATAATTATTAGATACGATTCGTAGTGTGTATTATTGTCGGAGTGCTTTCAATAGATAGGCTTGTGGTGACAGTAGTAAAGTAGTAGCAATATTAGCTGGACACCCAATAACGACATTCACTATAACCCATGATAAATGTTTTTGTCAGGAATGCATCCTGCACAATATGTCATCGTGTGCACACCTATGCAATACCCACAATAAACATGCACTGGAGGTAACTGCGTGAACATGGAATATTCTAAGCAAGTTATTTACTCAGATATATTTAATTGAATATGGATGAAGTCATTTCATGTGATGTGCACTCGCAGAGAGGATAATAAAATCATATTATATTTATGATAATGCTGTGTCTGTTGAAATTGTGAAAATATTATAAAAACAAGCTAATACACAGAAATTTTGCAAAAGACAGCCTGGTAAATAAAATGAACCGTCTGGTAAACTCGTCAAAGATCTAACTGGTATCTTATTATTTATACATATCATGAAGGAATGAGGTCCTCGCTACTTCGTGTCCGTCTGTATGAACTTGATAAACTCAAAAAACTATCAAACGGATTACTGTACGGTTTTTGCTACAATAGAGTGTGATTTTTCAGGCAAGTTTAGGTGTATAATTTAGGAGCGGATCCGTGGGCACAGTTCAGTTCAACAAGCTAGCTTTTTTATAGACTTACGCCTGTATATGAAGGGGTAGGCAGAGGTGTAATACAACACCCAAATTTCACCTATGCAATTTTAGGCTACTTTGCTAGACTCCGAGCTGCTACTGGGAATTTCGTATTGTCGCCGGCAAAATTACTCGGAATAAGAAAACTTAACACCTCCACGTTTCAATGTCTCTAAAATTGGTGAATTCTATGGGCGGTGATTACTTGACGCTTGCCATCATGTGGGCCGTCAGCTCGTCGGTCACGTCATCATAAAAAAAGCAAAACTCCAATTAGCTTCCTTTTAACTGAGACCTTCTTTTTTATACGTCTACAGTGAGATCGTCACAAACTTGAAAAACTCTTAAAGAGCTATGGCAGCTTCCCATACATCATTTTAGTTAATCACCAAATTTAGCATATATAAATGAAATATACCTTGTTTGATAGAATAAATATATATTGCTAATTCTAAAGGTAAAAAATCGTAACTGTAGGTGTCCAGGTTTTTGAGTTATTATGCTTAGAAGTTTTATAGGTTATGTCATCAATAACCATCTATTTAGCTGCATCAAATAATAATTTATTGGTATATAAAATTGAAGGAGCTCGATAGCATAATACTATTTATGCCCACTAGTAAACATTATTAACGATTACGCAAGTTAAGCAACCCCAGGTGTGGGCACCACTTGGATTTGTCTTAAGGTCCTCTATGCATAGAGAGACCAGTCTGTTATCATGACATACCTACATAGATATCAGTCGTTAAAATCAGATGCTCTTATGCAGCTTTAAACATATGCTATCAATATTGACTATTTATTTACATACTGAACGTTTTTTCAAAGAAAAATAAAACACGACTGATTTCCCAAAAAATATATAGCTTATGTCACGTGAGGATTCCAACAATAGCCCACTCACCGAAATCGGTTCAGCCATTCATGGCGGAATAAAGAAACTTACATACATTTCATATTGCAATTCTCTGTGACATTTTGACGAAGCCTATTGCGGATAACCGTATGTATATTTTTATTTCATGGTGCATGAATAAATGAAATATGATTATAAAAAAAAAAAACAAGACTTACACTACTTTTTTGGGCAGTCGTGTAAAATAGTGAGCCGACGACGGTTCTTAACGTGTTACTTACATAGGATTACGAAGGATAAAAAGATGTTTCAGGTTCCCTAATGTATGAAAAAGGTTTTGGTGAATAGTAAAAACACAAGATTTCATTTTAAATATTTTATTATTCATCATCCTCTATAACTAGCACATCATCTAAAAAGGCAGCTGGTGCAAAGATATTTTGTTGATGTCTTACCCATCCCAAATACCAAACGATGATCATTACATGAGCGCAACATCCTAGCGTACGCCGACCAACGAGGCAACTACAGCAATATTCAGTGATTCTTATTCGTCCAGGTATATATTTTCAATCAAAACATATACATAATATTGTTTCCGACTTATGTGTCTTGATTTTATTCTACCTCTTATTAAAATAGCGTCATCACTGCCTCTGAGATTATATTCAGTTGTTTCTATATTATGTTCCTTAAGGACTTCAACTGCCGTGGCCACGACCACGAACACTCATTTTGGCTGTAGAAACCGGGTACAAAACAATATCCAAGAAACAGGGCAGTATCGGAATCCTTAAGCACGCACAAGTCACAAAGAGGCAATATCAGAGTCCATAAACAGTTTGAGTCATATAACAAGAAGCGAAAACAGAGTCCTTGGGCAATCCGGGTCAAAAAGAATACTGAAAACAGGGGAAAAGCAGCAAAAACACTCAGAACACAAACAAACAAGCGCGGGCGACAGCGAGATGATTTCAGATGATGTGAAAAAAATCGAAATGTCAAATGTCATGTTGTATTTTTTTTTATAGCTCTGTATGGCCATCTCTTAACCAGCGCCCAGTTTTACTTTAAATGTCGAAAGAAATTATTAATACTGTACTTTATTAAAAATCCGCATAAAAATAAACGAAACAAGCAAAAAAATAGTATTATTAATATTAATTAACTGTAACAGTAGGTGCTGAGACTCGGTGATGTTCAATAAAATAGACGATGATCAAGACTAAACGCGTTACTTTCTTACGGTCTGGGTACAAAATTACAGAAATAACTATTTAGCATAGTACAGGGAGCGGGACCCCGTGCGTATACTAGTTCACTGGTACTCAGAGCTGTCCAGCCAGAGAGGTTGAAGCAGTCCGAGAGCGCAGTGAACACTCTGTGAGCGCTACAGTCGGGTCTTCACGCAACCCCCTAGAGGGTTGGCGGAGGCTGGTACAGGGCCTGTGCCCTTCTCCAGCGGTGTCTAGACGCTGCCCCTTCAATAAGGGGCAGGTAGTTGGGGCGGGCTGTATGCCCTACAGTGACGTCGTCAACAACGATTGTGTTGTTCACAGGGCCGTGCACACTTCACGCCGTCCGGGCGGTCAGCACGAGCCAGGTGAGACCCCCGGCGAACCGGGAGAGGCCCAGCTCCGTGTAGCCAGCGACGCGGACGGCGGCTTACGTGCGGCCTCTGTGAGGTATGTTAGGGGTGTTGTTTATATCGAAGTGTAGTGGTGTCTTCGTAGTAGTGTGTGTTGTGTGGGCGGCCGCTGTTGCGGTGGTCGCCCGCGCGCGCACATGATGCACGTATGCGCGTCATACGCACAGATGTCGCGCGGAAAGGGGCGGTCACCTGCAACAGTGGGGAAGAGCGGGTTCTACCCGGTTAGAGGTGGCGGTTACCTGGGGGTGACCGTGGTGTCCTCGGAGTCGTCGG
This sequence comes from Euclidia mi, assembly GCA_944739405.2. Classification (NCBI taxonomy): domain Eukaryota; kingdom Metazoa; phylum Arthropoda; class Insecta; order Lepidoptera; family Erebidae; genus Euclidia; species Euclidia mi. Next base: position 118,725,197 of record OX123182.2, read on the forward strand.
GGGTGATGAGCAGGTCTCGCGGCAGCTTCTTCTTGTCCGGGGGGCGAGCGTGCCAGGGGGCCAGGTCCCGGACGTGGTCCCAGGCCGAGGCGTCGGCTCGCTCGAACATCCCCACGGACAGACGGCGGATGTAGGCGTCCAGGCTCTCTATTCGCGTGTCCCGCTGGATCACGGCGTTACGTACGGTGCGGGGGGCACCTACGATGGCGCGCAGCGTAAGTGATTGCTGCGCGCGGAGGCGGGCCTTGTTCGTCTCGCTCGTGAGCGCGAACCAGGCGGGGGCGGCGTAGGTGAGCCGGGGGCGTACATACGTTTTGTACACCCCCAGCTTGACGCGTAGCGGGAGTCTGGAGCGGAGCACTGGACGCAATAGCGCTCTTGTAGTGCGGACCTGCGCGACGATTTGGCGGACGTGCGACTCAAGGGTGAGTAGGCGGTCGAGAGTGACCCCCAGGTACTTCACCGTCCTCGTCCACGGGATGAACCCGTCCTGTAGTTGGAGTGGCAGTGGATGGTCTCGTTTTGAGCTAAATAGAATCGCCTGTGACTTACCCACGTTCACCGACAGTCGCCATTGCGATAGCCAGCGAGGTAGGAGAGGTCGAGGGTGCGCTGCATCTTAGACGCGGCGTGGTAGGCGTTGATGCTTGTAGTGATGTACGCCGCGTCATCAGCGTACAGGGCCAGTTCGGTGCCCTCGGCGACGGGGATGTCGTCGGTGAAGCGTGTGTAGAGCACAGGCGAGAGACATGAGCCCTGCGGGACTCCGGCGGAGATGGTGTGGAGCTCGGATAACTCCTGTTCCACTGCCACTCTGAATGTCCTGTTGTGCAGAAACGATTGGACCGTCTTGACGGCGCGATGGGGCGCTGTAGAGGTGGAGAGCTTGTAGAGCAGACCGGAATGCCATACTCGGTCAAATGCCTTTTCCATGTCGAGGAATACTGCCACGGCGTGCTCGCGTTTGTTACGCGCCGCCGCTATCCGGTGCAGTACCCTCGACAGTTGTAGTGTGGTTGAGTGTTCGGCGCGGAACCCGAACTGCTCAGGTCTGGGCGTGATGTGCGGTATGAGGTGCCGCAGCAGGAGTTTTTCGAACACCTTCGAGATGGTGGGCAGCAAGGTGATCGGCCGATAGCTCTCAGGCTTCATAGTGTTCTTGCCTGGCTTGGGCAGCATGATTATCCGGCCCTCTTTCCAACAGGTGGGGAAGACGCCTGTGCGGACGATCCCCGTAAACAGGCGCGCCAGCGCTGCCACGGTACGGTGCGGCAGGCGGCGCAGCGCTGCGTTCGGTATCCCATCCGCCCCAGGGGCCTTCCGGGGCTGGGTCTGCCGAATGGCACGCTGCACCATGCCAGGGGAGAGGTAAATAGGTCCTCTTCGGGAGCTATCGGCGTAGCGAAGTAGTCTCGAAGGTGTTTCTCGACTGCTGCGGTGTGTTCCGTGTCAGCAGTTGGGTTCGGCGCGAACACGCTCTCCAAATGTCCAGCGAGTATGGCCGCGCGGTCTGCTGCTTTGTACCTCGGCGTCCCGTCGGCGTGTAGCAGCGGGCGCACCGGAGCTGGGGTGTTAGTGAGGCGACGACATAGCCGGTGTAGTGACGGCCAGTCGTCGCTGGTGTCGTCGATAAAGCGCTCCCAGCTCTCGGTGGTGTAGGTCCTCAACTCGTCCTTCACTCTCTCCGCGAGCCGGTTTAGTTTGGCTTTCAGCGTGGGGCAACGGGAGCTCTGCCACTGCCTTCGAAGGCGCCTCTTGTCTGCGATCATACGTAGAATGCGTGCCGACAGAGGAGTGAGTCTCCTCTGGGTGGTGGGGGTCGTGGCAGTCACAAGGGCGCCTTTAATAGCTTCGGTGATCTCCGCTGCGAGCGTCTCGACGTCGGCCGCGGAGTTGATAGGGCGAGTTGGTGTGGTGGTCTCAATCGTTTCTGCGAATTTGGTCCAGTCCGGTTTGTAACGAGGCGCTGGAGGGACAATCCGCGTAGGCTGCTGCTGTACGACGACGAGTACAGGTTGGTGATCCGACAACAGCTCGTCGTCGAGTACTTCTTGCTGTATCTGGCAGTGCGTCTCGTTGTGTATGATGATGTCGAGTACGTCGGGTATCCGTGTAGGGTCGTCCGGGTAGTGTGTGGGTACCTCCGGTCCCGCGACCACGTACTCGTATGACTCGGCGTCTTTAAATAGTCGTACACCAGCGTGGTTTGTGTTCGACGAATTCCACGCTGGGTGCTTACAGTTTAAGTCGCCCGCTATGATGACAGGGTGCGGCATGCTCAAGAGCGACCGCAGCTCAGCGACGTCTGGCGTTGTAGCGGGCGGCTTGTAAGCGGCGTGGAGATGTAAGTTGGCACCGCCTAGGTGCACTTCGACACCCAGCGTCTAGACGGTGTTAAAGTTTGGTGTAGGTAGCGGCTGGTGTACGACTCGTCGCTTGATCAGCACTGCCAGTCCGCGGTAGCTCCTTCCCTCGGGTGAGATTTCGTCCCTCCGATAAACGAGGAAACCTGGGAATCGTGGTTGGTCTGCAGGTCCCAGGTGCGTCTCGTTTATAAGCGCCACGTCAATGTCCTGTTCCTGCAGTAGAGGGCGGAGTAGGGCGGCTTTCCTGTTCAGGCCGCGGGCGTTCCAGTGTACGATCCTCAAGGGCTTACTGTTCATTCTGAAGAACAAGGTCCGCCAGGCCCTTGAGGATGATGCCCACGATCGTCTGCTTGTCGCGGCCTTCGCTCATAGCAGTGAGCACTTGCTGCAGTACCGCGACAGCGGCCTGAACGGTGCCGGAGCTCTTGGTGCCTTCGCTGGCGTGCGGGGCCTTCGCCTTCTTCCCCTTTCTCCCCTGGGGCGCGGTTGTACTCGCGGGGGCGGCGACTGTGTGAGCTGCCGGCTGGGGTGCTTCAGCGGGGGTTTTTGGGGCCTTCCCGGGGCCGCCCTTTTGTTTGGGTGGTTTGTCCACGGTAGGTGCGGGTGCGGGTGTGGTTGCGGGTGCGGGTGTCTCAGTGGCGGGTGCGCCTCGCCTACCGCGGGCACGGTTCCTCCGCCCTCTCTTCTTGCCGGCTGTTCCACGAGCTGGGGGGTCGTTCGCCTTCGCCATCAGTGTAGTCCCCTGTGCGGCCTCTCCTTGGGGTTGCGCGTTCACCGGTGCCGGCCCTTGGCGCGGCTCGCCGGTAATGGCAACTGTCCCGGCCTTTCTGTTGCGTGCTTCGCGCTTGAACACGGGACAGTTGACATGGTTTGCGGGGTGTACGCCCCCGCAGTTGGCGCATGTCGCTGGCTCTTCCTTGGGGCGCGGGCAGTCTCTAGCCGTGTGCTCTTCACCGCACTTTACGCACGCCAGTGTGCGGTGACAATTGTGGCTAGAGTGCCTAAACTTTTGGCAGCGGTGGCATTGTGCCGGCCTCCGCTTGCCGCGCCATAATTCGATGCGTACGCCGGGTATACCGAGCATCTCGGTAACGCCAAAGATCCCCGGCGTAGTGTCCTTGTTGCGCCGGATGAATGCCAGGAGTATACACCCCGGCCGGTCGCGTCGAGCCCGGATAGTGCGCACGTATTCCGGGTCGTACCCCAGCTCGCGGAGTTCGTCTTCGACCTCCTCCGGTGTCGCGTTGCTGGGCAAGCCTCGGATTGCTACCTTGAGGCTGCGTTCTGCGGGGAGCGAGTAGCAAAACCACGATATGCGGTCCGTCTTCTCGAGCTCTGTAAAGTACCGCTGTAGTAGGCGGTACTCGTCTTCGTCTTTCGGCGTGAAGCGGAGCCCCTTGCCGAAGGCGCGGCCGTTGGCGGCTCTGCCGAGCTGTCCCTTGAGCTCCCGCATGTGGTAAGCCCAGTTCGGTAGATGCTCAACGATCACCGGAGGGAATCGCGGTCTCTTCTTCTCTGGAACAGCCGGGTCGGCGGTGTTGACGGCGGCGTGCGTGCCGGCGGCGGCGCCGGGCGCGGAAGCACGGTGCGCGGGCGCGGCCGCGGGGCGCGCGTTGCTGTGGCCGGACACGCCAGCAGCGAGCGGCGGCGCGGGCGCGGCCTCGGGGCGCGCGGCGGCGGTGCGAGCGCTCGCGGGCGCAGCGGTCGACGCGGGCGCGGCGGTGGGCACGCGGCGCGACGTTGGCGGCGATCGTGCGACGTCCGTGTATAACGGTTTAGACGCCGGAATTTTTTCACTCTCACTTATAAAAATTTGTGAGGTACTCACGTTTTTTCCGGCGTCGTCGGCGCGTGGGCGCTTCGGCTCCTCGGCGTCGTCCTCGTCGGGGCTGCGTTGGCGTCGCGTGGGCACAGGGCGTGCCGCCTCTGGTGTGGCGTCTACGTCCATTTTCACAAGCGCCGGCGACGAACTAGAACGCTGTAAGTTCGCCGACGCACACATAGTATGGCGGCGACGCTTTATATGTAGCACTAAGTCCGCCTTATCGTTTATAGACGAGTTAGCGGAGGCTAGCGAGGTTTTCGAGCCGGTTCGCGACGAACACGCGGAACGCGGAGCGGGCGAGTCCTTAGCGGCGACCCGAGGGGACTCTGCGGCCTGCTCGAGGGCACGATCACGCGCGGCGGACGTGCGCGTCGGTGATGCGTTGTCCACTGTGTGGGCAGGGCGTGGCGCGGCGCGGGCGCGCGGCGGCGGGTTCGTAGGCGCGCGCATGTCGGCGGCGCTCGCGGTCGACTGGAGATGCGACTGATGCGAGGCGCGGACCGTGTCGCGGCCCGCGCGAACTTCATCCCGCGGAGACAATCTCGCTTGCGGATTGGTAGACGCACGGGAGGCTGTTGCGGGGCGTGCGGCGGAGGCTGGCGCTGGGGCGCCGGCAGTGCGAGACAAATGTGTAGTGTGAGTACTCACTTGTTTGCTCTGTGTTTTTGTGGTGACGGCGGCGGCTTTTTGGTGACCTGACGGTGAACGCGGCGCCTGGATGGACACCGGTGGTAAGTTGTCATCTTCTTCGTCTTCAGATTCACGTTGGTCGTCGCCAGAGCCCTTAAAAGGGCTTGGTCGACGAGGCATGTCACAAGGACGCGGCAGCTGCAACCGTTCGGCGTTCAAATTTGAAATTTGTTCGCCGGGTTTCTTGAAAGTTGACGGTCCGTGCAGCTAATGTGGGTATGTAGTACGTACGTGCTCGGGACGTGTTAACTAATCGTAGCTCGCGTAGCTAATCCTGTGAGCGAGGTCGCGCAGCCTGCTTATATAGGCCTCGGTCGTGGCGGGGCGACGGCGCATGGGGAGGCTCCGCCCACTAGGACGCGTGAGGTTGCTGCGCTGTAGCGCTGTACCGCTGCGTATGCGCTGTATAATATGTGGTCGTTACAGGCTCCCCCTCTGGATCTGAAGTCGTCCCGACGATGATCCAGCAATTGGTTGTTTCCTAGGTCTGCCGCGTTTCCTTGCAGGTTTGTCGCTAACCACCAGTTCTTGATTCTGCTTACGTGGTCATCCTCTTTTCCTCAGTGGCTGTACAGGATTTGGTAAGTCAGAGTATTTTCCAACATAGGGCATCAACGCTGAGGAGTGGTAGACCCCAATAACAATATCAAGGCTCTCTGGATCAGCAATCTCATAGGATGACGGACCATGTCGTTTCTTGATAATATAAGGCCCATCACGACGTGGAGTAAACTTCGCACTAATACCTTTTGCAGCATTACTCAACGTATGGAGTGTAGCAAGTACAAGATCACCAGGACAGTAACCGGGGTCGTCTCGTCGATGTTGATCAACGTATTTCTTACGCCTTTCTTCGCTCTGTTCTTGCATTTCTCGGGCTTTTTGCAGGATAGTGGCTATCTGAAGCAGCTTTGGCGTTATCTCTGGTATGAAATTCTCGGATTGTGTTATCTTCCGGAAGTCATGTGATGCATCATCTGGTGTCCTCAACTCCCTAGCGAAGGTTAAGTAGGCGGGTGTGAAGCCAGTGGAGAGACTGCTCGCGGTATTCATGGCGAATCGTATGCTAGGAAGATGTTCGGGCCAGTCTCTGTGTCTATCTTTGACTAGTATAGCTAACTGGGGCTTCAGATCTCTATTCTTTCTTTCCACCGGGTTCGTCTCCGGATGATACACAGGTGTGAACGCATGCTTTATATTCAAGGTAAAAGCAACTTGCTGCATGATACTGCTTACAAATTGTGGTCCGTTATCACTTATCATGCGGCGTGGAAATCCATAACGGAGAAATACTTCATGGATAAGTGTCAAGGCACAAGCCTCTGCGGTAGCCTGCTGCAAGGCAAAAAGTTCCACCCAGCGCGTTGCCACATCTTCCACGATGAATATCCAGGTTTTACCATCTGGGGAGGCTGGCAGTGGACCAAAGAGATCAAACGATATCACCTCAAATCTTTGGTTCATGACTGTAGTTTGGAGTAGTCCTGAGGGTTTCTGATTGGAAGATTTGTAACGTTGACAGTCAAGGCAATTCCTCGTATAGCTGTCGATGTACTTCCGCATACCAGTCCAATAGTATCTCTGTGAGATGCGCCTATAGGTCTTTTCGGCACCATAGTGTCCTGCTAAGGGTTCGTCGTGATATGTCGCCAGAACATTTGCCCATTCATGTTCTGGAACAACCAACTGAGCTTCTTCCGAATCTGAATGAGGACTGTGTCGGTAAAGAAGTCCATTGTTTAACAGGTAACCCTTATTGCTCCAATAGATAGCTTTCTCGTCGGAACCTGTGTTCTCCAAGTCCTGTATAATATGTCGTACCTTTTCGTCTTTTAGTTGCTCTGAACGAATCTCTGCTGAACTCCGTAGGGGCATATCGACGATCACTGTACACACATCACAGTTTTCCAAAGACCTTTCATCACAGGGTGGCCGGGAGAGACAGTCAGCTACCACGTTCGTTCTACCTGGTGCATATTTTATGGTTATGTCAAACGACTGCAGCTGGAGGGCCCACCTTGCAAGTCTTCCAGTGGCCGACTTTAATGACATAAGCCATTTCAAGGCTTGGTGATCCGTTACTATGATAACAGGAAGACCTTCAATATATCCACGAAACTTTGATACAGCCCAGACCACTGCAAGTGCCTCTCTTTCTGTAGTGGAGTAGTTTCGTTCAGCTGATGTTAGCAATCGACTAGCAAATTCAACAGGGTGTTCCATAGATTTATTATATACTTACGATAGATTGGCAATGGAGCCAGTAAAGTGAGACCAAAACAAGAAAGCACTAGTGTGCGTATAATGAGCTTGTATGCAAGACAAATAGTGTTGGGCATGGCTTGCCTAAACTATGATTATCGATAATATGGGCACGGTGTCATATTACCCGATTTAAAGCATGATTGAAGTAGTGTCAATAACTGAGAGAAGATAATAATAAAACTACAGATAAAAACTGTTTTATTTTATTTTCCAAGAAATAAAACTAATTTATTATAAAAATGTCGCAAACTTTCTTTGGAAGTATTCTGCAGTTTTGCTTCATATTTTATTCTAATTGTTAAATAAATTGCCATTATTGCTTTTATTAGCAAGTCTTTGTGATTAAATAATGCTGGTGAGTCATATATAATAATATGATTGTTAAGAACTTTGAAATGGTTTTTGCAAGACAAAAGGCAAACATTTACCAAAGTTTTAAGCATTGATTCGGTATTTTTTTCTACAGAACATTCCTTCAGATTGGACACCTATTTCATAAACATCTTGGGAAGGATAAATAAGGCCACCTACATCCTGTATATCCTACGCCCTCCATCATACGTAAAGTACACTAAGACAGGGTTCACATTTAATTTTCTTTACAATTTTTGTTACCACATATCCACAAATATATTCAACAATAGACTTGATTATATTACCCTTTCCTTCAGGCACCCACGGCATAGATGACTCGAAGTCAGAACCTTCATCGATTAACTGAACTTTGCAAACAGCGACATCCTGTGGTGCTATTATTGCACTAAACCCGGTTGTAGTATTCATCATGTCTATGGTACGTGATATCTGTGCGTTAAGAATACAAATTTTCTCTAAAGGCAAACAATTTGCTTTGTCGCTGATTTAGCACTTCCACATGACACATGAGTCGTTTATAGGCTGCTGTGGATTGTCGAGCAGGGGGATTATTATTGAATCCCCCTCAAGAGCGCACTGAACCAAAAAATGTTTCCAAATGGTCCAGCTTTACTCTTTGAGAGCCCTATAAGAAAAACATTTTACTTCAAAGTGATTGCTGCATATGGATGAATATTGTTTGGAAACCCAATCTTCTCTATTTATCATTTTTAACCATTTTAATAGGACCTCATTATTTTGAGGAAATCTGAAATAAGTATTTAATTTATTTTTATTATATTTATAACTACGACCTTTGGATAGAGAACATAAAAGTAAATAATATTTATTTGTTAAATAACAGTCTTACGTAGTATTTTTATACTCTTTGAATAATAGTATGGAAGGTATGCAACCTTTGTCAGTCAAGTTACAAATCAATATTTTCTTATCGATATGATTTGACATTATGTCAATCGCTATGAAATTTAGCTTAGAAATAGTAAAAATTCACGTATTTTATATTATCTTTAATCTAATCTTTTTGCATTCAGAATATAAATGTAATAAAATGTGATATTATAACGTATCCGTTTGTGCATATATTTCTTTTCAGAATTGTAAAATATTGCAATAAGACCATTAAATCTTTCAACGGTACTTACGTATGAAATGAGTAATTCTGAGGATTTTCTCTCTTACACGAGTTACATACGGGTACTGCACAGGTTACCATAATAGTTTTTGTATGTATAACACCTGGATTTCACTAATAAACACGTTATTTTGGAAAAATAAGCGAGTTTTGTACCGTTCACAATTAACGTTGGGCCAATACAGGCCAATAGCGTGTACGTGAATGGTCTCGCCTATCTATCTCGCTCTAACATACTAGTTTCTATATTCTTTCTCTTTCGCATCACCGATCTATACGTTAGTATATACTAAATCTATGGGGTGTTCATTCTCTCCCTCCCCCTGGACCAATACAGCTCCAATGGCGTAAGAACTCGCATCGCTTTTTATTATGTATGGTTTGGTTTCATCAGCATGTCCCAATATAGGAGCAGAAGTCAAACGTCGCTTCAACTCGTTATAGGCATCCTGTTGCTCTTTCAACCATTTCCAGCTCACATTCTTTTTGGTTAGTCGTGTCAGAGGCTCAGCAACATTAGCGAAATCTTTGATGAACCGCCGATACCACGAACAAGTCTGTAGGAAACTAACAAGATGTTTCAGTGTAGTCGGGGTTGGTAAATCTGTGATAGTTGCAGTTTTTTCTGGATCCACTTGAAGCCCTTTCGGAGTGATACAGTGGCCTAAAAACTTCATTGATGAACAGCAAAAGCGGCACTTCTCTCGGTTTGCTGTGAGTCCAAATTCCGCAAGTCTGGTAAATACTAGTTGCAGGTCTTCAATGTGACGTTCAAACGAGGGTGAAAAAATAGCTAGGTCATCTAGGTATGCTAGCAGCTTCACATCAGGTAGACTGATTCGCATTCTGTCAATTAGTCGCTGGAACGTGGCTGGAGCATTGCGTAAACCGAATGTCATTCGAGTAAATTGAAATATACCAAACGGAGTAATGAATGCAGTCTTTGCTTGGTCCTTTGCCAGTACCCAGATTTTAGATCTAATAATGACATAAAAGGCGTGAGCTTCGCCTCATGCAGGAGATCGTCAATCCTTGGAATGGGGTAAGGATCGGGTACAGTTATCGCATTCAGCCGGCGATAGTCTACACACACTCGAATGGTTCCATTGGCCTTTGGTACTAGAACCACAGGTGCGGTCCAGGGCGATGTGGATGGTTGGATAATGCCATCTGCCAACATAGCTCTGATCTCATGTTGTAGAGCTTCTCTCCGTGGAGGCGAGAGTCTGTATGGTGGGACGGAGATAGGCTTGTCATCAATGGTCTTAATTGTATGCTCAATAAACTTTGTCGGCTCTCGTTTCACTTTGAAAACATCCTTGTTGTGCTCTAACAGCTCATCCAGCTGGTGTTTCTGGGCAACTGTAATGGGAGCCACCACGTCGATTGAGTCAATGCGTATGTCCCAGCTATTGGCGTCAAAGAGACTGGCACTCTGTGGAGACAACTCGACGTCTTGTCGATGAAGGTTTATTTGGGCATCTCGCATCATGAAGTCTATGAAGCTTGGCGAGTAGCCGTCAAACAAGCGGGTCTTTTTCTTTTTCGGAGGAGTTCACACTTCTAGCGGTTGTAATTTGTATTCTATGGGCCTGTGCGACTCTGCTGCTATCTTCTCAGATGCCATTGCTGGTGGAGGTGTTGATGGAGGCGTGTTCATCACTGTAGAAATGCTCGTAGTATCCTCACTATCCACAGCCAGTGCACTAAGAGGACTTGGCAATTCGATCATTTCCTTAATAACAGTAGACTCGAAGACGGCAAACTCCTCTGAGTACAACTCGTATTGGATCTCCGGTTCGTCAATGAAATGCCAAGTGTACTGGGGCAGGTTTACTACGACACCCGCATCTTGGAGAAAACTGACACCGAGAAGTGTACGATTTTCTTTGGCCTCCGGTAAAACGATGAACGTCGTCGGTATCTTCCTTCCAACTAAATCCACCTTAGCTTTGCAAACTAAGACCGTTTGCCTTTTCTTTACGCCGTCGGCTAATGTTAGGTTCACCGATTGTTCATTGAATCGACATCCACAATTTTGCAAAGTCGTGTACAGTGAATAGGATGCAACACTCATTTTTGCGCATGTGTCGACAGGTCGCGAACGTGCATCAGATCTAATGTTTAAGGCACAAAAACTGAGGTCTTCCTTTTTGACACCAGGCGACTTCTTTTTACAGGTGCTGCAGTTGCTCCTAAATACGCCAGGTGCGCCACAATCGTAACAGGAGAATCTAGGCTGCGACGGTGAGGGTGCCTGTGTCTGAGATTCTGAAACGTCCTTTGCTGGAATCGGGATAGTTCCTTCGGCCCGTTTCTTTTTCCGACACATCTCAACTGTATGCCCTAGGTTTTTGCAAAAACTGCATCTCTGCTTGCATTTTCTTCCTTGAGCTGGATTTGAAGTAGGCTCCACAAGCTGAGCATTATGTGCGTATTCCTGGAGTGTTTCTTCTATTCCACGTGCCGTTTCCAGAAGCTTCTCGAATGTTGGCACGGAGTCTCGTGGCATGCGGTTCCTTATCTCCAAGCGTATCAGTGCAAAGATCATATCAATCTGCTGCGTTTCGGTGAGTGCTGGAGGAGGCAGTAAGGAAAACAATGCCCTCTTCCTTGAAATAAATGCTTCTGTGTTCGTACTAGCATCCTGGTTTTCATGCGTAATCTGATGGTACACCATGAATGCCGGCTTCCTAGGTGCAAACGTATATCGCAGCTTACTACAGAAATCTTCCCACTTTGATACGCCATGTTTGATTCCTTGCCACCAAACTGCTGCCTCATCCCGAAGGAGTAGTGGAAGACCTTGGAGCGCATCGGGATCACTCATCTTCTCGGCTGTCTTGTAACCAGTAGCTGCGGCTAGGAAGGCTTCAACTACATCTGAGTCCTTTTTGCCGTCATAGGAAAAATTACAGGACGCAAAGGTTCCCCGTTTACTCGCCATAACCGATTCCAGGAACTGCCGGAATTGATCATTTGTCATCGCCATCTTGAATATACGATGCGGGAGAGGTCGTAATGTTTCAATCTTGATCCCTGGATTCAGCCTTACGTTGTGCGCCAGAGTTGTAACAGTAGGTGCTGAGACTCGGTGATGTTCAATAAAATAGACGATGATCAAGACTAAACGCGTTACTTTCTTACGGTCTGGGTACAAAATTACAGAAATAACTATTTAGCATAGTACAGGGAGCGGGACCCCGTGCGTATACTTGTTCACTGGTACTCAGAGCTGTCCAGCCAGAGAGGTTGAAGCAGTCCGAGAGCGCAGTGAACACTCTGTGAGCGAACGACGTGGTTCATCGCGACGCCCCGTAAGGGGCATGCAGAAGCTTGTACGGGGCAGTTTAGCCCCCCGCAAGTGGGTTCTTTGTCCTGCCCTTTAATAAGGGCAGGTCCTGGGAGCGGGCAGTAGTTGCCCTTAGGCGGTGTGGACCGGTAGGCGTGTACGCGCGTGCGCGCAGGCCGCTAGATCTTCACGCCGTCCGGGCGGTCAACACGAGCCGGGTGAGACCCCCGGCGAACCGAGGGAGGCCCAGCTCCGTGAAGCCAGCGACGCGGACGGCGACTTACGTGCGGCCTGCGGAGGTCTGGGTGGTGTGGTGGTGATGGTGGTGATGTGTCGGCGTCTGGTTAGACGCCGACGTCGTGGTCAGGAGTGTGTCTCCTAGGCGTGCGCTGTTGCGGTGGTCAGTCAGTGCGATGTGCGTATCATGCAGCGATACGCGCAGATGTCGCGCGGAAAGGGGCGGCCACCTGCAACAGAGGGCTATCAAGGTTGTTACATCAGGGGTAGACGGCGGTTACCCGGGGCAACCGGCTCGTCCGCAGCGTCGTCGTCGTCCGTCGCGAGGCAGTTTCTTCTTGTCCGGGGGGCGAGCGTGCCAGGGGGCCAGGTCCCGGACGTGGTCCCAGGCCGAGGCGTCGGCACGCTCAAACATCCCCACGGACAGACGGCGGGTGTAGGCGTCCAGGCTCTCGATGTGGGTGTCCCGCTGGATGACTTCGTTCCTCACGTAGCGCGGAGCTTGTACGGCGGCGCGCAGCGACAGTGACTGCTGCGCGCGGAGGCGAATGCGGCTCGACTCGCTCGTGAGGGCGAACCAAGCGGGCGCGGCGTAGGTGAGCCGGGTGCGCACATAAAACTTGTACACTCTGTGAGCGCCTTCCGACTAGTCATCACGCAACCCCCTAGAGGGTTGGCGGAGGCTGGTTCAGGGCGTTTAGCTCCTCTCCGGCGGGTTCGTCGCCGTCCCCTAAACAAGGGACGGGTGGTTGGGGCGGGCTGAGTGCCCTACGGCTGTGGTAGTGGGTCGTGCGAGGCCGCGTCAGTCTTCACGTCGCCCGGGCGGTCAGCACGAGCCGGGTGAGACCCCCGGCGAACCGGGAGAGGCCCAGCTCCGTGTAGCCAGCGACACGGGCGACGACTTACATGCGGCCTCGGCGTTGTTAATGACGTGTGGTGTGTGTGGTGTCAGTGTGGTGATGCGGAGAAGAATGTTGTTGGCGTCCTCTGTTGCGGTGGTCGCCCGCGCGCGCACATGATGTGCGTATCCTGGTTGATACGCGCAGATGTCGCGCGGATGGGCGCGGTCACCTGCAACAGGGGGAATGGAGTGTAGTGTGCGAGGGCGGCGGTTACCCGGGGGCAACCGTTGTGTCGGCAGAGTCGTCGGGGGTAGCGAGGAGGTCTCGCGGCAGCTTCTTCTTGTCCGGGGGGCGAGCGTGCCAGGGGGCCAGGTCTCGGACGTGGTCCCAGGCCGAGGCGTCGGCCCGCTCAAACATCCCCACGGACAGACGGCGGATGAAGGCGTCCAGGCTCTCTATACGGGTGTCCCGCTGTATGACGGCATTACTTACCGTCCTGGGTGCACCCACGATAGCGCGCAACGCAAGCGATTGCTGCGCGCGGAGGCGGGCCCGGTTGGTCTCGCTTGTGAGCGCGAACCAGGCGGGGGCAGCGTAGGTGAGCCGAGTGCGTACATAAAGCTTGTACACACTCAGCTTGACACGCAGCGGGAGGCGGGATGAGAGCACTGGACGTAGTAGCGCTCTCGTAGCGCGGATCTGTGCGACGACTTTGCCGACGTGTGATTTCATGGTGAGGAGGCGGTCTAGGATTACCCCCAGGTACTTCGCCGTCCTCGTCCAAGGGATGTCTTCGTCCTGGAGTTTGAGTGGTGGTGGATGGGCTATCTGAGAGCTGAATAAAATCGCCTGTGACTTACCCACGTTCACCGATAGTCGCCATTGCGACAGCCAGCGGGGGAGAAGTTGTAGGGTGCGCTGCATCTTTGACGCGGCGTAATTAGCGTTCATGCTTGTTGTTATGTACGCCGCGTCGTCGGCGTACAAGGCTAGCTCGGTGCCTTCGGCGACGGGGATGTCGTCGGTGAAGCGTGAGTAGAGCACAAGCGAGAGACAGGAGCCCTGCGGGACTCCGGCGGCGATGGTGTGAACGTCAGACACTTCCTGTTCCACCACCACTCTGTATGTCCTGTTGTGCAGAAACGATGAGACCGTTTTTACGATACGACGGGGCGCTGTAGAGGTTGAGAGCTTGTACAGCAGACCGGAATGCCATACTCGGTCAAAAGCCTTCTCCATGTCGAGGAATACTGCCACGGCGTGCTCGCGTTTGTTACGCGCCGCCGTTATCCGGTGCAGTACCCTCGACAGTTGCATTGTTGTTGAGTGTTCGGCGCGGAACCCGAACTGCTCTGGTCTGGGCGTGATATGCGGTGTGAGGTGCCGCAGCAGGAGTTTTTCGAACACCTTCGAGATGGTGGGCAGCAAAGTGATCGGCCGATAGCTCTCGGGCTTCAAGATGTTCTTGCCCGGCTTGGGCAACATGATTATTCGGCCCTCCTTCCAGCACGAGGGGAAGACGCCTGTGCGGACGATCCCCGTAAACAGGCGCGCCAGCGCTGCCACGGTACGGTGCGGCAGGCGGCGCAGCGCTGTGTTCGGTATCCCATCCGCCCCAGGAGCCTTCCGGGGCTGGGTCTGCCGAATGGCACGTTGCACCATGCCAGGGGAGAAGTGAATGGGGTCCTCTTCGGGAGCTATCGGCGTAGCGAAGTAGTCTCGAAGGTGTTTCTCGACTGCTGCGGTGTGTTCCGTGTCTGCAGTCGGGTTCGGCGCGAACACGCCCTCTAAGTGTCCAGCGAGTATGGCCGCGCGGTCTGCTGCCTTGTACCTCGGCGTCCCGTCGGCGTGTAGCAGCGGGCGCACCGGAGCTGGGGTGTTAGTGAGGCGACGACATAGCCGATGTATAGACGGCCAGTCGTCGCTGGAGTCCTCGATGAAGCGCTCCCAACTCTCGGCGGTGTAGGTCCTCAACTCGTCCTTCACTCTCTCCGCGAGCGGGTTTAGTCTGCCTTTCTGTGTGGGGCAACGGGAGCTCTGCCACTGCCTTCGAAGGCGCCTCTTGTCTGCGATCATTTTTGCTATATGTGCCGGCAGAGGGGGTAGCCTCCTCTGGGTGTCTGTAGGTGTGCTAGCAGTCTCAAGGGCGCCTTTAATCGCGTCGACAAGCTCTACCGCGAGCGTTTCGACGTCGGCCGCGGAGTTGATCGGGCGAGTCGGTGTGGTGGTCTCCATCGTTTCTGCGAATAGTGTCCAGTCCAGTTTACGACGTGGCGCTTGAGGGACTATCCGTGTGGGCTGATGTTGTATGACGACGAGCACGGGCTGGTGGTCCGACAGCAGCTCGTCGTCGAGAACCTCTTGTTGCGTCTGGCAGTGCATCTCGCTGTTGTGCACGAGTATGTCTAGCACGTCCGGGTTTCGTACGGGGTCGCTCGGGTAGTGGGTAGGAACTTCGGGTCCCGCGACCACGTAACCGTGCTTTTCGGCGTCGTTGAGTAGTCGTACACCAGCGGGGTTTGCGGTTGACGAATTCCACGCTGGGTGCTTGCTGTTGAGGTCGCCCGCTATGATGGCTGGGTGAGGGACGTCCAACAGTGAGCGCAGTTCTGCGACGTTCAGTTTGTTAGCGAGCGCCTTGTAGGCGGCGTATAGGTGTAAATTAGCACCGCCTAGGTGCAATTCTACACCCAGCGTGCAGATGGAGTTGAGGTCCGGCGTAGGTAGTGGCTGGTGTACGACTCGTCGTCTTATCAGCACTGCCAGTCCGCGGTAGTGTCTTCCCTCGGGCGAGGTTTCGTCCCTCCGATAAACGAGGAAACCTGGGAATCGTGGTTGGTCTGCAGGTCCCAGGTGCGTCTCGCTTATCAGCGCCACGTCTATGTTCTGTTCCTGCAGGAGAGGGCGGAGTAGGGCGACCTTAGTCATCAGGCCGCGGGCGTTCCAATGTATGATTCTCAAGGGCCTACTATTCATCGTGTAGAACTAGGTCCGCCAGGCCCTTGAGAATGATGGTGACTACTTGCTGCTTGTCGCGTCCCTCACTGAGCGCAGTGAGTACGCTCTGAAGGACGGCGATCGCGGCCTGGACTGTGCCGGAGCTCCTTGTACCCTCGCTCTTGTGCGGGGCCTTGGTCTTTCTACCCCGGGGCGCGGTTGTGCCGTCCGGGGCGACGACTGGGTGAGTTGTCGGCTGGGATGTCGTTGCGGGAGTCTTCGGAGCCTTCCCGGGGTCGCCCTTAGCCTTCTTAGGCTTAGGCTTCTCTGCGGCCAGTGCGGGTGCAGGTGTCGGTGCGGGTGTCTCCGTGGCGGGCGCGCCTCTGTTGCCTCGCCTACGGTTCCTCCGCCCTCTCTTTTTCTTCGACGTCGTAGTCACTCCGCGGGCCGTGGGGTCGTTCGCTTGCGCCATAAGCGATGACCCTGCGCTGCCTCTCCTTGGGGCTGAGCGTTGACCGGTGCCGGCCCCTGGCGCGGCTCCCCGGTGACGGCGACCGTCCCCGCCTTCGTGTTACGCGCCTCTCTCTTGAAGACGGGGCAGTTAATGTGATTCGCGGGGTGCTCCCCCCCGCAGTTCGCACAAGTGGCTGGCTCCTCTCTAGGGCGTGGGCACTCTCTGGCCGTGTGTTCTT
Source organism: Euclidia mi (assembly GCA_944739405.2). NCBI lineage: Eukaryota > Metazoa > Arthropoda > Insecta > Lepidoptera > Erebidae > Euclidia > Euclidia mi. The sequence continues at coordinate 118,741,853 of OX123182.2, forward strand.
CTCCACACCTCACACATGCCAGAGGTCGGTGGCAGTGGTGGCTCGAGTGGCGGAATTTTTGGCAGCGGTGGCATTGTGCCGGTCGCCGCTTGCCGCGCCACTGCTCTATCTTAACGCCGGGGATACCGAGCATCTCGGTAATCTCGTAGATCCCCGGCGAAGTATCCTTAGTGCGTCGGATAATGGCGAGAAGGATGCACCCCGGTCGGTCGCGTCGGGCCCGGATGTTGCGGACGTATTCCGGGTCGTGGCCCAGCGCGCGGAGCTCCTCTTCAACCTCCTCCGGTGTCGCGTTACTCGGCAGTCCTCTTATCGCCACTTTCAGGTTTCATTCCGCCGGGAGGGAGTAACAGAACCAGGAGATACGTTCTGTTTTCTCCAGTTCAGTGAAATATCTCTGAACGAGACGGTACTCCTCATCCTCCCGGGGCGTAAATCGTAGCCCTTTACCGAACGGGCGGGCGTTGGCGGCTCGTCCCAGCTGATTTTTAATTTCCCGCATGTGATGCGCCCAGTTCGGGAGGAACTCGACGATCACCGGAGGGTAACGCGGCTTCTTGGAGGTCTGGGCGGCGGCAGCAGCAGCGGCGGGCGCGGTAGATGCGTGCGCGGAGGCGTCGGACGCGGTGGCGGTCAGGTCGGGCACGCCAGCAGGCCGGGCGGCGGCGCGGGCGCTCGCGGACGCGGCGGCGGTCGAGCCGAGCACGGCAGCCGGCCGCGGGCGCGGCGAGGTTCGCGCGGCGCGGCGACGTAGGCGGCGAGCGAGCGACGGCACTATACGCGGTACCCGGTATCACTGTATTGTCTAAGTTCTTAGTAGTAACAGTATGCACTGTACTTACATTTGCGGCGTCTCTGGGCGAGCGTACGGCACGGCGTCGCTTCGCCTCGTCGGCGTCGGTGTCCTCCCGGGGCTGCGCTGGCGGCGAGCGGCCGCCGGGCGTGCGGGCGGCTGTGCGGGGTCGACGTCCATGTCGACAAGCGCCGACGTGGAGCTGGCGCGCTTCATGTGGGCGGCGGCACACATAGTGTGACGGCGACGCTTAATGTGTAACACTACGTCGGCCTTGTCGTAATCACTGGCGTCGGCGTTGGAGGCGATAGATAACTCTGACCCACTACGCGACGAACACATAGATCGCGGCGCGGGCGAATCTTTGGCGGCGACGCGTGGCGAGTCGATCGTGAGGTCGCGGGCGGCGGCCGGGCGCGTCGGCGAGCTGTCCAGCACTGGGCACTGCGTGTGGGACGCGTGGGCAGGGCGTGTCGCGGCGCGGGCCGCGGCGCGGGACGGCGGTGGGCGTCCGCGCGCGGCGGCGGCGCGTCGGGCGCGCGCATGTCTGCGGCGGGACGGTTCACGGGCGACTGAAGGTGAGTCTGCGCGCGGACCGCGTCTGCCGCGAGGCGCGGGGCGCAGGCTCGCGCTTGCGCAGTGGCGGGCGCTCCGGGGCGAGGGGCGATGTCAGCGGTGGAGGCGGCGGTGACGACGGCCTGTCTGGCCGGCCCGCCGGTCGACGCTCGATCACGCGCAGATGTCGTGCTCCCTGGCTTCTTATTTGTTGATGGTGGCGGTTTCGTTTGGCCTAACGGCGAGCGCGGTGTCGGGATCGACACCGGTGGAAGGTCATCTTCTTCGTCATCTTGCGATGGTGGGCTGGATGGCTGTTCGCCGGCCGAGCCCTTAGGGCTGGGGCGACGGGGCATATCCCGGGGACGCGGCTGCAGCGACCGCTCGGCGATTTTTCCTGTCGCTGGGCTTCAGATTTGAATTTGCAACGTACAGTACACGCGTAAAAGGGCGTGTACTGCACGGTGCAAATTTTTTGCGGTCCGTGCGGCTCGAAGAGGATGGTAGATTTTTTTCACTTTTTGAAAATAACTGTGTACACGTCCGTCTTCGTTGCCGATGTAGCGAATCCTCTGTGAGCGAGGTCGCCCAGCCTGCTTATATAGGCCTCGGTCGTGGCGGGGCGACGGCGCATGGGGAGGCTCCGCCCACTAGGACGCGTGAGGTTGCTGCGCTGTAGCGCTGTACCGCTGCGTATGCGCTGTATAATATGTGGTCGTTACATAACTATTTAAATCTCTTAAAACAAAAACATTCATGATTCTATCTTAGAAAAATAATTATTTACTCTGGCAACCTTGTGGCTTTCTGCAGAGAGGTTGGACATGGCTTTCTGACAAACCATAGAAATGGCCATTACGAAAAGCCGGCAATCAATTAACATAATAGCTATTTTTAATTTTATACTTTTTTACCTAGCCTTATCTAAATTAGACTAAAATATAGAAAATCGTATTAAAATATTTCATGAATTTGGGTTGTAATGAGTTTTTAAGATGCTTTTAATGCACTGAACTAAAAATCTGCCATAGCTCTTGTTTTGCGAAGTTTTTCATGAAAAATTCAAATATTAATTTGTGTAACGCGAAACTGGCGAAGTAAATTTATATTTACGTAAACATACAAGCATTGGCAGTGTGTAAGGGGCTTTACGTAAAATACGGTACGATTTACACACACCTTAAATAATAATTACTTTGATATATGGGGAGAGCAACAAAGTTTGTTATGTAAATGTTATGAAATATAATAGGACTAGAGGACGCCAGCAGCTATGCCTGCAATTTTTTTAAATTTACCCGTTTTGGCCGATCCCGTGGGAATTTCGAAAAATCCCTTCTTAGTGCACCCCTATGGTCCGCAAGTAACATACATGCCAAATTTCAGCTTCCTGCGCCCAATAGTTTCGGCTGTAGCGTGTCTGTCAGTCAGTCAGTAACGCAAGGATTTTATATATTAAGATAAGTTATGTTACGTGAAAATAGCTAAAAGAAGTTTTTGGGGTCCAGTTTTTAATAAGGATTTTCCAGGATGTGTTGTTTTCTTTTAAAGACATATTTCTTTTCTTATCTTCTGCTTTGACATGTCACCTTGTCCCATAAACCATCATCATCATCAGTCATCTAGCCGTTAATGCATTAGTTTATTTGGCCCGTTAGTCTAGCGATCCTTGACTAATTGCTAAACCGAGGGTAATGTGTACGATTTCCACTCAGGAACAATTTTCGTGTGATGACTTCATTATCTTTAGACTGCACGGTTGGCGTAGTGGTTTAAGCGGCCGCCTCGCCGCTTGACACTGCGCTGAGTGTTGTGGGTTCGATTCCCACACGAGGCAACACTTTGTGTAATTCACAAATGGTTGTATCGAGTCTGGGTGTTCATTGTGTCCGTTAGTTGTATGTTTGTAAAGTCCCCCGCGACACAGGATTTAGTCCTAATGCGGGAGTTGTCTTTTTTAGATAAAAAAAAAAAAAATCTTTTGGTTTCATTGTAACTACATACATTTTGCTGAGGCTGATTTCAATTTAGTATGGATCATCAGATTTTTTCTTGATTTCAGCTAGGTCCCAAAAGAAAAGTTTGTTCACAATAACGGCTACAATCAGCCCGTCAGGTTTGTACAATATTTAGAACAATATTGTTTATTGTTATCAAAACAGTACAATTACACGAAAATTACGTCTAACTTTCCAGGCACAGGTAAAGGTCAAAGTTTCAATACATTACAGCAACTATAGTACTGTACAATTTGCGACCTTTTGGATCTCGAGGGAAATCTCCAGGCAGCAGTAATCATTTGTATGACGTTCGGGTCTCAGCCTTATACAGGTGACTTGGAAGGAGTATTTTATTCACATGACGTTTTTACTCGTCTCTAGGCACAGGAAGGTACAGGATTGTTGTAAAAATCATATTTTGTCGGGCTTAAGATTTTTTGTTGAGGAAAATGTAGAGCAAGAACCCGTTACAGTCAAATTTACGTACCTAATGTAAGTTAAAAGTTTCCTTGTACATATTATCTATAATGCAGATAGTCAGCCACTGATAATAATATAATGTTTCAATGATCGTTCTGCACGGATGGAGTAGTAGTTGAAGCGATCGCCTTGCCGCTTGGCACTGTGTCGCGTGTCGTTGGTTCGATTCCCACACAACAGTACTTTGTGTCTGTATATAGAATGTTGTAAAGTTCTTCACCACACAGGATATATTCCTACTGCGGGAATTGTCTTTGTAAAAGATTCAAATATGATACCAGGGTTCAACGACTACGGACGCGTTTAACCTTGTGACTCGATGAATATAATAATAGTAATAATAATCATCATAGTATTCATAGTTATATATATTCATAGTTATATATTTGTAGTTTATATATTCATAGTTTTTACATCCATTTTGAGAACAAAATTGGAATTACATATATTCAATAATAAAATTTTATCTGAGTCTCAAAATGGATGTAGAAGCCGGGCACGTGGTACTAAGGAGCTACTCCTTATCGACATGGCCATTAGCCAACAGGTTCGCCGTAGTCGAAAGAATCTGGCGACATGCTGGATAGACTATAAGAAGGCCTATGACTCTGTGCCACATACGTGGCTCTTGAGGGTGCTGGAGTTGTACAAAGTAGATGCAACTCTATGCGCCCTCTTGAGGGCATGTATGGGGCAGTGGAGTACGGTGCTTCGCTATCCAGGATGTCGACAGCCTTGCGGGTATGGCGTACCTGTAAAGATCAAGCGGGGTATTTTCCAAGGCGACAGTTTGAGTCCACTATGGTTTTGCCTAGCACTGAACCCGCTGAGCACTTTGCTCGAGAGTTCAGGGCTAGGCTATCGGTTGCAGAATAGAGGTCAAGTTATTTCTCACCTCCTTTTCATGGATGACCTCAAACTATTTGCCCCCACTGACCTCCAATTAACCGAGTTACTAAAGATAACTGAAAGCTTTAGTAATTCAATTAAGATGGAGTTCGGTGTGGATAAATGTGCGGTCATGCATGTAAAGCGAGGCAGGAGTGTGGAATCTGATAGTATAGAGCTCTCAGATTTCACACAACTTAGATCTCTCTCTGCAACGGAAACCTACAAATATCTGGGTATGTCGCAGGCATTAGGCATTGATGACGCTGGCATGAAACAAGCGTTGCAGGCACGTTTCTTTGGCCGCCTGAAGAAAGTCTTAAAAAGCTTTTTATCGGGCGGAAATAAGGTGCATGCCTGTAACGGTTGGGCCATGCCCGTCTTAATGTACTCCTTCGGCATACTCAGATTGACTCAAACAGAATTGGACGCCTTGGATAGGAAAGTTCGATGTCTACTCACGACATACCGGATGCATCACCCGCGTTTGTCGGTGATGAGATTGTACATCCCGCGCAAGTGTGGCTTCTTGAGTGCCAAGACCCTCCACAATCGCGAGGTGTGCAATCTCAGACAATACTTTCTCCACGCCGACGCGGGTGTGCACCGAGATGTGGTCGCAGTGGACAGAGGCCTTACTCCGCTGGGTCTGGCTAAAGAGAACTGGCGCAAACCTGCCGTACTTGGTGTAGAGGAGCGCAGGGAAGTATGGAAAGGTAAAGAGCTGCATGGACGTTTTTACCGGGTCTTGCATGGGCTCGCCGTAGATATCCCAGCGTCGGTGTCCTGGCTGCGTTTTGGCGATCTTTTCGCCGAAACAGAAGGTTTTGTCTTTGCGATTATGGACGAAGTTGTCATGACGAACAACTACCGGAAGTATATTCTAAGGGATGGGACGGTCGACATATGTCGGGCATGTCACCAGCCTGGTGAATCGCTTAGACATATAGTATCCGGTTGTTCTCGTCTTGCCAACGGCGAATATTTGCATAGACACAACCAAGTAGCCACGATTGTCCACCAGCAACTTGCCTTAAAGTACCAATTTGTCGACTCTGAAATACCGTACTACAGGTATGTGGCCGACCCCGTTCTTGAAAATGGTCGTGCTACTCTGTTTTGGGATCGGTCTATCATTACTGACAGAACTATTGTGGCTAACAAGCCGGACATAGTGGTGATAGACCGATTAGAGCGCCTTGCAATGATCATCGACGTCACCATACCCCATGACGAGAATCTCGTGAAAGCCGAAAAAGATAAACAAATTAAGTATTTGGACCTGGCTCACGAGATTGTCGACATGTGGGATGTTGACTCGGCGATCATTGTACCGATAGTCGTGACCGTAAATGGTCTTATTGCCAAGAGCCTCGACCACCACCTCAAGAGGCTCTCATTAGACGGCTGGATCAAGTCCTCTATACAGAAGGCAGTATTGCTGGACACGACACGCATCGTACGGAGGTTCCTTTCTCTGGAGCCCTAACCACCGGTAGCTTAGTCCCTGTGCCCGATGCCGGTGGGTCTCCGTGGTCCCATTTTATATATTTACTTTAGTTCTTAGTGTGAAATTTATTAAGTAGGGTAAATTCGTTAGAGATGGCCATAGTTTTTTTGAGGTGAAATAAAAAATTAAATAGGCTTTTAATTATCAGATTTTTATTCTTATCATAATGAACAGTAACTAGTCTTCGAAAAAATCAACAACAAATAAAATTTTGTAATTAAGAAACATACGATAAATCAATTTACAAAAAAAATAGAACCGGCCATCTCTCCCGGCATATCAGGGTGAGTTGGCCGTAGTTGTACGGGATAGATGGCCAGTATTTGACTTCCCTTTTCCTATTCCCTTGCCTTGAAATTGAGCTTCTCTATCTTATTTTTTCTTCTGTGTTTCACATGTAGAATACATGCCATTAAATTCTGTAAAAATTTCATGAACCCATCTATCACAAATAATACATTGCGCCCAATTTTCAACGAGATGAGTCGCATAATAATTGTCTCTGCATCCGGCAGAGTTGTTTGCCTCATTTTCTTTATCTTATTCGTCGGATGTATCACAAATTATTGGTGCACTGAGATCAAACCTGCTTTCGCTAATACGCCTAGCAGCTTTTCGTTTTCTAATCCTATTTCTATCAGATTTATCATCTTTGGGTTTACCGCATGAATGGCAGCTTTTAATGATTCTTCACTGCAATTACCGTGAGTGGCTATAGTTTTCCTCTGATACTTGTTTGGTATCTATACCAAGACATAAAGCACATTAAAACATTTATAATAACAATAATGGATATGGCCATCTCAGCCTGAATTTATGTGGCCATCTCTCCTTTTTGTACGGGTGTGATAGCCACATAAATTCTAAAACGTAATGTTAACGTAACGGGCGCCGTTTTGAGGTTAAAATATACATTATCATTTGAAAAACGCAATAAACTTAGTAAACACAAAAAGTATACATTGGAAAATAGTATTTCACCATAAAATATCACCACACTAAAAAAATTAAGGAATACCTTGTAAAATTAATGGTTATTAACTTACTTTTTAGTATAATTTTGCTCAGTAATTGTGTCGTACTGTGTTCATGATCGTTAATCGGAGCATACTAACTGAACCGTAGGCCCCTACGGTGTATGACGTTCGGGTCTCAGCCTTATACAGGTGACTTGGAAGGAGTATTTTATTCACATGACGTTTTTACTCGTCTCTAGGCACAGGAAGGTACAGGATTGTTGTAAAAATCATATTTTGTCGGGCTTAAGATTTTTTGTTGAGGAAAATGTAGAGCAAGAACCCGTTACAGTCAAATTTACGTACCTAATGTAAGTTAAAAGTTTCCTTGTACATATTATCTATAATGCAGATAGTCAGCCACTGATAATAATATAATGTTTCAATGATCGTTCTGCACGGATGGAGTAGTAGTTGAAGCGATCGCCTTGCCGCTTGGCACTGTGTCGCGTGTCGTTGGTTCGATTCCCACACAACAGTACTTTGTGTCTGTATATAGAATGTTGTAAAGTTCTTCACCACACAGGATATATTCCTACTGCGGGAATTGTCTTTGTAAAAGATTCAAATATGATACCAGGGTTCAACGACTACGGACGCGTTTAACCTTGTGACTCGATGAATATAATAATAGTAATAATAATCATCATAGTATTCATAGTTATATATATTCATAGTTATATATTTGTAGTTTATATATTCATAGTTTTTACATCCATTTTGAGAACAAAATTGGAATTACATATATTCAATAATAAAATTTTATCTGAGTCTCAAAATGGATGTAGAAGCCGGGCACGTGGTACTAAGGAGCTACTCCTTATCGACATGGCCATTAGCCAACAGGTTCGCCGTAGTCGAAAGAATCTGGCGACATGCTGGATAGACTATAAGAAGGCCTATGACTCTGTGCCACATACGTGGCTCTTGAGGGTGCTGGAGTTGTACAAAGTAGATGCAACTCTATGCGCCCTCTTGAGGGCATGTATGGGGCAGTGGAGTACGGTGCTTCGCTATCCAGGATGTCGACAGCCTTGCGGGTATGGCGTACCTGTAAAGATCAAGCGGGGTATTTTCCAAGGCGACAGTTTGAGTCCACTATGGTTTTGCCTAGCACTGAACCCGCTGAGCACTTTGCTCGAGAGTTCAGGGCTAGGCTATCGGTTGCAGAATAGAGGTCAAGTTATTTCTCACCTCCTTTTCATGGATGACCTCAAACTATTTGCCCCCACTGACCTCCAATTAACCGAGTTACTAAAGATAACTGAAAGCTTTAGTAATTCAATTAAGATGGAGTTCGGTGTGGATAAATGTGCGGTCATGCATGTAAAGCGAGGCAGGAGTGTGGAATCTGATAGTATAGAGCTCTCAGATTTCACACAACTTAGATCTCTCTCTGCAACGGAAACCTACAAATATCTGGGTATGTCGCAGGCATTAGGCATTGATGACGCTGGCATGAAACAAGCGTTGCAGGCACGTTTCTTTGGCCGCCTGAAGAAAGTCTTAAAAAGCTTTTTATCGGGCGGAAATAAGGTGCATGCCTGTAACGGTTGGGCCATGCCCGTCTTAATGTACTCCTTCGGCATACTCAGATTGACTCAAACAGAATTGGACGCCTTGGATAGGAAAGTTCGATGTCTACTCACGACATACCGGATGCATCACCCGCGTTTGTCGGTGATGAGATTGTACATCCCGCGCAAGTGTGGGGGTCGTGGCTTCTTGAGTGCCAAGACCCTCCACAATCGCGAGGTGTGCAATCTCAGACAATACTTTCTCCACGCCGACGCGGGTGTGCACCGAGATGTGGTCGCAGTGGACAGAGGCCTTACTCCGCTGGGTCTGGCTAAAGAGAACTGGCGCAAACCTGCCGTACGGACTCTGCGGTATGGACTCGTACTGTGGGGTAATTCAACTGATTGGCAAAGAGCGTTTCTTGCACAAAAAAAATGCGTCCGGGCAATCGCTGGTATTCCACCATGGGAATCGTGTAAGCCGCTGTTCAAAAAATTCAGAATACTTCCACTACCCTGCATGTATATTCTCGAGGCAGTGAAATTTGTCAAATCATATCCTAATCTCTTTAAAACAGCAAAGGATACATTTCCTAGAAATACAAGAGATCCAGACAGAATTGTCTTATCAAGGGTACCAAAAACAACATTGTATCAGAAAAATTGTTATGCTATGTGTGGGCGCATCTATAATCGCGTACCAAATGAGATTAGACAGCTTCCTGTTGGTAGATTTGAGAGAAAAATTAAAGGTTGGTTACTTGATAAATGCTTCTACTCAGTGTCTGAATTATTTAAGTGAAATAATAGTTCTGTAGGTATGGTTTCTTAATTGATGTATGTACAACACAATATTTAGTAATGTTAATATTGCATATCTAACTCCTATGTATTTAAAATAAGTTTACTGTATAATCGCATGCCTATTGAATTGAATTTAATTAATGTGTGTATCAATTTATCATTACGAGAAGCTTAATTCTAATTATGTCCGGGATTTGCACGTCGCTAGGCGACAAAATGTATCTGGCACTATGTTATTAAATTTAACAACTTATGTAACCTACATTTTATGCAAATAAAACATTATTATTATCGGTTTTCTTTTTTTTTTCTCAGCTCTTGGCTGGTATTAACTTCATTTACGGGTAGACACCAAGTAAATGCAGTGTGTGTGTGTGTTACGTTATGGATGTGGCTTGAGGTGTTTCGTTTTCGTCTAGAGACATGAATTTTCGGACTATTCTGCATGTGTTTAATATGGCAGCTTTCTGCAGGCTTATGTAAAGGCTTTCTTTGAGACCTATTAACTTAAGGCTATGATGAAGATGCTTAGGGATGACACCTGTTGTGGAGATGACTATAGGTACAACATAAACTTTACTCTGACGCCAGATTCTCGTTACTTCTTCTTGTAGTTCAGAATATTTGCTTATTTTTTCGGAAATGGTTTTTTGTAGATTGTGTGTATTGGGAACAGCAATGTCTATAAGATACGTAGTTTTATTATATTTATCAAGTAAAGTTATATCTGGTCTATTGAAATGGATTGTTCTGTCTGTTAAGATGGCGCGGTCGAAGTAAAGTTTATGAGTGCTATTTTCGAGAATCGTTTCAGGTGTGTACTTATAATATGGTGTATTAATGTCTTCGATAAGGTTATGTTTATGTGCTAAATTTTGATGAATGATATTTGCTAGTTGATTATGTCGGTGTGTATAATCTGTCTGTGTGAGGGTAATACAAGCTCCGGTTATGTGTTGGATGGTTTCAGGTTGAGTATGGCACTTCCGACACTTGTCGTTCTCAATAGTAGGGTCCTTAATAATAAATTTCCTATAGTTTTTGGTGTTTATGATTTGGTCTTGTATGGCTATTAAAAATCCTTCTGTTTCTGGGAATAAGTAACCGATTTTCAACCATTTATTTGATGCTACTGAGTCTATGTGTATCTTCTCTAAATCATGTGGGTGACGTCCATGAAGTGTCTTCTTTTTCCAATTTTCTATTTTCTTTGTGTGTACATCATCATTGCTGACAGTTTGAGTATTAGTTGGATCGTGTAGATTGAGTGGGGTATAATTAAGATCGTTTTGAACTACAGCTTTGTGAATGTTGCTTGAGTGTGCCTTTGCGAGAAAAAATGTTTTTAGGCTATGTACTTGTTTCTGCCAAAGGTGGTGAATATCGATGAAACCTCTGCCTCCATTCTGTCGTTTTATGGTTAATCTCTCTATTGCAGATTTTGGATGCAAATGATTGTGTTTTGTTAAAGTGGTTCGAGTCTTTCGTTCTATTTGTTCTAAGTCTGTTTTACTCCACTTTATTACTCCAAATGAGTAAGTCAGTATAGGGACGGCGTAAGTGTTAAGAGCTTTAATAAGGTGTTTTCCGGTAAGATGTGTTTTACAGATGGCGTTTGTTCTAATATTATATTCTGTAGTAAGTGTTTTTTTTATTGTGGTATGGTCTAAACCTTTTAGTTGTTTATAGCCTAAATATTTGTAAAGGTCAGTAGGTTCCATCGCTGTAATGGCATTAGTATCATCAATTGCATAGTCACCGGATCGAATCTTGCCTCTTATTATGTGTAGTGTCTTACATTTATCTAATCCAAACTCCATATTAATATCTTGACTAAATTTTGATGTGTTTTCTAAGAGCCTTTTCATGTCTTTTTCAGATTTTGCGTATAATTTAATATCGTCCATGTATATGAGATGGGAAATCACTGTTTCTTCTGTACTATGTTTAAGACTGTATCCAACTCGGCAACGATGCAATAAATGTGATAGTGGATTCAGGGCAAGGCAGAACCATAGGGGACTCAAGGAATCACCTTGAAAGATGCCTGTCTTAATCGAAATTTCGCGAGTTTTAATTATTGTATTGTGACCATTTAATCGTAATGTTGTCTTCCACTGAGGCATAATACTGCGCATAAAATTTGTTATATTTGTATTTATTTTATATATTTGCAAAATTTTTAATAACCAAGAATGGGGTATACTGTCAAACGCTTTTTTATAATCTATATATGTACAATGTAAGTTCCTGTTTTTTGCTGTGGCATGTTTGTGAATAATAGAATCTATAATAAGTTGTTCCTTGCATCCCATATGACCCTGTCTGCATCCCTTTTGCTCTTCTGCTATTATGTGGTTAAGTTCAAGGTGTGTTTTTATTTTATGAGCTATTGTTGACGTTAGGATTTTATAAATTGTAGGCAAACATGTAATAGGCCTATACTGAGACGGTTGTGGTGAGTTCTTGCCTTTCGGTAGCATATAAGTTACACCAGTAGTCACGAAATCAGGTAATTTCTGTTTGTCTAATATTATGAGAGTTAAATTTTTGGCAATGGATTTGTGTAATGATGTTAGCTTTTTGTACCAGTAATTATGAATTTTATCTATTCCAGGTGATTTCCAATTATGTAATTTAGCTGTGATTGAACTTATGTCAGTTTCTGTGATTTCATCAAATTCCATTTCATCTATTGTATTCCATCTATATTCTTCTTCAATGATCCAATCTGCTCTATTGTTATGGTGTACCTGCTTTTCCCAAATTCCAGCCCAAAATTCTTCAAGTTGTGACTTTGACGGTAATATTGTATTATTTGTTGTTGATTCATCAGCTTGTGGACTACTTAATTTCCGATAGAACATTTTCTCGTTTGAAGCAAATAAAATATTGTTATTACGTCGTTGTTGAGCTTTCGTGTATCGCTTAAGTCTATGTACTTTTAATGCTAGTTTTTGTTTTAGAGTGTCTAAATATTCTTCAGGTTTTTTATTGTAATTTTCGTGTCTAGTGTGAATATTGCTTACTTTAAATATTTGTTGCACTCTTTTAACTACCTTTCTCGATCTGTTGTTATTAATATATTGCGTGAGTCTTCCACAGTCAGCTCTAAGTTTATCAATGTCCTTTTCCAGTCTTAATTGCCATGCAGGTTTATTTTGGTCCTTCGGTTTGACATTTCTAGAAAAATCTGTAATTTTGTATTTAAGCTCTTCAGATATGACTAACGCTGTACAATATATTAAGGTGTGTAAGTCTATTAATTCTGTGTCTTCTGATATAAACTGATTTAATATACTATTATTGAATAAGTTAGTTAACACGGTGAGTTTATGACTATATCTTAATTTTGGTAGTTTTGGTCGAAGGCATGGATCCATTCCAGAATACTTCGTTAGTGCTGTTCTAAACTGATCACATATGTTTTGATTGCTCGTTTCGGAAATGGTGTTTCGGTCTACCAGTGTTTCTATGTCGTTTTCTAGTGTTAACGTAAATGTTTCAGTCTGGGTTGATGTATGAGATGTCTGTGTGTAATGTAGTAACTGGTGTGAGATTGACTGAGAGCCATATGTTAATTGAGAATGAGTTTGTGATTCTGGCTGCTGAGCGTTACAAGTAACGGTGTCATCGTCTGTATTATTATCTATATTCTGTTGTAATTGTACCCTAATTTCTTCTTTCAACTGTTTTAAGGTGTTTTCTGTCAATAATTTATTATTATTATTATTATTATTATTAGCATAATTTTACTAAACTTCAATTCAATCAAGTAGGTGAACCTGTGTGAGAGACTAGTATCTGAACTAGGAGAACCTATATGACAGATTACTAGTCTCTCCTAACTAGACATGTCGGAGTTTAAGTGTAACTACATTGATTTATTGGTAAGTTATATTTTTATGAGTGAGAAAAAACAATATTAACAAGAAAAACCATTTTATGCGCATATATGTGTGTGTGTGTGTGTGTGTGTGTGTGTGTGTGTTTGTGTGTGTGTGTGTGTGTGTGTGTTTGTGTGTGTGTGTGTGTGTGTGTGTGTGTGTTTGTGTGTGTGTGTGTGTGTGTGTGTGTGTGTGTGTGTGTGTGTGGTGTGTGTGTTCGCGTGAGTGTGTGTGTGTGTGTGTGTGTGTGTGTACTTACATTTATATATTAAGTTGTAACTAGCTTTCCGTTTCCTCGTAGTTTAGGGATTTGAGCCATGCAGACGTGTTATTTTTGCAAAGGTGCTTAGGAAGTGAAGAGATGTTCAATTGCTTATTCGAATTCCTGTAGTTGCTTCTATACATCCATTGGTTTACGAGTCCTTTGCTAATTTCAGCATGACTGGGCTAGTTGGACTGGGGAATTAGGCCATACTGCGTTTGCGTTTCGTTCGATGAATGTATAATCTTCCTTATCTAACTCATTCTATTCCTTATCCCATTCCAGGTGCCGGCAACGTACTTGTGACTGCCCTGTTGCTGCGGGTGTCTTGAGCAGCGGTAAGTAATCACTTATATATAATAGGCATTCCGTCTGCTCATTTGTCAATGTTTAACAAAAAAATAATATAATAATAGGTAAGTTTAGTAAAATTATGCTAATAATAATAATAATAATAATAACAACATTGCGGGAGCGCTTCTTGGGCCGCCTGAAGAAAATACTGAGAAGTTTTTTATCAGGCGGCAACAGGGTGCGTGCCTATAATGGTTGGGCCATGCCAGTCTTAGCATACTCCTTCGGCATACTCAGATGGACTCAATCAGAACTGGAAGCCCTGGACAGAAAGGTCCGTTGTCTATTGACTGAATATCGGATGCATCACCCGCGGTCATCAGTAATGAGGTTGTACATCCCGCGGAAATGTGGTGGTCGTGGTTTCTTAAGTGCTAAGGACCTCCACAACCGCGAGGTGTACAATCTTAGAGAATATTTTCTTAAGGCTGATACGGGTGTGCATCGTGATATTGTTGCTGTAGACAACGGACTTACCCCGTTGGGTCTGGCAAAAGAGAGCTGGCGCAAACCTGTTGTACTTAGTACTGAAGAGCGCAGGGAAGTATGGAAAGGCAAAGAGTTGCATGGACGTTTTTATCGGGCCTTGCATGGGCCCGATGTAGACCTCATGTCATCAGTAGCCTGGCTACGGTTTGGTGATTTATTTGCAGAGACCGAAGGTTTTGTTTGTGCAATTATGGACGAAGTTGTCATGACGAACAACTACCGTAGGTATATTCTGAAGGATGGGACTGTTGACATATGTCGGGCGTGTCACCAGCCCGGCGAATCCCTCAGACATATAGTTTCCGGTTGTTCTCGTCTTGCCAACGGCGAATACTTGCACAGGCACAATCAAGTAGCCAGGATCGTCCATCAGCAGCTTGCCTTAAAATATGACCTTGTACCCTTTGAAGTACCGTACTACAGGTATGTGCCCGATCCAGTTCTCGAAAATGGTCGTGCCACTATGTACTGGGATCGATCTATCATCACCGATAGGACTATCGTGGCTAACAAGCCCGATATTGTGGTGATAGATCGATCAGAACGCCTTGCAATGATCGTTGATGTTACTATTCCCCATGACGAGAATCTCGTGAAAGCCGAAAAAGATAAGGAAATCAAGTATTTGGACCTGGCTCACGAGATTGTCGACATGTGGGATGTGGACTCGGCGATCATTGTACCGATAGTCGTGTCAGTTAATGGTCTCATTGCTAAGAGCCTCGACCACCATCTCAAGAGGCTCTCGTTAGACGGCTGGATCAAGTCCTCTATACAGAAGGCAGTATTGTTGGACACGACGCGCATAGTTCGGAGGTTCCTCTCTCTGGAGCCCTAACCACCGGTAGCTTGGTCCCTGTACCCGATACCGGTGGGTCTCCGTGGTCCTATTTTATATGGTTAAATTTTTTTATTTATTTAAGTGTATAAAATTCTACCATGAGAAAAGACGTAATAAAGAGGAATAATAATAATAATAATGTTTTATTTGCATAAAATGTAGGTTACATAAGTTGTTAAATTTAATAACATAGTGCCAGATACATTTTGTCGCCTAGCGACGTGCAAATCCCGGACATAATTAGAATTAAGCTTCTCGTAATGATAAATTGATACACACATTAATTAAATTCAATTCAATAGGCATGCGATTATACAGTAAACTTATTTTAAATACATAGGAGTTAGATATGCAATATTAACATTACTAAATATTGTGTTGTACATACATCAATTAAGAAACCATACCTACAGAACTATTATTTCACTTAAATAATTCAGACACTGAGTAGAAGCATTTATCAAGTAACCAACCTTTAATTTTTCTCTCAAATCTACCAACAGGAAGCTGTCTAATCTCATTTGGTACGCGATTATAGATGCGCCCACACATAGCATAACAATTTTTCTGATACAATGTTGTTTTTGGTACCCTTGATAAGACAATTCTGTCTGGATCTCTTGTATTTCTAGGAAATGTATCCTTTGCTGTTTTAAAGAGATTAGGATATGATTTGACAAATTTCACTGCCTCGAGAATATACATGCAGGGTAGTGGAAGTATTCTGAATTTTTTGAACAGCGGCTTACACGATTCCCATGGTGGAATACCAGCGATTGCCCGGACGCATTTTTTTTTGTGCAAGAAACGCTCTTTGCCAATCAGTTGAATTACCCCACAGTACGAGTCCGTACCGCAATGTAGATGATACGTAGCCGTAGTATGCTGCCAGTACAGTTTCATGGGTACAGACTTTTCTCAATTTATAGAGAGCATACACAAACTTGTTTAATTTGTCGCATACTTTGTTAATGTGAGCCTTCCAATTAAAATATTTATCTAATGTAATGCCCAAGAATGTTGTTTGCGTAACCTGATCTATATTATTTTGATTATAGCATAAATTTAACCTCTTACTCATTCGCCCATATGTGCCAAATTGTATATAATTTGTTTTAGATACGTTAACCTGCAAATTATTGTTGTTTAACCATTTTATTATATTTACTATAGAATTATTGATTTCAGTATTATATGCATAAATGTCAGTATTGTTTTTACAAGTCATAATGAAAGAGATGTCGTCAGCAAATAAAATACAATTGTCATTTGTTATGTCAGTAAGGTCATTAATATACAATAGAAATAACAATGGTCCCAGTACGCTCCCCTGAGGAACGCCAAAACTATTAGTCCTAAAACTTGATCTATAACCCTGTAATTCCTTATTTTTGTTAAATTCTAAAACCTCTACCGATTGTTTTCTTTCATCCAAATACGTTTTAATCCAGTTAAGGGCTGGTCCTCTAATTCCATATCTCTCAATTTTTTCTAAAAGTATTTTTTTGTAATTTTTATTAAAGCTTTTGTCATGTCAAAGAAAACTATAGTAACAATTTTGCCCATATCTATGTTGTCTATAGCAGTACTCACGAGATTGAAGCACGCTAGTGTAGTAGACTTGCCTTTTTGAAACCCATATTGTTGTCGATGTAGTATGTTATGTTTATTAAGGTAAGATGTTATTCGATTTGCTATAGCAGCTTCAAATACTTTGGACAGAATAGGAATTAGAGTTATTGGTCTGTAGTTACTTAGGTTAGATTTATCCCCTTTTTTAAATAAAGGCTTAACAATAGAAACTTTAAGTAAATCGGGGAAATTACCATCTGTGAACGACAAATTAATAAGATGCGTCAGTATTGGAGTGAGTTCTATTGAACAAGCTTTTATAATCTTTGTCGCTATCTCATCATATCCCTCAGCATTTGTATTGTTTAAAGACATTATTATCTTAAGGGTTTCATCGAGACTATACGGTTTCAGAAAAATACTGCTACACATGCTTGTTTTAAGAGTATTTTGTAAGCTATGACTTTTATAAGCATATGTGGAGTTAATAAGAAAATTATTAAACTCTTCGGCTACATCATGTGCGTTATCGAGCGTTACATTACCTTTCTTTATATTCGTAATGAATTGTACTTCTCGATGAGCGCTCGTTTCTTGTTTTATTAGTTGCCAAGAAGTTCTGACCACATTCTTTGATTTACACATGACTTTATGATTATGGTTTTTAATTGACTGGTTAATACAACGACGTAAAAGTCTAGAGTACTTCTGATATTTAGTTTTTAGAAGTCCACATTTACCTGAATAGTACCTGTACCGTAAAATACGCTTGTTTTTGCAACTAATTTTTAAACCTTTTGATATCCATCCAGCTTTTTGTTTATTTTTAGATATCTTAATTCTCATTTTTGGAAAACATAGATTATAAAATAAAATCAATGTTCCGTGAAATACTTTGAACGCTGTTTGTAAATCACGTTTATTGTATACATCATTGAAAGAGAGGCTTGATAGACATTCTTTAAATTTTCTAACGTTGTCTTCGCTATAGTCTCTTTTGTATATAAAATAATCCAAAATGGGTATGATTTTATTTTTAATTGGAATATTCAGTAGTTGCCCTGTGTTGTGGTCTGAAATGTCAAGATGTAATAATTCTCCTCTTGCATTAGTAATGTTACTAATAATGTGGTCAATACAGGAGTTTTTACGTGTTGGTTCAGTAATGTGTAGACGCAAGTTAAGGTTGTTTGTGATGTCAATTAAAAATTTAGTGTCTTTGTTACTAGTTTCTAGTGTGTTGATATTTAGCTATTTTCACAACAACTTACATATCAGCTACCCTAATTCTGGAAATCCACACCCAATAACTGGTAACTCCACTACGGGCTTAGATTAGCTCACAATGGATAAACTTCTGTTAAAGGTTCATCAAAACAGGCTATACTAACTGCTACCGGAGGCTTCACCAACTTAGTTACAGTGAACTCTGACTTAATTACACGACTATTATCTAGATAAGTTAATGAGAGCTTGCAATACTGTCTCGATTATACGATATCGGGTAATGAGTTATTTAGGATTTTAAACGAGGAGTTTTGTTTTAGGAGCTCGTGTTTGAAACGTTCTGTGTTGCTATCTCTCCGTTTTGAAATTGGATATTGTATTAAGTATTTGTTACAATTTTCGTTTCAATGCAAGTAATTTGCATCAGGGAGCCTTTTCGTCAGTCCATTCTTACTGTATATTTTGTTAAAACCGGATTTATAATAATTGCCATAGTCAGCCGTGGTGTGATGCCAGACCTTTGATTGAAATACGAAAGGCTGTTCAAAATTGTTATATTATGTACGAGTATGTAAAAATATATATTGTTTGTGCCAAATCGCTGAATTGGAATTTCAGGGCTTAAATAGTGGTATAGTTATTGTTTTTCCTGAAACAAATTTGTTGGGCGAAGTGTTGGCTCTGATTCAAACTGATATGGTGCAATAAATATGAGCTTATAATACAATAGCTTTTGTCATAAATTCATGCATGCTATATACTTTTAATCTATCAGAAAGATTTGATCGCATATCATCCAGCTTGGTATACCTTAATACAAAGAAATGCCATTGTCAAAATATTTTGAAGGAAAGCGGGTATTTGTATATCTCCAACTTAAGGGAGCATCCTTTGACCAAGCTAGATGATCGTACCTAGTAGACTAGCCTAACGCTCGCAGTTATGTACTTGTATATACATATACTCTACAGTTAACGCGTGCGAGAACTTTAATAGCGCAATTTAGGATAGTTCCATCGATTTGAGCTAGATGTCACCGGTGTTTGTTGTCTTCGCCATAAATTTACGTAGGGAAGGAAGAAAAATAAAACACCTATTATTATTTTGCTTTCGTCGCCATTTTTATTTCAGTCTACACACACAATTTTTTGCGTTTAGCAATGCGATAGTTGGGTGATTAGTGGATTTAGTAATCTATTATACAGATTAATTGGACAAAAACAAAGAGATCCTCAAGATATACGGGAGTTTCAGGTGCGGCTCAGGTGTACTTTTTTGATACTCTTTTTGAGTGCAATTTGAAACGATTTAATCTGTGTCGTAATTCAAACAATAGGCTATTGGTTTTGGTGCTATGTAACACCGAATTAAATGTATGTGTCTGCCATAGTCCACTAGTGCCCGAAGATGTTCACCATAAAGCCCTTAGTATAACTTTAACATGTATCAAACTCAAATCATGTAATAGTAATCCCCGAATATAATACTTTTATGAACATGGCGATTATTATGCATTAAAGGCGAGTTTAAATGAGATATTATGGGCGGACTGTTTAATTAACAAGACTTTGGAGGACGCTGTCAACTGTTTCTATGATTCTCTATATGACCTAAGAAATAAATTCATACCCCATAAACTTATTAAACCCGCTACATGCCCCCCGTGGTACAATAAAAGCCTTAGAAGGATTCTTACAGAAAAGTACAAGTATCTTAAGAAATACCATACCTACGGTAACGCACCCGACTATGCCACCTTTAGTTTTATGCGAAAATGGGCTAAGCGAGTGGAGGAGGAATGCTAACGTACATAAATAGAAAATATAGAAGACTAGCTTTCGCCCGCGGCTTCGCCCGCATGAAATTTTTATAAAGAGTAGCCTTTGTACTTCCCCAGGTTTCAGACTATCCATATCAAATTTCATCACAAACGGATCTGCACATTAGCCGTGTAGCATACATATAAACAGATAATACTTAAAATTACTTTTGGTTTCATAGTCGTCAAACTTCAGGTAAAGATTAGTATGTAGGTATATTATTAAAGTTATTGAAGAGCTTATGTATCTACTGAATAGAATAGCAGCAAAAATAAAAACTGAAAGCATTACCACAAAGTACATAATCAGACCGCCCTTCCGCCCCGCTGCGCTTAAGCGCGTCTTAAGTAAGTAAGCGCATAGTAAGCGCTTTTAATGACGCTGCGCTTAGGTCAATTATTATATCTTGATAACTTTTAAACAATGCGCCCAAACTACTTACTGTAAGGACAAAGTTCACCTACATTAAATACTGAAGGCAATAAATCTATCAATTTTGAAAACAATTTGATAACTACAGTAGAATATTTTTTATGTTATACTATTTTATAATAATAAAAATGATGTAGGTAGTTAGGTTATATACTAAAACCTAAAAATAAATTCGATAAGTCCTAGCTACCAGATCGCACCAATCTTGTCATCAATCTGGGGTATTGACCAGATAAATATAAAATCGTTGGGCAAGTGAAATTTCTATCATAATGTTTATCCTGGATACGCTACGCCCAAAATTAAAATAAATGTTCTTTTTTGTTTATTTTATTTTCAAGTTTTTAGTTTTGTTGCTAGTTGATACATCTCATTCCATTTTCATAGTGAGCCCTTTTCTACAAATCAAACCCTGTCATTCGATACCCAAATTGAGGTATTAATGGAAAATAGGTAATCCGCCATTTTGTGGTGGCGGCCATATTGGACTTTTTATAGTGAGGTCTATTCTACCAACCAAGCCCTTTAATTTAATACCCATATTGAGGTATTTGAGGAAAATATGTAATCAGCCACTTTGCTTCGACACCCATCTTGGAATTTTCATAGTGAGGTCTATTCTACCAATCAAGCCCTTTCATTTGATACCCATATTGAGGTATTTGTGGAAAATAAGTAATCCGCCATTTTGCGGCGACATCCATTTTGGATTCTACGAATCAAGCCCTTTCATTTGATACCCATATTGAGCTTTTTGTGGAAAATATGTAATCCGCCATTTTATAGCGGCAGCCATCTTGGATTTTTCGTAGTGAGCCCTATTCTACCAATCAAGACCTTTCATTTGATAACCATATTTAGATATTCGTAGAAAATAGGTAATCCGCCATTTTGTGGCGACGGCGGCCATCTTGGATTTTTCATAGTGAGCCCTATTCTACCAATCAAGCCCTTTCATTTGATACCCATATTGACTTATTTGTGGAAAATATGTAATACGCCATCTTGCGGCGACAGCCATCTTGGATTGTTCATAGTGAGCTCTATTCTACAAATCAAGCTCTTTCATTTGATACCCATATTGAGGTATTTGTGGAAAATAAGTAATCCGCCATTTTGTGGCGGCGGCCATTTTGGACTTTTCATAGTGAGCTCCATTCTACCAATTAAACCCTTTCATTTGATACCCGTATTGAGGTTGTTGTGAAGTAATATGTGATCCGCCATTTTGTATCGGTGGCCATATTGAATTTACAATCATTTAAATATTATCTTATAATTTTGATGAAAATATGAGCGTATACCAAATATCAGATCAATCTGTCATCAGGAAGGGGGTAAAATTCCAATTACTAAATTTGACCCAAGCAAACAAATAAAGATAATACAGGATTTTTGCCGACTTAGTTGATACTTTTCTTTATACTATGGCAACATTATACAAAACCTTTATAAATTGTAGCCTATGTGTTATTCTGATGTATAAACTATATTACTGTAAAGTTTCATCCAAATCCGTTCAGTAGTTTTTGCGTGAAAGAGTAACAAACATCCATACATACATCTTCACAAACTTTCACATTTATAATATTAGTAGGATAGGATTCTATAACTCAGAATCCTAAGCTCTTTTGGAGCTTCATTAAATCGAATAAAAAACGTGGTAACACTCTTCCTTCCACTATGACATACTGTGCCACATTGGCGAACCAAATGTGGATACTCGTGGTTGCCGTTAAATACAGGAGTGTGACCCTTAGGTGGTGTAAGAAATGTAGACTGGCAGTATGTTGCGAAACGATTACATATATCCACATTTGATTCGGCCGATGCCGATCCCAAACAAGATTGTTTAATATTCAAGTCGATAGTGCTTGACTCATCTTAGCTTTTAAATCTCTTTAGGTGTCTCACCTGAATTGCGTAGGAAGGCAGTACAACTGAACAACTATTCCCAACACCTATAAAAGCTGATGATTAAATTCGATGCGGCTTCCAAGACAATATACGTGTAGCTTATTTTGGGATTTTACGAGTGTCAAAATTCGGTGTTTTCTATTCGAGGAGGTTCTAATACAAACTAAGGCTACAAGTTAGGTTAACAGTCTAGGGACTACTGACAATCGTGCTAAACGGATTAAGATACATTGTTATTTTTCATTTTGTACACGAATCTGAAACAAAAAAATACGATTAGAGAGTTTAAAAATGCAGCACGCAGATGAAACTTAACAGTTTGTATTATTTCATTTTTATATACAATATAATACGCAGTAAGACCAAAGCTAATATAAGTTTAAGGAATTATTATATCACTAGCATTCAGCTTACAAAACTCCTTACGTCAAGCCACCCACCAAGCGCCAGAGCTCTTGGAGAACTACCCTCACACTTGGCTTCAGGAGAGGCGATGCGAGCTTGGATACAAGACACAAACCCACGCTCTAGCAGACGCATTAGACTGTGAAACGATTAATTCAAGTCAAGGTTACTTAAGACGAATTCTACATAAAGTTCTACGATATTGTGGATATAAAAAGTGTGTTGCTCCTCCAACTAGTGGTAGGATCCTATGATCAGGCTAGGTGAAAACTTCGATTGCGCGTGGTAGGATATTAGTTCCGTCGTGTCCGTTAGATGTCGCCAAAGTTAATTGTCTTCGCCGTCATACGATAGATGGCTTCAGTTGTGTGTTGTTATCGCACATGGTTAATCAAAGAGCTACAATATCTTTTTTCGTTGAATTTGATTAGGCAGGAATGAGCCAGGTACACCAACTCTCTAATTAGAGAACTAATCTCTCATAAAGTATCAACGCACAAGTAGTAATGGTACGGTTGCATTTCGTTTAGTTAGTTAGTGCGCTGGATATTCTATCAGCCTCATCTCGCTAGATATTGTTTACTTCATTTTCGTCCTATTTAATAGCTTAAATTCTCATGCCAACATTTCAAGTTGTTTGGCAACTAAATAAACTGTCTAATAGTATTTCAAATGTTTATATTAATCTGTGACCACATTTACATAGATGTAGTTACTCAAAGAATTCATCAGCCCTGTAGGTATAATATAATCTATCCCACTGCTGGGCATGGAGAACTCCCAGACGTGTAGATTTCCTCGCGATGTTTTCCTTCACCATTGAGCAAGCGATAATTAACAATTTAATACGCACATAACTTCGAAAGGTCATTGGTGCGTGCCGAGGCCCTGTGCATAGCAGTCCTTCGGTCTCTCTACTCGGCTATCGCTGCTTCTATTCTCAAAGAATTACGTATATTAAACTTATTTAGGAAAACCACATCAACCAAAATAAGTTTTATTGAAGCTTCATTACTAACCAAAATTATATTTCAATAAAATTATAGTTGCTCAACCAATCCCTTTAAAAGGCTACTGTCAAGGTGGACTGTAGTTTTTATCTTCCAAAGGAATGAAACGCCTGGCTTGATGGTGAGTTGATTTAATTCAATCTTGATCAGGATCGGCTTGTTGCTTCGGATTTCTTGAGAGAACTACTGCTGACTGAACTGAACTACATCGGTGCCAGTCGGGTCTTCACGCAACCCCCTAGAGGGTTGGCGGAGGCTGGTACAGGGCCTGTGCCCTTCTCCAGCGGTCTCTGGTCGCTGCCCCTTCAATAAAGGGCAGGTAGTTGGGGCGGGCTGTATGCCCTACAGTGTCGTCGTCAATGGATTGTGTTATTCACAGGGCCGTGCACACTTCACGCCGTCCGGGCGGTCAGCACGAGCCAGGTGAGACCCCCGGCGAACCGGGGGAGGCCCAGCTCCGTGTAGCCAGCGACGCGGACGGCGGCTTACGTGCGGCCTCTGTGAGGTATGTCAGTGTTGATGGTGGTGGTGTTGGCGTCTTGTGTGTGGTGTAGTGTAGGCGGCCGCTGTTGCGGTGGTCGCCCGCGCGCGCACATGATGCACGTATGCGCGTCATACGCACAGAAGTCGCGCGGAAAGGGGCGGTCACCTGCAACAGTGGGGAAGAGCGGGTTCTACCCGGTTAGAGGTGGCGGTTACCTGGGGGTGACCGTGGTGTCCTCGGAGTCGTCGGGGGTGATGAGCAGGTCTCGCGGCAGCTTCTTCTTGTCCGGGGGGCGAGCGTGCCAGGGGGCCAGGTCCCGGACGTGGTCCCAGGCCGAGGCGTCGGCTCGCTCGAACATCCCCACGGACAGACGGCGGATGTAGGCGTCCAGGCTCTCTATTCGCGTGTCCCGCTGGATCACGGCGTTACGTACGGTGCGGGGGGCACCTACGATGGCGCGCAGCGTGAGTGATTGCTGCGCGCGGAGGCGGGCCTTGTTCGTCTCGCTCGTGAGCGCGAACCAGGCGGGGGCGGCGTAGGTGAGCCGGGGGCGTACATACGTTTTGTACACCCCCAGCTTGACGCGTAGCGGGAGTCTGGAGCGGAGCACTGGACGCAATAGCGCTCTCGTAGTGCGGACCTGCGCGACGACTTGGCGGACGTGCGACTCAAGGGTGAGTAGGCGGTCGAGAGTGACCCCCAGGTACTTCACCGTCCTCGTCCACGGGATGAACCCGTCCTGTAGTTGGAGTGGCAGTGGATGGTCTCGTTTTGAGCTAAATAGAATCGCCTGTGACTTACCCACGTTCACCGACAGTCGCCATTGCGATAGCCAGCGAGGTAGTAAGTCGAGGGTGCGCTGCATCTTAGACGCGGCGTGGTAGGCGTTGATGCTTGTAGTGATGTACGCCGCGTCATCAGCGTACAGGGCCAGTTCGGTGCCTTCGGCGACGGGGATGTCGTCGGTGAAGCGTGTGTAGAGCACAGGCGAGAGACATGAGCCCTGCGGGACTCCGGCGGAGATGGTGTGGAGCTCGGATAACTCCTGTTCCACTGCCACTCTGAATGTCCTGTTGTGCAGAAACGATTGGACCGTCTTGACGGCGCGACGGGGCGCTGTAGAGGTGGAGAGCTTGTAGAGCAGACCGGAATGCCATACTCGGTCAAATGCCTTTTCCATGTCGAGGAATACTGCCACGGCGTGCTCGCGTTTGTTACGCGCCGCCGCTATCCGGTGCAGTACCCTCGACAGTTGTAGTGTGGTTGAGTGTTCGGCGCGGAACCCGAACTGCTCAGGTCTGGGCGTGATGTGTGGTATGAGGTGCCGCAGCAGGAGTTTTTCGAACACCTTCGAGATGGTGGGCAGCAAGGTGATCGGCCGATAGCTCTCAGGCTTCATAGTGTTCTTGCCTGGCTTGGGCAGCATGATTATCCGGCCCTCTTTCCAACAGGTGGGGAAGACGCCTGTGCGGACGATCCCCGTAAACAGGCGCGCCAGCGCTGCCACGGTACGGTGCGGCAGGCGGCGCAGCGCTGCGTTCGGTATCCCATCCGCCCCAGGGGCCTTCCGGGGCTGGGTCTGCCGAATGGCACGCTGCACCATGCCAGGGGAGAAGTAAATAGGGTCCTCTTCGGGAGCTATCGGCGTGGCGAAGTAGTCTCGAAGGTGTTTCTCGACTGCTGCGGTGTGTTCCGTGTCAGCAGTTGGGTTCGGCGCGAACACGCTCTCCAAATGTCCAGCGAGTATGGCCGCGCGGTCTGCTGCTTTGTACCTCGGCGTCCCGTCGGCGTGTAGCAGCGGGCGCACCGGAGCTGGGGTGTTAGTGAGGCGACGACATAGCCGGTGTAGTGACGGACAGTCGTCGCTGGTGTCGTCGATAAAGCGCTCCCAGCTCTCGGTGGTGTAGGTCCTCAACTCGTCCTTCACTCTCTCCGCGAGCCGGTTTAGTTTGGCTTTCAGCGTGGGGCAACGGGAGCTCTGCCACTGCCTTCGAAGGCGCCTCTTGTCTGCGATCATACGTAGAATGCGTGCCGGCAGAGGAGTGAGTCTCCTCTGGGTGGTGGGGGTCGTGGCAGTCACAAGGGCGCCTTTAATAGCTTCGGTGATCTCCGCTGCGAGCGTCTCGACGTCGGCCGCGGAGTTGATAGGGCGAGTTGATGTGGTGGTCTCAATCGTTTCTGCGAATTTGGTCCAGTCCGGTTTGTAACGTGGCGCTGGAGGGACAATCCGCGTAGGCTGCTGCTGTACGACGACGAGTACAGGTTGGTGATCCGACAACAGCTCGTCGTCGAGTACTTCTTGCTGTATCTGGCAGTGCGTCTCGTTGTGTATGATGATGTCGAGTACGTCGGGTATCCGTGTAGGGTCGTCCGGGTAGTGTGTGGGTACCTCCGGTCCCGCGACCACGTACTCGTATGACTCGGCGTCTTTAAATAGTCGTACACCAGCGTGGTTTGTGTTCGACGAATTCCACGCTGGGTGCTTACAGTTTAAGTCGCCCGCTATGATGACAGGGTGCGGCACGCTCAAGAGCGACCGCAGCTCAGCGACGTCTGGCGTTGTAGCGGGCGGCTTGTAAGCGGCGTGGAGATGTAAGTTGGCACCGCCTAGGTGCACTTCGACACCCAGCGTGTAGACGGTGTTAAAGTTCGGTGTAGGTAGCGGCTGGTGTACGACTCGTCGCTTGATCAGCACTGCCAGTCCGCGGTAGCTCCTTCCCTCGGGTGAGATTTCGTCCCTCCGATAAACGAGGAAACCTGGGAATCGTGGTTGGTCTGCAGGTCCCAGGTGCGTCTCGTTTATAAGCGCCACGTCAATGTCCTGTTCCTGCAGTAGAGGGCGGAGTAGGGCGGCCTTCCTGTTCAGGCCGCGGGCATTCCAGTGTACGATCCTCAAGGGCTTACTGTTCATTCTGAAGAACAAGGTCCGCCAGGCCCTTGAGGATGATGCCCACGATCGTCTGCTTGTCGCGGCCTTCGCTCATAGCAGTGAGCACTTGCTGCAGTACCGCGACAGCGGCCTGAACGGTGCCGGAGCTCTTGGTGCCTTCGCTGGCGTGCGGGGCCTTCGCCTTCTTCCCCTTTCTCCCCTTGGGCGCGGTTGTACTCGCGGGGGCGGCGACTGTGTGAGCTGCCGGCTGGGGTGCTTCAGCGGGGGTTTTTGGGGCCTTCCCGGGGCCGCCCTTTTGTTTGGGTGGTTTGTCCACGGTAGGTGCGGGTGCGGGTGTGGTTGCGGGTGCGGGTGTCTCAGTGGCGGGTGCGCCTCGCCTACCGCGGGCACGGTTTCTCCGCCCTCTCTTCTTGCCGGCTGTTCCACGAGCTGGGGGGTCGTTCGCCTTCGCCATCAGTGTAGTCCCCTGTGCGGCCTCTCCTTGGGGTTGCGCGTTCACCGGTGCCGGCCCTTGGCGCGGCTCGCCGGTAATGGCAACTGTCCCGGCCTTTCTGTTACGTGCTTCGCGCTTGAACACGGGACAGTTGACATGGTTTGCGGGGTGTTCGCCCCCGCAGTTGGCGCATGTCGCTGGCTCTTCCTTGGGGCGCGGGCAGTCTCTAGCCGTGTGCTCTTCACCGCACTTTACGCACGCCAGTGTGCGGTGACAATTGTGGCTAGAGTGCCTAAACTTTTGGCAGCGGTGGCATTGTGCCGGCCTCCGCTTGCCGCGCCATAATTCGATGCGTACGCCGGGTATACCGAGCATCTCGGTAACGCCAAAGATCCCCGGCGTAGTGTCCTTGTTGCGCCGGATAAATGCCAGGAGTATACACCCCGGCCGGTCGCGTCGAGCCCGGATAGTGCGCACGTATTCCGGGTCGTACCCCAGCTCGCGGAGTTCGTCTTCGACCTCCTCCGGTGTCGCGTTGCTGGGCAAGCCTCGGATTGCTACCTTGAGGCTGCGTTCTGCGGGGAGCGAGTAGCAAAACCACGATATGCGGTCCGTCTTTTCGAGCTCTGTAAAGTACCGCTGTAGTAGGCGGTACTCGTCTTCGTCTTTCGGCGTGAAGCGGAGCCCCTTGCCGAAGGCGCGGCCGTTGGCGGCTCTGCCGAGCTGTCCCTTGAGCTCCCGCATGTGGTAAGCCCAGTTCGGTAGATGCTCAACGATCACCGGAGGGAATCGCGGCTTCTTCTTCTCTGAAACAGCCGGGTCGGCGGTGTTGACGGCGGCGTGCGTGCCGGCGGCGGCGCCGGGCGCGGAAGCACGGTGCGCGGGCGCGGCCGCGGGGCGCGCGTTGCTGTGGCCGGACACGCCAGCAGCGAGCGGCGGCGCGGGCGCGGCCTCGGGGCGCGCGGCGGCGGTGCGAGCGCTCGCGGGCGCAGCGGTCGACGCGGGCGCGGCGGTGGGCACGCGGCGCGACGTTGGCGGCGATCGTGCGACGTCCGTGTATAACGGTTTAGACGCCGGAATTTTTTCACTCTCACTTATAAAAATTTGTGAGGTACTCACGTTTTTTCCGGCGTCGTCGGCGCGTGGGCGCTTCGGCTCCTCGGCGTCGTCCTCGTCGGGGCTGCGTTGGCGTCGCGTGGGCACAGGGCGTGCCGCCTCTGGTGTGGCGTCTACGTCCATTTTCACAAGCGCCGGCGACGAACTAGAACGCTGTAAGTTCGCCGACGCACACATAGTATGGCGGCGACGCTTTATATGTAGCACTAAGTCCGCCTTGTCGTTTATAGACGAGTTAGCGGAGGCTAGCGAGGTTTCCGAGCCGGTTCGCGACGAACACGCGGAACGCGGAGCGGGCGAGTCCTTAGCGGCGACCCGAGGGGACTCTGCGGCCTGCTCGAGGGCACGATCACGCGCGGCGGACGTGCGCGTCGGTGATGCGTTGTCCACTGTGTGGGCAGGGCGTGGCGCGGCGCGGGCGCGCGGCGGCGGGTTCGTAGGCGCGCGCATGGCGGCGGCGCTCGCGGTCGACTGGAGATGCGACTGATGCGAGGCGCGGACCGTGTCGCGGCCCGCGCGAACTTCATCCCGCGGAGACAATCTCGCTTGCGGATTGGTAGACGCACGGGAGGCTGTTGCGGGGCGTGCGGCGGAGGCTGGCGCTGGGGCGCCGGCAGTGCGAGACAAATGTGTAGTGTGAGTACTCACTTGTTTGCTCTGTGTTTTTGTGGTGACGGCGGCGGCTTTTTGGTGACCTGACGGTGAACGCGGCGCCTGGATGGACACCGGTGGTAAGTTGTCATCTTCTTCGTCTTCAGATTCACGTTGGTCGTCGCCAGAGCCCTTAAAAGGGCTTGGTCGACGAGGCATGTCACAAGGACGCGGCAGCTGCGACCGTTCGGCGTTCAAATTTGAAATTTGTTCGCCGGGTTTCTTGAAAGTTGACGGTCCGTGCAGCTTATGTGGGTATGTAGTACGTACGTGCTCGGGACGTGTTAACTAATCGTAGCTCGCGTAGCTAATCCCTACATCGGTGCCAGAGACGTGGTTCATCGCGACGCCCCGTAAGGGGCGTGCAGAAGCTTGTACGGGGCAGTTTAGCCCCCCGCAAGCGGGTTCTTTGTCCTGCTCTTTAATAAGGGCAGGTCTTGGGAGCGGGCAGTAGTTGCCCTTAGGCGGTGTGGACCGATAGGCGTGTGCGCGCGTGCGCGCAGGCCGCTAGATCTTCACGCCGTCCGGGCGGTCAACACGAGCCGGGTGAGACCCCCGGCGAACCGAGGGAGGCCCAGCTCCGTGAAGCCAGCGACACGGACGGCGACTTACGTGCGGCCTGCGGAGGTCTGGATGGTGTGAATGGTGGTGATGTGTCGGCGTCTGGTTAGACGCCAACGTCGTGGTCAGGAGTGTGTCTCCTGGGCGTGCGCTGTTGCGGTGGTCGTCCGCGCGCGCGCATGATGTGCGTATCATGCAGCGATACGCGCAGATGTCGCGCGGAAAGGGGCGGCCACCTGCAACAGAGGACTAACAGGGTTGTTATGTCAGGGGTGGACGGCGGTTACCCGGGGCAACCGGCTCGTCCGCAGCGTCGTCGGGGGTAGCGATGAGGTCGCGAGGCAGTTTCTTCTTGTCCGGGGGGCGAGCGTGCCAGGGGGCCAGGTCCCGGACGTGGTCCCAGGCCGAGGCGTCGGCTCGCTCAAACATCCCCACGGACAGACGGCGGATGTAGGCGTCCAGGCTCTCGATGTGGGTGTCCCGCTGGATGACTTCGTTCCTCACGTAGCGAGGAGCTTGTACGGCGGCGCGCAGCGACAGTGACTGCTGCACGCGGAGGCGAATGCGGCTCGACTCGCTCGTGAGGGCGAACCAAGCGGGCGCGGCGTAGGTGAGCCGGGTGCGCACATAGGACTTGTACACACCCAGCTTCGCTCGTAGTGGTAGGTGTGAGGAGAGCACTGGACGCAACAGAGCTCTGGTAGCGCGTACCTGTGCGACGACGTTGCGGACGTGCGGCCTCATGGAGAGGGCGCGGTCGATGGTGACCCCCAGGTACTTCACCGTCCGGGTCCAGGGGATGAACTCACCCTGGAGTTTGAGCGGCAGTGGGTGGAGCTGTTTGCTGCTGATGAGAATTGCCTGTGACTTACCCACGTTCACCGACAGTCGCCACTGCGAAAGCCAGTGGGGGAGCAGGTCGAGGGAGCGCTGCATCTTCTTGGCGGCGTGGGCGGCGTGGGCGGCGTTGACGCTGGTTGCTATGTACGCCGCGTCGTCAGCGTAGAGCGCCAGCTCGGCGCCCTCGGCGACGGGGATGTCGTCGGTGAACCTGGTGTAAAGCACAGGCGAGAGGCATGAGCCCTGCGGGACTCCAGCAGAGATGGTGCGGCTGTCAGACAGCTCTTGTTCCACTGCCACTCGGAAAGTCCGGTTGTGCAGGAACGAGGAGACCACCTTTACTACACGGCGAGGCGCTGTGGAAGTCGACAATTTGAACAGCAGACCGGAGTGCCACACTCGGTCGAAAGCTTTCTGGATGTCGAGGAATACTGCTACGGCGTGCTCGCGCTTGTTGCGCGCCGCCGTTATCCGATGCAGTACCCTCGACAATTGCAGTGTCGTTGAGTGCTCAGACCTGAACCCGAATTGTTCCGGTCTTGGAGTGATGTGCTGCGTGAGGTGCCGCAGCAGGAGTCTCTCGAACACCTTCGAGATCGTGGGCAGGAGAGTGATCGGCCGATAGCTCTCCGGCTTCAATGGGTTCTTGCCCGGTTTGGGCAGCACGATGATGCGGCCCTCCTTCCAACAGGCGGGGAAGGCGCCTGTGCGGACGATCCCCGTAAACAGGCGCGCCAACGCTGCCACGGTACGGTGCGGCAGGTTGCGCAGCGCTGAGTTTGGTATCCCATCCGCCCCAGGAGCCTTCCGGGGCTGGGTCTGCCGAATGGCGCGCTGCACCATTCCGGGGGAGAAGAAAATTGGGTCCTCCTCGGGAGCTATCGGCGTGGCGAAGTATTCCCGAAGGTGTGTCTCGACTGCTGCGGCGTGTTCTGCGTCCACAATCGGGTTAGGTCTGAACTGGCCCTCGAGGTGGTCGGCTAGAATAGCTGCTCGGTCTGCTGCTTTATAGCGCGGTGTTCCGTCGGCGTGTAGTAGCGGTCGCACCGGAGCTGGGGTGTTCGTGAGGCGACGACATAGCCGATGGATCGACGGCCAGTCGTCGCGAGAGTCCTCGATAAGTCTCTCCCAGCTCTCGGCGGTGTGGGTCCTCAACTCGCCCTTCACTCTCTCCGTCAGCCGGTTGAGTTGCGTCTTGAGGGTTGGGCATCGCGTTGTCTGCCACTGTCTGCGTAGGCGCCGCTTGTCAGCTATGAGCTTCGCAATGTGTGCCGGCAGAGGGGGTAGCCTCCTCTGGGTGTTGGTGGGTGGTGTGGAGCTGACAAGGGCGGACTTGATGGCGCCGGCGAGTTCAGACGCGAGCGCGTCGACGTCGGCTGCGGAGCTGATAGGGCGAGTCGGTGTGGTGGTCTCCATCGTGTCCCTGAATTTGGTCCAGTCCGGTTTTGGACGTGGCGCTTGAGGGACGATACGGGTTGGCTGTTGCTGTGCGACGACGAGTACTGGCTGGTGGTCCGACTGTAGCTCGTCGTCGAGTACTTCCTGGTATAACTGGCAGCGCGAGTCGTTGTGCACGACGATGTCCAAGACGTCAGGCATGTGGGTTTGCGTGTCCGGGTAGTGTGTGGGTACCTCCGGACCCGCAACGATGTAACCGTGTGCTTCGGCATCGTCAAAGAGT
Organism: Euclidia mi; assembly: GCA_944739405.2. NCBI lineage: Eukaryota > Metazoa > Arthropoda > Insecta > Lepidoptera > Erebidae > Euclidia > Euclidia mi. The sequence goes on from OX123182.2 coordinate 118,774,288, forward strand.
CGTACACCCGGTGCGTTGGTGGTCGTCGAGTTCCACGCTGGGTGCTTGCAGTTGAGGTCGCCCGCAATGACAACCGGGTGAGGTGCTTGGAGGATAGTCCGTAGTTCGGTGACGTCAATGTTCACTGCGGGCGGCTTGTATGCGGCGTAGAGGTGAAGATGTGCACCGCCTAGGTGCAGCTCTACACCCAGCGTGTACAGTGTGCTCTGCGTTCGTACAGGTAGAGGCTGGTGTACGACTCTTCGCCTGACTAGCACTGCCAGTCCGCGGTAGCGTGTACCGTCCGGCGTAAGTTCGTCCCTCCGATAAATGAGGAAACCCGGGAATCGTAGTTGGTCTGCAGGTCCCAGGTGCGTCTCACTTATCAGCGCCACGTCGATGTCCTGTTCCTGCAGGAGAGGGCGGAGCAGGGCGGCCTTCTTCTGGAGACTGCGGGCATTCCAGTGGATGATCCTCAAGGGCCTATTCATTGTCATGCATGAAGAGGTCCGCCAGGCCCTTGAGGATAATGGACACGATTGTCTGCTTGTCGCGCCCGGCGCTTAGTGCGGTGAGCACCTCGTGCAACACCTTAATGGCAGCTTGAACAGTTGCATTGCCGCCGCTCCTTGGTCCCTCACTTTTCTGTGGGGCCTTCGCCTTCTTGCCCCTGGCCGCAGTTGGTTCGGCGGGGGTGGCGACCGGGTGAGCGGACGGCTGGGGTGCTTGATGTATAGGCGCCGGGTCGCGTTTCGGCTTCCTCGGTTTCTTTGGGCCGCCCTGGGTTGGTGGTGGGTCCTTTGGGGGTACTTCCGCGGCGGCGGGCGCAGTCGCGCCTTCTTTCCCTCGCCTGCGGTTTCTCCGCCCTCTCTTTTTCTTTGCCGCGACCGCGGCTCCGCGAGCTGTGGGGTCATTTGCCTCAGCCATGAGGCTGAGGCTTTACCGGCTCCGGCACTTTGCGCGGCTCACCGGTAATTGCGACAGTCCCGGCCTTCTTATTTCGCGCTTCCCGTTTGAAGACCGGGCAGTGGACGTGGTTGGCGGGGTGCGTCCCCCCGCAGTTGGCGCAGGTTGCAGGCTCCTCGAGTGGGCGCGGGCAGTCTCTAGCGGCGTGCTCTTCGCCGCAGCGCACACATGCCAGGGGACGGTGGCACTGGTGGCTGGAGTGCCGGAACTTCTGGCACCGGTGGCACTGGGCAGGCTTCCTTTTCCCGCGCCAGTTCTCAATCTTTACACCGGGGATACCGAGCATCTCCGTGACCTCGAAGATCCCCGGTGTGACGTCTTTTGTCCTCCTAATGATAGCGAGGAGGATGCACCCCGGTCTGTCGCGGCGGGCCCGAATGTTCCGCACATATTCGGGCTCGTACCCCAACTCGCGGAGTTCTTCTTCGACCTCCTCCGGTGTCGTATTAAATGGGAGACCACGTATGGCCACCTTTAGGCTGCGTTCTGCTGGGAGGGAGTAACAGAACCAAGAGATCTTCTCGGTCTTTTCCAGCTCCGTGAGGTACCGCTGGATGGGACGGTACTCCTCCTCCTCTCTCGGGGTAAATCTGATGCCCTTTCCGAAAGGGCGAGCATTGGCGGTCCTTCCTAATTGGTTCTTGATCTCCCTCAGGTGGTGTGCCCAGTTCGGGAAGTGCTCCACGATCACCGGAGGGTAGCGCGGCTTGCTGGCGGCGGCGGCGGTCGCGGCAGGCGCGGCGTCAGGCGCGGCGTCGGGGCGCGCGGCGGTCACGGCAGGCGCGGCGTCGGGGCGCGCGGCGGCGGCGGCGGGGCGCGCGGCGGCGGCGGCGGGGCGCGCGGCGGCGGCGGCGGGGCGCGCGGCGGCGGCGGCGAGGCGCGCGGCGGCGGCGGCTGGGCGCGCGGCGGCGGCGGCGGGGCGCGCGGCGGCGGCGGCGGGGCGCACGGCGGCGGCGGCGGGCGCGGCGGCGGTCGCGCGGGGAGCGGGCGGCGAGCGGACGACGTCCGTGTACGCGCGCGGTGAGTAGTTCCCCGGTGCGGCGGTAGAGGGCGCTGCGGGCGGTGGGCGGTGGAGGCGGGGGTCGCGCTGTGGTAGCGGTGCCTGACCCAGTAAGTCGGCACGGAGCCTCTTCGCTTCCTCCTCTTCTTCCTCCTCGTCGGGGCTCCTCCTCCGTCTAGCTGGTGAAGGGCGGGCGGCTGGCTGGTCAATGTCCATTGCCACAGATGGCAATGAGTGAGCCCGTTGTAGATTGGCCGACATACACATGGTGTGTCGGCGGCGCTTAATGTGAAGCACCAGGTCTGCTTTTGAATTGTCCGCGGCGCTCGGGTTTGAGTCCGCCGATGTCATTGACAGCTCCGATCCACTCCTGGATGAACAGGCGGAGCGCGGCGCGGGGGAATCCTTCGCTGCGATGCGCGGCGACTCGGCGACGTAGTCGCGCGCGGTGGCGACGCGCGGCGGAGAGCTCGCGACGGACGAGCCACTCGACGCCGGCGCGGGCCGCGGCGGGTGTGCGCGGGGGGCGGCGCGGGTCGCGGGGGCCCGGTCTCGCGCGGCGGCGCTCGGTCGCGGCGGCGGGTTCGGGGGCGCCTGAATCACGGCGGCGCTGCGCGCACTCGGACGACCCGCAGGCGGGCGGGTGTGCGCGGGGCCTGCCCCGGGGCGCGGGGGGGCGGCGGTCGCGGAGGCGGCGACAGCGGAGTCAGCCTGCCTATGATGGTTACCAGATGGTCGGTTACCAGATGGCCTTTGGTTACTAGGCGGCTTATGGTCATTGATGGTATGGTCACCCATGGTTACGTGACGGTCTGATGGTGAACTCGGTGTCACTAAGGACACCGGTGACAAGTCCTCGTCTTCGTCCTCATCGTCGCGTGAGCCCTGAGAAGGGCTATTACGACGCGACGACGACATAGCGGGGTCGCGCTACGGCTGCGACCGCTCGGCGACTATGGTGTTGTTTCGCTGGGTTTCTTGAAGGTGTTTGCTCCGTACAGCACATACGAAAATCGTATGTACTGCACGTAACAAACAACGTCGCGGTCCGTGCAACACTTCCGAGACTGGAGCTCTTCACTTTGTTCGCAGGTGCTTGCTAGCGGTGAGAGGTCCTTCTTCGGCGGCGGCGGCGAGGCGAATCCCCTACATCGGTGCAACAAACCGTCCTGCTTATGTTCTATTTTACAGGGTGCAAGTAGTGAGTGGATGTGAGCGCAACGCATTCGGTTCGACCAATCACAGCGCTTCGTCTGAGTTTTACTTGTGGTGGCGTTCGGACAGGTTTCTACATGTTCAAACCTGTTCGATCGTGCTCGCGTCCACTTTACATCGTCATGTTTTGATTTCTTATTTACTATGGGATAATAAAACAGCCTTAATCGAATAACAATAAACATTTCCCTACTCTCAAATCGTTTTTATTGAATCATCCTTATATCTACTTAAGTCTACTTATATATTCATATTTATTTACATTATTTATGATCATTTCTTTATTGTATTACAAAGCTACGACGTCCGTAACATCCTCCCCCCGGCGCAGGGCTACCGTAGCCTTATCTTCCACGCAGAGGACGGCGAGCTTCGTCGTGGGTAGCCGTAGGATGCCCGCTGTAGTCCTGACGTCGGCTGATCGCACCTTGCCGTCTGGACCGACGTACGTAGTCTCCACGACGCCTCGGGGCCACGTCCCTCGTGGCAGTGTGGGGTCGATGACGACAACCAGGTCGCCAACGCGCAGAGGTCGTCCTCGGTCGTCGGATGCCCGCCCGGGCACCAGCGTCGGCAGGTATTCATTTACCCAGCGTCGCCAGAAATGGTCGGCGAGCGCCTGGGCAGCTCTCCACTGTTTTCGGCTGACCTCCTCGCAAGGCCCAGCATAGGGAAGGCCTGAGGAGGTCCCGATGAGGAAGTGGTTCGGAGTCAACGCCTCCGGATCCTTGGGATCGACGGAAACGTGGATGAGAGGCCGAGAGTTTATAGAGTGTTCGGCCTCTACCATCAGGGTCAGCAGCACTTCTTCTTTTAGCGCCCGCTGATGCAGTGTCGCCCCCAACGCCGTTTTGACAGAGCGTACTAATCGTTCCCACGCTCCCCCCATATGCGGCGCCCCTGGTGGTATGAACTTCCACTTCATTCGGTGTGAAAGTCCGAAGTGGACGAATTCTTTGGCCCATTCTTCATAGGCCGTGCGCAGTTCTGTGTCTGCTCCTCGAAAATTGGTGCCATTGTCAGAGTACATTGCTCGGGGCCAACCTCGTCGTGCTGCCATTCTTGTTATGTCCATTATAGCCGAGTCGGTCGACAGACTCGCCACCAGTTCCAGGTGAACTGCCCTGGTCACCAGGCAAGTGAACAGTGCTCCCCAGCGCTTCTCGTGTCTTCTTCCTATGACCACTGTCATTGGCCCAAAATAGTCGACTCCGCAGTGAATAAAGGGTCGCTGCGTCTCTGTTAGTCGTTCCATCGGTAGGTCCCCCGTGACTGGTTTTACTGGTGTCGCTCTTCTGATGCGGCAAAGTTGGCATCGCTGCGCTATGGCTCTTACTGTAGGGCGCAGATTAACCACCCAGTACTTTTGCCTTAAGTCGTTGACCACGCGTTCGTTGTTTGCATGGCCGGCCCTTCGATGGGCGTCTTCTATTAGCAGTCTGGTAAACGGGTGCTTGCCGGTAATATGACCGGCTTCTTCTTCGTGTCTGGAACCGCAGCGTGCCCGATCCTCCCTTTCACTTTGAGAATCTGGTCTTCCAAGTAAGGGTCCAGTTTATACAGGCTACTGGACTTGGGCTCTGGTCTTCCTTTTTCCAACAGTCTTATTTCTTCTGCGTAGTCGTCGAGCTGCGCTTGTTTCACCCAGGTCTTCTCAGCCTTTTCTATCAGGTCGACGGTCATCTGGCTAGCTCGATTTTTGTACTTTTCCTTGAAGAGAAAGAGTACCGCTGTAGTTCGTATCAGCTTCTCATATGAGGAGAATCTGCTTATGTCGGGCAGATGAGAAGCGTGTTTCTTTTCTGTGACTACATAAGTCACTTCTTCCTCTTAGTCTTCTTTCCTGGCTTTCTCTTTCGGCCAGAGTTCTTTTTCATCATATAGAAATTCAGGCCCGGTGAACCATCTGTCTTCTGGTTTCATTTGTAGTTTATAATTAGGGCGCGTTGCATCATCTGCCACGTTTTGTTCCGTGGGCACCCATCTCCATTGATTGGCATCGGTCAGCTCCGCTATTTCGCCCAAGCGGTGTGCCACGAAGGGTGTGTACTTGATGGCATCTTTTTCTATCCAACGCAGAACGGTTTGTGAGTCCGTCCAATACGTCACGTTCTTGGGCTTGTCTCTATGCTCTCTCACGCTTATTTCCGCCAATCGTGCGCCGATCACTGCCGCTTGGAGTTCGAGTCGAGGGACGGTTACTGGTTTTAATGGTGCGACCCTTGCTTTTGCCGCAACCAGGCTCACAGTCACTCTTCCATCTGGTTTCAGGATCCTCCAGTAGGCGGTCGCCGCGTATGCTTGTTCACTCGCATCACAGAAGACATGGAGCTCTATGTCGTCTTCAGAGCTTTTGCCGTAGCATCTTGGGACTCGCAGTTTCGTGGCCATGCTCAAACCTCGGAGCCATTCTTCGAAATGTTGTGCGTCTTCTTCGGGAATCACTTCATCCCATCCCACTCCGTGTCTCCACAGGTTTTGAAGTATGATTTTACCCGTGATAGTAAAATGGCTGATGAGACCGAGGGGATCGTAGACGGCCATCACTGCTTCGAGGGCTTCTCTTTTCGTCGGCGCTCTGTCTCTCATCCTCACTTCAGGTGCTAGACGGCTAAGCCCTGTGTTGAAGCCTAGCTCATCTTGATCCGTCAAGCAAACCAAGTGTCTTATCGGAGTTTTCCTGTCTCTGACCAAGCTTCACTTCGGCTTTGAGCACTCGTTTTTCTGTAGCCACGTTGTCCACCACATTAGGCCTGTTAGAGCACCATCCACGGAGGTTGAAGTGTGCATTCTCATGTATCTTCATGACCTCTTGTGCTGTTCTTATAGCTTCTTGCTCTGTGGCGAAGCTATCGACGTAGTCATCCATGTAGTGGCTCGATGTTATTTCTTGCACAGCGTTGGGGTATGTTTGTGCGTATCGTCTCGCGTTGGCATCTCTCACTGAGTGCGCGATGAACGGCGAGCGCGATGCCGCGTCAAAAACCAGCCGCGTCTTTCCCGGCTTGTTAGGGTTCACGACCGGGAAGTGTGGCAGGTACCATATCTTCTTGCTTCGTTCCTCTTGTCCATCGCACTCTTGGGCATAACCTTTATCGAGGAGGTTTCTTACTTGAGCGCGATACTGTGCAGCGAAATCCGAAGAGGCGTCCATCTTTTTTTCTATCATATTTAGTCTCTTCACGGCACAGTGATAATTATTGGGCATCGGAGCGTCTTCATCTCTCCATGGCAGACCCACTTCGAAGTGTTCACCAACCTTCCTCATTGTTCGTTGGACCACGTCGATTGCCTTTTGGTCTTCTGGTCTGACTTTCTTTGCCAGGGAGACTCCAAGGGCATCAATCCTGAAGTGTGCTTTCACTATTTCTTCTACGCGCCGTACATCTTCTGTCTGTTTCTTCGCAGACACGTCGTAGATATGAAGCACTAGTTGACCCTCCTTTTGAGTCAACGCTGAGCGTGGCGCCGTCTCATGAATTACCCATCCCAGTTGGGTATACGAGGCCGCAGGCTCATTCTTCTTGCCCATGCGTAGTTTTCGCGTCACGATCAGGTGCCAATTGTCCGCACCTATCAATACTTTCGGTGTGGCTTCGTCAAAGAATGCGTCCTTTTGTATGTCTCGGAGGTGTGGATATTTGATTAACATTGATTTATCTACTGTCTGACCATGAAGTCGTAGATCCTTCATCGTTCGTGCGCGTAATTCTTGATAGTCGCCGTTCTGACCACGAATTTGTAGTTTGACCTCTTGACTGTGTTCTTCGTGTGGCTGTGAGGTCACTCCTTGTATTTTGAGTGAAGAAATTGGCCCTTTCACTTGGATACGGCGTGTTAAATCCTCGTCGATGAGTGAGATCGTCGATCCTTCGTCCATTAGCGCGAACGTGGTCACTTGACCGCCTGGTCCTTTCAAAACGACGGGGCACATCTTTAAGAGTACGCGATGCGGCGCGTCGCTGCTTGCTGAGACAGTCATCACGGACTCCGCTGTCGGTTTGGCATCCGTCGCTTTTTCTTTGGTGTCTCGTTGCAACATCTCTTTGTGGAGCAGCGCGTGATGCGGGCGGGTACAATTTTCTTTGCCACATCGCTTAGCTCGGCAGTGCTCTCGTCGGTGGCGATTATTCAGACATTTAAAGCACACTTTCTCCGTTCGTGCCCATTCCCACCTGTCGTCGACACTCATCATTGAAAACTTGGCGCACTTAGGCACTTCATGGTCCCCAGCACAACACAGACATACGTGTTTCTTTTCATCTTCTTTTTCTGTCGTGGCGTAAATAACTTCTCTGCCCGCTTTCCTTTTTGTGCTTGCTTGCACCACATTTTTCTGTTCTCTCTTTGGTGCGGGCGTGGGCGTCGGGTTTGTGAAGGCGTACTTCATTGCACGGTCAGCCTCCCGCATCAGGAACCGAGATAATATCGTAATTTCAGGCTCACGTGACGTTTCCACTGCCTCAGAAGCGTAGTCGCACCACCTTGATTTCACGTGCGGGCTTAATTTGTCCACAACTTCACGCACTAGCATCGGGTTCCATAAGTATCCGCGGTTGTCCATATTGGATAGCACACACACTATGTTCTGTAGCTTGACTGCGAACGAGTTTAGTTCACTTGCCACACTAGTGAGCCGAGGCAACTTCTTTATGTCCTCCGTCACATGGTCCATTGATATCTCCGGTCTTCCATAGTATTGTTCTAGCGTCTTCATAATTGTCCGTGGGTCAGACGCAGAGTACAGGAGCGCGGAGACTGCTTCCCTTGCTGGACCTCTGACGCAGTTCCTCAGTCTCGCTAAGTTTTCCATCGCGGCGAATTTGTAGACACTCGATGAATCTTCATAAGCTGCCTTGAATGGCAGCCATTCCGTAGCTGCTCCGGTGAACACAGGTAGCTCAGTCACTTGTCGTGGCGGCGGGCGTACACGCATCATTTTGTCCAGCGTGTCGGCCAGTTGTTCAATGCCTCTTCCTACTCTGTGTTCCCCTCTTGTGGGTGAACGTGAGATCGAACGTTGTCTCCTGCGTGGCATGGCAGGCGTCGTAGCGTCGACACATGTGTTCGGCTCTGCGGCGGTTCGTTGGGCGGCGGGGTGCGTCGGCTGAGTTCTCACTTCGGTGACTGGTGGGTGGGCTTGGTCAATACTTTGCAGCCACTCATCCACCCTGTCTTCACTCCTATGTCTGGAGCCCTCTTCACGAGCCTCTGCCTCTGCTTCAATCGCCGACACTTCATAATCGAACCGTTTGTTTACTAGGGCCTTTTCAATTTCCAATTGCTCGTTCCTAATTGCAGCAATTCTTTTTTGTGCCTCATATTCCGCTAGTTTTACTCTTGCCACATCACTGCTATAAGATCCCCTTGATCTTATCGTACTTGCGGTGTCTCTCATTGACCTATTTGCCGTCATTGTTCTGACAGAGTCCTGAATTCTTGGCTGGAACGACGTGCTTGGAGTGACGAGTTGTTCTTCACGCATTGTTACGCTCGCGATCGCGGTTGCTCGACTCGCCGGTACGTGGCGTGGAGCGGGTGCGGTAAGCGCGGCGGACGCACCAGACGGTGGCACAACTCCTCCCGTCGCGGCGGTGGCATAAAGACATAAAGACATATTTATTTCCGCATTTTGGTTGTTTACAACACTTATACATGTCAAAACCCTATTCTAGATGATGCCGGCTTTTCCTAGCTAAATGACTTCTTGAGAAGAAAGGCCGAAACAAACTCAGAGTAATTTTTTTTTGTCACTTCATTTTGTTTAGTATTTTCTTCATCTTTTAAAGTCCAGACAAAAAAAAGGGTTTAGTATGCAAGTACAATGCAGGAAATCATCTGACGCTTTTGACTGACTCGGCCCACTGATGGCCCGCATTCAACAGCAATCGTACGGCTCAACCTTGATTGAGGGAGCCAGCACGATCTGTATCACTATGCCTCCACGCCATCAGAAGGTGTATGCATAAGCATGTCAGCCTAAGCCATCAGACAGGTTGCCACAACTATTTGTTTATATGTTTAATAATGCCCACATCATACTCACAACTTTACAAGCTAATACATAGTAAAATACATGTTGCAAACAATATGTAAAAATAATAAAATTTTAACAATAAAATGTCATATTATATTTAAAATGTCAAAAAATATTATTGAATGTCAGTTTAAAAATAATAATATATTACTTAAGTAATTTTAAATGTCAAAAGAAAATAAATAAAATAACAATGTCAAATCAAACAATGTCAAAACAAAATAAATAAAATTACAAATGTCAAATTAAAAATGTCAAAATGTAAAAATATAAGTATTACAAATGTAAATAAAAATATCTTGTCACTAATTTCAAAATGTCAAAATTCATAATTTTTAAACTCAATTCCAGGCATTTTTGTCTGCTAAATAATCTTTAACTGTGTAATAAGCTTTTGAACACAAGCTCTGTTTAAAATACTTTGAATTTATTAATACTTAGTTCCTGAATATTGCCTGGAATTTTGTTGTAAAAACTTATGCTTTGACACTTGTAGGAGTTACTTATTTTTTGTAGTCTAGTTGAAGGTAGAACAAGTTTGTTTTTATTTCGTGTGTTTAATTTATGAATGTCGCTGAATTTGGAAAACATATTTATATTTTTCCTGACATATAACAAGTTCTCATAAATGTATTGAGATGCGACAGTCATTATCTTAATTTCTTTAAATTTTTCCCTCAGTGAATGCCTTGAACCAAGACTGTAGATTGCACGAATAGCCCGCTTCTGCAGTACAAACACAGTTTGAATGTCAGCTGCGTTGCCCCATAATAAAATGCCATATGACATTACGCTGTGGAAATAACTAAAATTTACTAATCTGGCCGTATCTATATCAGTTAACTGACGAATGCAGAGACTACTGCAGAGCTAAGTCTATTCGACAACTGACCTATATGTGGGCCCCACTGTAGCTTAGAGTCTAAGGTTATGCCTAAGAATACGGTGTTATCTATAAGATCCAACTCTTCTCCATTCAAACATATGTTAGGTTTAACTTGTTTTACATTCGGTCTTGAAAATCGTATACATTTTGTTTTTTTTTCATTTAACAGTAAATTGTTAGCAGTAAACCATTGAACTACTTTAGAGAGAGCGTTATTTACATCGTCATTATTTGATTGTTGTCGTCTAAGTTTAAAAATAAGTGATGTATCATCAGCAAATAACACTATCTCTTCATTATTTTGCATAATGTATGGCAAATCATTAATATATACAAGGAAAAGGAATGGACCAAGAATTGAACCTTGCGGCACTCCCATTGTGACCACTGAACCCATAGAAACTTTTCCATTTACCTCAACTCTCTGTATCCTATTACTCAAATATGATGTTAGGAGATCCAAAGCAGTGTTCTTAACTCCATAGTAATGTAATTTCCTGATCAATGTTTCATGAAAAACGCAATCAAAAGCCTTTGATAAGTCACAAAAGACTCCCAGAGCATCATGCGACTCCTCCCAGGCATCAAAAATACTATCTAAAAGCTCAACTCCAGCATCGGTAGTTGAGCGACCCCTAGTAAAACCAAATTGTTTTTCATGTAACAGCTTATTGTTATTAAAATGAATTTGAAGCTGATCTAGAATTAATTTTTCAAAAATTTTACTAAACGTGGGTAGCACAGATATTGGCCTATAATTTGTGGGGTCAGATGTGCTACCTGATTTAAATAACGGAATTACTTTACTACTTTTCATTTGATCAGGAAACACACCACAGTCAATGCATCTATTGAAAATCATTGCCAGTTCAGGTGCTACTGTGTTGATTATGGATTTCGTAATCACAACAGAATTGCCCCAAAGATCACTAGTCTTCTTCAAATTAAGACTATTAAAAGTTTTTACAATATCTCTGTCAGTGACATAACTAAAACTAAATTCAATGTTACACCTATTGACATTTTGTTTCAATAGAGATTCGGCGTCAATAGGGGACGAGTTGAGGGATTTAGTGGTTGAGACTGGAATGTCTGTGAAGAAATTTTCAAATCTCAAAATCTGACTTTAATATCTTTTTATTTAATTGAAGAGTGTAATCGTTACTTTTAATCTTGACCCTTCCAGTCTCATTGTTTATAATATCCCACGTTGCTTTTATTTTATTGTCACTGTTTTTAATTTTTGATTTTAAATAAAGTGTCTTAGCTTCACGACAAATCTTTTTAAATAACTTGGAATAATTTCTTAAATATTGACAAAATTGTTCATCATCATCGGCGGGCGGTGCGGTCACCGACACAGCGGCGATGGGCGTGGCACTGTCGATTCCACTTGCGGGCACTTCATGTTGGACGCGCGGCAACGCAGACGCAATGGTTGAAGGTGATCTCGGTGGCTCTTCGAATGTTCGGCGACGTCGGCTGTCGTATCCCGATTCTGCCTCACTCTCTTTGGCCGCAATACTCCTAGTCTTCATTTTCAGGAACACTGTACTTGCGTATTTTCTTTATCTTCAACTCGTCAGATCCGACTGTATCCGGCGAGCGTAGGACCAAACTGTCAAGGTGGACTGTAGTTTTTATCTTCCAAAGGAATGAAACGCCTGGCTTGATGGTGAGTTGATTTAATTCAATCTTGATCAGGATCGGCTTGTTGCTTCGGATTTCTTGAGAGAACTACTGCTGACTGAACTGAACTACATTGGTGCAACAAACCGTCCTGCTTATGTTCTATTTTACAGGGTGCAAGTAGTGAGTGGATGTGAGCGCAACGCATTCAGTTCGACCAATCACAGCGCTTCGTCTGATTTTTACTTGTGGTGGCGTTCGGACAGGTTTCGACATGTTCAAACCTGTTCGATCGTGCTCGCGTCCACTTTACATCGTCATGTTTTGATTTCTTATTTACTATGGGATAATAAAACAGCCTTAATCGAATTACAATAAACATTTCCCTACTCTCAAATCGTTTTTATTGAATCATCCTTATATCTACTTAAGTCTACTTATATATTCATATTTATTTACATTATTTATGATCATTACTTAATTGTATTACAAAGCTACGACATCCGTAACAGCTACCATGGATTATTTGCATTCAGATATAATATGGCCGATAATATTCTAATTTAAGCCCCCACTCAAACATTGAGGTCAAAGTCTACGAATGGAGAGTAACCCGAAACGCTACAGGCTATTATTAATTTGGGGACACAAAACACGAAAAACTTTAACGAATATTGAACTCCATTCGCTCCCAAACTCGTATTCTAAAAGTAGATACTTAATTAGAAATTATTTGCTGTTACAAAACGACCTGCGGCAAGTGTAACTTAGGAGTACGTGCAAATACAAGGACTTTCTTGGTCGATTTTCTGCAGACTGATACCCGCCATAAAAGTAAAATAGTTGAAAATTTAATCTGGCACAGAGAGATTAAATAATGAGTATGTTGACTTTTATGTACGCTTTTTATTCATCGTATATTTTCACTTTATTAGTTACTCAAAATAATTATTCATCATCAGCCTTTAACAGTCCACTGCTGGACTAGGCCTCTCCTTTGAAAGGAGGAATTGGCCTACTATACCACGCTGGCCAAAAGGGTTGGTATAGGATTTATATCGAGTTCTCCTTCTCTTACAGTGCTGTTCTATGCATAATATGCTCCCTCTGTCGGCTCTTACGACACCCATGGCACAGTATAAAGACCTACAGTAGTTCGACGCCTTTGATCTCGTAGAAAAAGCTGACAACGTCGAGACATGGGTAAGGAGGCTAGGGTTGCCACATGTAAACAATACCTACTTATTCAAACACCGTCTATTTATTTAAGAAAATTAATACAATTGCTACGCTACATGAATATTATAGTGTAAATCACTTATTTATTATATTACAATAATTAACGATAGATAATTATTATAAAACAGTTTGCATTAATTCGTGTCGTGACACCTTTGCAAACAAAGTGTCAGTCAGCACCTATTTCATCCCGCAGGTGTCGTGGGAGGCGGTTAAGGATATGAAGCATTTTTCAGATATCGTTATCGTACAAACCAAGTTAAAATAAAGCGATTGACATAGCGGTCGTTTAATGGATGGGTAACCGATTATCGATATGAAGTATTTTGCAGTTTTTTTTTTCGTGCAAACTACGTTAAGGTAAAGCAATAGACATCACGGTCATTTTATGGATGGGTTACCGGGCTATGAGATTACGGAGAACATGACTGTGTGGGCTTATAAAAGGCCAAACATTTCATCATTTTTGAGCTAGGACGCGCCGTTACCACGATACATTGTAGTGTTTTTATTTTTTATTTTTTTTATAAAGGGGGGAGGTGTAGTGTGTAGCTAGCCTAACCTCCTTGTATATTGTAATATTAGTCTGTAAGTTTATGACAATATAGCTCTATACCTCGAACCATCAACACGTCTTTGATTTCCATCTTTTGCAACATAATAATACTTGATAGGTGTAATAAGTACCTAATACAAAGGTACTAGGTACTTATTACATGAAATTAAAATCACACTTGAATCGAATATTTCCTTACACCGCATATTTTATTACGTCTGCCATGTTGTTTACGGACAGTAATTACTACTTTATTCTGTGATTAGGCCAGACATGAGATATTGTAAAAAGTTAGTAGATTAGTAGGTACGTGCACATTATTTTTGGTGGTTATATGTACATACATTTCAACATAATATAAATAATTATAATTAATGAAATTTTATTGTTTGGTATAAGCAAAATAGATGAATTCGCAGATTTTTTAAATCCTTATAATATAATATAATATTCTACCACATTCACACAACACCATCTAGTCCCAAACTAAGCAGAAGCTTGTACTATGGGTACTAGACAATGGATAAACATACATATATACTATTTTTTTTTGTAAATACATACATATTATACATAGAAACACCCAGACCAAGACAAACATCCATGTTCATGCACACAAATGTTTTACTTGAGCGGGAATCGAACCCGCGACCTTCGGCGTAGCAGTCGATTACACTCCCGCGGCGCCAACCGGTCGTCAACTTATTTATTTAAATCTTTAAGCAGCATAAATAATTGCAATATCTCACAGCACAAGTCGTTTGCACTATTTTAATTAATATTCATAAGCAAATAAATATGCAACGAACAAAAAACAATTACGCACCAGCCCCCAAAAACATGTACTTAGTTACGAACTAAGGTGATAAACGTAACTAGGTACCGCTTTTCCCGCGTCTCACCTCTTGCCCCCCGCACGATTGACCTGTCTAGACGCTTTCGTCAAACGACTGTGGATTATTAGACTGTGCCCATGGGATGATATGGGGTGGTGACAATCCGTATTCTTAATCCGTCACCACACGGACAATAATTAGCTATTTTGTTAAATAGAATAGAAATATGTTAAATAGATTAAATAGTGGTGGACATTTGGGACACTTTTGTTAACGCACTTTTTTGCTATTAGTCTTTTATGACATTTCGTTTTATTTTAAATAAATCTCAAAACAAAACGGGTGCTTTACAATCAACAAGTACTATCTATACCTCCATGTAAAAAAATCCTTGTAAGGGCTATTCTTCGGGACAGCTGGATATAAAGGTGTTTGCTCCATGGACTGCAGGGACCCTAGTTCACACAGCTCCTCCTGATCGAAGGTCCTTGATATCAAAGCATTCGCACTATTCATATCAATTTCAATAAAATCAAATCATTCTGAAATTATAATAATTCTTCTTTTTTTCATACTTTGGACTTTACACACATTTAGGCCACCCCCACATTGGGCGTCAGCGTCAACGCAGCGGCACCTGGGCGACTACGCGGCGTCGACGCTGTCGGCCGAGGTGCCGGTGCATTAACGCTGACGCCAATGTGAGGGTGGCCTTTAGCAACGAACACAAAGTACATCCAGACTTGAAGCGACATTTTGTGGATCAAACAGTGTATTCTCGTGTCTATCTTAACTACACATCACACTACTTTGCCCCAGTTGTAGACGGCGATCATTTAAACTTCTTTACCATAAGTACGGGTTGTCAAAATAACATAATACACTTTGATTTATATGTCGTGAAAATCCTGTTTATAACATGATTTACTACTGATACTGAATGTTTGATGATTTTTATTTCGACTTATAGGTATCATTTTTACCTCGCGTAAATCTAAATTTGCCATATTATTTTAATACAACGATTATGAGATATGTTATGAAGCCGTTGAAAGAGCAACATTACGACGATTTGAAACACAATGAAAACTCTTGCAAATCCAGAAAAATACTAGTATAGCGCGTTATATTTCGTTTCAGTAGCTATGGTGCCTAAAAGCAACATAACACAATACTAGGATTTTACGCAATATCACCTTTCAATAAAAATAAATTACCAAGTCAATTCTAACATTTTACTAAATTACCTCCTTTTTGCACCATCCTTATGCCCTGAACTAAAGGTTAATACTTTCTTTTGACGTAACTCGTCCTCTATCGGGGCGTTTCTTTTGTTGTAGTAGTAGGATGGAGTCTGCAATTTATACATACGTTTGAGGATTTCGAAGTTATGGGACGGTCAAAATGAATGGATAGACCGTGGGTCGCATGAATGGGAAAATTGAGAATATTGACAGTGCTTTAAGGTGGTTAACCTATTATTTATAAGGTACAATGCATCATGTATCTGGTTGCGTAGTTACAGTAAGTTACTTAGGGATGCAATGTCACACTTTTTTTTTTTTGGTGTCGGGTTGGAAAATCCTCATGGAGTCCCTCCGCCCCGGGAGAAGGACGAAGGGGACTGTCAGACTCTTACTGACTAAAAACCAACCCGTGTTCCTCATGTACCCGTGTGTCGGATGGTAGGGATTCGCATAAGCATTCGTCGCTACCCCCCGACGGGTATTGGCCCGCGAGATGGTCAGGCGGGCCCCGAACAAAACTCTCCAGGCGGCGGATTAAGGTGTTGGGCTCCGCCGCCAAAACACTCAGCGGCCGCAGAGGATAGGGAGGACGGCAACGAAACACCGCATCTCCTCTTCCTCTGCGGCCCCATCGCGATGCATCGAATGCTGCGCCCCCATTTGGTCGCGGGAGATAGGGCGCGCGGCAACGCAACACCGACACGCCTCTCCTCCCGCGACCGCACCCGACTGCGAGGGACAGACAGAACTGTCCCCCGCACCCGCACCGTTGGACGCATCCTGCGCAGGCCCCGTCAAACCCACGCGGAGCGTCCCCTCCTGGATCCCTCTTAGCTTCACCGCGGGTTACCAATCCACGGTTACTGAGCCACCCCACCACGACAAGGTGGAGATCCCACGGGGGGAGGATGCAAGTGATGAAGGGAGCCCCGCAATAAAGGATTTCCTTCACGTAACAAAAAGAAAACGTGCAAGAAGGAAGACATCGTGAGTAATCATGTCTGCGAGATCTCCCTGAAGTTTTCAAAAAATACATATAAAGTTTGTCAATTCACACTAAACTTAACCATTGTGGTTTACTGGCCTAATCTTCTCATAATTTTGATGTTGAGACTGATGGCGATGACCAATAAATAGTTTGTATGTAACTAGTATTATTGAAGGTAAGATAATTTATTTTAAATATTTGCACAGTGTATTGTCGTAGGGTATTCCATTGCGGAGAAATGCAGCCACTTACATGCCGATGCCGACACTCTAACAACGTTTATTGTACAGACTAATTAAGACTAAAGCTATCCGAGTAATTTAAATCGTATTGAAGAAAAAATTCAAAGAAATGAAAATTCCATTAGTATTAGAATTTTGGCGGAAAATTCGACCGCCATGGGCCTCAGTATCATGTACTGAATCACGGTTATCGGTTTTCAGTACGCTGTACCTTACATCCATTATACTATATTATGTTTATGATGGGATGATGGCTGGCACATGCGTCATACTCGTGAACGGGTGCTACTTGCGATGACTGATCGATGACGGTCTTGCGGGCTGGTATTAGATTTTAATATTTAACTGCATCATTTCCATCATGGTTCTGATCACTTTCGCGGATTGCCTGCATTATTAGGTATATATAATGTAAGTGGATGCTCCTGTTTCATCATGTCTATTCTGAGGAGGCTAACCAAAACTATTATGCTTGAGTATTATTATGTATAGTAAATATATACAAGTGATATAGAAGGTGTAACAGTTGCAGCACCTTACAAAATGTAAATTGTGTATTATGCAAAACCTGGCTGTACAAGTTAGGGCCTAACCTTAGATAGCTCTTAAGTTTAGCCCTAAGCTTGCACGTACCTAAACCTAGACTTATCCTAATTTAAGCCTACTGGTTCCTATATCTAGCCAAATCTATCTTATGATATACCCATCCCTATTTTAGATCTAACTCTAACCTAACTCCCTAGTCTACCCTAGCCCTGTTAGGTATATTGTATAGCGAGGCCGTGTACACTGTGGTCACACAGACTGTCGCGTATACAACCCTAATCCCTAGTTCCCTAGCAGTCCCTGGGATCCCTGGGCCGGGATATCTGTCGCCGGGAGACTTGCGGCAGACGGAAAGTGGGTAGGATTAAGGTGTAGCGGAGTGGGTTATCTCACTGCCGGTCGAGCAGACTCACAAGACCGATCAGGGTGACGGCTAAGGGTGTCTTGGCCGCAGTGAGAGGTGTGGGGTAGGGTATGAGTCCAAGCCGGGAGTGAACTTGTGACTGGTTTATTTCTTAAAACTATAATCTTATATACTAAACTTGTTCTATGTACACATATACACGTATTTAGTTGTGTGCCGTCGGTGTATTGTGCCGATGCAGCATGTCTGAGCCGACCGCCGTACGTGATAAATTACATGATCTTAAAATATCACGCATCTTCCTCGGTGATAAGTTGGATGTGTGTTGGAATGCCAAGAATGTCATGTTCATGTTTGAACATTCTGGCGTCTCCCGGGATAGGCTTCAGGAAGGTCATGTTCCGGCGTGAACACTGGCGATGAAAAAGAGTGAGTGTGAGTTTTATTGCCCGTTCTTTCTCATGGTTCTACCTATTGCTTGGCGAACGTGGCAGTAAATGTAAATGTAGAAGCATACAGTAATAATGTTTTAAATTTGAGTAAGTATAAGTAATTATTTTATAAATTTATTATATTGACGTTCATAAGCGTCACATTGTGACCCAAATGAATAAAGTATTTTGAATTTGAATTTGAAATTTGAATTTGATGAGAAGTAATTTCTGACGACACATAAGGCCCTACTATAAAAGAAAAGAATACTCATTTTGTCAATGACAATCAAGGCTGTAAAAGTTTTCTGCTCAATAAAATGCTTGAGCGTTGGGGGATAAATGCTCACGCCATTTATTCGGGTTGTAGCTGTATCTCCATGGATACACGCATTTATACTTGATTTATGTAACAACTTTGCCAGGTTAGAATATAATTGACTAATACGCTGTGTTTCTAAATTATGTGCTTCTTAGCTTAATTATTCTTGAGTATAATCATGGAGGTAATACAGTATCATATTGTGACTCTTCACGTAGACATCTTTTTTCATTTAATTTTTTTTATAGTATAAGGCGGCAAACGAGCAGACGGTTCGCCTGATGTTAAGCAATTACTGCCGCCCATGGACACAAGCAACACCACAGGAGTCACAAGTGCATTGCCGCCCCTTGGGGTTGGGAAAAAGGATAGGATAAGGAGTTGGATGAGGGAGAAGGAATAGGGGATAGGGCCTCCGGCACTCTCACTTACCGAACGAAACGCAACAGTTTAGGTACTGTTACTTTACGTTGATTTTCTGTGAGAGGTTAGTACTTCCCCGGTCGAGCCGGCCCTTTCATGCTGAAATCAGCAAGGCTCTACTACCTAGAAAAATTGTTTTAATTTTTTTATTGGACTATTCCACCTTCTTGGCTATTCCAGCCACGAGACGAGTTTTGTGTGTGTGAAACATGCTGAATTAAGGTAAATAGGAGTGCCGTAGGTTGAGGTATTTAATTTAATTTCCAACATAGCATGACAGTTCTTACGTATAAAAGCTGTTTTGTGTTACAGACCCTATTATAAGACCTATAGTTATCTAGCGTAGCCTGATGATCGTGATCCAAACTTATAAAAGAGAGGCATAAAGAAAAAATGCAAAATATTAATATTAATTTTCAGTGTTTACTGATTATAAAAAATATTAAAATACATGCTTACCTGTAACCAAGATCTCGCGTAACCGATATCTTCGTAGATCAGTTCCAGTGGACTGTCCAGAAGTTCCTTTAAAGAGTTGATAGAAGGTGGAGGACCGTTCAGCAGCCAGCTCACCACAGAGCTGGTATAGTAATTGTATATGAGGACGCATGATAGACCAGTTACTAGGATTGTGACTTTTCCAGCTGAAAGAATAATTTATACTACTGCAATAATAATTTGCTATACTACTGCATCCTATACACTGACAGTGGCGGTAGCCTATTGGAGATATCAATACACTTCCCCCCCGTGGGATCTCTACCTTGTCGTAGTGGGGGGCTCAGTAACCGTGGCTTGGACATCCGCGGTGAAGCTAAGAGAGATCCCGGGAGACGACGCTCCGCGTGGGCTTAGAGGAGCCTGCACAGGATACGTCCAAGGGTGTGGGTGCGGGGGACAGTTCTGTCTGCCCCTCGCAGTCGGGCGCCGTCGCGGGAGAAGAGGCGTGTCGGTGTTGCGTTGCCGCGCGCCCTATCTCCCGCGACCAAATGGGGCGCACCATTGTTGCGTCGTGGTGGGGCCGCAGAAGAAGAGGAGATGCGGTGTTACCAGGTTGCCGTCCTCCCTATCCTCTGCGGCCGCTGGGTGTTTTGGCGGCGGAGCCCAACACCTTCATTCGCCACCAAGGGGTTTTGTTCGGGACCCGCCTGACCATCTGGCGAGCCAATACCCGTCGGGCGGTAGCGACGAATGCTTCGACGATACCCGACCCTCCGACATACAGGTACATGAAAAAAAAAACAATAGACTGCAACGCAGAGTCTCGGATTCTAACCAGCCACTGAACAGTGGGCACTGACTTTTAGATAAAAATTATTGATCTGTTGTTCTAATGGTTATAGTGGTAGTGACTGCTAATCCGAAGGTGGGTTTGACTGCCACTCGAATAAGTTTTTGTGTGATAAGTGCAATCATTTGCCCGGCTTCTTAGTGCAATTTATATTTAATGTGTATTGTGTATTCAATATAATGTATTAGTCATCTGGTAATAATGGTTTATGCAGGATATGTCAAGTTTGGAATCAGATAACCATGTCTAAGTTGTCTTAGAATATTATTTGTTTGAAATAGAATTAGTTTTTATTATAAGTCAAATCGATTAGATCGATTGAGTAACGTTTTGTTTAGTCTATTGAAAATTTCTGACAATGGTCACACTGAACTGTCACTTCCGTTCGCCCCGTTGAGAAATTACCACGTTGTCGACTCGTACGTAAAATAAAATAATTGTTCGCCTTTTGAAAAGCACATCATTGTAGCTACGCGAATAGTGGTGAAATCAATTAAATTGCCGCCTTTTGACTCCCGGCACGGTTGTGACATATTGAATATTTTGTGAAAAGTTATTTGCTGGCAACGGTAAATTGATTGTGAACTATTGATTGATATTTGTGAAAATTGTGAATCTGGTATCGACTTCCACGTGCCAACGTGTCCTGAAAACGTCGCGTTTGAAGCTTAATAGCTAAGTATAAGATACTTCATTCATTTATTTTGGCCAATATACTTGTATGAATGTGTCTAATTTAGCTCAAGCCTGACATCAGCAAGGATAGCGGGTGAGTGAAACCCAATATTGATATTGATTGATTTAAATTCATCGCTGTGCAACGCAGTGCATTGTGTCTGGATCATTGTCTATCGTGGTCAGGTAGATGTATTACATCTTCCACTGCGCACTTCGGATACACCTTCCTGCCTGGCTACGGTAATTCTAGACATAATTTTTGGTGCAGAGCTGTAGTTGAAATTTAGCCGCTGTTGCATTACTGAGTATAAACTCAGATTGGTATGAGCTTGTATCTTATCACCTTGTAGACAGTATTGTAGTGTTTGTCAGGTCAGTTATTGTCTAAAATACATAATATTTAATTGTATAAGTTGACCTAGATAATTTGAAACACATTGTCACATAACCTCAATCAGTAATTGTTGATTTGTATTGTTGGAAAATCTAACTTAAATTTGTTGTTGCATTAATAAGTCAGTTTGTTTGGATACATAACAGCTGTATGTATCAATAAATTTAGTAAATTTAGTTTATTGCATATATTCATAAACATTGTAATAATCAAACTTGACCTTGCCACTTGGGCGGGTCACATTAATAAACTTTGTTTGTTATAATATAGATAATATTGCTAGGTAACACATATTCTGTGCTTACTTCATATTGTATATCATAAATAACACAGTTAGTCTGTCTGTTGCAAATAATTAACTAATTAAGTTGAAGTTTCAACTTTATTAATTTGTTATAAGTTATAACTTTGATAACTTTTGTGTTTGTTTCAATATACTGAAACTTTTAATTTTGTTGGGCAGTAAATACCTGTCACTTGCCTGCACTTGCAATAAACAGGCTAATACCTTGTTGGTTTCAAAGAATTAAGAAAAATTAAGTTTGATTGTTAATATTGTTTAACGCTTGTCCGGGCTCTTTTGAAATTTTGATTATGTCAGCTATCAAGGACTTGCGTGCGGCTGCTGGTGCTATTGCATCAGATTTGCGCTGGTTTGCCTCAGCCAGTGCTTTAGTGAACCGGCCTGATCGCCAGCAGGCCCTACTTCAAAGGTACGAGCGGATTGACGATCGCCTGGCAAGTGTGGAACAGCAATTCCGCACTTTCAGCACTTGCTGTCTTGAAGTGTCAATCAATGATTTCACCGCTGACCAGCGAAATAAGGTCAGCGAAGACTATGCCCAGGTCTTAGACCTGTATGATGCTGTCTCCAATACTGCGAGACAACTAGTTGCCGATAGGGAAGGGCAACCCGGCCTGAAGCAGGAGCTTCCTAGGTCAGCACCGGGGCTGGTGAGTAGGCTCCCTACTTTGGACCTCCCCCATTTTGATGGCTGCCTAGGAAGCTACCTGGGCTTCATTAACTTGTTCGACAGCCTGGTGAATGATAGGGCTGACCTTCGGCCGGCACAAAAGTTGGCCTATCTAATGTCGGTACTGGATGGGGAGGCTAAGGGCCTCATCCAGCATCTGCCCGTGTCTGACGAGGCGTACCAGACGGCTCGGGACCTAATCACCCGTAGGTACCATAACAAGCGTGGCCTCGCCGACACGCACATTGAGCAGATTTTGGGTTTGCCGACGCTCACCCGGGTCTCTGGGTTGCGCACCCAACTTTTGAACCCGCTTTTGGTGGCCATCAACGCACTTAAGTGCCTTGACCTGCCCGTGGACCAATGGTCCTATCTATTGGTGCACATTGTGCTGAAGAAGCTGCCTGCCGACCTGAGGTCGCGTTTTGAACAGCGCTTTGGTGGGGATAGCGCGACCCATCTGCCCCCCTTTGCTGACCTGGAGAAGTTCCTGGAGGATGAGTGCCGGGTCTTGGACAACTCCGGTGGTGACACGCCGGCTAAGTCGCAGCCGCCCAAGGTCAAGGAGCAGGCTCGCGTTCACACCCGAGCCAGTGTTGACCGGCGCCCTCCTCGCTTTGCAGTCACGCAGAGCCCAGTGGAGTGCTCCTACTGCAAGGTCACGGGGCACAGAACGGCCAGTTGTAGGGCATTCTTGGACCTGCATGTCGCCTCTCGTAGGCGCATCGCGAATGCCCGCCGCCTTTGCTTCTCTTGTTTGGGGTCCCACTACCAGCGAGACTGCCCAAATTCTCGCCCCTGTCCTCACTGTGGAGGACAGCATTTGGACATTCTTTGTATGAATGCCAGAGAGGTTGGCCGCTTGTCCAACCAGCCGACGCCGCGCACGGGCGGGTGTTTTGAAGGTGGCAGCCGAGGCTCACCGGCGCGTAGCCGAGAGTCGCCTCGCTCAGTTGATCGCCACTCGCCCCGCTTGGAGAACCGTAGCGTGCGCACGCCTCCTCTCTCTCGCGCACCTGAATGTGCGACCGCGCAACGTCACCAGCACCATGACTGCTGCCCCAGGTACTCCCCTCCTTTGGCGGAGCGTCCCCGCCTTGACTCGCGCCCACCTCGTTTTGGGCGGGTGCGTCATTATGACCCCCCACAGATGGCGCGCGGATCGAGTCATCGCGCTTTTGAGGACTTCAAGCCGCACCCTCATTTTGACTTGCCAGGTCCTGGCCAACGGTCGCCGCCCAGGCAACAATAGGTAATTAACTCCTGCCCTATAACGCCAACCTCCCCCATTGAGACCGTTATCCTACCAACGGTTGCTGTTAGGGTCTGGGGACCCACGGGGACCTCTGTTGTTGTCCGTGCTATATTGGACACAGGTTCACAAGGTTGCATTGTTTCCACTTATTTGGTAGGGCAGGTTAAATTAAATATGGGCTCTTTTCCGAATTGTATACGGGGCATAGGTGACGTAGCCTCTAATGTTGAAGGGCAAGTTAAAGTTTTGTTTGGCCCTGTTGAATCTTCACACCCGAGGATTAAAACCTCGGCTATTGTGTTGAAGAATATTTTGGGCATGCACCCACAGAAGCAGCTACCTGCTGCTGTGGTGAATTTGACATCGGGATTGGAACTGGCAGACCCCAAATTTGACACACCGGGACAAATCGACTTGTTGATTGGCTCTGATGTCCTCGGTGGAATTTTGATTGGTGGGAAACGGGTCTTGGTGCCAAATGGTTTGACTGCCATCCCGACCATATTTGGATTTGCTTTGATGGGATCTGTACCTAGGGACCCCCCTCCACCTGAACTTGACAATTTGTTGGCTGTAGGCTCCGCTCTCTCTGATGCGGTTCAGAGGTTTTGGGAGGTAGAGGAGCCCCCTCAAGTTGCCCGTTTGAATCCAGAACATGAGGAGTGCGAGCTGTTCTTCCAGAACAACACTGGTCGACTCCGTTCTGGTCGGATTATTACGAGGCTACCCTTCCTGTCTGTTCGGCCTCCGCTTGGTGAGTCACGACCTTTAGCCGAAAAGAGGTTGTTGGCCATGGAGCGCCGCATGGGTCGTGATCCGGAGCTCAGACAGAAGTACATTGAGTTCATGAGGGAATATGAACAGTTGGGACACATGTCTGTGTCAAATTTGGATTGGCGTTCGGTGGAGCATTGCTTTCTCCCGCATCATGCGGTGTTGAGGCCATCGACTGGCAAGCTGCGCACAGTTTTTGATGGTTCTGCGCAGACTTCAACAGGCGTATCCTTGAACCAGTGCTTGCATTCTGGTCCCAAGTTGGTCAAGGACCTTTGTGACGTCATCACCAGCTTCCGACGACATCAGGTTGTCTTTGTGGCCGACATAAAAATGATGTTCAGGCAGACGATTATCCACCCTGATGACCGTCGCTTCCAGCTGATCCTTTGGAGAGAGTCTCCTCGCGATCCCATGGTCGTCTACGAGCTCAATACAAATACGTACGGGTTAAGGTCAAGCCCCTACTTGGCAATACGTTCTCTTTGGGAGCTCGCAGACCGCGAAGGCCTACGTTTCCCAAGAGCCTCCGCCATCTTGAAGGACGATATTTACGTCGATGACATTTGCTCGGGCGCCTCCACAGCGGACGAGGCGATCCTCCTGCGGGACGAATTGATAGGTATTTTGGCCTCCGCTGGTTATGAGTTGCGCAAATGGATTTCCAACTCACCAGCGCTTTTGGAAGGCTTGCCAGAGGATCATCAGCAAGATCCACATCTATTTGAGATTGTTGACAACCCCGCCATGATGGCTGTTCTCGGCGTTCAGTACAGACCAGTCCAAGACATCTTTACATATAACGTAGACTTGAAATTGCCGTGTTCTTGGACTAAACGTCTCGTATTGTCTACTGTCGCCAGAACCTTTGATCCGAACGGTTGGATCTGTCCAATTATATTTTGGGCAAAATGCTTCTTGCAGAAGCTTTGGACAGCAGGATTGACCTGGGACGAACCTCTACACGGCACTCTTGTTGAGGAATGGACCTCTTTTGTATCCTCACTTCCTGCCGTCAACGAGATCTCCTTGCCTCGTCCCATCCTTCCTCCCGGGAAGTACAAGGCCACCCTTCACGGGTTTTGTGACGCCTCGGAACGTGGTCACGCCGCCGTGGTGTACTTGCGCACAGTTAGTGCCTCAGGTCAGGTGAGGGTTTCCCTGATCATGGCAAAGAGCAAGGTGGCACCCCTTCGGACATCTCTGACCATTCCAAAATTGGAGCTCTCGGGAGCAGCCCTTCTTGTACGCTTGTTGAACCACGTGTCCAGTACTTTGGGTAAAAGCATTTGCATTAATGGGACCTACGCCTGGACAGACAGCCAAATTGTTCTTTGTTGGTTGAAGGCTTCTGTCCACACTTTGGAGGTATTTGTCGCTAATCGCGTTTCCCAAATCCAGAAATCCGAAGTCAAACTTGTTTGGAGACACGTGCCAGGTGAGCTCAACCCCGCTGATTGTGCCTCGCGCGGATGCTTGACGCCTAGTTTGATAGGTCATTCGCTGTGGTGGGGTCCGGAATGGTTGAGTCGACCAGAAATTGATTGGCCTCGAACGCCAGTTTTGAATACTTCTAATTTGCCGGGTCTACGAACACTCGCTCTTGAGAAGGTAGAATGCGCCTTCGACCCCGATTTTTTGTTGAATCGTTACAGCTCCCTCGACAAGTTGTTAGGTGTCACTGCTTGGATAAAGCGTTTTGTTTTTAATTTTAGGCACCCACAACAGAAACGACTGACACCGTTTCTCTCACCACAGGAACGACAGGAGTCCCTCACCTTTTGGGTTCGTTCTGTGCAATTGGCGCATTTTGAAAAGGAGATTGCTATCCTTAAATCAGGGAGATCGAAATTGTCGGGAGCTGTATCTAAATTGAACCCCTTTTTGGACGAAACGGGTCTCTTGCGCGTTGGAGGGCGTCTCAAGAACGCCAACCTCCCTTACGGAGCACGTCACCCCCTTTTGTTACCTAAGGACGGTCATTTGGTACGCTTGTTGGTAACTGACCGTCACCTTAAAAATTCGCATGCTGGTTGTAATGCCTTGTTGGCCATTTTGCAACGCGAGTTTTGGATTTTGTCTGCCCGAAGAATTATTCGGAGTGTAGTCTTTCGCTGCATCCCTTGCTATAAGCTCAAGGCTTCTACCATGCAGCCCTTGATGGGGGACTTACCGGCAGATCGCGTAACTGAAAGCAGGACGTTTGACGGTGTCGGCACGGACTTCGCTGGTCCTTTTTTGGTGAAAACGTCGACACTTCGAAACAGCAAGACTGTCAAGGCCTACTTGTGTGTTTTTGTTTGTCTTTCCACAAAGGCCGTACACTTAGAACTGGTCTCCTCGCTTACGACCGAGGCGTTTGTAGCCACATTTGACAGATTTGTATCCCGCAGAGGGCTGCCTTCCTTGATCCGTTCTGACTGCGGCACTAACTTCAAGGGCACCTATAATTATTTGAATGATGTTGTTAATTTCCTTGAAACCAACAAAGCTGATATAGGTGATAGGCTTGCCCGACGTGGGATAAATTGGTTGTTTTCCCCACCAAATTGTCCACACTGGGGTGGTATATTTGAGGCCGCTGTAAAATCGGCCAAAACACACTTGCGCAGGACAATCGGTGAGTCTGTCCTTACATTTGAGGAACTCGCAACTGTGTTTTGTAAGATTGAGGCCGTTTTGAACTCTCGGCCATTGTGCCCGATCTCCTCAGATCCGAATGATTTGGAGGCCCTTACGCCGGGCCATTTTTTGATTGGTCGCCCACTTGTCGCCTTGCCTGAGTACCCCTATATTGATACGAGACCTGGTCGTCTCTCGCGTTTTGAATTGGTACGCCAGATTACTCAGAGCTTTTGGAAACGCTGGAATTTGGAATATTTGCACATACTCCAGCAACGCGTTAAGTGGACCGACAAGACCGATCCACCCAAGATTGGAGACCTCGTTTTGATCAAGGAGGCTAACCTTCCGCCACTCAGATGGCGCAGGGGGCGCATCCTTCGTTTGGTAACTGGGGCTGATGGAGTTCCCCGATTTGCTGAGGTCTTGGTGGACGGTTCGATTCTGAGGAGAGCGGTTGCAACATTGTCACGTCTACCAACCGATTAGCGGACCGGTAGGCCGGTCCGGGGCGGGTGGATGTTTGAAATAGAATTAGTTTTTATTATAAGTCAAATCGATTAGATCGATTGAGTAACGTTTTGTTTAGTCTATTGAAAATTTCTGACAATGGTCACACTGAACTGTCACTTCCGTTCGCCCCGTTGAGAAATTACCACGTTGTCGACTCGTACGTAAAATAAAATAATTGTTCGCCTTTTGAAAAGCACATCATTGTAGCTACGCGAATAGTGGTGAAATCAATTAAATTGCCGCCTTTTGACTCCCGGCACGGTTGTGACATATTGAATATTTTGTGAAAAGTTATTTGCTGGCAACGGTAAATTGATTGTGAACTATTGATTGATATTTGTGAAAATTGTGAATCTGGTATCGACTTCCACGTGCCAACGTGTCCTGAAAACGTCGCGTTTGAAGCTTAATAGCTAAGTATAAGATACTTCATTCATTTATTTTGGCCAATATACTTGTATGAATGTGTCTAATTTAGCTCAAGCCTGACATCAGCAAGGATAGCGGGTGAGTGAAACCCAATATTGATATTGATTGATTTAAATTCATCGCTGTGCAACGCAGTGCATTGTGTCTGGATCATTGTCTATCGTGGTCAGGTAGATGTATTACATCTTCCACTGCGCACTTCGGATACACCTTCCTGCCTGGCTACGGTAATTCTAGACATTATTAATACTAAATATATCTTAAACATATTACGCTAATGATCAATTTATTGATCGTGCTGCAGTAATCAATATGCTGAAGGTATCCATTTTGGATATCAACTTTCAAAGTGAAACTGTGTCAATTGTTAATGTAATTGTTTTGTTGGGAACTTTAATTCCCCAAAGTGGATCCCTGAAAGGTAATTGCGTCGTATTACGTTTGTCGATATTTTTGACTACCCCATAGGTGACGTGGCATACATTTTAATGTGAGAGTATGGGTATGTGATGCAGTTTAATGTAGGAAAAAATAAACTTTATTGCCAGCAGAGAAAAAGGTTATCCTAGAATATTAAGAGTATCACAAATAGTCGCCCTATAATCAACACACAGCTATCTGTGACTAAATTAAAGAAAGTCATTGTAATATAGGGAGTATTCAGATTGTGAATCAGGTAGAGTTGTCTAACTCTAACTGATTCACAATCTAAATACTCCCTAAAGCCTGGCGTCGACTACATTCGAACCGCGTCAAATCGCGCCGAGTCGCATTTTATCCGTGTGCGTTCATTACCCGCTTGACCGCGCACAAGTGACTATTCTCCCTTTTTCGAAATGCCGTAGACCGCGCACAAGTGACTATTTTCCCTTTTTGGTTACAGGGCTATACTCGGTCTGAATTGACTGTTTCTTTCTATTACGTAATGTTTTAAATTATTTTTCTCTGTTCTATTCAAATCATTGAACATTTCTTGATGCTAAAATTACGAAGCGAGTCTTAAAATCATTAACCCGGAACGAAAAAATAATGTCAAATGCCACTCTTTGTTTCGCGCGCTCCGTGATTACGTGCTTAGCGTATGCGTGTAATTAAATATTTTTATACTATGATACATGTTTTTTTAAATTTAATTCGGTGTAGATAGAACCCCTCTACAGTTAAAACTCATAAAATATGTATGTCATCGATTTACTTTTTAAAATAATCCTGTTTAAAATACACAAAGTGTTTTTTCCAACGATAGTCAATGTTCGCTGCTAAGTAATTACGTGCTTATCGTATGCGTGTAATTAAATATTTTTATACTATGATACATGTTTTATTTTATTTAATTCGGTGTAGATAGAATCTCTCTACAGTTAAAACTCATAAAATATGTATGTCATCGATTTACTTTTTAAAATAATCCTGTTTAAAATACACAAAGTGTTTTTTTCAACGATAGTCAATGTTCGCTGCTAAGTAATTACGTGCTTATCGTATGCGTGTAATTAAATATTTTTATACTATGATACATGTTTTTTTATTTTAATTCGGTGTAGATAGAATCCCTCTACAGTTAAAACTCATAAAATATGTATGTCATCGATTTACTTTTTAAAATAATCCTGTTTAAAATACACAAAGTGTTTTTTTCAACGATAGTCAATGTTCGCTGCTAAGTATAATAAATTAGAAAATAAATATCAACAAAGAATTCATACGACTTGAAAGAGTAATTTATAAGGTTGAAGAAAAACATCATTTCAACTTACTCATGTTACCGACTTATCAACAATAAATGTTTATGTTAGCGCGCCCATCTGGCGTGAGCGGTCAAGTGAATTCGGCGAATTGGCGCTAGCGGTCAAGCGGTTACAGACGAATCGAATCGAAGCCAGCAGTCAGCGTCGGCGACTGGCTGCTGTAGGTTGTGCTTGTGTTGTCAATGATGGATAGCTCGGACGAAGATATGTTCTTGTTTCAAATTCGTTCATTATTCCCGCTATTTCTTCCCATATATATTGTCTACGCTGCTCGTCATGATAATGAGTATCTTCATGATCATAATTTTTTTTAGACTCACGCCTGTATCACCGAAGGAGTAGGCAGATGTGTAATATTACACCCACATTTCGCCATGAATTTTTAGGTCCCACGTAATAAGGAGCGAGCCTATTGCCGTACCGGATACATTATCAGCGTCCGTGCTGCTACTGAGAATTTCCTAACGGAAAAACCCAATAACACTTTGTCCGACCCGGGAATCGAACCCGAGACCTCACAATCCCACGCGCACATTTATGCCGCGAGACTAATAAGGCACTCCTGATCATTAAGTTCAGTATATTTCTGAACTAGCGAAATTAGCTGTTAATTTCACTAGTTCAGAAATATACTGAACTCTTTATTCATTTCGGTAACTTTTTATGTAGGTATTTACTATTTACGCCATGTAGTACCCGTCTACACTCATCCGCTGACCCACGTCCACTGAGGCGCGCCGAGTCGAGTTGAAACACGTCGCCGCAGAAATTCGCCTGACGAGCGATGTGCGCGGTAGATTCTATTCGGCGCGCCGCGGCTCGTCGCTAATGAACGCAGGTTCATAGAAATATATAGGAGGCGACTTTCTGCGTTTCGATTCAGCTCGGCTCGGTGAGCCTAGTGGACGCTAGCGTTAATAAATAAATTTATATAACAGCTGTCGCACGAGTGATTGATTTCCACGGGGTAGCCGGGATCGATCACTCGCCGAGCAATTAAAGAGAGATAATTAGGTTGACTTACGGGAAATAAATAAAAAATATCACCAGGAAAGTTTAAACTCGCGTTATAATTCCAGTTATTCGATACAAAAAATAACTGACGATTAAGGCTAACAGAAGAGACAATTATCCAGGGCGTGGTCGACGTTGGCACTTCACAGGTCTTCAGATGATCTTGTACTCAACTCGGTGGTGCTGGCCGGAGCAAAAGGGCCGAAGCCTCGTGTGTCCCCTGTATTTATAGGGCCGGCGTGGAGGGGCGCGAGGGAACGGCCCACTGCTGTGCGTCACTCGTAGCGAGGCTCGCGGCGCAAGGGCGCGATGTGACGTCACACCCCCCCCCCCCCGTTAGGCCGGGATTTTCCCTAAGGAAAATTCCCTAGCCCAACGGGCGTAGCAGCCCTGAAGATACTCCCTGAAATTAGAGAAAACAAGGGCCTGAGTACCTTGAACAAGTGACAACCCTATACGCTAATTAGGATACCTAAATAATAATGACCCACGCTTGCATTCTTCACGCGTACAACGGCAGTCTGAATTTGAACATAAACATTTATCATTCATAACTCATCACACATACCTACATGTAAATGCCGAGGCCAGTGTAATAGCCTAATATTAAAGATAACAATCTATGGAGAAGCGCTTAGGGTAATTATTAGGTAATAATGATTTGTAGATATAAGAAACTTGATCTAGCCCTACGACTTATAAATCTTGGGTTCGGCCTTTGCCACTAGATAAGTAAACTTTTTGAATATAGTTAGGTATAACAACAGATTTTTCGTAAAGATGAACAAAAATAATACAAGCCGCAGACACGACCGGACCGCTCAATGTCAAAGGAAAGAAATTAATAAATATTTTGCTCTAATTAATAACTAGAACACGACCAGTAACCACCTTTTGAATGTAAACAATGGTGAGTCATTAGTTAGGCACTTATTTATCGGCGCGTCGCTGAGTGAACGCGCGTGCGTCATAACGACATCTAGGTACGATCTAAATGGTAGGTACTATTCGACTGTTCCGAGCTCGCGACGCACGGTTAATCACCATGATCGTTTATAAAATACCTATAATAACAATTTGATTATGGAATTTATACAGAATTAAGAATAACAACAGAACTTCAGAACAAGGCACGGCGAAAAACAATACGCCAATCAAGATGCAATTCAACAAATAGATTTGCGGAAAGAAAATACACATGCGAGACTCGAACTTGTATGCTCAGCTAATAGCGACCTTTTAACCACTGATCACAGGGTAAAAAAAAACAATATATTTAGTTTATGGTTAGTATTTTTTAAAACAATGTTCAACATAACATTTGAGTACACAATTGCGCAGCAATGCAATTGTGTATCTTTCAATTTGAAAAATAGTATTGTTTACGAGAAAAAAAAATATTTGCTACCCACCACAGAAAATATCAATTTATAGCAGGCACTACTACAAACGGTAATATAAATTAGAAACGTTCGTTTGAAAAAATTAAACAATGAATAGGTAGAAGGTATTCTTATTGTTGTTTTTATACTTTTATTATTCTTTGTAATTAATCAACTTTAAATCCTTGATGTGCCAATCGCCTAAAGGTTTTCCAGCCATGTCGTTAAGTTTGTATACTAGAGGTGATTTTTTTGAGGCAATCTTACATTTAATAAATTTAGGCGCCAATTTCTTGCTAAAGTATTTATCCTTATCACTAAGATGAAACGTTCTGCGCCAAACTATATCACCGACATTGAATTCTGCCTGTTTACGGCGAAGATTATAAGATGAACAATTTCGTTGGTGGGCCGACAACAGAGCTGAATGTACCTTCTCGAAAATAGGAGATAAATAGCCTAAAGTTTCGGCATAGCCGTCCCGTGGTTCAAGCACCATATCGGAATTAAATTCCTTATCAATATACTGAGAACCACATGTTATGACCTCCCTACCAAAAACAAGGAAATTAGGAGAATAACCAGTAACCTCACTAACTGCGCAGTTAAGGGCGAATTGAACTTTAGTGATTAGAGTGTCCCAGATTCGATGATCAGATTCTATGAAAGTTGAAATAGCTGTCATAATGGTTTTGTTGTAACGTTCAACTGAGTTAACGTGGGGAGTATACAACGGTGTAAAATGCAAATTTGGAATTTTATATTTTGACAACATACTTTTAAAGGTTGCGCTAATAAATTGTTTACCGTTATCTAAAACAATAGTAGATGGAATTCCATGCACCAAAAATACATTTTCCTCAAGAATTTTTGTTATCACTTCTGCAGTTGCCCGTTTAATGGGGAAAAGTAAACAATATTTAGAGAAACAACAACTGACCACAAATATAAAAGTGTTTTGTTTCCTGCTGGGAGGCAATGGACCAATCAAATCAATACTAATCGTCTGAAAGGGCTTTTGACATGATTTGGGTTTTCCCATTAGACCTAAATTTGGGTGATTTTGGTGTTTATGGGTGATACAAGGTTCACATGAACTGACGAACTTGACAACATCGTTGTACATACCAGGCCAAAAGTAATTAAGTGCGAGACGTTTGTATGTCTTAAAAATACCCAGATGTCCAGCAGTGGGCGAAGAATGATTCTCCCTTAGAATGTCATTTCTTTGGTCAGACGGAATAACCTCTTTCCATTGAAATTCTCTAGTGAGAGGGTTTAATGTTTTTTTAAAACAATACAATTTATTGTTTATTACTTGATAGTTAACAAAGGAAGTCGGAGAACTTAAACAGCCTTTATAGATATTTAAATACCAAGGATCATTAGTAGAAACTGGTAAATTCTGATTAGAATTAATATCTATATTTATATCGTTAGCAATAGCAGAAACGGGTAAAGAGCGAGACAGAAAATCAGGTAAAACGTTATCGGAACCCCGACGATGACGTATTTTGAAATTATAGGAAGATAAGCGAACTCCCCATCTGGCTAACCGGCCAGTAGGGTTATTCAAGGTCAAGAACCACTTCAAAGCAGCGTGATCTGTGTAAACAATAAACTTTTTACCATTTTCAACATAACAACGCCAGTGTTCTATAGCAGATAGAACAGCCAGGGCTTCGCGCTCTGTGGCACTGTAATTTTTTTCTTGCTTAGTGAGTGATTTGCTATAGTACGCTATGACTCTTTCCTCACCATTTAACCTTTGGCAGAGGATCGCGCCAAGTCCAAAATCGCTAGCATCTGAGTGTATTTCAAAAGGTTGCGAGTAGTCAGGACAAGCCAACACCGAGGAGGAAATCAAACAATTCTTTAGGTTATTAAAAGCCTCATTAGCCTCTGTCGTCCAACAGAATGGAGGTGCGTTTTTACTTTGAGATGTTAACTTATTTAAGGTTGCAGCAATAGAGCTAAAATTCGGTATAAAACGCCTGTGCCACGAGGCTGCGCCTAAAAAACGACGTACTTCTTTTCTATTAGAAGGAGTGGGATAATTTTTCATTAAATTTACTTTATCCGGATCGGGATGCAATCCACTAGAGTCGACAACGTAGCCTAAATATTTTAGTTTATCTCTAAAAAATTGTCATTTTTCGAGATTAATTGTTAAATTAGCGCTTTTTAGTTTATCAAGAATGCGTAATAAAGGAGTAATATGCTCGTTGTAACTGGACGTGATACAGATTATGTCATCAATAAAACAGAAAACCTTATTTTCAAATTCTGGACCATAAAATAAAATATCAACTAATCGTTGCTGAGTAGCTGGCGCATTCGTAAGACCGAAGGGCATTCTTTTGAATTGAAATGTGCCACGCGTAGGAATATAAAAGGCTGTTTTGCAACGGTCCTCTTCTTTAATTAATGTTTGCCAAAAAGATTTAGAAAAGTCTAAACTAGACAAGTATTTAGCATCTCTCAGATTATTTAAAATTTCCGAAATATAAGGCAAGCTATAAGCATCTTTTTTTGTAACGGAATTTAATTTACGACTGTCCAAACAGAAACGCAGTTCACCATTCTTCTTAGGGGTCAAAATGACCGGGTTTGACCACAGGCTTTCAGATCGTTCAACAACATCCTCTGAGAGCATGTCGTCAAGATGCTTTATTAAAATTTTGTGTTTATCGGGAGACATGCGATAAAATCTTTGCCGAATAGGGGGGCAATCACCTGTATCAATTGAATGAGAAATAATATTTGTGCAACCGAGACCCCGCTTCTCGTATGAAATATCGGTAAATTTAGAAATAATGTTGTCAGCGGTAGCTCTCTGGTCGACTGTAAGATGATCATAAGAAACAAGATGTGTAGGGGGAACTGCCTGCAACTCCATTACTTGAGCGTCAGACTTGTTCACAATCAAAACAGACTCTAATTTGTTAGGAAATAGGCCGAAGCTTCGCCAAAAATCCATGCCAAGGATAAGGGAATTTTGAATCCCAGGTACAACATGAACTTCTAAGTTAATCAATTTATCCTGAAACTCAAAGGGTAGAAACACCGATCCCAAAGACTCAAATCGTTCGCCGCCAGCTGTTATTAACCTTAAAAGTTTCGATTTATCCAAAACATCGTCTTTCAAAAATAAGTTATGCGAATTATTACCTTAAATTGTAACGCAAGATCCAGAACCTAAAAGACCAGTGGTAGGTATTCCGTTTAATTTAAGAGTAACGTAAGGTAAATATTCTACTTTAGAATTACGGATTGAGGAAATATGATAGCTACTAAAGAATTTTTTTAAAAAGTCCAACCAATTATTCCACTCTGTTTTATTACAATTAGTTGTATAATTTGATTTTCCACAATCCTTGTTAACTAGTTTTTTGAAACTGTAGGGGTCGACTTAGGTTTACAATTGGGGCAGTCTGACACCTTGAAACCCTTTGTACCGCACTTAAAACAGATTAGGTAGTGTGGTTGACGGCAATTACGTAATGAGTGCGAATTGCATCTACAACGCACGCAAAAAAATTTATTTATATTAGAAGTAATCGATACGGCGTTAACTTGTGGTACAGACTTGTATCTCGATGTATCAGCGACAGAGTTATATTTATTGAAGTGATTATAATATTTATTTGCATATAAAGCAGTTGACACATACATTGACATTCTGGTTTACATTGTATAATGAGAGTTACAATAAAATTACACATAAAAGATATCAATAAGTCGAACTAACACTCTTGCTAAGTTGCTGTGGCAACTTGTATTACAAGTGTTAGTGCCAGACCCTAGGAAGCGTTTAACTCTTACGATATATAGGTTACATCATCGTGGTAGTGTCTAATAACATCTTGCTTTAAATAAAATATCAATAAAAAAAATAAAAAATAAAAAATATTAGAAACAAAACTTAAATTATAATTATAGTTTGGAATACAGGAACTAGAACCATAACGTGAGAGTAGTTGTGTGTGTGTGGGTGTGTGTATGTTTGTGTGTGTATGTGTATGTGTGAATTTAGTGCTCTGATAGAATAAGAGCCTCAGTATCTAGATAGTTATACTTCTTTAACCATTCTGTTAACATGGTTTTAACAGCGCCTTGAGATTTTGGATAAATGTCCAATATTTTGTTCAATTTATTGTGTAGGTGAGGACCCTGGTAACAAAAGAATCTTTTAGTCCATGAGAAACTGCACCTACGTGGGTGGCATGCTAAGTCCTTGCGCCTTTTAGTGAGTTCCAAAAATGGTGTGCGTTGATGTTGGAGGACGACTGTATTTAGAATAAAAAGTTGTCTGACAGTGAGAACACCGCAACATTTGTACAATTCCTCAGTGGAGAAGAGAATTGGCTGGAAGGTGCTCACCTTGAGTATAGCTCTCTGAGCTCTTTCAAGTTTAATTATGTGTGATTTAGGAGCGCCACCCCACACGCAAATGCAGTATGACAAGAGTGACTGGCAGAGTGCAAGGTAGACTCTCTTTACCAATTGAGGCTCGGCAACATGTCGTAGAGACTTAAAGACAAATATTAGTTTCCTAATTCTAGATGTCAATGTCTCAATGTGCATCTCAAAGTTCAGACCATCATCGAGAATCACTCCGAGATATTTAATAGAACTTGTTCGTTCGAGTTTGGGACATGAACAAAGTTTGTCATCCAGTGAAGAACATGAGTGAACAACTAGAGAAAAGGAGTCTGGAGGACGGGAGGAGTCACGTAAAGAAAAGGCAAGCACTTTGGTCTTCTGTGTATTTAAGGTAAGTAGGTGCTCCTTTAACCACGAAACAATTTTATTTAGTCCCTCCTGCGCCGCAAGGAACGCATCATGCCAGGAATCACCTGAGAAGGTAAGTACGGTGTCGTCAGCAAATGTCGTGATTTTGCCATTACGTAGGGGTAGTTCACAGAGTTGGTTGACATAGATTAGGAAGAGTGTAGGCCCAATCACGCTCCCTTGAGGGACGCCAAAAGTGACAGGAAGTTCGGTACTAATGTGGTTTTCTATTTTAACGCACTGAGTTCTATTTTGTAGGTAATCTGTAAGTAAATTCAAAGGAAAATCACGTATGCCCAGCTCTTCCAGTTTTACGAGAAGGTTTGGAATAGAAACCGTATCGAAAGCTTTCTTTAAGTCTAAGAAAACAGAAAGTACTTTCTTACCATTATCCATATGTTCGACAATAAAGTTTGTTAGTTCTAGTACTGCACTGTTTGTAGACATGTTACGCCTAAAGCCGTATTGATTTGTAGATAAAAGCATCTTAGATTCTAGGTATGTAATGAGTCTTTTATTAATAATGCGTTCTAAGATCTTTGACACTGATGGCAGGACAGCAATAGGACGGTAATTATCTATACAATTTTTTTCTCCGTTCTTGTTCTTATAATTATGATTGTAAACATTTTTGTTTGAAGAAAAATTAGAAAACGGATAATTATACGCTAGATCAGGTGCTACAGTATTCTTTGAAACTTTAGGGGGTTCAGAAAATTGCTTACTGCGACTTTGGTAATTTTCGAAAAGACGACAAACTTCGACCAGACTATCAACATCAACAACCTTTGCAGTGAGCAGACAATTAGTGTAACAAGGTCTAATATTATTTAGCAAAATTTCTAGCTTCTCCGAATCAGCGATAGGAGAACTAAGTCGCGAAAACAGACCGTGCATTTTTGCCACGTAAATAGTTATTGATTCGTTTTCGCCCTGTGAGCGCTGACGAATCTCCGTCATAAGCCGATAATCGTAGTTATGCGGACTAAAATCTCGTTTCAAAAGTTCGCAAAGTTCTAACCAAGTCTTTACATTATTTTTAACAGAACGATACCAAACTAATGCGTCACCCGAAAATATTTCAAAAGCGAAAGACAACATCTTGTCGTGAGGAATAGATCTACAGGACATAAATTCATCAATTTTTTCAATAAAGGATCTTACACATGATTTACCGTTAAATTTGAATTTACCTAATTCCGAAAAAAGCTTACGGTCGTAATTATAGGAAGTGTTTCCCTCTGCCACTGAGTAATCCGACCGCGAATTACGGCTCGTGATTAATTGTAATTTCGCATATAAGTCATTTAATGTATTCCACACAGACTCAATTTTTTTAATATCAAGACTGCCGGTATCCACCCTATTCAGTCGATGAAAACAATGGTGTAGCACGGTTTCGACCTTCTGTTGAAGCTCGGAAGTATAGTTTGCTTCCAACAAAGATAAGTGTTTATTTGATCTTAATAACGACTTTTCCACTTCTGCCACATCCTCCTCTGGTGGGAAGGGTGAAGATAATATATCCTCTGAGGGAGTTTTAACTGAAAGTTTAGCGATTTGTTTGCGGGGATCGTCAGGCTTTGAAACGCCGCGTATTGTGGTCTCATATTCTAATTCCGCTTAAGTTAATAATGAGAAATTTATAATGTAAGCCATTATTACAAAACAATAATAGAAAATCTAAGTATTTACGCCGGCACTAGAAAAGAAATTAAATATCGCCAGAAAATCGAATACCGTGCTAAAAAAAGCTGAAATACACTAAATTATACAATGGTGTGATGATTGGTCAAGGAAGAAAAAATTTCTTAAAGGTCACTCAAAGGTTGAATCACAGTATTCTTTCGCGAACCCGTGGCTCGTTAGTTCAACGGCTAAGCGGTTAGAACCGGTTGGCGGCTCAACACGCTGCCCGCGGTGGAAACGTGATTTTAGACCGACGTTAATTAAATCACCGTTATGTTATTTACACAGTTAAATTGCTTATGGCCAACAAAAATAGATAGAAACTGTACCTGTACGCAATTCACCACACCAGAATATATGCACACACAGGAGAAAAATACACAAGAGAAAAAGAAATTATTTCACTCACCTGTAAAGTGCCAACTTACGTTTTAAAAATTATATATAATAATAATAATAATAATAATAATATTCCACCACATTCACACAACACCATCTAGTCCCAAACTAAGCAGAGCTTGTACTTTGGGTACTAGATAATGGATAAACATACATATATACTTTTTTTTTGTAAATACATACATATTATACATAGAAACACCCAGACCAAGACAAACATCCATATTCATGCACACAAATGTTTGACTTGAGCGGGAATCGAACCCGCGACCTTCGGCGTAGCAGTCGCTTACACTCCCGCTACACCAACCGGTCGTCAAATATATATATATATATATATATATATATATATAATATAATTAAAAATTCTATTGGGCGCCAATGTCGCACGAGTGATTGATTTCCACGGGGTAGCCGGGATCGATCACTCGCCGAGCAATTAAAGAGAGATAATTAGGTTGACTTACGGGAAATAAATAAAAAATATCACCAGGAAAGTTTAAACTCGCGTTATAATTCCAGTTAATCGATACAAAAAAGAACTGACGATTAAGGCTAACAGAAGAGACAATTATCCAGGGCGTGGTCGACGTTGGCACTTCACAGGTCTTCAGATGATCTTGTACTCAACTCGGTGGTGCTGGCCGGAGCAAAAGGGCCGAAGCCTCGTGTGTCCCCTGTATTTATAGGGCTGGCGTGGAGGGGCGCGAGGGAACGGCCCACTGCTGTGCGTCACTCGTAGCGAGGTTCGCGGCGCAGGGGCGCGATGTGACGTCACACAGCAGCTGATAAGCTACACGTTCAGAACAAATCATCGTGCTTATCACGAAAGAAATTGTACTGGCTGAGAATTGAAAGCACTACCTTTGGATAAGCAGTCAGCGCTATAACTGACCACTAAACAACAAGGCAGGCAAGTCACATCTCCAAGTCATCCCTAACAAAATCCCAAAGATTTATTAAGCTGCCTTGGAGAGACTATGTATGATTTACTTAAATAGATGACTACTTCACAAATGCAAATAGTTACCTGTTGACACCCTTTTAGCTGCATTTTCATCACAATCTTCGTAAACTGAAAACGAAGTTACCAATGTACTACATTAAACAGCAGAAAAAACAACGATACATTGCGATATACACTTACATTGCTGACAAATAGACGCTATTACAGAGAACACCGCATACTGAACTGTCGATGGTCTTTGCTCAAGGCGAGCTGATAGCAGCAGTAAGAAGGCACATAGTACTGAGACTTCTATGACGCCCCACCATGCGACTGGGCTTAGAGGCATCAGGAGCTGGTTTTCGAACTTGCCAGGCCCTTTAGTTGGTATGAGGTAATAGTACCTCGTTCTGGAAAATTACAACATGGTAGTGCTTGAGCCATCGAAATGGGATTTTCAAAATTTCAATTATAAATAATGAATGTTAAAATGTTTTCTCGTATAAATGTCACATAATATCTTGTGTAATGTGATGTTTCTTGTATGTTCCATTTTTTTTACAACTCGCGCACTAAGAATTCATCCTTAGCCGCATGAACTTTACAAACATACATTTTTTTTTTATGGTTATGGGCGACAAACGAGCAGACGGATTGCCTGATGGTAAGCAATTATCGCCGCCCATGGACACAAGCAACACCACAGGAGTCGCAAGTGCGTTGCCACCCCTTGGGGTTGGGAAAAGTGATATGATGAGGAGTGGGATCAGGGAGAAGGGATAGGGGATAGGGCCTCCGGCACTCACACTCACCGAACGAAACGCAACAGTGTAGGTACTGTTACCTTACGTCAATTTTCTGTGAGAGGGTAGTACTTCCCTTGCCCATTCATGCTGAAATCAGCAAGGCTCTACTACCTTGAATCAACGGACACAATGAACACCCAGACTCAAAACAACGATTTATGGATCATAAAAAGAAGAACACGTGGGAATAGAACCCACAACACTATAACACGAGAAGCTAACATCGATCGTTGTCTTGTGACTTATACAATGTCATGTATTTTCACTCGCGAGTAACCACGAAACATCGAGTTCTTCAGAGTATTTTATAAATGGGTCATACACAAAAAGTGAACATTGCAAAATATTTAAAATAAAACTTCACGATTTTTTATGAAACATTATATATATTTAAAGTTAGCTAATGTTATGCTAACAATAATATCACTAGAAATCAGTCTTGGATATTTTAGGAATTAATCACGTTTTTAGTTTTTTCACATCTACAGAAGAGATTGAGTTGTCTACAGAAGGGAACAAAAATTTACCTTACATAATCATATCAATAAGATCAAGAATAGAAACAATAAAAAAATGCTTAAAATGGAGTTCTCCTCAACCTCCAAACAAAACATAATCAAAATTCTATACCAATTCAGTGCAAAAAAAGAAATTTTCCACAGAACAGACATTATGCTTCTGTAGGCAATTAAAGGAACAGAATATTTAAATATATTGTCCTCGTCAGAATCATCTCACATGGAATTCGTCGGTCGTTTTATATGTGGTGAATCTTCAGTAGCTTCAGAGTCGTCTAAATAGATTCTTTCTCTTCTGGGCAGGGCATAAAGCCTTTGGTTAAATATTTCGATAGAAAGATCTGGAGTCAGTCTATCTGAGAGGCTTGGTAAATTTGGCTCAGTTGGAGCCTCAGGAGTAACTCGAGCCGTAGGAGAATCACGGATAGACAAATTCTCAGATAAAGAGTCTGGTGATCTTGATCCCTCAGGGCAAACAGGTGACAGATTGTACAAGGATGAACTGCTTGTGGCATAGTAACTGAAACAAAAGATAGCTGCAAGCAACATTATAAAATACTAAACAAAATAGATATATAATGGAATAATTAAACAGCGAATAACGCTATTGTTTTTTTAGGGTTCCGTACGTAAAAGGTAAAAGACCCTATTACTAAGCCTCCGCTGTCTGACTGTCTGTCTGTCACCAGGCTGTATCTCATAAGCCGTGGTAGCTAGAAAGCTGAAACTTTCACAAGCTATGTATTTCGGTTGCCGCTATAACAACAAATACTAAAAATAAAAAAAATAAGGGGTGTTCCATATAAAAAACGTGTATTTTTCGTATTTTTTGCTCAAAATTACTAACTATTACAGGTAGACGCTTTAAATTTTCACAGAATATGTAGTTGTATATTACCTTCCAAAATAAATTAAAAAAAGTAAATAAAAAAGCGGGCTCCCATACAACAAACGTATTTTTAAGCAATTTATTACTCAATCTTAATAAACAGGTAGAAGCTTAAAACATATTTAAGTATACAAACAACAAACATGATTTTATTTTATAGATGATGGTACGGAACCCTTCGTGCGCGAGTCCGACTCGCGTTTGCCAATTTCTTTTTCAAACAAGTGAATTTCTTTTGCCTATTCACTTCTGTTGACATACGTCTCTTCTGTAGATACAATGTCTACAGTAAAGATGTCTACACGAAAGACATATTTTCATAAATCAAAGATGGCATCCTATATTATGAGGTTATAATTTAAGCAATGCGATATTTGCATACTGCGCCCATAAGCTTAAGCTATCTTGATGTTTTTATTTATTTGTAAAGGCTACTTACTCAGATATCCCTTGCACAGGAAAGACACACTGATCTTTACCGAAAACTTGTGTAATTAAATAAAATTGGAATTTTTAATGTCACACGCACTTTACGTAAAATCCCAACCAAGCAAATGACAGAGAATGCAGTGTTCCCAACATATAAAACAAAATAAAAACGATGCGTTCATCTTCGGCATATTTTGGCTTATTTTATAAGTCTACAGGAGTAGACTAAAAATTTGTGAACAACATGTGTATACGTTTTATTACAAAATTTTGAATTATATATTTTTTAATACGTTATGTTATGAATATTAATGATAATATAACTCATGTAATGAAACGATATTAAATCATCGAAAGTATGTGTATATATTTTTAACCATCACTTAAACTCAACTACTTGGTATCCGAACAGTCCACAGAAGGAGATTTTTTGAGATTCAAAAGCAAAAATTATAAATTAAATTTCAATACAACGCGATTTTTTTATGAAATGTAACTAGTTTTCAAC
This sequence comes from Euclidia mi, assembly GCA_944739405.2. Taxonomy (NCBI): domain Eukaryota; kingdom Metazoa; phylum Arthropoda; class Insecta; order Lepidoptera; family Erebidae; genus Euclidia; species Euclidia mi. The sequence continues at coordinate 118,817,246 of OX123182.2, forward strand.
ACGAATTATTTATTAAATGTATTTAATGTTGATATAATATTTTAATAACGGCTTTACGTTGCATGAACATTTTTTTTTCGTTTTTTGTGTTTGACCCAAATCATCTCTTGTTATTAATATAAACGATTATAAACGATTATAAACGTATTGTGGTCTCATATTCTAATTCCGCTTAAGTTAATAATGAGAAATTTATAATGTAAGCCATTATTACAAAACAATAATAGAAAATCTAAGTATTTACGCCGGCACTAGAAAAGAAATTAAATATCGCCAGAAAATCGAATACCGTGCTAAAAAAAGCTGAAATACACTAAATTATACAATGGTGTGATGATTGGTCAAGGAAGAAAAAATTTCTTAAAGGTCACTCAAAGGTTGAATCACAGTATTCTTTCGCGAACCCGTGGCTCGTTAGTTCAACGGCTAAGCGGTTAGAACCGGTTGGCGGCTCAACACGCTGCCCGCGGTGGAAACGTGATTTTAGACCGACGTTAATTAAATCACCGTTATGTTATTTACACAGTTAAATTGCTTATGGCCAACAAAAATAGATAGAAACTGTACCTGTACGCAATTCACCACACCAGAATATATGCACACACAGGAGAAAAATACACAAGAGAAAAAGAAATTATTTCACTCACCTGTAAAGTGCCAACTTACGTTTTAAAAATTATATATAATAATAATAATAATAATAATAATATTCCACCACATTCACACAACACCATCTAGTCCCAAACTAAGCAGAGCTTGTAACTTTCAGGGTTAGTATAAGGTTATTTAGCGGCTCTTACTCGCGTTAAATAAGATATTTAAAGCATAAATATCTCGGTATTTGCCAACGTTTCGGTCGACTTGCTTTGGTCGTCGACCCGAACGACTGCAGACCCGCTAAATAACCTGGTATAATATTAATATGAAATCAATTGGGATTCAAAGCTTTCGAATTATTTTTATTAAAATCGTACACATGGTTTACTCACTCGATTGACGTCAACGTAGGTATAAGTATGTCAATTTTGTCGTGCACAGTGGATATGAACCGAATCACTGGTGAAAGGTCCTGGTCTCTAAAATACAGGCTGTTTGCCACCACCTAGGACAGGACATAAATTACAATCAAAAGTCTAGATGTTATATAATCTGTATATACAGGACCAACAAACTGCCATCCACGGCACGCACCAAGAACTTTTTGGAGTTATGTGCGTATTAAATTTTTAAATATCGCTAGTCCCGTGCCTCGAAGAGCATGTTAAGCAGTCAGTCCTGGTTGTCATGAAGATCCCTGGCAGTCGTTACAGGGCTTCAGTACCTCTATACAAACTGACACTAGTCTAAACATGGAATATCGCTATCCCTTCGGGTTGCGGAGGTCAGACAGGCAGTCGCTCTATGGAAAAGCTAATATTCAGCCAAATTCGGTTAGACTAGTAAGCGGGCCCCAGGTTGAAACTGGGATAACGCTAAGGAGATGATTTCTTAGGGACCGTATGATGCACTAAGAAGGCATTTCTTGTAATTGCCAGAGGTTCGAAAAGAAATGATTTAATCAAAAATTAGTGCAGGAGTAGCTGTGGGCATCCTATAGTCCATTGTAATTAAACTTCCTCGAATTTTAAAATAAATGGGTGATTTCGGCAAGAGCCTTCAAAGTATGATGATATGGTCCGAGACCTGGCATCAATTTTCGGTGAAACCTTTTCCATGCCTCTCCTTTATTCCTTATAGACATCTCCAGACATCACGGAACTGTAGACCCGGCTGGCGAGTAACGGGGCTATAGAAAATTATAAAAAAATATAACAATATAAATGTTCTTTTTTGATGATTTTTATCAAAATTGATGCCAGCTCTCCTACTATTATGTATTTTTTAATTTTAATTAAAAGAACCTGTCAAATTGACTTCACGCTGCCTGATGGTAAGCTGACAGTGAAGTCCTATTGTGAAGGCCACCATCCCCAATTGCTGGTTAAGCAATATGACATTGGCGGCCCTCACTTTGACGGCCTTGAGAGATGCTTTTTCACGCCCCGCTTAAAGGACCCAGGATCAAGGGAGGAAGGAAACACGTGAGCTGGCAGTGAGTTCCACATCTTTATGGTAAGTACGGCAAAGATAAGATGTACATCGTACGTGACGGTATCTGTTCTACCGTGTAAGCGACCTGGCACGTGTTGTTCGGGATAGGAAAGGAGAGGGTGGGATGAGTTGAAAGAGTTCTTCTGAGCACTCACCGTGATACAATCGGTAAAAGACAGCCATTGAGGCTACGTCCCTGCGTAATTGCAGAGATTTAAAGGTCTTAGTAGCCTCAAGGTCACCTATGATACGGACAGCACGCTGCTGCAACCTATCAAGGGCATCTAGCAGGTACTGGGCGGAGCCGTTCCAGAGATGAGAGCAGTATTCCACGCAGGAGCGAACCTGAGTCTTGTATAATAGACACAGCTGCTCCGGCGTGAAAAACCTCCTCACTCTGTTCAGGACTCCGAGTTTTCGAGATGCTGATTTAATGACACCCTCGATGTAGTTTCTCTGGTTGAGATTGCGGCGTATGTCCATGCCAAGTATATTTAGACTGTCCCATATCGGTAGTGGAGTGTTCAGAAGAGAAGGTTAGGGAAGGAGTGGAGATAACTTTGCTGAAAATGCACTCACCTGTGTCTTCTTGGCGTTGAATTTGACCATGTTTTCAGATTGAGATGCTGTTCAAAACCTGGTCAAGCTCAGCGACAAGTTTTCGCCTATTTTCCTCAATGTCGGCCTGCTTAGCCGCAGGATGGCCGATACAGGTGCATGCTTTTTGTAATACCTACCCTTGTGCCATTCCTCTCAAATGTTCCAATCCATCTATCCGTAAAAGTATGGACGAATCTGAAATAAATGTAATATTTTAGAGCGTTGATGATTTCCGCATGTGTAGGTCGGTTCAACCGGGCAAGTACTACACCCCATTTTTTATATCCTCACGCCGCGTAGGCAGAGGTGTAATTTTACGCCCATATTTAGCCTTGTGAATTTTTATGAGTCTTCGTGACCACGCTCAGTGCAAGACGAGCGAAACCTCGGAAACAAATAGGTATTTATACCCTAAATAAGTAAAGTTTACGCGATTAAGACCCGCAAAATTAGTTTGTATGATGTATACAAATTGCGAAAGTTTAAAATCGATTATTAATTAATCTTTATTGTAACGATAAGTGATACAATTGAAATGAAGTCCTCTTTTCTGCCTATCTATTTGTATGAATGCAACAAACACAAAAACTTCCAAACCGATTTTTGCACGGTTCTCACCAATGGATAATGACATTCACTAGCGTGATTCCTGAGGAAGTTTAAGGTGTATAATTCACGCGAGTTAAGCTGCTGGCGAAGTCTATTTAGAAGTATTTTCACCATCTTCAGCCTGCCATAGTCCACGGCTGGATATAGGCCTCTCCAATAGCACGCTACTAGTTGGATGACGATATACGCAAAGGGCCTGACAGCGGCTAGACACGAAGAGAAGTATTTTAATTACCTGAAGTTATGCATCTCAGCAATGAGACAAAGTATAGCACCGCCTGTGTGTGTTACCACTAATACACCAGAACTCTGTTGTGGGCTCGATAACATGTTCAGATCAAACTTCTTAGGTGCTGGAGTTACCTGAAAAATTACCAATATTTGTTACTACACCAGCCGGTTCATTATTTCAGCCTAGAGACGTCCACTGCTGGACATAGGCTTCCCCCCAGGTTCTCCACACGCAATCTTAACCAGATCGTCGTCCCATTTTGTGGGAGGCCTACCCCTGCTGCCTTGTCCGGTACATGGTCACCACTTCAGAACCCTATTGCCCAACGGCCGGTTATTCAAATGTGCCCAGACGGTAGTACCAATCTCTGTGACTTGTACCACATAATTATGTTTATTAGTTATCTGATTCTTAAGAACGAAATTTGTACATTTTATAAGATAATCCCTGATCCAGCTACTAGGCACCACCTTTTTTATTATAATGACATTTGTCTTTCGATCCGTACGGGATTGAAAGACAAATGTCATTATAATAATCGTCATTTGCGTGCTTGTGTTATCTCGGTTGCATCCAAAACTTTTACCTTGGTGCTCGAGGCCGGCTTAAGTCTACACAGATTTGATAGCAAATTAGTTTCTCGGCAAACCGACCGTCTAACCTCTGCCACTCAAAGAGATAGCGGTATTCGATTACCAATGTAATAAGAACAAAGCTTAGCCTTTTCAATAATGCGCATCGTGGATTTGAACGCAATACCCTCTGTTTGACAAACTTTTGGCAACTTCAGTGTTTCTAAGAGCCTTTTTTGCCTTCTATGTAGACAAATAAATAGATTTTTCATTACGATACACCGGATTCCCAGCTTCATTAGCAAAACACAGCGTTTTCCTGTTAATTCGTAACTTCGGTAGACTAGTGAAAAATAACTAGCGGAACAAAATGTTCGTTCGCGGGGAACAATTCTCATTGGGGAAACTGGCCGTTGTTGCTCTAGTACAATTGTTTGTAAACAAAGTAATTTTTAAGCGAAATTCTCTGATTACGTAGCTATAGTCGTGTAACATCTTATTGTTTTTCCAAGCATTCTAATAATCTGTTAGTGTTAGGTTGTTTTATCATTCCCATGACCGGATTCAAATTAGTTTTGCTTAGAACTAATTTTGATCAGTACCTATCTTATAATATAAAGCTATATAAAGGTGAAGAGTTTGTTTGTTTGTTTGGTTGAATGCGCTAATCTCAGGAACATCTGGTCTGATTTGAAAAATTCTTTCAGTGTTAGATAGCCACTTTCTCCGTGCAATATTGATCATTGGAACTTGTTTCTAGTAAATAAGTAGGTACGAATTTTCTTTACCAAAATAAAAATACACTATCACTAGAGGATGCCCGCAGTTACACCCGCGTTATTTAAGGCTACTGCTCCTACTCACAGCGCGATGTTATATAGCCTATAGCCTTCCTCGATAATAAAGATGTAATAAAAATATATTTACTTATAGAATTTTTTAAGTATCGCAAAACTTTCCGAGTGTCCCACGTACAGTCAACGGACACAATGCAAATATCTAGACACGAAACAACATTTTATGGATCACACAAAGTGATGGCTCATGTGGGAATCGAACCGTGGAATCTTAGCTCAAACAATTGCCAATAGCAACTCATTTGCTTTTTGTCAAATTATGTTGAGAATATAACTGGCGAAAAGTGGGTGTGTAATACACCTCTGCCTGCCCCTTCGGGGATAACAAGCATGAAGTTATGTTATGTTATGTTGAGAATTGGAGAGCCAGGATGCTTGTCTAGAAGTAGGGGAGAAGGAGGTAAGACGGGGCAGCGGGTAAGACGGGGTACTCAGCTAAATTCACAGTTAAAACTGACCTATTACGCTCGTTCATTCATCGTTCGATGCGCCATAATGGTACTTGTCAGTCACCCGGTGGTTAATGGTTCGCAAGTGCACACATGTCGAAAAAAATAAAAAAAAAGTGTTTTACTGCAAGTTGTTTCTCACATTTTCTTCTAGTTTGACACGTGATTGCCGTTTGTTAAATAACGCTAACTGGTGAGGTGTTTCTGTAATTGACGCTTAAACTAAACTATGATAAGGTAAGCATATTGCTTCCTTAATATTGTTAACTGTTTTTTTGTTTTGTTTTTATTGCTAGAAAATGGCTCTGCAGGCAAGATGGGGTAACTGGTAGTCCTTCTTGCCTCCCAATGAGGAAAAATTTGTTTTTGCTTGATTTTCGTAAAAATGCTTTTGTTTTGTGTGCTTATTACAGTTTTTCTTTTTAGAATGGTTCGTGACTACAAACGCACCTCTAACAGGGACACGCCATGTATGTTTTGTCAGGAAGTATGTTCCGTTTCCATTGAAGGGTATATCATGCTCACTATGTGGAAGATGGTCTCATAATAGCTGTGCGGGAATAGATGATGATGATGATGATGACGAAGTCATCGATATCTGCGAGTTCTGCCAGCCCAAATAATCATCTTTATCTGTAATCATTCTCATCACCCCATCTTACCTCAGGGGGGCGCCCCATCTTACCACCACCATGGGGCAAGACGGGGCAAAATACCTTTTTTTGTTTTAATTTTTTTCTCTTAAATGTGTAACTGAAAGTGCCTAATAATACCAAATATTAGAAAAGTAATGATAAGTTGTTAGTAAAAAAATAAATATAATTGTTTAACTATGTAATTTTTTATATTATTGACCTTTAAAGCTTAAGTACCCCATCTTGCCACCCTCTCCCCTACTGCCTTTTCAAGTTGTTCTGTAATAATATCTAGTACTGGAATAATTATACAGGATGTTTGGTAATTCGACCTATTCCTTGAAAGAGGTTATAATTGAGGTCATTTGCACCAAATTGACCGCGTCAATTAGGGGTCCAGAATAAACGGTTTCTGAGATATCGAGCCTTAAAGATTTTTTTGATATTTTCCACCTTGTCATCAAAATTATCGGAATTAAAAACAACAATTCACTTGTTGGCTGATCTTAACTAAAAATCGGTTAAAATATCTCAAGATTTTAGACATTAAGCGTCCTAAAATTCTATATTTTTGGATAATTTTCTGAAAATTAAAATTAATTTGTACAAAAAATGAATAATGTAAGTACTACACTTGACGTACAAATTATATAATAAACATTAAGGGTTCATTACCTTTCGATAATGGTACAATTATACTCCACTTTTATATGCAAACAAGAGGATGTCCGTAGCTACGCCCGCACATTATTTTTTAAATAAGTAGTTTTTGCCCGATCCCGTGGGAATTTATGGAATAAATTCCCACGGGATCGGGATCCCTTCTTATTGCAGCCCTAGGGTCTTCAAGGAACACAAATGCCAAATTTCACCTTCCTGCGCCTAATAGTTTTAGCTGTTAGTCAGTCAGTAACGCAAGGATTGTATATATACAGATGACCTCAAATATAATTTAAGGAGTAGGTCGAATTACCAAAAAACCAATATATATATTACTAGAGGACGCCAGCAGCTACGCCTGCATTTTTTTTAATTTACCCGTTTTGGCCGTTCCCGTGGGAATGGCCGTTTCGACCGGGCTTGTAGGCAGAACTGGCCACGCACCCGCACCCTTGGACGCATCCTACGCAGGCCGCACCCAAGCCCACGTGGAGCGTCCACTCCCGGGATCCCACTTAGCTTCACCGTGGGTGTCCAAGCCACGGTTACTGAGGCCCCCCACCACGACAAGATGGAGATCCAACGGGGGGGGGGCGCTATACTTACGTACAGTAGTATTAGTCATAATTAGAAATACGAATATAACAATATTCTTTTTTAATTATCAGCACAGAATCGTGTAGCGTTTAAGCGTAGTACTCAAGTCAGATGGTAACTGAATGGCAAAAACAGGCAATCAGGTCTTGTACCATTCCGTGGTGGAGGCCTACGTCCAGCAGTGGACTGCAATAAACTAAAATATTTGTTTGTAAATATTAAAAAAAATATTTGTTTGTGGTTTGTTACAAGAATTGAAGGCAATTTAAAACCGTTTCGCGATTTCACATCGTTTTCCTCCCTTGAGTTATAGCGGTGGAATAATTTGAATGTCCTCCAACTTTCCTCTAAGGTTTGAATGTCACCTTTGAATGTACCCTCTCAGAGTACGGAGGGAACATTTGATTGTCTATGTAGTAATCTATATTACAACATGTTTTTGTTGCGAAACAAGATTAGTTGCCATATTTTACACGTTATTTTAATATTATTATCTGCCTTATTTCTAACAAGATTAGCCCGCCGTTACACCCGCGTTTTTTAAAGATATTGCTCCGCTCCCGTGGCTCATAGCGTGATGTTATAATTATAGCCTATAAACTTCGTCGGTAAATGGGCTATCTAACACTGCAATAATTTTCAAATCGGACCAGTACTTCCTGTGATTAGCGCGTTCAAGCAAACGAACAAACCCTTTAGCTTTGTAATATTAGTAAAGATAAATCATTATTTTTGAGATGCGCCATCATCGGCTCCGGCTGCAGCCCCTGGTGCTTACTGATGATAGATGATCGGCAAACCATCTTATCCTTCGTTCCCTACCACAGCGTCCTCAAAGCAGATGTGCCATGATACAGCTCTTAGTGTTCCTGACGCTGTGTGGCTGCACTAGTGCAAGCTTTGCTTGGTTTTCTAGGGTGCTTTTATTATTATACAGGAATTAAAAAAGAAAGCTAAGTCTGAAATAATCTAGCTAAGCCTAAGACTTGATAACATGGTGCAAACACAGCGTGATCCATAATAAAAAAAAGTTCACCAGTTTTCTCTCTTTAAATATTCATATTCACATTATTGGAATAAGAATATTCAGCAAAAGCACATTTTATTCACTGAGTAAGAATTATCTGTAGTCATTTATATTAAAACGTGCACCAAAAGGTCTAATCATATTTTTTGGGTCATTAACCGGGCACCTTAAAGTGTTTTCGAGAATTGTTACATAAATTATCAACATTATTTTAGTGTGAATGTAAAACATCATCATCAACCTTGTTTATAACACCACTGCTGGTCACAGGCCTCTTTTTCATTATGATAAGGGGGTTAGGCCATAGTCCACAAAGCTGAACCCGCATAACCGCCGCCCATGGACACCTGCAAGACCAGAGGAACCACAAGTGCGTTGCCGGCCTTTTGGGCAATGGAATAGGACAACAGTAAACATACCGCTACTTCATGTCGATATTCTCTGAGTGGGTAGTACTTCACTGGTCGAGACGGGTCATTTAGGCTGAAATCAGCTAGGCTCTTCTACTTACGTTTATTAGGACAACGATAAAGGTATATTTTTCTTTCATAGTTATTGTATCCAGTCTTTAATTTAAACACATGCAACAATATACTACGAAAATGCTTTCAATACAGTAGATTGTAGATCAAATTCAATTAGATACGCCTCATTAATAACGATTTGGCTGTGGTATGCTATCCACTATGATATGTTATTGAGCCCAAGTATATCAAATTATCATATTACAATACCAAGTTACCGCAAATTTGAATTCCATTGAAATTACTCGGTTAACCCTGTTATTACGGTAATTTAATAAGTATACTATTGTATTTCAAGGGATGAGGTTAAGCTTATAGTATGGTATCGTAGGGTATCTTAGCCACTTTGTTCTTTTGTAAAGGGAAGGGGTAGGCAGAGGTGTAATACACACCCACACTTCGCCTGTTATGATTCGTTACCAATGTAATAGGAGGCGAGCCTATTGCCATTTACCGAGCACATTATTAAGCGAGCGATTAATTAACATTTTTATACATTATTATTACTTCTAAAAGTTAAAAGTTAGGTGTGCCCGGGGTACCTGGGCATCAACCCAAGACCATCGTCTCGGCAGTCCGTTACATACACCACAGGGCTAACGCAGCTTTTTTCAGTTTTGACAATTATCGAGAAATAAAAATTACCTTTTGCAGTCCCCTGCTGGACTTAAACTTCTCCTAATTAGCTTCACAGTAGCACTGTAAGTCAATAGGAGTATTCGGCCCACTAGGCATACCACGCTGGCCCGACGGGTTGAATCAGGGTTTGATGTCGAGTATTCTGTCTCTTCTTAAAAATAGAGGAGCGGGGTAGCGACATTTTGTATTCCAAATCTGTCATCACACGGAATCAATAACGTCCATAAACGTAGGTACCTATCACTACCTATATGTATATTAACTTATATGTTATACATATACAATTTAACATTACAGAATTGTAAGTATGTGTATACTTAATGACTTCGTGAATTCGGTTTATTAATGAATTTCATAACTTGGTAATTATCTGTAACCGAATTTTCAGTAATCAAGCAGACATTGTATAAACATGGTATATTTCAAATTTCATTCAATTTGAACGAGTAGTTTAAGAATTATAGCAAGTCAATCTATTTACTAAAACGTATGAATAACCGACTTCGTATTACATGGATCTCACAACTTTTTACGGTAGAAGAACTGAGTAGCGAGACTTGTTTTTTTGACAAGTATTGTATTTTATGCGATAAGATATTTAACGATGATATTAATATTACTGACCTCCAAAAGAAATGTTTTAGTGTACTTTAGCGTAATTTTTCTATTCTATATCTGTGTTATACGCAATACATTTTCATGTTAATAAAATGCATCATATATTGAACCGTCTATTCTCTCACCTTTATAAATGCATTTACGTCGAAAGGACTTGGACAAAATGTGCCCCACGTTGACCAGAAACAAGCGGTTGTAGATAAGTTATATAAAACATACTAAGAATTTTAAAGTACTTTTTACATTCCATTGCAGTCGCTGAAAAGAAAATAATTTAAAAGAATTTGAAGCGATTTCCTTTTATTTGACTTTGTTTGAATCTACCGATAATGTTGCCACTAACTACACTAACAATGATGAAAGATCAGTGTAGGGAAAATATAGCAACAGAATAGGCTTGTGTCCACTAAGAATAAATCTGTTTGATTGTAGTATCTATAGATTCATTATGATTTTAAGATGTCAGTATAGTAGAAATTTTGTTGATCGATTTTTGAAGTAAAAATCAGGTATTTCAGTTTAACATCTAATAAAGGAACGAATCAATCGCCAATTACATTTTATGACACATTCCTATTGTAAGAGTTAAAATACGCGTAATCTTAAGAATGATTAAAATATATTATTTTCTATAAAAGCAAACCTCTTAATAATAAATAAAAAATGAGTTCAAAATATAGTTCAAAATCCACTGACTAACAGGGTTATTTTAATCCAGCTCTGGTATCACCAAGCTAATGTCAAAATAGTTGACATGTTGACTTATCGTCAAAGAAATATAACCTCAGCCTGGCGCAAGTTCCTAAGAAAAAACCGAATGTATGAAACGTGCTATCTTTTTAATGGCTACTATTATATGTATAAAACGTGAAGATAGCATCCTTCACTATGTACCCTTGGAACAGTATTCTTTCAAAGTTAGACGGGTTATACGTACATCACCGCCTTGGCTGTCAATAGTGTCAAATGTCACAACTGTCACATTATTATCCAGATTGAACTTTGCCGCATTATGTAGTTTGTTTATAAAACGTTAAAAACATACTGTAAAAGTGCTTTGTGTATACCAAATAAATGTGATTTTACACTTCTAGTGTTAGTGTTACTATATTTATTTGATTAGCATTGAAAGGAGCGCAATGAAAACAAGCAAAATAACGTGCGAAATATGGCATACAACAACATGCCGGTCAAGCAATGAAAAAAGGGTAGTTATTTATGGCAAAATGTCCCTCGATAAAGATCAATGAATATTTATAATGTTATATAATGTGATATATTTCAATGAAACATGAAAAATAAGGAAATATTCTAAATTTCATATCCTAGTACTTTGTAGGTAAACAATAGTGCTGCCTGTCAGTTATCGATAATCCGTTATTAGAAATTGGAACAAGGACTAAAAATTCTATTCTTTTTTTTTCTTTTTAGATGTAAAAATGGGTATCTGCAACTGGAAACCAAGACTTGATTTAAATGCCCATTGAAAAATTACATCAGTTGAACTATGTGTGTGGCAAGCATTTTAAGCCGAAAGACTTAAAAAAAAGAGAAAACAAGTCAGAAAAACAGCTGTGCCTTGTATCTATAGACATTTCTTTAAATCCTATTACAGAATAAATGTTGAAAACCTTTCCATTACATGTACATACATATATCTTTTAGTTCTGCGTATTTTTCTTCGCTAATCTAGAATAGATTTATAGAATAGGCTAATTTGTTTGAATAAACATAAATATTAAATACATCTTTTATTTGTGTTGGAAAAGAATAATTCTAGTCGAAACATAATTATAATTATTTCTCTTACCGAATATTATCAATATCGATATTTCGTTAATCACTAGAGGGTACATCCCTATATTGACAAATATGACAATGCTGACAACATAAAAACGATGTCAATTAGTATCTTTTTTTTGGTACGAGTTCTCCCTGCACGTTTCATACAAAGCTGAAAGTCTCGCAGCATCTATGGCACATCCGCCTCTTCTTACGTAGTATTTGTATACTCTTTGTATAACCTAGTCCAACCTCTCTGACTTATCGTCTTATCCATAGAGTAAAGTAATACTACGGAGGTCTTATCTTTCCACGTAAGCGCCTTTTCGGTTATAGTTTACTTCTAGACGAGAGTATTATACACTTCTATTTTATATTATGAGAGTCCCTCAAGCGAAGACCAAAAATAAATAATAGAAACTTAGGACAATAAAATGCATGAAAACTAACATACGTTATATAACTAATTACATTATATCAATACATTGTGAAATATTGTCAAAAATATGTCATTAATCATTTATTTCCAACCTTAATAACTTTTGACCACTGCTGCTTAGCTTAGTGCGCCTTTCTTATTGCATAACTAGAAGACTTGTTCTTTAAAATGATATATGTTTCATCTCTGTACTTGCTGGGGCACAGACCCATATGATTTTTGTTCATCTCCTTACCTTCAGGCGAGTTTTAAGGGACAACTCAGTACTGTTATTCAGCAGTTAGTTATTAAGGTTTTGAATAGCGAGGATCTTTATGTGTACATTCTGCAAATTATGCAGTATTCAATGACGCTCTCTAAATATTTTTTTGTATGTTACATTAAATGGCGCAATACCGCTAAATACTTTTTTTCATATTACTTTTTGCGAAATCTATGCGTATGAGTACGCTTACAATTATTATTTTCTTTATTTAAACTTTCTGCTCTACAAAATTTCGGCACATAGACAGAGGAAACGCCTGAGGGATTAAGTCAAAATGTTTTAGAGGCCTGCTGCTTTTAAAACAAAGCAAATATGTTTCGCTAGATTACTAGGTAATGTGACCTGTGCCTCAAATCCATATGATTATTTTACTTATTGACATGTCCCTCAAATATTAAATATTTTGTTGATTTATCGAGCATCATACAAATAAATACATAATTGAATTATCGCTCCGTTTTGCTGTCACTTCCACACCTGGTTTGTGCAACATGGTTTTCTGGCGGGATCCACTGAAGTGAAACAAATCATGGCAGGGTTGCGCATATCCTTCTATACAGAGGTAGATTGGTGTATGTATAGAACTTTGTGTTAGAAAACTGGCGAATAGAGTTTACCCTTGCAACATCATAAAAAAAAAGTGACCTCCAGAGTTCCAGACAGACACACAAGCAATTTTTTTACTGTCGAAGGGCAAACATTTTACCGTAATATCCTCTGATGTAAACCGATGATACTTCCGAAAATGGAGCACGCTCGCTTTGAAGGTTGCTCAAGCAAATTTGTCTGAAATGAACGAACTAAGAATACCAATAGCCTTTCAGTTGCAGATTACTGGCTGGCGGGCAGCCAAAGTCTCAAGCGTGATTCCTAGATTCTTGCCCTTTTTGGCCAAATAAATATTTGTTATTGCTCTTAGAAAAATTACTGTTTCTAACTTATGCTTTTGTTTTTCCTTTGTTTGGTACGAGTAAGTCGGATGCTTGGTCGTGTTTTTCTTGAGTAATTCGTCTAATCCAAGCAAATTTTAATGCGGTTGGATGCGGGCAGCTAGTCGATCTGAGTGAAGAGCGTTGGGGGAGGCCTATGTCCAGGCCTACGTCACTAGGCTCAGATGTTGAACCAAATGCTAGTATTGAATAGGTTGTCAAACTATTATGACAATCAACGGATTTGCTTCAGTTAAATTGTTAACAAATATTTAAATACTTTAATTGGCTCATGGATCATATATATTTTTAATTTAAGGTCTGTTCAAACATACTCGTTACCATATTTGAGCTCGGGATGTGGACAGACCGTGCCTCACCTGGGGCTCAGAAAATATCGGTGTGTACTTATATATAAGCTTGTTTACACAATGTGTCATGTCATGACCGTGTCCGGGCCGTAGAAAGGATACCGCTGCCTTGCCGTCCCGTTATATATGGATAAAACTTGAATTGTATAAATGACATAATATATTCAAATATTTGAAATAAGCGTGATGACTTGAAGTGTGTACCTAACTGGATGGCAACACCGGGTGATTGGATATTGTGTCCTGTCTTGTACAGTGAACTGCATTAAGCTTATGAGATGATATAAAAAAAAAAGCTGCTTAAAAATATCATAGTAAAACATTTTATTTTTTGTGGTTGGTTTAAGTTCTTGTAATAATACAAGAACTTAAACCAAGTAATTTAAAACCCAGGTAAGATCTGAATCCTGGCTGACGTCAGCGATTTCGACGTTTCCCTCCCTTGAGTTATCGCGGTGTCATAATTTTAATGTCCTCCAACTTTCTTCTTAGGTTTGAATGCCACGTACCCTTTAGGAAAATGGCGGGAATATTTGAATGTTTATATACCTACTAGAAGATGCATGCAACTACGCCTACACATTATATTTCTTAATTTAACCGTTCCATTAAATGTGCGCGTGGGATTGGGAGGTCTCGGGTTCGATTCCCAGTTCGGGCAAAGTGTTATTGGGTTTTTCCGTTAGGAAATTTTCAGTAGCAGCACGTAGTCTGGTAATGTGCCCGATACGACAATAGGCTCCCCCCCTATTACGTGGGACCTATAAATTCATGGTGAAATGTGGGTGTAACATTACTCCTCTGCCTACCCATTCGGGGATACAGGCGTGAGTATATATAAAAAAAATTAACTCTATCTCGTGGTCTTTTTGGGAAATCTTTTCTTAGTGCGGTCTCCAAGAAACACCCATGCCTTTTATGTACTAACGAGGGTCTGGCTGTACTCTGTGTACGTTGCTTTGTGTGTTTGTAAAGTCCCCCACAAATCTCGTATCCCTTGATGGTGAGTCTTTAAAAAACATTTGCCCATCGACCATGCCTTTGGAATCCGCTTATGTAAAGTTCTAACATCCAAAACATGGTTGTGACGTGATCTTGCTTTAGGTATATCTGCGAATATATGAACATGTAAGTAAATAATTATATGATAATGTAAAGAACCTAATGGAAAATTAATACAGGTGCCATTTCTTCACACGACCACTTAAAATAAATTAGGAATAACCGAACGAGAAACGGCGGTAAGCTAAATCATCGGCTAATGGTTGGCGCTAAGAAAATCCATAAATTTCAAGAAAATCACGCGTTAAACAAAGGTATTAATCTAATAGAAGTATAAATGATAAATGGCAAAAGCTAAAAAAACAAACATACTAAACCCAAACAAAATGTTCCAAGCCAGGGTCCGTGAAAGCCTCAGAATCTACATCCATAAACGGCGAGCTGCATAAATAATATAAATGCCCCTGCCTGAAGTAAAACCTGGACATTATTCAAGCTAAATCCCCATGATTTGCCAAGACTCCCCACGAATATCTTTACATTACCGTTAAATTGTTTTACCGACGAAAAAATCTGGATAGTATTGAATTTCTGCTGGTAATTAGCTATACGATTGAAACCTTTTTATAATTAGCGATATACATAAAACCAGAAAACTATTCCTTGAAAAATAAATTCGTATCCCTGAATCTGTTTATTATTGGGTCACAATTTTATTTTATTTTATAATAAAGCTAATATTTTGTAAAATCTAGTCATACTAGACTGCGGATCCGATCCTCGTAAGGATAGTCTTGGATGTAATCTGGATGACGCTCAAAGACATAGTTTCTTTATCTTGAGCCAAATCATTTTAAACATAAAATGCATTGTGGAAATAATATTTTTTTATATATGGTCTGAAATAGTAAGGTAAACAAAATGAACACTTGTAAAAGGATTTTAAAGAATGATGTTAGAAATCGCAGCAAAGTCTTGATTTATAGTAAGTTCGTATAATGTACGAGTTGAAATGTAATAATCTCTCCTGACTGAACTGACCTGGAAACTCAAAGTCAAATCGGGCACATTAGCCATGCAAAGAAAAGTTTGCCACAAGTTCACTCTGAAGCAATTGCGATTACTATTTGAGCAGAATTTACATGTAATCACTGTAAGCATGTTAGACGGGGGAACAGGCAATATCTCTAAATGCCTTACGGCCCGGCCACAGCCTATAGCGGCAGTGGCAGCGGCGAGCGATTTCGATGTACATGGCGCGTTATCTCTGAGACGGCATCGGTCGCAGCGGCGTAGCAAAGCGCGCCATGTACATCGAAAACAGAAACGGATCTACGTTTTTTTTAAACCGAGGCAAAATCTTACTAATGGCGCCCTCTTTCAACAGCTTTCAGAATTTTTTCTCTGTCGTGACGTGATTTTGTCGCCTCCATGACGCTGCCGCCCCAGGCAAGTGCCCCGGTTAGCCCCCGCCGTAGATCCGCCACTGATCAAAAACGCTCGCCGCTGCCGCCGCCGCTGCAGGCTGTGGCCGGGCCGTTAGTCCTTTTCATTTGAATAAAGTTGGCGAACTATGGAGAGGTGCTGCTTTAAATTACGCCTTCAACTAGCTTTGTGAGGAGTGTAACAGTTGTTTTAGAACTATTTTAAATTTAAATTCTAAGGCCTAGGTATGCTGACCTATTTTGGTTGGAGGTCATTGTTCAGTACCAAACGCACGATGGATGCACAAATGTGTGTTCGGTTCTTACGGCAAAATTGTTGAAATTATGTTAATAAATTTTTCCATAGAAATAGATCAAGGAATTATTTAATTATGCTTTAACATTGGCATATTACAATATTATGTATTTTTGTCGATTAATGGTCTGTTCACAGATAACCTGAACGGCTAAGACATAGCCGCTGTCTGCCTTCTCTGGCACGAACACGGTCATGACGAGACACATTGTGTAAACGAGTTTATACAAAAAGTACAGAACGATATTTTTTGAGCCCCAGGTGAGGCACGGTATGTCCACGTCTCGGGCATGGCTCCGGTAACGAGTTTGTATGGATAGACCTTAAGCTAAAATATTTAAATGACCCATTAGCAAATGTTTGAATGTAAAGATTTGTTAACAATTTTAGTAAAGCCAACCTGACGAACCTGATTAGGTATCATAATAACTTGACAACCTTTTCAATCTTAGCATTTGGTTTATCAAATCAGCCTGGAGATGCCCACTAATTGCTGGACAGAGGCCTCTCCCAAGTCTCTCCACATAGATCGACCTTGAACCGCCCGCATCCAACCGCATTAACATAAGCTAAGATTAGACGAATTACCCAAGAAAAATAACACGAAGTATCCGACTTACCGAACAAAAGAAAAACAAAAGCATAAGTTAGAAACACAGTAATTTTTGTAAGAGCAATAACAAATATTTATTCGGTCAAAAACGGCAAGAATCTAGGAATTGCGCTTGAGACTTTGGCCGCACTCCAGACACTGATCTGCAACTGAAAGGCTATTGGTATTCTTGGTTCAATTATTTCAGACGAATTTGCTCGAGCAACCTTCAAAGCGAGCGTGCTCCATTTTCGGAAGTATCAGCGATTTGCATCAGGTGAGATCACGGTAAAATGTTTTCCTATCGACAGTATAAATAATGGCCTGTGTCTTAACATGTTTAAGGTGTGGGAATAGGTAACCCTATTTGCCGATTTTTGACCACAAAGCTTAAAGAGTTGTAGAAGAGACATGGCAATCTACCACTGTGAGGAATGAGTAACGCAACCCGTAATCGCTTCGTTTTGCACATTGAAATATGCTATTGTAAATACAGTGCTCGGTAGCAAAAAAATATGGGGAAAATTTGGGGTACATGGCATAATATGTCTAAAAATAAAATAATTTTATAGATTCGAGGCACAGTGCACTTTTGTTGATTAACTAAGTAGATAATCAAAACAAATGAAATCTGTATTGAAAGCAACGGGCGTTTGATATATTCTATATTAATCCCTAAGACATTAAGTCCGTCTATGTACCACATTCTGGTAGTGCAAAAAGTTTAAATAAAAAAAAAATATTAATTAATTAAAAATTAGGCTTCGTAAAGCTACTTATGATATGCTTATAGAATTAGACAAGCGCACTCATAAGTTTTTAGTTCCGCAATAAAATGCTGTTAATGAAGGTATTTCACAGTAACGTTTAATTGGCAGTATTACAGCGTCGTAGCATATTGCACAATTTAGTGAATCTACTCTATGCACCACCGTAAAATATAGATCCTCGCTATTCAAGTCCTCTTTTCATATTCCCATTGTGACGATATTCACCGGTCTTTGTACAGAAGTGCTTTAATAACTAACTGTTGTTAACTGTACCAAGTTATGCCTTGAAACTCGCCTGAAGGAAATTTTGACGTTACTGCATTTATAAAGGCGAGAGGATAGATAAGTTAATCTAATATTATGGTTCATTTTATTAAAATAATATTATATTTTTTTTATTTATTAAAGATATATTGGATATAAAGCTGATTTAGGACAGAAAAACAACTACGTTGACCTATACGAAACATAATTTTAACGTCATTTATGGTAATATGATTTATTAAATTAATTACTTATAAATTTAGTTTACAGATGCTAATATACATGCATTCAATTCTAATAGTAATTTTAAATTGTATTTACACCTGTTTTAACCTATAAATTAATATACATAATGTTAGGTAGTCATATATACGTAGGAAATTTTTATTGACGTTATTGATTCCGTGTAATTACGGGTTTAGAATACAAAATATCACTACTCCATTACATTCCGTGGGAGAAACTACACAAAGCGAATGGTATCATAGCGAAGAGACAGAAAACTCGTCATCAAACCCTGTATGTGGTATGCCTAGTGGGCCAAAATACTCTTATTAACTCACAGCGTTACTGTGAAGCAAATTAGGAGAAGCTTAAGTCCAGCAGTGGACTGCAAAAGGTCATTTTTATTTCTCGATAATTATCAAAACTGAAAGAAGCGGCGTTAGCCCTGTGGTGTACGTAACGGACTGCCGAGACGATGGTCTCGGGTTCGATGCCCAGGTACCCCGGGCACACACCTCTAACTTTTCAAAGTTATGTGTGTATTAAAAATGTTAACTATCGCTCGCTTAATAATGTGCTCGGTAAATGGCAATAGCATAGACGACCGGTTGGCGCAGCGGTAGTGTAAGCGACTGCCACGCCGAAGGTTGCGGGTTCGATTCCCGCTCAAGTCAAACATTTGTGTGCGTGAACATGGATGTTTGTCTTGGTCTGGGTGTATCTATGTATAATATGTATGTATTTACAAAAAAAAAAAGTATATATGTATGTTTATCCATTGTCTAGTACCCATAGTACAAGCTCTGCTTAGTTTGGGACTAGATGGTGTTGTGTGAATGTGGTAGAATATTATTATTATTATTATTATATTATTATCACATTAGGATCGAATCATAACAGGCGAAGTGTGGGTTTGTAATACACCCCTGCCTACCCCTTCGGGGATAAAAGGCGTGCAGTTATAAAAAAAAGAAAAGAAACTAAGTGGCTAAATTACCCTACGATACCATACTATAAGCTTAACCTCACCACTTACAATAGTATACTTATTAAATTACTGTAATAACAGGGTTAACCGAGTAATTTCAATGGAATTCAGATTTGCGGTATCTCGGTATTGTAATATGATAATTTGATAAACTTGGGCTCAATAACATATTATAGAAGATTGCATACCACTGCTAAACCGTTATTAATTAGGCGTATCTACTTGAATTTGCTCAGCAATGAAAGCATTTTCGTAGAATATTGTTGCATAATTATGTTTAAATTAAAGACTGTATACAATTACAATGAAAGAAAAAGATGCCTTTATCGTTGTCCTAATAAACGTAAGTAGAATAGCCTTGCTGATTTCAGCATAAATAACCCGTCTCGACCAGTGAAGTACTACCCCCTCAGAGAATATCGACGTTAAGTAGCGGTATCTTTACTGTTGTCCTATTCTATTGCCCAAAAGACAGGCAACGCACTTGTGATTCCTCTGGTGTTGCAGGTGTCCATGGACGGCGGATATGCGGGTCCAGCTTTGTGGACTATGGCCTAACCCTCTTCTCATAATAAATAAGAGGCTTGTGCCCAGCAGTGGGGTTATAAACAAGGCTGATGATGATGATTTACATTCACACTAAAATAACGTTGATAATTTATATTAAAAATCTCGAAAAACTTTAAGGTGCCCGATTAGTGACCCAGAAATATGATTAGACCTTTTGATGCACGTTTTAATATAAATGTCTTCAGATAATTCTGATTCAGTGAATAAAATGTGCTTTTGCTGAATAGTCTTATTACGGTTAATGTGAATATGAATATTTAAGGAGAGAAAACTGTTGAAGCACCTTTTTGTAGTAGTTAGGGATCACGCTGACGGTTGCTCCGTATTCGCCTATAAAGGAAAATCTTAGATTTAAGTATTTTACTTTTTTAATCATCTTAAAATGATAGTACCCTGGGACCACTCACAATCGGTTTTCTGATCTCAAACTAAGCAGAGCTTGTACTAGCGCAACCATACAACACTTCTAAGCTGTATTTACAGTGGTATGGCATACCTGCATTGAGAATGCTGTGGTGTAGGACGAAGGACAAGATGGTATGCCGATAGTCTATCATCTGCGGAGCCGGTGATCATCATCATCATTAGCCCTTTATACTGTCCCACTGCTGGGCCCGGGCCTCTTCCCATTATAAGAAGGCTAAGGCCATAGTCCACCACGCTGGCCAAGTGCGGGTTGGCAGACTTCACATGTCTTTCGAGAACATTATGGAGAACTCTCAGACATGCAGATTTCCTCACGATGTTTTCCTTCACCGTTTAGCAAGCGATAATTCACAATTTAATACGCACATAATTAAGCTCTGAAAAGTCATCGGTGCACGCCGTGGATTCGAACCTGAACCCTCTGCATAGTAGTCTGTCGGTCTCTCCACTAGGCTATTGATGCTTAGCCGGTGATAGCGCAAATAAAAAAGACATCTATTTATATATATATATATATATATATATATATATATATATATATATATATATATATATATATATATATATATATATATATATATATATATATATACGCTGATTTTTTATTGGTTTAGGAAAAAAAAACCTCACGTTGGAAAAAATATCTGCTATTCATATTCAAAATCAAAATTAACCTACCACGTAAAATAAAAAAGTTATAAAAGTTAATAACTCTAGGAAATAAGTAGTAACGTGCGACTCGATCGTCGATCGACTCGTCGGCGCGCTGTAGGTACCTAAAACAGCTGTTGACGTCGCGCGGCGAGGTCAACAGCTGTTTTAGGTACAGTACAGCGCGTGTAACAGTAGGTAACTAACTACACATAAAACACGTATGAGGCAGCAAAGCACTTCTGCTAGAGCCATACTAACGAGAAATGCCATTAATTATTGCGGTAATGTACGTTAACCGTGTAATAATTTGACAACGGCATTAACATTGGCGTTTGGCGTTTTTATCTCCAATGATGGGCATTCACGTTGTAGCCACCTACTTTAGCGCGTTAAAAATTATCGCAATAATTATCGCGCTAGCAAACATTGACGTTAGCCGCTAGTGAGGCCCCGGCATAAGATGTACGGATGGATACCTAATTTACGTACTTACGAAACACAAATTAATTACGATGACAACTTCAATAATTTTAAGCACATAATAATGATTAAAATAATAAACACATGTAACTAAATAGCTGTACCTACCTATTCCTTCGTAAGTCACAGAAATAAGCTGTGGGTTCACGCAATCATAATAAACTAGTAGACGAAAAGAAGAACTTATTATTATTTACGTATTAATCGTTGGTACATAGTCATTTTCAATAACTAGTAAAAGCCGAATTTAGGTATTTACTTATTTCTGGCGTGTTTAAAACATGTTACTTATCAACGTAGGTATTTACGACAAGCAGTAAACATATCACTTACCTTTACAGTCTTCTGCTTATATCACAATCAATTTACACATTTGCACACACATGTTTCTCGCGTTCTCGCGACTCCGTTTCTTCTTTGTACACAAATCTTATAACCTCGATCAACTAATAAAACCCTATGGAGTCACGTCAGGTTGCGGCCTATCAATCCACTAGCGAACACATCAGTATTGTAAGGATGCACGATTGTAGTTTTATTACGTAACACGGACACAGAGTGACGGGAGCGTGATATACGACTGTCCCATTGACCTAATTTCTTAAGACTGAAGGTCAACTTGCGCCCGCACCGCACGGCCGCACCCCGCCGCGCCGCCGCCGCGCCCCCGCCTCCCGCTGGCGCCCTGCAGCGGAGGGTGGCGCACGCGCATGGTGGGGAGCGGGAGGCCGGGAATAACGGTTCAATGACTATTGACTAATGCCAGTGTGTGTGTGTGACACGATCGCTCGTAGTTCGCCAGTGTGCGGCGAACTTATACTTCGTGTTCTCGTACTATTAAATTAATTAATTTCTCAAGATTTTTTTAGCTTATATTTCAAATATTATTAGCTGGTTAGGTTCTATTAACGATAAGTAATAAGATGGCTTTCGCTCCAAAACCAATTAAAATCAGCGTGTATATATATATATAAAATATATAATATAAATTGATGCGTTTCTGACCGACTGATAGACAACGAACAGCTTGGGCGATAAAACCTAAATTGGGCATGTATGTATTGTTTGTACCTTGGGGACCGTAGAGGTGCACTAGGAAGACCGTTTCCCGAAACGGTTATTTTAAAATGTGTTGTTAGAAATAAAGCAGGATTTGTAATAATAATAATAAAAAACATGATCTTTCATTACGTAAATAACTGTTATATATATACAAAAGAAAGTCGTGTTAGTTACACTATTTATAACTCAAGAACGGCTGAACCGATTTGGCTGAAAATTGGTGGGGAGGTAGATTAAAACTAAGAAAAACACATAGGATACAATTTGTTTAAAAAATTAGACTGGGAGGGATTGTAGAAACGGTCGAAGTTTGTAGGGACAAATCTACCTATTGAAAGAAACAACGCATGCGCAGGAAAAGTACCAGGGGAGCATAAAGCTAGAGACATTATTTATTTTCTTTTATTAAACTTCCTGTGTAGCCTTAAAATATCTCATTATAAGCTTAGGGATATTGAAAAATATTGAAAAGAACAACGCATGCGCAGTAAAAGTACCAGGGGAGCATAAAGCTACAGACATCCTGCAGCTTTAAAATATCTCATTGTACCTTAGGATATTGAAAAGTACCAACGATAATTAATATTTTAATACACACATAACTTCGAAAAGACAGAGGTATGTGTCCGGGGTACCTATGATGGCAATAGATAGAAAGATATTTAAAAAACAAATGTCCACCCGTGCGAAGCCGGGGTGGGCTGCTAGTTTTTTAAATAAAATAACGTTTGAAAAAGGATAACTAATCGTAATATACAACAAAAGCATGTTGTAAAGATTGCAACATAAATATTAAAATTTTCCAAATGCCCGTCTGAGGGTAAGTGACATTGATATCTAAGAGGAAAGTTGGAGGACATTTAAATTATGACACCGCTATAACTCATGGGAGGGAAACGATGAAATCGCTAATGTCAGCCAGGATTCGGACCTTACCTGGGTTTTAAAATACACGATTTGAAACTGAAGTGTTCTACTATTTTACATTTATTCAAAAGCAACTTTTGTTCATCTCATCTCATTAGCTTATTGCAGTCCACTGCTGGACATAGGCCTACCTCAGGATACGGCACAAGACCCGATTGCCTACGATTTAAAAAAAAAACTACACGGTTTAAGCTGAAAATGTTGCTTATTATATTCGTATTTCTAATCAAGACTAATACTACTATACCAGGGGTCGGCAATCCGCGGCCCGCGAGCCACTTGCGGCTCTTTGGATGTGAAGCTGCGGCTCTTTGGAACCGTAGGCAAATATTCAGCAAAATAAACTACGTAATCTAATTACCAGAGCATCTATTGATACGAGTCACTGCAGCACAGTATTTAAAATTAAGACGAATTTGCTAAAGATTTCGGCAGTTCAAAACCAATAAAACCACTCTAGCATACATAGTAAATACTCCCAACACAAATGGTAACGAAATCCACATTGTGTAATTTAAAGTTGATAATGTATGTTATACTGGATACGAACGTACAGCTTTGTAAAGTGGAAAATGTACAGAGTTGAAAAATAAGTTAGAAATGTTGGAGGTCCTTAAATTTACTTCTTTACGTAACGCACCAAGAGTGGACAGCTTTAAAAGAAGTGAACACTTTCCGCCGCGAAACAGAAGCTGCTCGAGAAAAAGCACTACGCCAAGAAGATCTGGATGAGAACTCGGCACCTACAGGACAAGACTCGGTATAACAACCTCACCAACGCACTCATGGCCGCTTTGTGGGAGCACGAGAAGACAAGTGCGAAAAGCATTATTTTCTTCTTTTTTTTACACTAATAGTGGCCGTCAGACCAGAGGACCATCAAGGTCGAAATCCCGCAAGGGAGTTGCCCTGTTTTGTAAGCCCACTTAACGGAGGACATCCCTGTAGTGGGCGACGTGAAGACGCCGCGTCCATATCCAGCTCCCGAAATACCAGAAACGCTGCACGGAAACTGAGCACTTGAAGCGCTCCCGGGCTGGCAGAAGAAGTGGAAGCTCAAGTGCAAAGTATCCAAGATCCAGGCTCTGGTGACTGGGCGGGTGCAACACCCACCGTGCTTGAAGCTGATGGGAGAGTAAATCCCTTGGTCGCTGACGGTCAAGTACTTTAACCTGACGATGGCCCACCACGTACGAATGACCACCGCGAAGGCCCAGATAGCAAGGGCGAAGCTTCGCTCGCTGGTGTCCTCAAGACTGTCGCTGAGAGCCAAGCTGGCACTCTACGAGACCTACATCAGGTCGCGCCTCACGTACCTACACGTACATCTTTGAAATTTTGTAAACTGTAATTTTGGCTCTTCTGACTAAAAGGTTGCCGACCCGCCTACTATACGAAAGTCATAAATATCAAATGAAGTACCTAGACTAATAGCTCTAGACCCTAAAGCAGACTTTATCATAATATACATATAATTATTCCAATACTACCTGTTTTTATGAGGAGTGAGTAATCCGGTGTGAGTTTGATAAGTATTTATAATGAACATCTTGAAAAGGCAGTACTTCTTTACCAGCTACCAGGCAGTACAATAGGAAAATGAGTTGCTATTTGCAATTGATTGATTAAAGATTCCATGGTTCGATTCCCACATGAGACAACACTTTGTGTGAGCCATAGAAACTTGTTTCGAGTTTGGATATTTGCATTGTGTCCGTTGACTGTATGTTTGTGAAGTTCCCTGCGACACAGGATTCATTCCTAAAAAAGGTATAGGTTCTAAAGTAAAGGCATAAAATAGGACATCCATGTCTGCGTATATATTGCGAGCCCTATAACGAGTCAACTGCTCGTCCCTTAAGCGACGCGCGCGTGCTGCATAGGTACTAGTGCATAAGCTCCAGACGAGTCTCGCATAATTTGTGCAACATAATTTGGTGACAAAAGGAAAACTGGAAAGCGGTGTAAAGGATAGCACACACTGATGGCGGTGGACAACGATTTGTATCTGTAAGTATATATATTATTATATAAAAATTTTGCGTTACTGACCGACTGACAGACAACGCACAGCCTAGGCGTAGGGGAGAGGCAATATCTCTAAATACCCACGGGATCGGGTAGAAACAGATAAATTAAAAATAAATTTGGGGCTTAGCTGGGGACATTTTTGGGGGGCTGATCACATGTATTACCTAGTACTAGCTAATGTAATCCAAATTCAAAAACTTCAGAACAGAACAAAGTATGCAAGACAATTTCTCCATGCAATATTGATTTTTGGAACTTGTTTCTAGTAAATATAGTAGGTACGAATTTTGTTACCAAAATAAAAATATACTATCATGGGTACTGATCAAAATTAGTTCTAAGCGAAACCAATTTGAATCTGGTCATGGGAATGATAAAACAATCTAACACTAACATATTATTAGAATGCTTGAAAAAGACAATAAGATGTTACACTACCATAGCTACGTAATCAGAGAATTTCGCTTACAAATTACTTTCTTTAAAAACAATTGTACTAGAGCAACAACGGCCAGTTTTCTCAATGAGCATTGTTTCCCGCGAACAAACTTTTTGTTCCGCTAGTTATTTTTCACTTGTCTACCGAAGTTACGAATTAACAGGAAAACATTGTGTTTTGCTAAAGAAGCGGGGCATTCGGTGTATCGTAATGACTCGCTATCTCGTACCATAATATGTCTACTTAGAAGGCAAAAATAGCTTTCAGAAACTTCATTGAAGTTGCCAAAAGTGTGCCACGCATGATTGACAGGGCTAAGCTTTGTGCTTATTACATTTGTAATCGAATACCGCTATCTCATTAAGTGGCAGAGGTTCGACAGTCGCTCTGCAGAGAAGCTAATTTGCTATCAAATCTGTGTAGACTTAAGCCGGCCTCGAGTATCAAGGTTTTGGATGCGACCGAGATAACACTAGCACACATAAATGACGATTAAAAAATGACATTTGTCTTTCAATCCGTACCTCGAAAAGGTGGTCTCTAGTAGCTGTAAGAGGGATTATGTTATGTTATGTTCGGGTTTCAGGACCAATGTTCACATTCATCTGTATATTATCAAAAAGCTGTGAGTGAATGTCAGCAATGTGCTTCGGCTAGTCTAGCTTATTCCCAGCACTTACCAGATGTTCCGCAATGCAAAGAATAACACGTGTACAACAGCTGCCATAAGTATCTTTTGGTTTGTTAAAGCTAAAGGTTGTCGTGATGACAACTAAAACCATGCAGTCGGCCACAGTTGTCATGAAAAACTCTCTTTACAGAAAGTCAATACGCTCGAGTAACTTGGTACTGACAAAATAGCTCAGTAAAAACGCAATCAGCCGCAGGCGAAGTCACGGTATCAAAGTGAAAATCCTTTATCCACTTCGGTCACAATGTGTCGCTTATTAACCTCATCTTCAAGATTAATATATATATATATAACACTCAAATAAAAGAATAAGTGTGCTCAATTTTCACGCACCTTATCTTTGTACACCTTTGTCTACTCGCAAAAGACGGTTAAAGAAAATAGTGTAATGACTTTTGGCATCCGACGCGGGGATTCTGCTGAAAGTAATCCAATTACAGCGGGAATGTTTTCGGCAAGCTACGGCCGTGTTGTTTAAGGGTGACCATGTTTATTTATGATTAAATATTGTGTCTCTCACATGGGCTTGTTCGCAGAGTGACAGTAGCGGAGAGTTACTGTACTAAGATAAGGACATTCTAGAGGCATGGCATGGATAATGACAATTAATTGCTTAATATGACTTCTAGACCTGTCAACCTCCCGGAAGACAAGACGAATATTGGGCTCACATTACCGAAAAGCCCCCAGGAGGTCAAAACTGCCCTTACAAAAATGTCCGACAAAAAGTACACTGGCCCTGACGGTATTCCTATCGAAGCCTGGAAATGTGTTGGAGATAAACGTATATCTCTTCTTACGCAATTATTCCTAAAAGCCTGGGAACATTGATGTATACCTAATGAATGGAGGCTAAGTACTATTATTCCACTCTTTAAGGGTAAGGGTAGTAGATACGAGTGCAATAACTACCGTGGAATAAAGTTAATGAGTCATACGATGAAGCTCTATGAGAGAATCATAGATGATCGACTAAGATCAGAAAGCTCACTTAGTAGGAATCACTATGGCTTTGTCCCCGGATTATCTATGATCTCAGGAACACAGAGCCAAAACTATGCCACTTTACATCGCGTTCCTAGACATGGAAAAGGCGTTTGATTGCGTACCACGAGCTACAATCTGGCGGAGTCTTCGAAAGAAAACATCCCAGACAAGTACGTAAACATTGTAGCCGACATGTACAGGGATCCGAAATCAGTGGTACGATCATTAGTTGGGCAGACAGAACCTATAGCGGTAACAGAAGGGGTACATCAAGGATCTGTACTCAGCCCATACCTCTTCTGCTTGGTTCTAGATGCACTTACTGAAGGCGCACAAATCCTGACACCATGGACGTTCATATACGCCGACGATGTGCCAATTTGCGCTACAACTCGAGAGGAACCGTGGGAGCATGGAAACGTCAGCTGGAAACTGGTGGCTTAACCTTGAGTGTGGCGAAGACCCAGTATATGGTGTGTAACAAACCAGATACGCAGGAACCTCCTCTCATTATAGATGGGCAACAAGTCGCAAGATATGACGTATATAAATATCTTGGTACCTTGTTACACACTTCAGGTGATATTGACGTCAACATACAGCACAGGATTGCCGCTGCCTGGTTAAAATGGCGGGGAATAACTGGCGTCATCTGCGATCACAGGATGCCCGTGAAAGTTAAAGGTCTTGTGTACAAGAGCATCATAAGACCGGTGCTTACTTACGGAAGTGATACCTGGACCATGACACAAAGACATACCATGCAGGTGGCGGAAATTCAGGTGCTGCGGTGGCTGTTCGGAGTAACGAGGCTCGACAAAATATGCAACGAATACGTTCGCGGTAGCCTTGGCGTGCGCGACATCGCTGATAAGCTTAAAGAGAGTAGGCTGCGATGGTATGGACATATAAAAAGGCGACCTCCTGACTACATAGGAAATACTGTGATCGATATTCACACCACAGGACCCAGAAAAAGAGGGCGGCCGAAAATGAGGTGGACGAATATGATTACAAAAGATATGACCAGCTGCAATGTTTCTGACACTGACACGTCCAACCGAGCAAAGTGGAAAGAGAAAACGAAGAAAGCAGACCCCACAATCAGATGGAAATAATAAGTGCTTAGGAGAGAGAGAGAATAATAAGCCCCAAATTTAGGCGAAT
Organism: Euclidia mi; assembly: GCA_944739405.2. Classification (NCBI taxonomy): domain Eukaryota; kingdom Metazoa; phylum Arthropoda; class Insecta; order Lepidoptera; family Erebidae; genus Euclidia; species Euclidia mi. Next base: position 118,846,157 of record OX123182.2, read on the forward strand.
ATGGAACAAATCCTACACACAATCATAGTAAAAAGTCACAGAAACATTATAACTAAAATGTTTTAGATTAACATTAGATACCAAAATGGAATAGCATTGCAATTGGATTTTTTAAGCTTTAGTTGTCAGTAGATTTTATGGTTAGAGAAGTAGTTAATTGATCAATTACTACTCAATGCTGAGGATCAAGATACCATAACATAATATCACCAGATAAGAAATCAATAAAAACATTGATTTCTTGTTTGGTGGTATGCAATAATAAATATGTATAAATAAAATAGTCACCCTACAGAGCAGGCATAACAATGCATTCGCCAATGAATTGGTATTTTGAAAACTATTCACGGCCGATCCGAACCTGCTTCTGTTTGTGTACGACTTCAACATTCCTAACCTCCTCCGCTTTGAACGTTCGCAGACCAGGGAAAGAGAATTTTGAAGAAAATGCAGCAATAAATTTTTTCAATAAATAAAGTAGAAAATAAATGCTATGAAAAGTCAGCATTGTTAAGGAAGAAAGAGGGTTATGAACTTCGTCGCCATAAAGTTCAATTTTATCACAGCTGTGTACCTGATTTGTTGTTTAGGGACGAAATAATACAGGTAAAATGGTAGGTATGCTGTGCCGTTCAAATGGGATAAATAAAATAAATGCTAAATACTGTACGACCTCAAGGCACGGGCAAGTATAGCATCTGTGACGCATATCCATTTTTATAATAGACAATGCCACAATAGTTGAAACATAAAGTGTGTACACTTGAGCTTTCACCTGTTATGAGTATTCTCGCCAACGTTACATGTCAGAAAAACAAATGGGTGTGTTTTAGCTAGCATTCTATGGAGCGTTCTGGCGAACATTCTAGCGAAAGGACAGTATATGGGCAGATTAGCAAAAATATCTGTCCCAAGAAAGAGTTCAATAATATCTGTCTGCACGTACGCAGCAAAAATATCTGATATTATCAGGCAGCATAATGAAGTGGCATATGATGAAAATGTTGAAGCATAAATATGTGACGTGACAGGTTGCAAAATGTTATGATCCCTTATGGAGAGCAAATATATGTTCCGTTTTCTATTAATTAAATTTGCATTGATTTCACCCTAAAAGCATAAATATGTGACATCAACAAGGTGGAAGAAATAGAATCAATAAACATTTAGGGCTTATATAGATAATAAGATTACATGGAAGCAGCACACAGAATTTCTATGTAGTAAATTAAACAGTTATTCTTTTGCCTGGTATAATTTAAGAAAAGTTGTTGATGTTTCAACAGCGCTAACAGCGTACCACGGATATTTTTTTTTTATTTATTAATTAGGCACAACAACAGATATCAAATCGTAACTTAGAAATAGGTATAATATAAGTGAAAGTATACATGTCAATTTGTTATCAGGTTAAAGCCGTGCACAACATTTGAAGAATAATTTAACTAAAGACAGGCAAAGAAAGGTGTAGAATTATTGAAATAGTTATATCTAGTTTAAAATTGTGAGTAATAAATTAAATCATTAAATAATAAGTAGTAAAAATAATAATAATTAAAAAAAATCTTATATCTAAGGTTAGAATAAAAATATCGGGTATGTATCGTCTACACTCAAATACGGTGTCATATTCTGGGGTAACTCAACTGATCAAGATTATGTGTTTAGAGCACAAAAAAGTTGTGTTAGAGCTATTTGCTGTATAAAGCAAACTGATTCATGTCGGCCATATTACAAAAAAATAAAAATTTAACTTTAGCATGCATATACATTTACGAAGTGATAATGTTTATGAAACGTAATCTGCATCTACATATTTGAACACCGCACCAGAAAGCGTCATGAAGGCAAATTATGTGTACAACCCTCCAAAACAGCACTCCTACATAAAAGTATGTTTTGTATGGGGACAAAACTATATAATAAATTACCATCACAGTTGCGTAATGAAAATAATGTAAATAGTTTCAAAAATAAACTTTATTCCATACTGACAGATAAGACCTATTATTTTTTTAAGGAATACATGACAGATAATTTATTGTGACTTAGTGATTGCGTAACTTCTATTAATTTGAATGATTGTTTTGTGCACATTTTGACATTATGTTTAAAATCAGTTATTATGATATTGTTTCTGCATTTTACTGTTTAAGATGTCCCTACATAAATTATCAAATGTTTTTGCATGCCACCAGGCGTAACATGGTGAACTTGTCATTTGTATGTCATCTTTTGTTAAACCCATATTAGCAAATAAAGATTGATTGATTGGCAATAATATCTGACATTCTCGCAATTTATAAACAATAAAATATTTGATATTAAGTATAGCGCCGGTAAAATGGGCCAAAATGTTTTATTGAATAGTATTAGTATTATTTATTTTGCCGAGCAAAGAATATGAACAAATGCACATAATAAATATTTTTAATTTTTATTTTAATACAATTTAGCTCCCATTTAGAATCCTACGACAGCTTATAAATTTACTAGGAAATTTATAAACTTGTGGATCTTGCTTCCGGTGACATTTAATTATACATAATGAATGAAAATCGAGTAGAGCCACCATTTGCATCATCACGTCTTGTAGCCTCTCTTGCATTGAAGAACCAATTAGCACACACCTGCGAGCCTCGGAGTGACTCCCAAATGTCAAAGGTGTGACAACGTAGAAAATCATGGGTTCCGATTTTTTTATAGTTTTACAAATTTTGTTATATTTGTTAGATGTTCCATCTAATGGGTCTTCAGTTATAACGAAGTAAAACGTTTGCGCATTATTAGTATTATTATACTAATAAATACCGAATAACTTTAAAAATATATACCTTACCTCATAAGGAAAATTATAAGTATTTAAACTGTTGTTCAGTTAGAAAAAAGTATTTCATTAGATATAATTGGGAAATATAGGCAGCATGCAGCAGCAGATACTTACACAGCAATCAATTTACTAAAATATTATTGCATTTACGTTTTGTTATATGCAAAAAAATACAATTAAATTATGAACAAAAAATTACCATTTCTTTTTAATTGTCATATTCATTAAAAATGTTTGATAGCTCATCGTCAATCCAATGAAATCCAAAAAAAAATAAAGAAAATTTGTAACGTCTGGGGGCCTGAGATGTTGCTCTAAAAACAATAGGGGATCGGACTGTATTAAAAGTAAATTGCAAATTACCATATGAGTTGCGCCGTTGCCAGATTAAATTAAACCATTAAAAAAAGTACAGTATTGAGTATGAAAAATTATTACATATAATACTAGCATTTTGACAGATGACAAAAAGTAACTAATTTAACTAGGCAGTCCGATACCCTATACCTTAAATGTTACTCGGCAGCCGTAGATAGGATAGATCTACCCACTAAAATAAATTATTTAATTCGGTCATAATATTGGATATGTTTAGACATAAATATAGTATAAAATGACAGCCAATATTGTTTTACAATGTAAAATAAAATTTATTTCTTTAATAATTTCGTATGAATTTTAAATTAAATTGAAGATAAAATAATGTTAGATATTATTTCCACTTAGTTGATGTCACATATTTATGCTTCTAGGGCGGAATTAATGCAAATTTCATAAATAGAAGACGTAAAATATATTTGCTCTCCACAAGGGATCATAACATTTTGCTACCTGTCACGTCACATATTTATGCTTCGACATTTTCATCAAATAATTTCGATGTCACTTCATTATGCTGCCTGATAATATCAGATATTTTTGCTGCGTACGTGCAGACAGATATTATTGGACTCATTCTTGTGTCAGATAGTTTTGCTAATCTGCCCATAGTCATATATTTATGCTCGTGACTGTACATTATTTTCGTTCGTAAGAAATATCGTGAACATTTTTGGCTCTGTTCGATGGTAAATTCGACAATTAAAAAAACAGCGAATGTTCGATGCTCTACGAGCGAAATAGTTCGTTATATTACAACGAATAGATTTGTTCAACCAAGTCTACAAATACAAATTGTCGCACATATAAGCAAAACCAAGGCATACAGCATCAAAGTTTAATAAAGAAAGCCTCGTATGCGCGCTCATGTATTATTTTCATCCTTTAGCGTCCCTAGCAGCCTTATTAGAATCTCAATATTTCGCTCAAAGCCTAAAAATGCCAAGTAATTGAATCGCCTAGACTTTGTTTGAAAAAGGCAAACATAGTGCCTGAACGGAGCTTTGAAAACGAATTATTCTTTTAATCTTTATTGTACTTTAAGCTTTACTAGGTAAACGGCAGATCCAAATTTTGGACGCATCATAATTTTAAGACATAGTAAGTTCATCATCAGCCTTTAACAATTCCCTGCTGGACTAGGCCTCTCCTTTGAAAGGAGGAATTGGCCTACTATACCACGCTGGCCAAACGGGTTGGTCTAGGTTTTGTATCAAGTTTTCCTTCTCTTACAGTGCTGTTCTCTTTTTAATACAAGCTCCCTCTGTCGGCTCTTACGACACCCATGGGATGACAGGAGGTGGTGACATTCCGTATTCTTAATCCGGTCTACGGACAATGTAACGACTAGTAGTACTAGACTAGTAGTAATGTAAAGACTACGGATATACGGACATAGCAAGTTATTATATCATAATAAAGATTACATGTCATTAGTGAAAAAAAAGGACGCATTACTAACTCAGTGTTCTACGTGAATACTATTCTATTCTACCACATATACCCAATACCATCTAGTACCAAACTAAGCAGAGCTTGTACTGTGGGTACTAGACAATGGATAAACTTATATATTACCGCATACACATACAACTGCTATCGATTTCGAACAATAATCCATGCAAAGGTTGCCTGGCATGGAACTAATACGTACTTAATCATTAATGTATAATTTTTGTGGCCAGGCTCAGCAGCAGTTACTAGGCACTGAGTTATCACACTAGTGAAGTCCCGGGGAAGCTTAACTGTCTTGGAATTCGCATAGAATTTAATCAGAAGTCTATTGAAGGAGTTGCAAAAATAATAAGGGATTGCCCAGGCATCTTTTTAGCGGCAAACATTTAACATTACCTAAATTGTTTTTATTTGTAACTAGAGGACGCCAGCAGCTACGCCTGCATTTTTTTTTAATTTACCCGTTTTGGCCGATCCCGTGAGAATTTCGGGAAATCCCTTCTTAGTGCACCCCTACTGTCTCCAAGGAACTTACATGCCAAATTTCAGCTTCCTGCGCCCAATAGTTTCGGCTGTAGCGTGTCTGTCAGTCAGTCAGTAACGCAAGGATTTTATATATTAAGATTACTCGGTCTAATAGGGTATGAATAAGTAAATAAGTAAGTAACACTATTTGTGTATGGTATAATATTTTGCAATATCCGCTGTAAAGTAATATTTTGTTGCAGTATAAAAATTGTTAAGCATATTTTCAACGTACAAGTAACTTTGTAATGTACGCAGCGCCTGTGTGGAATTTCAATTAAAACGAGCGTCGCCACAGGGAAAAATTAATTCGATTTTAATATTATTTTAAACACGCCAGTAATCTGTGTCCGTTATTGAAAAACGATTTCATATTCCATTTCAGTAGCGGCCATGAAATATAAATATGGGCAAATCGGACAATACGTTCAGTAGAATTTATAACCAAAAGGTTTCAATTACATAAATTGATATTACATATTACTTTTGATATCAAAGACACAGGCTATGGACTTGTGACAACTCAATTGGAAGCGCCAATTTTTATGTCAAGATGTTATATCGGATTGGTACCGTTCGCAGAAAAGTTTATTTATATTCTTGAGGAATTTCTCGCGCGGGTTTTAACTTTTGGTAAGATTTACTGATAGGGGTAGGTTTGAAATTTTACTGAACTCCGTTGTAGAAAGCATGCCTGTCAAAACAGGCATGTTTGTGTTTTGAACTGTTTCTATCAGCTGTCAGAAACAGATTTTTGTTCGATTGGCAGTTCGTGGGCAATGCTATGCCAGCGTTTTGTCTATTGAAGACACATACAACTTAAATAAACTACGAACTCTACTCGCAGTAGGTACATCCATTATGCAATTATTGATTTATGTTGTTTAAATGCTAAGCGGAAAATAATGAGACACTGCTATATGTTGGCGATTATATGTTTTTTGAGACAAGTGAATAGATATAAATAAAATAAACTGCTAGGCATGGTTCTACTTTCTCCGTCGAAAACGTGTTATGAAATATAATGGCTGAATGCGTAAATACATAAAATATTCAGGCAAAAATTTTATCAACAATTTTATGAGGAAGTATATACTGAACAATAAATATTTATAGTCTGACCGTACCTAGTTTCTGAAGGAAAATATAAAACCGCAAACTATGCATTGAATTTCACCAAACGCTCGGCAAAGTTGCGGGAACTGCTTACAAAATGTGGTTGCTAGTAATATTGGCTTCTATACTACCCAGCACCATTATGGGACTGGCCACAGATGGAGTAAATTTAAGTATTAGTTACTTTAAATATAAATAAGTGAAGTTTATTTGTTTGTTGAACTGCCACAGAGATGCTTATTGTAAGTTTAACGTAAAGTCAAAATCTTACCTCTTATTTTTGCTTACCTATATCACAATAACCGATTTTAAGTTTAATGCGGCTTCACGCAAAGACAATGCTTTGGTATAGCTACCAACTAAGCATTAAGGACTTTTAAAACTAATTAGGATTTGACCGCTTTACAATGTAATGGCAACGACCAAACGCTACTTTCTGTTTGAGCGCCTCTTTAAAGTGCTTCAAAACAAGAGAGAGCAATCATATAACCATGGTAATTAATAACATTTTAAGAAATTGCTTAGATCTATTGCTTAGATTCAAGATAATCATTTTATTTTTAATAAATTGCGAATCACCAAAGTATTGATTCGAGAAAGGATCGAAAAATACTATTCTCGATGAAGAGCTAAACGGTGAAGCAGCCTGCAATTCCAATTTATCATATAATGTGTACAATAAAGGAACCATTGCCAAGCTTTAGCTATCTTAAAAATACATTTCAGAACTTACTCATTGTTGCAGTGTCTCTTATGTTTTCAAAATCGGCATCAAGCAATTCTATTGCAATATCTGAAGTATACTTAAACCAGCCTGGGACAGATTTTGACAAAGTTCAGAAGTGCTTGGAATATGGAATGCATTCTATTGGAGTATTCTTAGATGCTAATTGTGAGGGAGCTAATGACGTTTTATATTTCGTAAGTCTTTTTAAGACATCGTCTTTTTACTTTATCTATTGGTGAAAACTGTACAAAATGCTGATTGGTAGTTCTTATGTTTATCACGTTCCTACTGCCAGACAGGACGCCGTGGTTACTTTATTTTAAGATATGCATAGTTACAATCAAACAAGTCGGCGCTAGACCAGTTTGAAAAAAAGACTCTTGGCTCGCTCATAGAGTCGAGGCACACTGGAAACTGGTTTTGTTTACGAGTGTCACTGTGCGTGTCAATTAGCACTGGAAGCAACGATGTCTTGCTGAGCGATCCTCCCCCTTATGGTGGTCTAGCGCGTATTTCTTCGACTGTACATAGATAAAGCTTAGAATATAGTGATGACCCGTTGATTAAATTGACTATCTCGCTGGCATAGCACAGCAAGCGCTTTAGGGTTATTATTACAAGCACTTAATCAACAGACTCAATGAATACCCGTACACCACGGCGTACACGATACATTTTTTTTTATTTCATGGTGTTCTCTAGTGGGAGAGTCGAACCCACACAATTTTACAACGTGACTACTGTAGCCACTATGTCATAGAAGCAGTAAAATATTATCACAACATTTTGTTCGTTTGAAGATCTAACTACCAGCAGACCAAAGATAACACTTTACATTCTTTGATTCATCATCTCATACACTTAATGATTTTTTAGGCATCAGAAAATCTATCGTTCTCCGCCCAACACAAATGGCTTATTATAGCGGATGACGACGCTATTTCTGAGTATTATAATAGCACCGGAATCAATAATGTAATACATGAGCAGAATAGTACGATTGGTGTGCTTGGTAACTTAAATATAAGTGTCGACGCCGATATTATTGTGGGGTTGCGAGGTAAGTAGAAACTGAAACTACATAGCTTTTTATTATATACTAGAGGACGCCAGCAGCTACGCCTGCATTTTTTTAAATTTACCCGTTTTGGCCGATCCCGTGGGAATTTCGGGAAATCCCTTCTTAGTGCACCCCTACGGTCCCTAAGGAACATACATGCCAAATTTCAGCTTCCTGCGCCCAATAGTTTCGGCTGTAGCGTGTCTGTCAGTCAGTCAGTAACGCAAGGATTTTATATATTAAGATTTTTATATATTATAGTATATAGATTATAGTAGTTTTAGTTTAGAAATACTTTTATTTTAAATATTGCAAGTTGCTGCATTTTTTTTTCTTATAAGAACCATTAGATAATATGGTAGTAATAAAGATCAAGGTATGTATCGCCTCAAACCACCACCTTATCATACCCTCTCGGATCTGAAAAGGAAAAAATAAATATATTGATATTGATAAAATATTGATGAAATTTATAAGACCTGCCTGAAGCCTTTTAGATCAAACTAAAGACGTAGTTAAAGAAATGTAAAGAAAAAAGGTTCTAACTCCTTATTCGTTATCTAAGAAACGTTGATAAAAAAACGACGTGTGAACGGTACTTTAGATTTTTATCTTTACGAAGATTCAGTCATTAATCTTTCGTCCAGTATTAATTTCTACTTGTCACAGTAATAATGCTTGGTTTTCAAATTTCTTAAAGTACCATATTTTTTTTATGCTGCCGGGAAGCAATGCTTTATTTTTCAAAATAATGGAGTTCGTGCATGTCTGGCATGGCTACCACTTTATGAATAGATTATTTATAGATAGAAGTAGATACTTAGGGTTCTCGCCACTTTACCATTAAACTTCAGTGAGGTGAGCTTGCCGCGTCGTCATAGTAATAGTACTGTTTGTCCTCTGCGACACATTCTAGTCACGGAAAACTGACAAAACAATCATTAGGAGCTACTCATCTGAGATACTTCCGAAGTGCGTAATCGGTCTTCTTGTATTTCTTTTTTGAGTTTTAATAATCATAATTTGAAGCCATGTTAAGACAAAATCCGCTTTCAGAAGCCATCAAATACTTTAGTGTCCCTCGGTCGATCAAAGATTTTCACAGCATTTCCTCCGTTACATTCAATGCACGTGGACACGAACCCCAGAAAGGCTGTATCACGTTCGGCGCCTTTAAAATATATAAAAAAGATCCTTGATCCACATCATTAATATTATATTGTCATCAACACGTTATTTGTTTTAGATAACTCCGGATATTACACATTGTGTGATGTATTAAATTTCGGCAAAATTCAAGGAGGCAATTTGATTGTCACCGAAATTGGGTTGTGGGACATGGAAAACGGTTTAAGACTTGACTTCGACTTAAACGAATATAAATATTATCGACGATGGGATTTCCAGAAGTGGACGATGAGGATGATTTTGGGTGTAAGTAACATGGTATTTTGTAGTAGTAAAGAAAGGGAGCACCTTTACAAGAGTCACTTTGTCATTGCTCTCTAAACCACCTGATCTGACTTTACCACCCTATTTGAATAGTCATCTTCTGTGAGACACTATAAAAGAGGCCTGATATCTGCACCTAATATATTTGCAAAATTAATGCAAATGCCCAACAGAAAACATGACAGCAATTGAAAATAAACATTTATTTTACTTGAAAACCGATATCTGCTTAATCTTAGAAACATCCAATACTACGAATTCATGGCAACTCACAGACAATTATCTTATTTTAAACAAAATAACATCGGTTCTTTACTACACGCCATAACTGATTAACACACAAACAAATTTAAATTAACTCAAGATGAATAACGTCATCTAGACATCACAATCGTGTTCATGACAAAAGGCTCTTTACATAATATGGAAAACCGGACGTCGTTGTATTAGCAATTCCCAACCAATGACTTTGACAAATAAGTATTTGTTAAGATCTCTACTATCACACTCCTACCGGCTGGCGTAATAACAAATATTGGATATTTTTAAGGTAACTCCAGCACCTAAGAAGTTTGATCTGAAGATGTTATCGAGCCCACAACAGATTCCTGGCGTAGCAGTGGTAACACATACAGCCGGTGCTATACTTTGTCTCATTGCTGAGATGCATAACTTCAGGTAATTAAAATACTTCTCTTCGTGTCTAGCCGCTGCCAGCCACTTTGTGTATATCGTCAAATATCTAGTAGCTTGCCTTTGGAAAGGCCTATATTATGCCGTGCCAGCCGTGGATTATGGAAGGCTGAAGATGATGAAAATACTGCTAACTAGACTTCACCCACGGGTGAATTATACACCCAATTTATTAGTGGAAACCGTACAAAAATCCGATCGCAAGTTTATGAAGTTGTCGCATTTATACATACCGACTGTAAGAAAAGAGGACTTCAATTGTAGGGTTCAGTAGTAAATTACAAGGAACCTAGTTTTGCCATGTCCGTTCGTCCGTCTGTCTGTACGCGGTTTTGTGCAAAGCCTATAAGCACTAGACTGCTATATTTGCCATATTTATAGATTGTAACTTAGTCCTACTATGTTTAGATCACTAGGTAAGGGGTACTAAGTAACCCTACATTGTGCGTGGATCTACATGCACTTGGCCGGCGACAAACGAGCAGACAGAGAGGTAAGCGATTGGCGGCCATAAGTCTCAGGTGTATTGCTGCCCTTTGGAATGGGAAAAATAATAGGAGGAGAAGGATAAGGAATAAGAGGAAACGGACGGGGCCTTCGGCACTCTCACTCACCTCACAAAACTTAGCAGTATAGATACTATGACGATATTCTGTGAGAGAATCGTACTTCCCCGGTCAATTCGGCCCACTCATGCTGACATTTACAAGTTTTCACTACTGTAAAATATCACTTTTATTTCAGGTTCATCCATACTTTCACGGATAGATGGATTGGCACATTTGAGAGGAATAGCACAAGGGTAGGTATTGCAATAATCTTGCACAATGCAGATCATATAACCGTTTGGTTTAAAATTGTAGCAAGTTCAATTATAATGGACAGGATCCCCACAGCTACCTCTGCACTGCTTTTTATTAATTTTTCTTTTCGAGCCTCTGGTAATTAGTTTCAAGAAATTCCTTCTTAGTGCACCCTACAGTACCCAACAAATACACATGCTAAATCTCAGTTTCTTGCGCCCAATAGTTCTGGCTGCGCGTTGTCTGTCAGCCTGTCAGTAACGAAAGAGTTCTATGTATATAAAGATTATAATATAATATCTAGACTTTTGATTGTAATTTTGTCCTTTTCCTAGGTGGTGGCAAACAGCCTGTATTTTAGAGAGCAGGACATTTCACCTGTGATTCGGTTTATATCCACTGTGCACGATAAAACTGACATACTCATACCTACGTTGACGTCAATCGAGTGAGTAAACCTTGTGTACAATTGTAATACACATGGTATTACATGATTCATTCCAGATGTATTAAAAATAACTATTATAAAACCCCTTTTTAAGACAGGAGAAAGGTTGGACATTAGTAATTATAGACCAATCGCACTTATACCTATATTTGCAAAAATATTTGAAAAGGTAATATATATATATATGCATTTATTTTTTTTTGAAGAAAATAAACGTACTGGTGCCAGGGCAGTATGGATTTAGAAAAAATAAAAATATAAATATAAATAAAACCTGTAATTACAAGTGTGGACAAAGGTCAACCTGCGATTGGAATGTTTATGGACATGTCAAAGGCCTTTGATCGTGTAAGACATGACATTCTGCTAGATAAATTAGATCATTATGGTATCAGAGGTAATGCCCATGATCTTATAAAATCATACCATTCAAACCGACAGCAATTTACAGAGATTTCGACCATATGCATGGAGTCAAAATCAGAGTTGATTAATAGGTCCGATGTTAGAACTGTCAAATTCGGAGTTCTACAAGGTAGCATGATGGGGCCTTTACTTTTCATTATTTATATAAATGATTTCACATCGAGCACCATCTACGACATGACTTTATTTGCAGATGACAGCACTATACTTTTTACCAATAAATCCATAACTTATCTTGAAACAGATATTAATTACACTATTAGTCTTATTATATAATGTTTATAGATGAATAATTTAAAAATTAATCTTAACAAAACAAACTTTATAGATTTTAAACAAAGAAGCAAAAATATGGATTTTTAAATTAGATATAAATTACAATGGTCATAAATTTGAAGAGAACGAATTTACCATATTTGTAGGATTAATAATAGATCAGAAATTAAATTGGAAAGCGCATATAGAACACGTTTGTTCTAAAGTAAGTCAATTTGCCTATGGGCTTTATAAATTAAGAAACGTATCATATGTATTGTTTCATCGACTTTAAGATACGGCATCATATTTTGGGGACTGGGGACTGGGGACTCTACTGACTGGCTACTAGCATTTAAAGCTCAGAAACGCTGTATCAGAACCATATTTAATATTAAAATACCCGGCAGTAGCAAACCCTACTTTGTAAAGTATAATCTTATGACATTACCTTGCATCTACATTATTGAGTGTGCCATGTTCATAAAACAAAATATAGACTTATTTGAAAAGAGGTCTAGGGTTCGCCATGCGGATAAGTTATGTGTGGTGGCCAGCAGTACAGCTCTAATGCACAAAAGCTTTTTTTGTAATGCAGTCCACACATATAATAAGCTACCAAAGCAGATCATCGATATTGAACATATCCATGTATTTAAAAGGCGTCTTCAAAAACTGCTTACAGCTAAATGCTATTACTCTGTTCAAGAATTTCTAGAAGATAAGAATATTGAGTATTTTTAATCAGCGATAAATTTGCTTTTAATTATTATATTTTAATTACCTTATTTGACATTACATTATTATTATTCTTATTTGACATTTCTTTATAATTTGACATTTCATTATCTCTATCCTTATTAAATTATTTCTAATATTCTTTGACATTCCATTACAATTATATGTGTCATTATAACTTGACATATATTATTATTGCTACATAATTTTTTTTATAATCCATTGTAAACAATTATATTCTGACATTGTGTTTTTTATATTATTCTAAAGCTGGCAAATCAATCATATAATTTTACCAGAATATACCTACAAAAAAAATTGCATGCTTAATGGTTGAATATGGTAAAAGAACCTAAATTATTAGTATATAAGATCTACAAATGTATGTATACCCATATTCGCAAATGATTAAATGAATTATGAATAACAAAAAAAAATCGAAAAGTTTGCATCCCAACTGATTTTATGTCAATAACAAAAGATTTATTAAAATACCTACTAAAGAACCTCCGAAAATTTAAATTAAACCCGATGATCCGGGGTTACTCGCAAGTGAAAATATATGTTACAAAGACAACGATGTTAGCTTCTTGTTTGTGTTGTGGGTAAAAGGTTGTGGGTTCTATTCCCACACGAGACAAAACTTTGTATGATCCATAAATCGTTGTTTCGAGTCTGAGTGTTCATTGTGTCCGTTGATTGTATGTTTGCAAATTCCACGCGGAAATGCCTTGTGCGGGAGTTGTAAAAAAAAGGATTACACAAGAAACATCACATTGCACAAGATATTTTGTGACATTTTATACGACAAAACAACTTAATTTTCATTTATTTATGATTAAAATTTTGAAAACCCTATCCATCCATGGGTCAAACATAACCACCATATTGCAATTTTCCAGAACTAGATATTACTACCGCATACCAACCAAAGGCCCTGGAAAGTTCGAAAACCAGTTCCTGATGCCTCTTAGCCCTGTCGCATGGTGGGGTGTCATAGGAGTCTCAGTACTATGTGCCTTCCTACTGCTGCTTTCAGCTCGCCTTGAGCAAAGACCATCGACGGTTCAGTACGCGGTCTTTTCAGTTATAGCCTCTATTTGCCAGCAATGTAAGTGCATTTTGCATTTTCGTAGCTTTTGACGCTGCATAATGTATTACATTGGTAATTTTGTTTTCAGTTTACGAGGATTGTGATGAAAATGGAGCTAAAAGGGTGTCAACAGGTAACTATTTGTTCTTTTTAAATGGTAAAGTATAACATAAGTAAACTTTGTTTCTACACCATTGGATTATTATATGTATTTCTATAGTCTATTTTCTATCCGTCCAAAGGTTGCCTGTAAGAAATTGCTTTTTGCGATAAGGCCGCCCATTGTGCATTTAAATTGTGAACTCTATCTATCTCTCTTGTCTCTGTAAAATTACTGTGTATGGTGTACAATAAAGCATTATCTAATCTAATCTAAATTAAAGGCTCTTCAGGGCATCTTAATAAATCCTCGAGTTGGCTCAAAATGACATGGAGATGAAGTTAAACATTTTAGTACCATATAACATTTTTGACTTGCCTTCCTTGCTATCTAGTGGTCTGTTATAGCCCTGGATGCTTATCCGTAGGATGTGGGTAAAAATTTCAACGAGGTTATTTTTTGCGCGGTTAACATGTATATATTTAGGAGTACGTGAGACGTATCAGTTAGTGGCCATAACCATGAATTTGCATAATTTAGGAACAGATAGGCGTGAGTGAACTTTTTCATAATATTCTATGATATAAGTTTCCTCTACTGGCAATGACTTTTATTTTATATCTCATACGCTATACTGCATCACATGCTCATACCCTTACATTAAAATTTACGTCACAAAACCTATGAGGTAGTACAAATATTGACAAATATAATAGGTACAGTGCAATGATCTTCCAGGTATCCACTTTGGGGAATTAAATTCCCCAACAAAACAATTACATTAACAATTTGACACAGTTTCACTTTGAAAGTTGATATTCAAAATGGATGCCTTCAGCATATTGATTACTTCGGCACGATCAATAAATTTTATTGGTCATTAGTATTTATTTATTTCTTTATATTTATAGACTCACGCCTGTATATCCGCTGGGGTAGGCAGAGGTGTACCTAATATTACACCCAAATTTCACCATGAATTTTTTAGGTCCCACGTAATAGGGGGCGAGCCTATTGCCGTACCGGGCACATTACCAGACTCCGTGCTGCTACTGAGAATTTCCTAACGGAAAAACCCAATAACACTTTGCCCGACCCGGGAATCGAACCCGAGACCTCCCAATCCCACGCGCACATTTATGGCGCGAGATCAACGAGTGGTCATTAGTGTAATATATTATGTAGGTATGTTTAAGACATATTTAATAATAAGAACTTTCAAGGTCACACCTACAAAAAGCTAATATTTTGTCAAATGGTTGGACTAGTAAGCGGACCTCAGGCCCCAAGGCGAAGTCTTAGATCCGAGACTTCGGCTGGGACAATGCTAGAACGATGATGAAGATTCTAGGTCGCTCAGGGTCATGTGATTCCAAACTACTCAGAGCCTGTACTTTAGTCATCAGGTTTCTAACAAAGATTATTAAATAGTCTTAAATATATTATACAAAATACATGAGAAATTGCACCCAGACAGAAAGAAATTATGATTGTGCTCATCAATGACCAATCTCAACCTTTGAATTAGCAGACAGGATCAATAACCACTAGACTAACAGGTAACAGGTATACTCTTCACCTGGGGCCATCAAAATACGTACGCAGTAGTATAAAAAAAACATTAAAAACCTTTTAAAATTTATGACGCAATTATTCTTGGTCATTAGCCCCTATTTGGGTGCACGAAAGGCGTTACTCGAATTTAGGCACCCGATGCATTAATTACTTTTTATTTACGTTCAGTTACTGGAAAGTGGGCAAACCACTCTTCGTTTCTTCAAAGAAAAATCCTCCACTATCTGTGACGAGTGGCAAAGTACTGCTGGACAATTGAAAGGCAAACGTTTGAATTAGGGCGTACTCGAATCCGTTTATTTATATTTGGTCGTTTGTCCGAATTCCTTAGGCAATGGAATATGTGCTAATGACCAAGTAACGTTACACTTTTTCCTTTCAGCTCGAAAAGTCACGATCCTAGTAACTGGTCTATCATGCGTCCTCATATACAATTACTACACCAGCTCAGTGGTGAGCTGGCTGCTGAATGGTCCTCCGCCTTCTATCAACTCCTTGAAGGAACTCCTTGATAGTCCATTGGAACTGATTTATGAAGATATTGGATATACAAGATCTTGGCTGCAGGTATACTGACTTTTTAAATATTTCTGATTTTGATATTTTTTTGGATTTCTGTTTTATGACTATACCAGACTTCACGACAGCAGGTTTCCAAAGCAAGTGTATTGCTATCTTTGTCTAACTAGATAGGTAGGAAAGAGACTGCATGAGACTTGCTCCGATAAACTTTCCTCATGTAACTGGGACTTTAAAAATTAGTATAATATTAGTGTATATTGCACAATAATTTACGATTTTGCTCACCTAGGAGTAGTTTATCAAGGTAATGATCAGTGTATGGTACTCTCAAGTTTCCTAACTATCTCTATATGTACAAATTTGTACCATAATATGGCTACTTGGGGTCGTGAAAGAAGGACAAACACACTAATAGCTAAAAAAGTTTGAGCTCAAGATAGAGTTTTAGTTTACCTGGCTCTTCATGTGAGTCAAATGTACTAGCCTATAACCGTGTCGCTCGGTTTAAAATTGTATATTTTCTACTTGCAGAGTCACACATACTCAAGAATAATAAAGCTAAGAAGAACATAATTTAAAAACACGGTGTATTAGTAATATACTTCTACCAGGCAAAGTTGTTACATTGTGTGTATCCATAGAGATACAGCTACAGCCCGAATAAATGGAGTGAACATTTATCCCCCAATGCTCAAGCAGCTTATTGAGCAGAAAACTTTTAAATGAGTATTCATTTCTTTTATCCCATGACCTTATATGTAGAGATAAATTACTTCGCATCATTACCATATAATATTATTACCTTTTTAATAAAAAAAAATCAAAGTACTTCCTGTGGTCGCAGTAACCATATTCATATGTATAGGCCCGACGAAGACGAAGCTATAGCATAGTAGCGCCTTGGTAATAAAATCACTTGTCATCATCATCATCATAACACAAATACGGTTAGTTGACTGTCTAACTGACAAATCATCACTAAGCCTAAACTACTGAAACTATAAACATAAGAGGATTCATTTTATAACGTTTACATCCTCTCAAGAAGGATATTTCTCTAATCTGCCCCTTAGTGTTTTAAAAATCTTAATTTTTATAATGTGGATACAACAAACTAATTTTAAGCATTTAACTATACTTGCGGGCTCCTATTGGAGTTTTCTTTTGTTTGAATTTTTCCTTCAATACGATCTAAATTGCTCAGATAGCTCTCTGGTCTGTAGAACAAACATTGTTTGAGTGTCAGCCGCATTTTCCACAATAGGATACCGCACGACATTACACGGAGAGGATCACGGGTTCGAATCCAAGGCGCGCACCAATGACTTTTCGAAGTAAGTTCGAGTTACAAAGAAGCTAGTTTAGTCGTAAAATATGTCAGGATCCTTTTTTTTTTGTTACTCCCTATGATAACATCATATTACGGGGCTCTCCTCTACTAGGCTTCAAGCTAGATTGGAACCTGGTATGTGCTACTCCAGGAACAATTCAGACTACGCCCAAAAAACTACGGAGCGAACGACGCCACGGCCACGGCTTCTCTTCGCGTGACTCTGCTAAGTAACGCGCATCTACTATTGGGTGGTATTGCAACTCTAAATTACTTACTGTACTAAACAACCTGTAATACATGACGCATTGTACCTAGTAAACAATCGGATAACCGTCATAAAGCACTGGCAATACTCTAAATTTTCCCATTCGTGCGAACCCGTGGGTCTACCCATTCACATAAAGCCCCACATAACTTCGAAATCCTCAAACGTATGTCTAAATTGCAGACTCCATCGTACTACCACAACAAAAGAAACGCCCCGATAGAGGACGCTTTACGTCAAAAGAAAGTATTCAATAAAAAGAAGGACGCACCGTTACTGGAACCTTTAGTTCACGGCATAAGGATGGTGCAAAAAGGAGGTAATTTTGTAAAATGTTAGAATTGACTTTATTGAAGAGTGATATTGCGTAAAATCCTAGTATTGTGTTATATTGCTTTTAGACACCATAGCTACTCAAACGAAATATTACGAGCTATACTAGTATTTTTCTGGATTTGCAATAGTTTTTATTGTGTTTCAAATCGTCGTAATGTTGGTCTTTCATCGGATTCATAAAATGCCTCATATTCGTTGTATTAAAATAATATGGCAAATTTAAATTTACCCGAGGTAAAAGTGATACCTATAAGTCGAAATAAAAATTATCAAACAATCAGTATGAGTAGTAAATCATGTGATAAACAGGGTTTGCACGATATATAAATCAAAGTGTATTAATATAATGCTATTTTGACTGACGTACTAATTTCTTTACCATAAGTAAAGAAATTTAAATGATCGCCGCAAAGTAGTGAGATGTGTAGGCAAGATAGACACGAGAATACACTGTTTGATCCACAAAATGTCGCTTCAAGTCTGTATGTACTTTGTGTCCGTTGCTAAAGGCCACCCTCACATTGGCGTCAGCGTCAATGCACCGGCACCTCGGCGTTGACGTAGTCGCCGAGGTTCCGCTGCGTTGACATTGACAATGACGCCCAATGTGGGGGTGGCCTTAATGTGTGTAAAGTCCAAAGGTTGGAAAAAAGAAGAATGATTATAATTTCCGAATGATTTGATTTTATTACCTGATATCGCATTTTCAGGATACGCTTATCACACAGAAGTGAATAGTGCGAATGCTTTGATATCAAGGACCTTCGATCAGGAGGAGCTGTGTGAACTAGGGTCCTTGCAGTCCATGGAGCAAACACCTTTATATCCAGCTGTCCCGAAGAATAGCCCTTACAAGGAATTTTTAACATGGAGGTATGGATAGCACTTGTTGATTGTATAGCATTCGTTTGAGCTTTTGTTTTGAGATTTATTAAAAAAAAACGAAATGCTATAAAAGACTAATAGCAAAAAAGTGCGTTGAACAAAAGTGTCCCAAATGTCCACCACTATTTAAGCTCTATTTAACAAAATAGCCAATTATTTTGAGTAACAAATAAAGTGAAAATATACTATTAATAAAAAGCATACATAAAAGTCAACATACTCATTATTTAATCTCTCTGTGCCAGATTAAATTTTGAACTATTTTACTTTCATGGCGGGTATCAGCCTGCAGAAAATGGACCAAAAAGGTTCTTGTATTTGCACGTACTCCTCCTAAGTTACACTTGCCGCAGGTTATTTTGGACCAGCAAATCATTTGTAATTAAGTATCTACTTTTAGAATACGAGTTTAGTAGCGAAGGGAGTTCAATATTCGTTAAAGTTTCTCCTGTTTTATGTCCCCAAATTAATGATAGCCTGCAGGGTTTCGGGCTACTCTCGATTCGAAGGTTTTGACCTCAATGTGCGAGTTGTGCCTTAAATTAGAATACCGGCCGTTCTACATCTGAATGCAAATAATCAATGGTAGCCTTTTAAACGGATTTGTTGAGCAACTATAATTTTATTGGAATTTAATTTTGGTTAGTAATAAAGCTTCAATAAAACTTTATTATTTTGGTTGATGCGGTTTTCCTAAATAAGTTTAATCTACGCAATTCTTTGAGAATAGAAGCAGCGACAGCCGAGTGGAGAGACCGACGGACTGCTATGCAACGGGCCTCGGGTTCGAATCCACGGCACGCACCAATGACTTTTCGAAGTTAGATGCGTATTAAATTGTTAATTATCGCTTGCTTAAATGTGAAGAAAAACATCGTGAGGAAACCTACATGTCTGAGAGTTCCACATGATGTTCTCTAAAGACATGTGAAGTCTGCCAACCTACACTTGGCCAGCATGGTGGACTATGGCCTTACCACTTACTTGAAACTCCAAGCATAGCTCTCTCCATCGCCCTCTGAGTGACCTTGAGCCTTCTGATAAGGCCCATAGTGAGCGACCACGTCTCTGATCCGTAAGTCATCACTGGCAACACACACTGGTCATAGACTTTCGTCTTGAGACACTGCGGGATATCGGACGAGAAGATATGTCGTAGCTTCCCGAACGCTGCCCAACCGAGTTGGATTCGACGATTGACCTCCTTCTCGAAGTTGGACCTACCTAATTGGACTACTTGTCCCAGGTAGATATACTTGTCGACAACTTCGAGCGTAGAGTTCCCAACCTGAATAGGAGCAGGTACAACATGGACGTTCGACATGATTTTCGTCTTGTCCATGTTCATCTTAAGACCTACTTGTTGGGAGACTCTACAGAGGCCATCGAGCATTGTGCCTAGGTCTTCCATGGTCTCAGCCATGACTACGATATCGTCTGCGAATCGAAGGTGAGTGATGTACTCGCCGTTGATGTTGATGCCGAGTTAATTTTAGTCCAGAAGCTTGAAAGCATCCTCCAGCGCAGTGGTAAACAGTTTCGGGGATATGACATCTCCCTGTCTCACCCCTCGCTGGAGTTGAATAGGTTTCGAACTTTGGTCCTGGAGGCGGACTGACATAGTGGCGTTTTCATACAAACACTTCAGCACTTCGATCTATCGGTAGTCGATCCGGCACCGTTGGAGAGACTGTAGCACCACCCAGGTCTCGATCGAATCGAAGGCTTTCTCATAGTCCACAAACGCCAAGCATAGTGGCTGGTTATACTCCTCGGACTTATGTATAACCTGCCACAGCGTATGTATGTGGTCTATGGTACTATAGCCTTTACGGAAACCGGCTTGTTCGGGAGGCTGGAAGTCGTCTAGCTTGCTCTCGAGACGATTCGTGATGACCCTCGAAAACAGCTTGTAGATGTGACTCAGAAGTGTGATGGGTCTGTAGTTCTTTAAGACGGTTTTATCCCCTTTCTTAAAGAAAAGCACCACCACACCTCTGTGCCACGCCTGTGGCGTTTTACCCTCGAGAATGACGGAATTAAATAGCTTCCGAAGGGCTTCTCTAGCGGGTGCACCGCCGGCCTTCAGAAGCTCGCTCGTAATTCCGTCATAACCCGGCGCCTTGTTGTTTTGAGCTGTTTGAGAGCCACACTAATCTCGTGCATGCTGACGTCCGGGATATCTTCGGTATAGTGTCGGGTCAATCCAGCTCTAGGGTCTGACGCTGGAGTGCTTGCGGGTTGTTGCGTTGTCGTGTATAGCTGTCCATAGAACCTTTCGATCTCCTCCAAGAGCTCAGGCTTGGACGATACGATTCTGCCATCCTCCGTCTTCAGCTTTGTCAGCTGACTCTGGCCAACAGACAGATCCCTCTGGAACACTTTGGATCCCTTATTCTGCTCGATCGCCTCACGAACACATTTTGTATTGTATTGGCGGAGATCGCGAGTCAGAGACTTAGAGATCTGTCTGTTGAGGTGCCGATATTTCGGCATGTTGTCGGAGGATAGCAGAACCATCTTACGCCTTTCCTCTAACAAGCTCGAGGGTCGGACCCGAGATCTTGCTGGTTCTCTTGCTTTTCTGGGGTTCAAAGAATTTAGCCCCTGTTATATGGACAGCACCCACAAAACCGTTACTGTACTCGTCCACATCTACGCATTCGCCCAGGCATTCGAAAGTAAAGAGCTGAAAGCTCTCGGGGTTTTGGATATGAACTGGTGCCGGTCGGAGCGTGGACTTTATCAACCTCGACCGTTCGAGGCTTGTACAAATATTCAATGTGCCTCTTACCATTCGGTGATCGCTCCCTACTTTAAGCGAATTGATCACGGAGACATCATTGAATATCTGCCTCTTCGTTGACATGATAAAGGTCCACTTGCGGCATTCTCGCTTCTTGAAGAAGGAATTCATCATATAGAGTATTTCCTTCTCCATAAAGCTAGCCAGCAAGTGACCCCGGGAATTCCGATGCCCATAACCAAATTGCCCCACTCTCAGCTCATTACCGTCGCGTTTGCCCAGTTTCGCGTTAAAATCTCCCATGACCACGGTGTAATGGGTTTTGAAGCCATGTATAGCCCGAGATAATTATGTCCTCGTACATGGCTTCCACCTCCTCATTGGGGTGCGTCGAGGTCGGAGCGTATACCTGTATGACCGTCAGCGAATACCGCTTGGATATTCTGAGTATAAGGTACGATACCCTGCTCGACATACTCCCGATATTTACCACGTTAGTCACGAGAGATTTGTGGACGATGAACCCGACACCACCTTGGGACTGTTGGTCGCCCTCCCGGTAGAAGAGCAAGTTACCGGAATTGAGAACTATCGATTCCTCCCCCTGTCTTCTGACTTCAGATAGGCCTATGATATCCCATCGCAACTTGCTCAATTCTTCTTCCAGCTCGACGATCTTCTCGTCGGTCCGCAATGTGCGCGTGTTCAGTGTTGCCAGGGCCAATTGTCGTTGGTGGTGGTAGCCCGATCTCTTCCGGAGATTCTTTGCACCCCTTGCCCCGCCGTTACCATGGCCGCTACCATAACCAGGACTAGCGGGGCCGCCGGGGATTCGGTTCCGGTTTTTGTTGATGTGGTTCATGATGGGGGGATTTGCCATAATCGCCACGCTTGGCAGGCGTATTGGCGATCGCAGTGGCGGAAGTTTTTAGTGCTGGACGCTGCTGCCCATCTAGCATCTTGGGATTTACTTCCGCCAGGTTCGGATGGTTTGACCGCCATCTTTCGGTTGACTGCTTGCGCAAGTGTGGCTATCTCGATTCAATTATATCTAAAATTGATATCACCGAAAAACAATCGATTAATGAATAAATTGTTCAACTAAAGACTGAAATCAAGTGAAGTAGCCAAATATGTAATTCTATTTAATAAAATCACACAAAACACAGGTTTTTTAATTTACTATCATAGTGCCTTCCATTGAATCCAAAATCATTTAATCGTGTAAGCAATCGTTAATGTTGAGAATATTACACTCGATTTTTTGTCGCTCGGAATCGACTTTTTTTGTGCTGGCAATGTATGCATTCGGAAGTTGTTGATCTAAGTTCTATTTTTTATAATATTTCGTAAACGCGGATTTAATAATTATTCATAATTTAGTAATGGCATTCAAAATGTGTCAAAGTATTTACGGTATATAATTTTTTTTAAAGCAATTGGTACAGGTTCCGGCATTCTCCTTTTGGCATGAGAATGTTAGCTATTAAATAAGTACGAAAATGAAGTAAACTAGCGAGATGAGGCTGATAGAATTTCCAGCGCACTAACTCAATGAAATGCAATCGTACCATAACTACTTGTGCGTTGGTACTTCATAAGAGATAAGTTCTCTAATTAGAGAGTTGGTCTACCTGGCTCATCATGTGCGATAGCTACACACAATTGAAGCCATCTATCGTACGACGGCGAAGACAATTAACTTTCGCGACATCTAACGGACACGACGAAACTAAAATCCTACCACGCGCAATCGAAGCTTTCACTTAGCCTCATCATAGGATCCTACCACTAGTTGGAGGAGCCACACCCTTCTTATATCCACAATATCATAGAACTTTATGTAGACCGTCTTAAGAAACCTTGACTTGAACTAAATCCTATTATTCTAAATCATTTCACAGTCTAATGCGTCTGCTAGAGCGTGGGTTTGTGTCTTGTATCCAAGCTCGCACTGCCTCTCCTGAAGCCAAGTGTGAGGTTAGTTCTCCAAGAGCTCTGGCGCTTGGTGGGGCCGCGCCAGCCTTCATCCTTCTAGCTGGTGGTTACCTGCTGGCAACTCTGATTATGTTGGTTGAAAGGTAATGTGCAACAACAAAAACAAAAACCTGCCTCCATGGTCCAGTGGAAGCTGATCGGGAGGTCCCGGGTCGAGAAAAAGTACTACTGAGTTTGTACGAATTTTGAGGCGTCTGGAAATGTGCCGGTAAAGATAATAGTATCGCCCCCTATTTCGTGGGACCTAAAGTTTATAAGGCGTAATAAGGGCGACATATTACATCTCTGACTACCCCTTCGGAGACAAAGGTGTCATGTTATAAAAAAAAAGATATCTCATTGGAGCCGTCGAGATTTACAATAATTGACCTTACGTATGCATATTATGCCAACCCACTGCTGTGTTAAATTGCTAGTGATATAATAATTTCTTAAACTTATATATGCTTTGGTCTTACTGCATATTATATTGTATATAAAAATGAAATAATACAAACTGTTAAGTTTCAACTGCGTGGTGCATTTTTAAACTCTCTAATCGTATTTTTTTGTTTCAGATTCGTGTACAAAATGAAAAATAATAATGTAGTATATTAATCCGCTAAGCACGATTGTCAGTAGTCTCTAGACTGTTCACCTAACGCGTAGTCTTAGTTTGTATAAGAACCTCCTCGAATAGAAAACACCGAATTTTGACACGCGTGAATTCCCAAGATAAACTACTCGTATATTGTCTTGGAAGCCGCATCGAATTTAATCATCAGATTTTATAGGTGTTGGGAATAGTTGATCAGATGTACCGCCTTCCTACGCAATTCAGGTGAGACACCTAAAGAGATTTAAAAGCTAAGATATGGCAGCTAAGATATGATAGCTAAGATGAGTCAAGCACTATCGACTCAAATATTAAACAATCTTGTTTGGGAACTACACCTGTTTTCAATCATTATTATGTATAGCAAAATCGATCGCTTTGCATGTTTGAAACGATGGTTAAGATATCTTGAAGATTTCCTTTGGTTTTTGTTCAATTGATCTGTATAATTGATTACTAAATCCACTAATCACCCAACTATCGCATAACGAAACGCAAAAAAAATTGTGTGTAGACTGAAATAAAAATAGCGACGAAAGCAAAATAATAATATCTGTTTTATTTTTCTTCCTTCCCTGTGTAAATTGATTTTTCACTATCGTAGATACAGTTACATATAACTGAGGCCATCTATCGTACAATGGCGAAGACAACAAACACCAGTGACATCTAGCGCACATCGACGGAACTATACTAAATTGCGCTATTAAAGTTCTCGCACGCGTTTACTGTAGAGTATATGTATATATGTTGCAGTCAAAACTCTTAACCAGTCAAAAGTACTATTGACCAGCAAAATCAGTCAAAAGTACTTTTGACCGTATGCTTTAGTCAATAATACTTTTGACTAAAATAACAGTTAAAAGTACTTTTGCCCGATGGAGCTGGTTAAAAGTACTTTTGACTAACCTACCTACTTACGAAGCAGGGCTCCGTCTACTTAGCTTATTGGTCGACTAGGTAATTTTTATTCACATCTAACGAGTTAATAGTGCTTTTGTCTGATGCTTTATTGCAGTTAAAACTACTTTTGACGCAGAGCGTCAGTCAAAAGTTGTTTTAACCGCAAATTTGCAGTCAAAAGTACTAATAACCAATAATTTTCAGTCAAAACCACTTTTGACCAACCTGTTTAGTCAAAAGTACTTTTGACTGGTTAAGAGTTTTGACTGCAACATATACAAGTACATAACTGCGTGCTTTGGGCTAGTCTACTAGGTACGATCATCTAGCTTGGTCACAGGATCCTCCCTTAAGTTGGAGAAATACTAACACCCGCTTTCCTCCAAATTCTTTTGACAATGGCATTTCTTTGTAAAAAGGTATACCAATCTGGATGAGATACAATCAAATCTTTCTGATAGAATAAAAGTATGTAGCATGCATGAATTTATGACAAAAACTATTGTATTTTAAGCTCATATTTATTGAACCATATCAGTTTGAACCACGGCCAAACTTCTCCCAACAAATTGTTTTCAGGAAAAAAAAATAACTATACCACTATATAAGCCCTGCGATTTGAATTCAGCGATTTGGCACAAACAATATACAGGGTGTAAAAAGACCCTTAACGAAAACTGAAACCCTATATTATACCAATCGTTACGAACATTTTTTACTTCAGCACCATACCTCGGAAATTACTGGTTCAGGAGATATTGAGGCTCAAAGTTACTAAGGAACTTTTGTAATTAGGTACAAAATCGATACAATTACCATGTCAACCTGTTCTATGGATGTCCTATGCACCCATGGATAAGCAGGTATTTCGAAAATTGTACGCGCACAATTTTAATTGCGGCTTAAAAAATGTAATAATTTGAAAAAATAAATCATTTCCCATGTTTTATTTTTGCTTAGGTTAACTTGGCATGATGTCCAGAACGAGTAGACTTCGGCTTGTTGATGGGTCTTGTGACATCCTGTATATTTTTACATACATAATATAACAATTTTTGAGCAGCCTTTCGTATTTCAATCAACGGTCTGGCATCACGCCACGGCTTACTATGGCAATTATTATAAATCCGGTTTCAACAAAATTTACAGTATCAATGGACTGACGAAAAGGCCCTCTGATGCAAATTGCTTGCATTGAAAGGAAAATGATCCGGCGAAAATTGACATCGTGACGAATTCGACGGAAGCAGAATGTGGGTTTCAGTCCGTTGTGTTCCATTTAATAAAGTCCATGTTAGTCGACCAAATTCCCAACAATCCTTACTTTCTTTTATTTGTTAAGTTTATACAGGGTGTCACAAGACCCAACACCAAGCCGA
The DNA here is from genome assembly GCA_944739405.2 of Euclidia mi. Classification (NCBI taxonomy): domain Eukaryota; kingdom Metazoa; phylum Arthropoda; class Insecta; order Lepidoptera; family Erebidae; genus Euclidia; species Euclidia mi. Next base: position 118,872,793 of record OX123182.2, read on the forward strand.
AGTCTACTCGTTGTAGACATCATGCCAAGTCATAATAACCAAAAAGAATACCTGGGAAACGATTATTTTTAAGTTTTCACATTTTTAAACCGCAATTAAAGGCGCGCGCGTGCAATCCTCGAAATATCTTCTTATCCATGGGGTCATAGGGCATCTATAGAACATATTGGCGGGGTAAATGCATGGATTTTGTACCTAATTAGAAAAATTCTATACTAAGTTTGAGCCTCAATATCTCCTGAACCAGTAATTTCCCAGGTATGGTGCCGAAGTAAAAAATGTTTGTAGTGATTGGTACAACATGGGAGTTCAGTTTTCGTTAAGGGTCTTTTTACACCCTATATACAAGAAGCATACCTATCCGATACAGGCTTAATAATTTGAGCATTTTGGCCCAGTCTATCTTGGTATTTAGACACAAAAGTAGTAGGTACCTAAGTGACCAAATTGTTGTTGAGGAAATTGAAACATCCTATTTTAATTATTTTCAAAGCAACGTCGCTACAACGAATAAAGCCTGCATCTTGGGAAAGATAACAAATATTCAAACTACGGATACAGAGGACACCCAGAATGACACACAAACATATAGATGTCCTATTGAGTTTTCTTACCAATAACAGCCCACGCAGTGCTATACGTGGAAGAGATTCATAAAACCATTAGGTAAGCTATATGTGCAGTCAAATAAATAAGACAAGGACATGGCCTACAAATGACTACGGCTTTACTAAGTCATCATTGCCATATCCTTTTGTTTTTTTTTTGGTAAAATAGACATCTCCGCTCTAGGAGTAAATACTGTGTCGCGGGGGACTTTACAAACAAACAACCAACGGACACAATTAACACCCAGACTCGAAACAACAATTTATAGATCACACAAAGTGTTGTCTCGTGTGGGAATCGAACCCACAATACTTGGCGTAGTGTCAAGCGGCGAGGCGCCGCTTAAACCACTACGCCAACCGTGTTTCACGATGGAAGAGCAAGCATGACAATCTATGATAAGACCAGCATCACAATATTTAATGACACTACCTCACCAAATTCAAAAGATCTTCTTAACAACTAGGACTGAGCGGCGGCTGAACGTGCTCTTAGTTTAATGCCTCAGGAATCCCTATACATTAACAAATCCTTAATACAATATCCAATTTCAAAACATAGACAGCTAGCAACACAGAACGTTCCAAACACGAGCTCCTAAAACAAAACTCCTTGTTTAAAATCCTAAATAATTCATTACCCGATATCGTATAATCTAGACAGTAACGCGAGCTCTCATTAACTTATCTAGATAATTGTCGTGTATTAAGTCAGAGTTCACTGTAACTAAGTTTGTGAAGCCTCCGGTAGCAGTTATAGCCTGTTTTGATGAACCATTCACAGAAGTTTATCCCTTGTGAGATAATCTAAGCCTGTGGTGGAGTAGCCAGTTATTGGGTGTGGATTTACACGAATTAGGGTGGCTGATATGTAAGTTAAGAAAATGGCATAATTTTACTACAGAAAACGGCATAATTTACTATAGACTAAGAAAATATGTTGAGCATTTGACATGCTCAAAAAATTTAACTTTAATATTAATAATTATAGTAGCGACCACATGCATCAACGCTAATAAATAGCGCGTTTCTAATCCTCAGATCTTGCCGTCGTCAAGATCTGTGCTCAAGGTTTCCTGTGCTACTCAAAACCGTAGATTATGATTTTCGCTATTATTTGGGTCCGTTTGCCAACAGTCCCTTGCAGCTTTTTTTAGAATGACTGTCAGTTACACTACAGAAAAAAATATAATAAATCAAGTGTCTCCAAAAGTGACGAAGGCTGAAACTCAATAGTATAACCATTAAGGTTGTAAATTACGTAAATTTGAGAGTCTCGCTACATTTGCCGTAACAAAAAGAGCTATACCTCCATAAAATACGATTTTTACAACCTGCTTGCTTCGAGACCAGTAAAACCGTCATGCGAATAAAATACTCCTTCCAAGTCACCTGTATAAGGCTGAGACCTGAACGTCATACAAATGATTACTACTGCCTGGAGATTTCCCTCGAGATCCAAAAGGTCGCAAATTGTACAGTAATAGAATTACTGTAATGTATAGAAACTTTGACCTTTCACAGAACTTTTCACCTGGAAAGGTAGACGTAATTTACGTGTAATTGTACTGTTTTGATAACAATACACAATGTTGTTCTTAACACGTTCACAGTGCATGTACCACATGTGAGCCACAATGAAGACATCATCACACGTGCGTGCACCACAAATGGGCCACGAGTCTATATCAATGGAATGCTTTTTTGAGTTTGCACGTACCAACAGCGCCAGTTTTTATGATATACACGTATGAACAATGAAACATGTAGTAAAAGGTCCAAAAAACCGATTGAAATTTCGTCAGTGTTGCCAGGAAATCGAGGTTGAAAATGAAACCAATATTTATAGGAAAAAATAATTAAAAGGTGAAATAACGAATGAACTAATTATTGTAACAGCTATATTTTGACTCCTCCAACTGTTCTACAACATTTTCTTCACCATCGCCATCCTCCAAACTCCTCTTCCGTCAAAAGCAATGAAGATATCGGTCTCGAACGTTTCATAATGAACCAAGATGAAAACTAAAATAAAAAAAATCGACAACACTTGCTACGACCGGAGCGTCACAAATTCGTAAAAACTTACTTAGCTTTGAAAAATTTTAGGTACTCATACGCGCGTTATCGTCTAATGGGTCGGCATAAATGTTAGATTCTACCCACATTTTCATGAATGAGAACAAAGTACACGTGAGTGGCACATATATGGGGCACGAAATCTATAGGGTGCACGTGAGTGCACCACATGTGGGCCACCTGAAAAATACAAAAAAAAAAGATACGGGAGATATGAACCGTCGACCGACGAAGGAGTTTTTAAAAATAAAACTCTCGGACTACTGTCCGGCTTAGAGGTTGAAACAGAACTGACTTTATTTTAAAACAAAAGTACAAGGTTTGGTCGGGCGTAATCTAAACAATTCTAATAAAAGTGTAAGGTGATGCTCGATGAGTGATGACGGCGGTGTTTACACCAACGTAACTCCTCCCCCCTTAAGTGAGAAGCACGCCGAAGACTGCTGGTCCTGTGGCAAGGGCTCTTGTGGCTGGAGCTGCTTGGCTTCGGTCGTTGCTGGTTTTCCCCTTTGGTGAAGACATCGGTGGGTGATGAAGCCTATGGCGGCTAGTGTCATGATCGCATACAGGCATATGGTGGGCCAACTGGGTTTAGTAGCGATGATGACTGTTTCTTCCTTTTCTTGTAAGTTTTTGGTCTTTTCTACTAGTTTGTCTAGTTCGTTGAGCTGAACATTTTCTATTTGTAGATTCAATTGTGAGTGCTTATTCGTTGTGCTGTACTGTGTTCTAGGCAGTGGAACGCTTTCTCTGTTGATGAGGAATTTCTGGTGTGTACGTAGGGTTCTTCTTTCTATGCCAATGGTGCATTGGTTATTGATTGATATCAGGACGACGCCGCTGTATCTTTGGTAGTGTACTTCTTCTCCACAGGTTGTCTTAATTACTTCTTCTTGTTTCAGGATGGCGATCCCGCTGTTTTCTTTAATTTGGTGTATAATATTCTCGTTGAATTCTACTGTGGCGTAAGTGCAGTTGTATGGTTTCTTGTGTTGTAGTAATTGTGCAACGCAGTCTTGTGATGCGATGAGTTCTTGTAGTTCCAGGTGATGGCAGATGACGGTTTCGTCGGTGATGGAGGCGCATGGCTCGCGAGGATACGCAAACATGTTGCTGCCCAAGATCAGGTAAGGATTTTTAGGTATTAGGATAGAATTGTTTGCATTCGGGATCGGGTATAAATGGAGTAAACTATAAGGATGATTAGTTACTAAGGGGATCTCTAACACAAAGTTAATCGATTCATGTGTACTGTATGCTTTGACTACAATAGATTTTTCTATTATATGTATATTTTTCATTGTTGGTGCATAAGGTAACTGCAAATCTTTGAAGCTCATATCCTTTTGCATGCTCGCTAACTCCGCAATAAGATAGCTAGGTTCGACTATACTAGGATGTAGTTGTCCTAGGTGACTGAATGTTATGGCATTCTCTAAGTTAACTAATCTATCATATACTTGTTGTAAGCATGTTTCAATTTGATTATATATTTGCATGGTATATACTTTATTTTCTATTTCCTGATTTTCTTCTACTAATTTTCCGATCGCTTTAGTTAACTCTTTCTGATTTTTAGTAATACTTTCTAATTTACTATGATACTCATTAATGAAATCGGACATTATTCCTAAGGTTTCGCTTTGCTTATTTACTGTTAATTTAATTATTTCCTGAACTTGGTTTTCTAAGCTAATTGCATCTTCCTGGTCTAGGTTGCCAGTGATAGCTTAAATTACGGATCCTGGTCCATTAATTAAACCTCTTTTAATTCTAGGGATATATGTTCTTCCTAAGCTGAGTTCAGTAGATCCTAAGTAGACTAACTTACTTTCTATCTTATCTATTAGGTATTCTAATTGGTTTCTAGTAACCAAACTATCTTTATAATTGGATATATTCTTATGATATAACTTAAATGTAAAATAATCTCTGCTTACTTCTATGTATATATCGCGTATTCTACTAACGTTATAGGATATAACTAAATGGAATGTATCTACTTGATGGTGAGCTGTGGCTTCCTTAAGTATGAGGACGCCATTGTGGTTATCTATGGGTTCTATCACGGCGACTGCTGCGATGACCCTGAGGGCTGCGCCGAAGGCGAGGGCGTGCCTGAAACATTTCCAGGTCTTCTTAACATTCTAAAGTGAACTCTAATGGTCTTGGCGTTTACATGTTTACCTACTATTTCTGCTATCTGCTCTGGATGTATACGGACTATAGTATAAGGGCCTATATACTTAGGTTCTAACTTATTACTACGTGCGCTTTTCGCGACTTGTTTATAAACCTTATCTCCTACTTTAAACATGGGCGTTTCCGCGTTCTTATTGTTTCTTTCTATTACTGCTTGTTTCTGTTCTGACATTCTAGCGTTTACTAATTTCTGTACGTTTTCCATTATCTGTCTATGTTTATTTACGTATGCCTGATAATATTCTTGTGGAAAATGTAACTCGAGAGGGTTTCTGCTATTTGTGTGACCAAATAATAATTCGAAAGGGGTGAATCCTGTTGCGGAATGGATTGTATTATTATATGCTATGATAGCGTATTTCATTAGATTAGTGGGTTCACTTTTATCCGTTATGCGTTGAATTCTAATCATTTCGGCTAATGTCGGATGTAATCTTTCAATAGGTGAGTTTGAGTTCGGATTGTAAGGAGTGGTAAAGTGTATATGAATGTTATGCATAGCACATACTTCTGTGATAACTTCGTTGTCAAACTTTGGGTCTGAATCAGTTGTTATTTTATTTGGTACGCCTATTACTGAAAACAAACTAAGTAGTGCTTCTGCTATATGAATGCTTGTAGCTGCTGTGAGAGCTATTGCTTGTGCGTATTTCGAAAAGTTATCTATAACGGTTAAGAATGTAACGCCACCGCTGCTATATAAATCCATGAACATGTGTTCCATGGGTTTGTAGGGTGTATCTGTAAGAAACAGTGGTAATTTTAAAGGGTTACGTTCATACTTAGACTTGAGACATGTTTCACATTGGTTTATATACCTTTGAATTGATAGTAACATGTTCGGCCAATGGTAATTCTTGTGTAGCTGTTTGTATGTTTCTTGTATGCCTCTGTGGATGGTTTTGCCTTCATGATATTTTCTTATTAAGTCTGTTTGTTCGTTGTTATTTTCTACTAAGGTTACCCTTGTAGTACAACGTATTAGCTTTGGGCCTCTATTGCTGAAAATGGTTTTAACTACCTTGCAAAATATGGGATATAACTCTTCGTTGTAAAAATAACAATGGAATATGCGGTCCGGTATGGTATGTTCCTTTAGGAATTTTATAATTTGCTGTTCAGTTTCGTTAATGGGGATAAAAACGTCTTTAATTACTATCTTGCCTTTGGTTCTGTTGTCTACTCTGTACTCGAAGCCAGGGCATTTTCGAATGTGAAACTGTTTTAACTGCCTGTCAATGGCATCTAATGTTTCGGGAATTTTATAGTCTAATTGGTTGTCTGAGTCTAACTGAATGGGTTCCGGGGTGTCTATCCGGCTGTCTATTGACTGTGGTGGAACAAATATTGTCGAGGTGTCAACAACAGTTTCAATATCTATTCCTTCAAGATCACTAGACGTATCACGCGACGTTCCGGGTTGAGGTTCTGTAGATAAGTTTGTCTGATTTTCACGGTCTAAGATCATGTCTACCAGTTGATCGTCGTTAGGCATATATTCTACGTCGTTATTATAAAGTATTTCAACACGGGATAATGCGTCGACGTTTATATTATTATTTATGTTACCTTTCCGTTCACACTGTGGCTCTATTGTTGTATACGAATTCATATCGCCCTTTAATGGAATACAAACAAAGTCTGTTGTCAACGTCATATTTTCTATATCGATCACACATCCTAAAGCTCTTAATAAGTCAACACCTATGAGTCCGATAAAGTCTGGGTCAAAATCAAACAAAAGAAACTTATGAGTATAATGGCAATTGAATAACGAAGGAAGTTTAACGTAAGCAACGGTATCGTGCTTAGTTACATTATGAGCCGTCTTTATGAAGTGGATTTCATGCTCAAAGCGGGCATTGTTTTCTAAGATTGCGTTCGGCGAGATGAGTGATTGCGTCGCGCCAGTATCGATTAAAAAGCGACCGCCTAATTCTCTAATGTAAATATATGGTAAGCGGTAACGATAATGTAAATTAATGAATTCTAAATCATGACATTCTTCTACGGAATCGTCTGGTTCAGTATGGAAATTTACGGATGCTTAAGGCACGGGTTTATTCACAATGGGAATAGGTTGTATATTATTGTAATTCTTATACGTACCGGGTTGGTACATTGGTTGCATATTAGGTACCTGACGGTTTAATAGTCTTTGCGGCTGTTGCGCACTAAAGTTAGCGAATCTAGCTTGTGCCATCTGTTGAGACCTATATGGGTTAACGGAAGGTGGCTGAAAACGGTAATTATTATTCTGGTTCGGGTTAGGCCTAGGTGCGTTAGGCTTTGACCTAAAATCTACTGATCTTTTATTTTTTAACTTAAGATCCTCCTGTTTAGCTAGGACGATAACCTGCTCTAAGGAATCTGCCTTTTGGACTTTTACGCTTAGTGCTAAGATCGGGTCTAGCTGGTCTAAAAATACATTGATAGCCATTTTTTCATAATAATCATTTTTGGTTTGATCTAGGTGAATCAAAATGTAAGTTAATTCTCTAATTTTATCTGCAAAACTATCTATGTCTAAACTTAATTTTCTAATATTCATTAGCTCCTGAACTACCTGTACCTCGTCTCGGAATTCGCCGAATCTACGGGTAAGTATGGCTTTAATATCTTCCCAACTATTAAATTCAGTGCATTCTGATAATGCTTCTACTGCTTTGCCTCTTAGCTTATTCCTAATCAAGCATGCTATGCTTGGATGCTGCTTATTTTCTATCAGCTCTTAAGCATTCTCTACGCTTTTAATATAAAATGCTAGCGTTTTCTTGTTGCCGTCGTATGCGGGCAAGAAAAAGGATAAAGTTTTATAGTCGATTTCGACTTTTTCTTCTTTTACAGAAATGTCTAACTTCTTTTGTTCGTGAGCCATTTTGGCACAATGAAAAATACACAAATTCACACAAAAAGTATAAAAATACTACAAAATAGCTGTAAAAAGTGGAAATCACACACAAAATACAGTACACATAAATCAATTAACGGTGTAGAGTTTGATACACAGTTAATAAATAAAAATATAGGAAAAATCTCGGGAGAAACAGAGGTTGATGCTTACCCCACGAGCATACCGATGCTAGGCTGAGTTCTGCTTCCTCGCCGGTTTTCTTCGCCGCTTTTCCGCCGGTTTTCTTCGGTTGACCGTAGGAACTTTGTGATCGCGTCGCGGATGTACCGGAAAAGAGATTTTCGGCAACCGTATAACAGACACGATCCTACCGACTGCGCCAGATATGAACCGTCGACCGACGAAGGAGTTTTTAAAAATAAAACTCTCGGACTACTGTCCGGCTTAGAGGTTGAAACAGAACTGACTTTATTTTAAAACAAAAGTACAAGGTTTGGTCGGGCGTAATCTAAACAATTCTAATAAAAGTGTAAGGTGATGCTCGATGAGTGATGACGGCGGTGTTTACACCAACGTAACTCGGGGCATTCTATTTTTGCTTTTTCGTTATCTTATCAAATTTCCAAAAAACATATTTGCAGGTATTTTAATAATTTATATCTGCACTGTTAACCTGTTAATATTGTACAAACCCTAGGGTTGATTGTAGTCGTTATTATAAATAAACTTTTCTTCTGGGACCTAGCTGAAATCAAGAAAAAATCTGCTGATCCATAATAAATTGAAATCAGCCTCGGCAAAATGTGTGTAGTGACAAATAAACCAAAAGATAATCAAGTCATCACACGAAAATTGTTTCTGAGTGGAAATAGTACACATTACCCACGGTATAGCAATCAGACAAGGAACGCTAGACTAAGAGGCCAAATAAACTAATGCGTTAATGGCTAGATGACTGATGATGATGATAGTTTTCGTTTATGGGACAAGGTGACATGTCAAAGCAGAAGATGAGAAAAGAAACATGACTTTAAAAGAAAACAACATATCCTGGAAAATCGTTAATAAAACCTGGACCCAATAACTTCTTTTAGCTATTTTCATGTAACATAACTTATCCTATTATATTTCATAACATTTACTAAACAAACTTTGCTCTCGTTATACATCAAAGTAATTATTATTTAAGGCGTATATACATCGTACCGTATTTTACGTAAAGCCACTTACACACCGCCAATGCTTGTAAGTTTACGTAAATATAAATTTACTTCGCCAGTTTTGCGTTACACAAATTAATATTTGAATTTTGCATGAAATCTCTCTATGAACGTAAAAAAATAGAAAGGTCTCGGTGAAAAGAAAGCAATTTGGAGCAACATTTTCTAGTAATTATGCCTTCATACCTTGTAATACATGGATAGATAAAATATTAGGCTACCAGCCGTTAGCTCGATAAATGGGCTATCCAACAGAAAAATAATTATTCAAATCGGCCCAGTAGTTTCTGAGATAAGCGCGTTTAACCAAACAAACGAACTCTTTAGCTTTATTTTATTGCTATAGATCTAAAATACATAATTATGCTTTTCAGATATATGGTTGCCATTGTAAAAGCTCTGAATAGTTTGGAATCAGACCGATTTGGGCTAGGATAATATTAAATTTAAATTATACAATCCAGTTATAAGATCCAACACAAATAAAATCCTTTATACAAACATACAATAGCAACATAATTATATTAAACCTGAGATGGTTCTATTCATGTAGCATACAATGCTAGACAGATATTATCATATTGCTCAGCATTATTAGTAGTCTATGACTTTGGCAAAAAAAAATAATGTAGTAAACTTATTATACAATATTTTCACAACTTCAAACACACAGCGTTATCAGAAATATAATATAATTTTACTATCCACTTCGCGAGTGCACATCATACGAAACGACTTCATCCATATTCAATGAAATATATCTGAGTAAATAACTTGCTTAGAATATTGCAAGTGCAACCATGTTTATATTGTTTACGCAGTTACCACCTGCGTATGTATTTTTATTGAAATGAAATGACTTTATTCGATTGAAATAGTACATCATAGATGATCATATTTTTTACATTTCACCTCTATCAGGCATACGAATACTGTCGGGATAAGTTTATAATTATATTTATCTTACATGCAAGGACATGTTAAAATTTAATTTTGATCATATAACAATATTTCTTACATTTTGATCCGTATAAATTATGTCATAATATTATTCAAAAATAATAATAATAATCAATAATGTAAAAATATAATGTCAAAAATAAAAATATAAATTACCTAATGTTTAATAGTTAACAGCTTAATTACTACTTATTTATTGAGTGGTAAGTAGGTCCCTAATACTCATTACTGGGTGACCAACTATACCAGCAGTAACGACTGTTGAATTGGTAGGGCCAGACTTAAAATGCCTCGAAGGCTATCTATTGAAAGCAATCCAAGAGACAATACAAACTCATAATTGTAATATTTCAGCTACTCGATTTTTCGATATTAATTCGAATAAAACAATAATTGAAAAAATCCAACTATTAAATAATGTCATGCTTAAATGTAGCAGCTTAGTGCTATCCACTCATAGAATGAACTTCTATGTATGACTATTGCGTCAATTTCGGTGGACGAAATCGCCAGTTACCCGAAAACCCTCCTCTGCCGTCACCATTAGTTTGTGTCCCTTATTTTCTTCTTTCGGATGAGCTGTGACTTCTATGTATGTGTTCTTTGTTGTTTTGTAACTGTGAAACAACATAGCCACGTCAATTGTTGCCGGAAGCCATCGGATGGAACACTATAAAACACATTAGTAGAGAGCTACGCTCGCACATTTCTTCCGTGGGAATTTTGGGCAATTCCTTCTTAGTGCACACCGACAGTCCCCAAGGAACCTACAGGCCAAGTTGCGCCCAGTAGATTCGGCTGTGCTTTATCTGTCAGTCAGTCAGTAACGCAAGAATTTGATATATCTAGATTTATAATACACTGTAATATGATATGTCTGTAATTTTTGTGTTTTACTCATCACTTTCCGTTGGCTTTATCTGTAAAACTTTTACTTCAATAGATATCATCAGTGCTACAGCTGTATGTCACTGTGGATGAAATTGCATGAGGCCGTATATATGTGGTCGACCTCTATTATAAAATATAAAATATTGCACACTCTCTGGAGATTGCAGTGGATATTATTATACTCAAGAATTACTCGACGTGTTGGTGTCCACAATTCTAAGCAAATTATGTTTTTGAAATGCAGAGACATAAATGTAATTTTAGACCATTAATAATTGTTTCATGCAATGTTGCAACCATTATAATAAAGATTTAGGCCGAGCGCATACATACAACTGTTGCATCGACTAAACTGTTTCGTCGAGATTTGTACTTTTCGTGATTTCTACTCAACCAAACAGTTTAGTTGATGGAAGTGCGTATACAGTCGATTTTTTTATCTCCTCAAATGGACCAGTCTTTATTCAGCAACGGTCGAGTCAAGGTGTTTACAAACAATGTCATAGGTCCCACGTAATAGGGGGCGAGCCTATTGCTGTACCGGGCACATTACCAGACTCCGTGCTGCTACTGAGAATTTCCTAACGGACAAATACTATAACACTTTGCCATACGAAGAAAACCAAACCTGACGACATCTAACGGACGCAGATGGAACCATCCCAAATCGCGCTATTAAAGTTCTCACACACGATTACCAAATAGTCATACAACTTCTTAAGTACGTCCGCCGGACTGCAGTCTACCACGATTACTTAGTCTTATTCCTAGACTGCCTCCGTGGTTCAGTGGATAGCGTATGCGACTGTGGATCGAAGGTCCCGGGTTCGATTCCCGGATCGGGCTAAATTGTTACTGGGTTTTTTCAAATTCTCAGTAGCAGCACGGAGTCTGGTGATGTGCCCGTCACCTCCGATCCACAGTCGCATACGCTATCCACTGGACCACGGAGTCAGTCACAGTACATACATTTGAGCCTACCAATAGTGAAAGAACCTCTTAATATTTGTGGAATTGAGTTCTACTTTCCAAAAGTAAGTCCTTTTTAAAAGCTTATAATACACAATACCTACTCTTAGTATAATGTTCTCATAAAAAAAATCCTGTACTAATTTTACGACAATTTTCTAACTGTATACGAAAGTTATTACGCTTAAGTGGTTGTAGAAAAACAAACTTGAATAAAAAGGGAAACATTTTAATTAAAAAATAGAATAATAATCTAAAGTTGTATCAAAGAGGGATTATGTATTTTCGAGAGAAAATCTCGAATCTTTGCTTGTTTGTCTTGGTCTTATAAAATTTTGTTCGCGTTTTGACGATCCGCTTGCATTTTATTTTTCTTATTTGTGGTGGAAGCTTTTTTACGGCAGTAATAGCCTAGCATTCCGTGTGGTGACGGATTACGAATACGGAATGACACCACTCCATATCATCCCATGGGTGTCGTAAGAGATGATGATGACTCTTGTCCCTCGGCCGCCATCTTAGAAAGAGTGCAGATGCAGATAGTTTTTCTTGATTAGGTATCTGGTAAACTATTGGCCGCACAAAGAATATGTGAACGAGATTTTTGTTGCAAATTAAATTCTCTACAACTTTAGTTATGAAACTATAATCATAAAGCAAATATATAAAACATATATCTTTAGATAATGATCTATAGAGGTCCCATGCATCCATGGATACTTATTCATGGGAATCATGGGTGCATAGGTACCATGCGTGCCATGTTCCAAATACCTACTTATTTGGAATACAACACGCGCGCATTCTTAATTGCGGCTGAAAAGATGTGTCTACCTAAAGAAAAATCTATGTTTGTCAACGCAATTTTCGAAAAAAAAAATACTGCAGCATTCAGGTATGTTTCTTTTGTTTCCGATTGTTCAACAGGCTTATGGATAACCTTCTTAAATATTTTTGATATGACTGGAATCAATGCTATACGTCTGTAACGAGTCATACTATGTTTATCATGTTTCTTAAAGAGCCGTTTTATTATGGTCCTTTTTAATTCCGTGGGAACTACTCCCTGCATAAAACCGAAAATTATGTGGCTCATTGGATTTGATATTTTATTAGACACGGTTTTCAATATCCTAGTTGATACACCATCGTATCCAGTACTGTTTGTAGGCCTTAGTTTAATATTGTGTATGATACGGTTAAAATATCTGCCAGTATTGTCAGGTGAGGTGCATTCATCATAAAATACTACTTGTATGTTAATTATATTATATAAAGTTTGGCAATAACAGTTTTCTACACGAGTATACATGCGCGGTAATTCGCAAAGGCTAGCTTCAGACTCGCCATGACTCGTCGGCCGTAGTGTACGACATCACAACCTTTACTTTTTATTTCTGACTGTGTATCCATTGTTTATCCGTTTGTACTTTTTGGAACTACTTAAGTCATCCTATACAAACTCCTGTATGTTCCCATTCTGAAGGATAAAGGAGTTTTTTAAAGAGCGATCAAATAGAGGCTATATTAATATCCCAGAAACTTCGGGCAGCAGCTCGATAATCGAAAATATTGTCAGTATCACACTATGGATTACCCTCAGGTAAACAGATTTGCTCATAACATTTTTCTTTACCTTAAACAATACTTACAATTTTATAGTGTCTTTATAAGTCAGTAGAACGTCCCATGCTGTGGGTTTGTATTCAAAACCTCTGCTTAGAAGTGTGACAATCTCTTGACCAGGCTATTGCAGAGGCTATCGCTGCTCCCAAATTAAATGCTTTTGATTTGCGAGCAGTATATTTTTGAAAAATGTAACGTCTGTTCCACATGAATTACTATCCCTTTACACCAAAGAAGTACTGCTTGTAATTATCTTAATCGACATAGTTTTCATAGTTCGAAAACTAATACTACCAAAAGAAATATATCTTTCCTACAATATATATGTCCGATGTTTCATCTATCGAAACATATAGACATAAATCATCACGATAAATTATCAATATTAAACAAGAAACCAAAAGTGTTTGACCCTCGCGTTTACTAATCTCCAAGAAAGAACCGTTTGTATCGACCTTTTAAGGGTGGTATCAGTGAAAGCGGGTCTGATTAGGATCAATTTTTTGGCATTTTAGTTTCCGCCAGTTGTGATCACAAATCAGAAGGCTAGTGGTAAAGGAAATAGTATAAGGATAGAGCACCCTTATTACAAACGTCAATATTAGGCTGCCTTCGTGGTCCAGTGGATAGCGTATGCGTCTGTTAATCGGGAGGTTCGATTCCCAGGTCGGGCAAAAGTGTTGTTGAGTTTTGCCGAAGTCTTAGAAGCAGTACGGCATCTGGCAAAGTGCCCGGTAACGGCAACATGCTTGCCCTCCCTATTATGTGGGACCTAAAAATACATGAGCGAAATGTGGGTGTAATTCTCCTCTGCCTACCCAATTGGGGATATAGATGTGACGCTAATTATTTCTAATATTATTCTTATTTACTTTAATAATTTAAAATATATTTATCATTTAAAATGTTAGTACAAATAATAAACTATGTAATAAAAAATTGGGCAAGTGCGAGTCTGACTCGCGCACGAAGGGTTCCGTACCATCATCTATAAAAGAAAATCACGTTTGCCTACTTAAATATTTTTTAAGTTTCTACCTGTTTATTAAGATCGAGTAACAAATTGCTTAAAAATTACGTTTGTTGTATGGGAGCTCCCCTTTATTATTATCTTTTTTTTATTTAATGATTTATTTTGAAAGGTAATAGACAACTTCATAGTCTGTGAAATTTTGAGCAAAAAATACCAATAAAAACACGTTTATTGTATGGGACCCCCCTTTATGTTTTTTTATTTTAAATTTTTAGTATTTGTTGATATAGCGGCAACCATAATACATAATTTGTGAAAATTTCAGCTTTCTAGCTATCATGGTTTATGAGATACAGCCTGGTGACAGACAGACAGACAGACAGACCGACAGACAGACAGACAGCGGCGGTTTAGTAATAGGGTCCCGTTTTTTACCTTTTAGGTACGGAACCCTAAAAATGTGCGCTATCACTAAAACCCTATAACATTAGCAATACATATAAAAACAGTACATTATATGTATGTACCTGACCTGTGTAATTCCCGAGGCAAAATTTTGGACCTTTACTGAACATATATATTGCTCTTCTCAAAATCCTTTTCAATCTTTAAATCTTCACCTAAGGGTGGGTCCACACACAAGACTCTTGGACTAATAAAAGCTATATTGTTGCTGAAATTATGTCAACTCATTTACAAGTGTTTTGGGGTTTAATCTAGGAAAGATACCGTATCATTTAACGGTCAATTCGTATTTCAGCAAACAGGAGTGTTGCGAGTTCGAACCTTACACGTGGTAACACTTTATGTGCTCCAAAAATTGTTGTTTCTAATTAAATAGGTGCAATATTACATATCTGCCTACACCTTCAGATATACAGGCGTGAGTTCATTAAAAAAAAACATATTTTAGTTTAGTTTTTTGGGGCATAGTTAACATTCTACCTGATCTGAATCTCGGATAGACTAGAAAACAGAACACGAGCTTCAACGTGAAAGCAAACAAGCCTTCTTGGATGCAGCTAGGATAACGCTGGGACGATGATGATTGAATAGAACCTGCCTCCGTGGTACAGTAGACAGCGTATGCCACTGCTGATCGGAGGGCCCGGTTTCGATTCCCGGGTCGGGCAAAAGTGTTACTGGGTTTTTCCAAATTCTCAGTAACAGGACGGAGTCTGGTGATATGCCCGGTAACGGTAACAGGCTCGCCCCCTTTTACGTGGGACCTAAAAATTCATGGTGAAATGTGGGTGTAGAATTACACCTCTGCCTTTCGGGATAAAGACGTGAGTCTATAAATAAATAAAAAAGAACTAAGAACCTATTTAAAGGCCTACGTGACACAAAATGACTTGAGTGACTAAGAAATAATTTCGTTCAGTGAATTTTAACAATTTTCTATGGTTTTTATGGCTTTTAATGATATAGGAGCAGCAAATTTATCTGCTAACGTATATTATAAACAGTGTATAACTAATCATATGAAAGGTTCGTTACCTGCGTATGATAAATTGACTGTGTAAATTGAACCTTCCGTAAGTATGAAGGTAAACAAGTATTATTTTACATTGTACCGTAATTTATCTCATCAATATCAATTAGTTCCCATTTGTATTAGGTATTTTACATGAATTATTTTGCAAAATCTGGATATTTTGAACGCCCTGTCAATATCCTGGTAAAAAGAAAGCTTTTAGCGTTGCACGTGGGTCAACGCTATTTGGTTAAATAAAATATCAAGATTTCAGTAACAAATTACATTTTGTATTCTGTAAAAGAATCTACACAGCTTTTGGCAAAGAAAGGAAAAAATAAATTCTAAACAATTTTGACTCTCAGCAAAGATAAAAGGGGTCCTTCACAAACATACAGAACGGATTTGGATAAAACGAGACAACTAACACTCTCGCAGGCGAACAGAAACTACTTTATAAAGAACAAGACGAGCCCGCGGGTACTCCCGCGTTATTTAAGGCTACTGCTCTGCTTCCGTAGGTCATAGCGCGATGTTATATAGCCTATAGCCTTCCTCGATAAATGGGCTATCTAACACTGAAAGCATTTTTCAAATCGGACCAGTAGTTCCTGAGATTAGCGCGTTCAACCAAACAAACAAAAAAGCAAGCAAACAAACAAACTCTTCAGCTTCATATATTAGTATAAGATAAGATTCGATGGATTCGTATGTCCTTGACAGTGTTACTTACACAGCAATACAAATCACATAACCATCAGAAATCCATCAATAACGGGCGAAATATCTCGTAAAAAGTAACATAATATTCATTTTACTTTTACGTCGTGTATGGTTTTGCGCGACATGACTTTGCTTTCAAACATTATGAACACTTTTGCATAAATATGTAATCCATTAATACAAAAAGTAAATACATAATTTACGTAGCAATATTGTACGAAGCCTGATAGTATTTGATTTTAACGAAACGTGATAGCTTAGTGGAGAGACCACAAGACTGACTGCATGGTTGGCGCCACAGAACAATTAAAGGGGGTTAGAACGGAAATAGTAATAATAATAATAATAATAAACTTTATTTGCGAATATGGGTAGGTACAATGGTAAAGATGTTACATAAAATAAACGATTCTCCATACTCCACCTTATGGCATGCAAATATTTGAAAATAAGCTTTTTTTTTTAAATTACAATTTTTGTGAAATATTTTAAAATATAAGATTATCATGATCTTCACAAAATAAAAAGAAAATGTCAAGAATTATGATTTTACGAAAACAATGAATATAATGTCAATGAGAAAACCTCTTAGGTCAAATTTAGTTTTGGTCAAGTTATTATAAAAGGTACATAAAATTAAATTATATCAAAAAATCATGTCAAATAATATCATCATTGGAATACCATTGTACTTTAATTATAATATATATTTGTCTTCTAAGTATTCCTTAACACTGTAATACACTTTTTGCAGTAATATATTCTTTAGTTTTGCCTTGAACTCATTTATGTTGTCTAATTTACAAATATTAGCAGGGAGATTGTTGTAAATCCTTGATGACATACAAAATACGCTTCTATTAAGAAGCGATGTTTTGTTAGGCACAGTTTTTATTTTATATCCATGGCGTCGACCACTTAAATGAGTAAATAGGTGCATATTTTTCTTTACAAATATAGCTACCTCCAATATATAGATACATGGAAGGGTCAGTATATTAAGTTTTTTGAAATTTGGTTTACAGCTGTCAGTACTCTTAAGTCTATAAATAGCTCTAATGCATTGCTTTTGAGCTTTAAAAACATACTCCCAATTGGTAGAGTTTCCCCAAAAGATGATACCATAACGCATTAATGATTCTGCATTTGCATGATATGCTGTTACAACTGTAGAAGTATTAACAGTTTTTGATAACATGTAGAGAGCATACGAGCTTCTACCAGGCTTCAAGCATAAATTTTCTATATGTTTCTTCCAATTCAAGTTGCAATCAAGATCTAGGCCAAGGAATCTCGCAAAGTCAACCTCTTTTATTTGTGTACATGAATATTCGATCTTTAAATCTATAGCCGGTCTAGCTCTGTTTCTGAATAACATTAAGCTGGATTTTTCCAGATTCATTATTAGGTTATTGGCTGTTAACCAATCAACTATATTTGTTAGATTTTCTGTTATACTGCGTTTTAAGTTGTCATGATTTTTGTCAGAAAATATGACAGTGCTATCATCAGCGAAAAGTATCATGGGAGTGGCAACAGCTCCTGGGAAATCGTTTATATAAAGAAGAAACAACAGAGGTCCCAGGACGCTACCCTGAGGAACACCATATTTAATAGTTCTGTATCCAGATAAAAAGGACAGTTCTTTTTTCTCCATTTTACACATTGTAGTTATCATAGTTGCTTGTTGTCTAAGGCTCAGATACGAAACTATCAGATCTAAGGCATCGCCCCTTATGCCACTATTATATAACTTGCCCTTAAGAATTTCATGGTCCACACAATCGAATGCTTTTGTAAGATCCATGAATAAGGCGCAGACAGGTGTATTGCGATCGACATTAAACATTACTTCTCTAAGCAATTCATAAATAGCTTTGTTCATCGATAAATTTTTCCTAAATCCTGTTTGCGCATCCGTAATAATGTGATATTTTTCCATAAAGGTATATAAACTACCATGAATTATTTTTTCCAGTACCTTAGATAACACAGGTATAAGAGCTATGGGCCTGTAGCATGTCATGTTCTCCTTATCTAGCTTTTTAAAGAGTGGTTTTATAATTGTTGTTTTTAGTATTGACGGAAATACGCCGTCACATATGCACAAATTAAATATATGACAAAGAATTGGCGAAATAACCTGGCTCACATATTTAATTACTTTATATATTTTATAGTTATATAGTTACTGATTTGTATTAGAACGCGTGTCGCCGATTGTCTCCCACTCTCTATCTCCACTACAAGCAAGACACTAATACGTACACGCATTACGCACACAAATCAACTGCACTTACTTAGATCGCGAGTTTGCCACTAGCGCAAACACTTGTCTTCGCTTGACATGGAACTATCGCGCTTGACGATCACTCACACACTCTCATTAATGTTACGGTGTCCAAAAGGTCGATTATTTATATCGATAAAATAATGTTGTTTTGTTACTTTAAGTTTTGCAATTGTTTGTTTTTATTTCGGGATGGTGGGATAGGGTACAAATAGTGTGGCCTTTTTTAATATACATAAATAATAATATAAAATTAAAGGGGAAGCTACAATATGGCCTTTATCATATCCGAATACCAAGAGTTGAAAATCATGTCCACCTAGGATGTCAGTGTCCGTGATAAACTATTCATGTGTACAACCACATAAGCTAAATTTTGTAAAGAAATAAATGACACAAGTATATAATACAATAATATTTTAATGTTGAACAATAATTTAAATTAAATTTCAACCCAGATTCTATTATTGTCCCTGAAATAAGACGTATTTATTAAGAAGCATACTCTTGCTATCTTTTAAATTCGAATTTTTCAAAATAAAATGCAATCTTACATTGATATATGTTTCTATGATAGCTTTAGATAGGTCTGTAACATGGCTCGCACTAGGATAAAATCCAACCTGGTGATAACTAATGTTGCTAAATAATTCAGTTCCGACAAAGCTGCGCAAAATCTTTGTTGTCAACATATATTATGTTTATTAATTTGCCGAAGATTGTCGGTGTATATCTTTATAACTGCTTCGGACATTTTACAGATTAGTATCAGTTCTTTTGAAGGATACAGGAGACCCCCTTTATCTTTTGCTACGATAAATTTATGGTCCGAATTTATTTCATTTGACAGCAGTGCTCCAACTCATATGTCACAATCAATTTTCTTAATTAAAATATGTGATATGTAACCCGCAATACTAAGTTAATAACCCACAATAAACATTAATCGGTAGTAATAAACAAAGTTATGTTAATCTTAATATAACTGATAACAATCATTTGAATACATTCACACGAAGGAACTCACAATCGACATTGTTCACAACTTGGTAGGTACAACACTATCGGACCCACCACCATAGATTTAGCAGAATTCAAGCTTTGACGTTCGCAGTGAACGAAATACATTGCGCAATCGCCTACGTAGTACTAGATGGTACCCTCGTATTGACAGCAATGTATATTTTTTATTTGCTTGCCATAGTATCGTTTTTGTCTACAAATTACATAATACTATTGTAATAATTACAAATATTATTTTTATTTTAAGGTTTTTGGACTTACCGGTGAAAAGAAATCCCTTCTCGAGCCACAGTACATAACTGGCTTCTTTTTCGACACGTTATTATAGCGCAAGACGGCATAATTATTTTATTTTCGCGGAGCTTCGTACGCTGTCGCAATATGAGCACGATTGTTGACAGCGTCAATAAAATTTTTCGACATATGAGCGTTTGCTCACAAGTACGGCGAGCCTGCCACGCCCACAAGGCCGTTCTAACCTCTCTTAGCTGTTCTTAACTGTTCTGTGGTTGGCGCACTGCGCCGAGTGTTGTGGGTTCGATTCCCACACGAGACAACAATAAACTTTTTGTGATCCATAAATTGTTGTTTCGAGTCTGGGTGTTAATTGTCTTCGTTAGTTGTATGTTTGTAAAGTCCCCCGCGACGCAGGATTTAGTTTAGGACTAGCGGGAGTTGTCATAAAAAAAAAACAAAACAGACTGCTACACGGAGGGTGTAGTATTCAAACTCACGCCCATGGCGTGGCGCATACCACAGACTTTTTGAAGTTATGTGTATTAAATTGTTAATATTCTACCAAAGGCAGCGATAGCCTAGTGGAGAAACCGACAGACTGCTACGCAGAGGGTCCGGGTTCGAATCCACGGCGCGCACCAATGACTTTTCGGAGTTATGTGCGTATTTAATTGTTAATGATCGCTTGCTAAATGGTGAAGGAAAACATCATGAGGAAACCTACATGTCTAAGAGTTATATAAGTTCTCCATAATGTTCTTGAAAGGAGTCTCCCTTGTTTGACCGAAAGGAATTTGACAAATTTTCACTTCCGAAAAAATTTTTCGCGTAGGTAATTTCATTTGCCAAATTATTACTTAGCAAAAAATCTATTCACAAAAAATTTTTACGCAAACCTAATGTTTGGGAAATGAACGTTTAAACTTTAACTTGTTTACCAACTAGTACTTTTACCATTTTATTATTTAGTCAAATATTTCAGTTGGAATAACAGTTTTTACGCAAAATCAATCATTATCCTAATCTAAATACCTAGTTTAGTTCCGGGTAACCTACTAAAAACAATCTCCTTTTTATATTAATGCAAGTCGTTTCTGGCACTCGCCGGCCGCTACAGCGGCACCGCTCGCTTCGCTCGCTCGGCTCGTGCGTAGGAGTCACAGTTCTAACCTAACCTAACCTTATCATTTTTTTAATAATTAACCTACTCTTCTTCCATAAATAAACTAATATCACCAAACGCTTATTGTCTGAAGATTGTTTGCTGTGATAAATCATTTGATTAAAGATCAAATGCCATAATGACATTATACTTGGTAATATTTTGCCAAGTAAAAATTTTACCAAATAAAAATATGCATACTAAAATCATTCAAAATATTGCATTGGTATAAAAAAAGGTTGCTAAAATTTGTTTGGGTAATGAAATTTTGTCAAAATCTTTCCGGCAAAACGGCAGGATCCCTCTTGAAAGACATGTGAAGTCTGCTAACCCGCACTTGGCCAGCGTGGTGGACTATGGCCTTACCCTTCTCATAGTGATAAGAGGCCCGCTCCCAGCAGTGGAGCAGTTTATATACAGGACTGATGATGATTCTAGCAAAGCGGTGAGAGAAAACATCGTGCAGAAAACTGCATGCCTAAGAATTCTTAAAATATACCTATGTGAGGCCCGCCAACCCGAATTGAAGAGAGGCTCCAGAAGAGGCACGTGCTCAGAAAGGGGAAGGGATGATGATGATAGAGTTAGTCCAAACAAAGACCCACTAAAATTTACTCGTTCTTATTTCACAGGCTTCTTTAAAGTCATGCATAAGACCACCAGATAAGACATTTATGCCCTTCCTGGTGGTCTTAGATGTACGATCCTGCTTTGTGCCGCTGTAAGGGTAAACCCCATACAGCGGCACAAAGCAGGAAAGAGTTAATCATCTCAGCTATAGCGTCATCCTTTCAAAGTTCAAGGTTTAATGTGGATAATTATATAATATCTATCGGTAGATATACCTAGAAATGGAGCACGTAGCTTAGGCTGTTTCTATAAGCCTTTGAGTTGCTGCATAAGCATAATTGTTAATTGAATAATTTGGATACCTGTGATGCCAGCATTTATAAGGCAGTGATAGCTTTGTGGAGGTACCAAGAGACTGCCATGCAGAGGATACGTAACGTGTTAGAGGCCGCCACTGACTTGTCGAATTCAAAGTTAAGCCATTGGTCTCGGTAGTAATGAAGATCTTTGTCATTTGTTATGGAGAGTCCCCTTGAATACTCTTAGTCCTTAGACTAAGGTCATTCAAAGGTACTGTACAGGGTAGTCATAAAGACCTCCTCTTTATGACTATCCTGTCCTTGCCATGGGATATCAACTTATCGTGATATCCCATCGTAACCAAACCCAAAGTTACCTTTGGGTTGCGGAGATCAGACGGCAGTAAAGCTGTGGAAAAGCTAATATTCTGCCATATCTAGTTAGACTAGAATGCGCAATGTAGAAGTCTTGGATGAAATTCTGGTGATGATGATGATTGGAGGATGTTAATGAATTGAACACACAATGCATTGGGACCGTGTGGTGACGGATTAAGAATACGGTATGTCACCACCCCCGTATCATCCCATGGGTGTCGTAAGAGCCGACAGAGGGAGCATATTATGCAGAGAACAGCACTTTAAGAGAAGGAAAACTTGATACAAACTATAGTAACCCGTTTGGACAGCGTGGTATAGAAGGCCAATTCCTCCTTTCAAAGGAGAGGCCTAGTCCAGCAGTGGACTGTTAAAGGCTGATGATGATGATGATGCATTGGGTGCATGGCGTGGCATGTTTCTACAAGTGTTTTATTTGCTTAGAAAGCATATCCAATCGAATCAAATAATTTATTGCAGATCTATCGGATAACTTTACTGTGATGGCAGCAGCATGTATGTGTAAACCAGCATCACTTTAATCTAGCTGATTATAACATTACACCCAGTAAACATTTAGGCAGCGTAACAGCAGAATCATCCAAACACTAGCCATTTGTTTAATGTAGTATTAATAGCAACGAGCTTAACAGGACAAACCTAATTATCGTCATCAGGTAAGGCTTCAAACAATTACGTATCGATCGAGGATTCAATAGGTGCGGTAGATAAACGTGCTGTTAGCTGTTTGAAAACCTCATTACCACGTGGTTAACGTTTACACAATTTTGGAGCGACGGCTAGGTATCTTTTTAATGTTTCGCTATTATCACCACCGTCAGCCCTATATTTTTACTGTCCCACTGCTAGGCATAGGCCAGTTCTCACTATGAGAAGGGTGAGGACAAAGTCCACCACACTGGCCACGTGCGGATTAGCCGACTTCACATGTCTTACGAAAACATTGTGTAGAACCCTCAGACATGCAGATTCACGATGTTTTCCTCCACCGTTAAGCAAGCGATAGTAAAATATTTAATACGAAAATAACTTCGAAAATCATTGGTGCGCGGCGTGGAATCGAACCCGAGACCCTCTGCATAGCAGTCCGTCAGTCTCTCCACTAGGCTATCGTTGCTTATATTCAGTTACGAATTGAGTACTCTTGCGATTATTACATTGCATAAAAACAAACGAGTGCGTTTTATCCAGCATTCCATATAGCGTTTTGGCGAGATGTCTGGCGAGAATTCTAGCGTAATGATAGTAAATTTGCTTTTCACCACAGCAGCTCAAACATGCCGCTTTTGCTGCGAGACAACAGTGAACAAAACGCGATTTTGATTCGAGCGTGGGGCAAAGTAGCTTTTTAATTTTTCAATCTTCAGTGCCACGAATTGACATTGTTCAGCCATAAATTTGAAACATTCGAATTTTACTGTGCTCTGTCTCTAAGTCAAAGTCAAAGTCAAAAATCATTCATTCATCTAGGTCACAACGTGACGCTTATGAACGTCAAAATTTTAAAGTAAATTAATAATGCTTCTACATTTACATTTACTGCCCATTCGCAAAGCAATAGGTAGAACCACGAGAAAGAACGGGCAATAAAACTCGTGGCTACTCTTTTTAATCGCCAGTGTTATGGTACATATGTATTTTGTTTTTGTAAGGAGCTGCAACTGTTTCACATTGTAATAAATTACTTGTAAATAGTAAATAAGAACATACATAATACTTAAACAAATATGTAGTTACTAAATTAAGTGCTGTAGTAGTCTTCAAATGTGAATCTTGTGTAACAGGAGCATCCACTTACGCTTTATAATGTAGGCAACTCGCGATCATGTTCAGAACTATGGTGGAAAAGATATGTTACAGAAATGTTACAGAAAGTGACGGTATATGAATACACGAAAATTACAAAAACGTTAGTATCCAGCCCATGATAACGAGTTACCTTCATCTAACACTGTAGCAAATTTTAATAAAATTTGTGGAACAACAATGAAAATGTAAATGTAGTAAGTTGAATGACCTAATAATGCATGAATATTAAATTAATAGAACTAGAGATATTATATAAAAAAAAGCTGAAAAGTAAGGTATCTATATAAATTAAAAACATCAAGAATTGGCTAGTGTAAGTGACCATCTATCCTTATCACTGAAATAATCATTAATGGTATAATAACCTTTCCTAATATGGCAGTCTTTTATTTTACTTTCGAACGTACTAAATGGCAATTCTAAAAGACTAATTGGTATTTTATTGTATATACGAATACCTAGCCCTACAAAAGAATTATTAACTTTATGTAAACGATGATAAGGGGCATATAACTTATGCCTGTTTCGAGTATTTATGTTATGTACATCACTTTTTGTAGTAAATAAACCTATATTTTGCCTAATATACAATATATTAGCAAATAAAAATTGCGAGGGTACTGTAAGAATCCCTATAGACTTAAAGCGTTCCCTAAGAGTATCTTTTGCACCTAACATGTATATTGCTCGTACCGCTCGTTTCTGTAGAACGAAGATATTCTGAATATCCGCAGCTTTGCCCCATAATAAAATACCGTAGGACATGACACTATGAAAATAGCTAAAATAAACTAGACGAGCTGTGTCAACATCAGTAAGTTGTCTAACTTTTTTGACAGCATACGCAGCAGAGCTGAGCTTACCTGCAAGACATGCTATATGTGCACCCCATTGTAACTTATTATCTAGTGTAATGCCTAGAAACACTGTCGAGTCAACTGTGTCAAGTTCCTCCCTATCTAGCCTTATATTAGGTCCCAGTTGTCTAACGTTAGATAAAGCATATTTAACGCATTTAGTCTTTTTAGAATTAAGCACTAGTTTGTTTGCTGCAAACCATTGTGTAACCTGTATAAGTGCATTATTTACATCATCAAATTGATTCCTATTCCTATTTACTTTAAAAATAAGTGACGTATCATCTGCAAAATGTACGACATCACAGATATTTTTTAAAGTAAGTCATTAATATATACAAGGAATAGAAAAGGACCTAAAATAGAGCCTTGTGGAACGCCTAACTGTATAGGTAATTTTGAGGATGTAGTCCCATTTACATCGACGCACTGAAATCTTTGCCGCAGGTACGACTCGACAACACAAAGTGCGGTTTCCTCTACGCCGTAGTGGCGGAGCTTACGCAATAGTGTGTCGTGATGAACGCAATCAAATGCTTTTGAGAGGTCACAGAATACTCCGATAGCATTTTTAGATGACTCCCAAGCATTATAAACGTGTTTTATGAGAGCAACACCCGCATCAGTAGTGGATCTACCTTTAGTAAATCCGTATTGATCTTTATGAAGCAGACTATTTAAATTAAAGTGTCTTAGTAACTGCTTTAATAAAATCTTTTCAAATATTTTACTAAATGTCGGCAAGATAGAGATAGGCCTGAAGTTATTTACGTCATTTTTACTGCCAGATTTGAATAAAGGTATGATTTTACTTAATTTCATCAAATCCGGAAATACGCCTAAGTCAAAACATTGGTTAAAATTTATAGAGAGGTAAGGCGCAACAGTCTCAACTATAGTACCTAAAATTTTAATTGAAATGCCCCAAAAGTCGCCGGTATTTTTAATATTAATTGAATTATATGCGATCAATATATCTCGCGGGGTAACGTGCTCGAATCTAAACACGCTCTTGCATTCAGGTACACTGCTAAGCAAAAAATGTCCAGCGTCTAAAGATGATGATTGTAAAGAGCTAGTAGTTGTCAAAGTTATGCTCGCAAAGTAACTATTGAACATATGCGCTACTTGAGTTTGATTGGTGACTAATAAATTGTTTTCTTTTAGTTCAAATTGGTTTTCCCGTGGTCGTGCTCTTCCTGTTTCATTATTTATAATTCGCCAAGTTTCTTTAATTACATTTGTTGAATGCTTAATTTTGCTACTAATAAATTTAGATTTTGCCATAACACAAACTTGTTTAACACGTTCACTGCGTTAAGGGGTTTCTTCAACCTCGTACACTGCTGTAGTTCAGTGCGGACGGAAAAAATAGGGTTTACTCGCTGGTGCGGGAGCTGTATCTATGTAATTAGTTACTATATAAGAGAGACAAATATATATTTTCCATGTACGCCGATTAAAGAATCAGTTGATATTTTAAAAACATACGGGGTCTTATAAACCCCGTTACGACCAGAGAGCAAAAAATACCTTCCAGTGCGATACGAGGTTCACAAAACCCCGTATAAATTATTGTGTTCCCGTACGGGGTCGTGAGCTCATTTGCATTAATGCTGTTATTAGCACAGGACGTAGTGTTTAATTATCGATAATGAAGCGATCGCGACGTATGTTGGAACTGTCAAATATTAAAATGTTCGTGCTTAGATCATATTTTATTATAATAATAATAAACAAACTTAATACAACTTTATTCGGTTTCAATATATTAACATACATACCTATATGTTTGAATTTAGTGTCATAATGTTCTCTAGTAAGCTAAACTGTATATTTACCATAGTTTAAATATTTTTGATTCACATATGTACCTGTAAAATGTGTAACCTAAGTTCCTAAATAAAGTACCCGAGCTGAAATAAAAAAAAAATCAAAAAAATTATCGTTTCTTTTATTTCCCATCACTATAACTTTATCGATATAACTGAGTTCTGTGCGTTACGGGGCAGTACAGTCCCGTATTTTATTATTTCAAGTGCGGTACGGGGTTTCCCAGACCCCGAACAATTTGTTTTCGTTTTATTTTCGTCAACTTTTGCCAAATCTACTGGCGAAAAGACTGTAACATAGCTCATTTCATAATCTATCAGACTATAAAATAAAATAAAAGTACACATAAAGTTTCAGTCAGTTATTGACTAAGAAAGCAATAAGGGTGTACGGGACACTTTTATACCCGTAACGCACAATGTAGTAGCACTGTACGGGGCGCATTATATCTCGTAATGCACTCGAATTTGAGACGGGTTTTGAGCTCCCGCAGTGAACGTGTTAAAAATTTTTGAGTAGTTTTTTACATAATTTAGAAAAGGTGTGTCAAATCTATGTTGTTTCATACCATATAATTCAAACAATTTGGCTCTACTGACTCTTTCACATGCATATAAAAAGTGAGTGAAAAAGCAAACCCCTTCGAATTCGAAATTCGATTTTGGAATTCGACCTCAAAGAAAACACCTACGGCAACGCAAAAAAAAAAATATTTGTAATAAAGAAATTACTTTTTTTTATATGTTATTGTTTACATGTTTAATTTATTATTGGATTTTAATAAAAATAAGTCTAATTAATAGTATTAAATTAGTATTTAACCAATACATTTTTATTTAGAATTACAACAATGATACATTCGAAAAATAAACATCAGGGACGCGGTATTAAAACGCGATTTAAAAAAGTAGCGGGAATAAAAATTTCGCTGATGCTGATACAGTAGTAGTAGGTATAGCGTAACGTGTTAAATTATAATAATATATAAAATAATCTAAAAAGATGAGTGAAACTAGCGATGATCACCAGAAGATTTAAATCAACAAGTGATTATGCAGAATTCAATCTATTTCTGTTCATTTCTATGTCTCCTAAGTAATATGTGTTCTCACTGCTGTGGTGAAAAGTTATGTGTGCTACACGAGAGCAAAGTTTTTTTTATCTCGTGCTGTTGAGTCCCTCACCACGCTCAGGACTCAAAATCAGCACTCGAAACAAAAAACAACTTTGCTCTCTTGTTGCACAAATAACTATTGAGCTTTATGCCGATGAAACCGTTCGCTAGAAAGATCAGGAACATGCTCGTAGCAATGTTTAGCTCCGTTCGTTGTTCAGTTCGACAAAAAAACGACGTCCGGTTGGCGTAGCGAGAGTGTAAGCGACTACTACGTCGAAGGTCGCGGGTTCGATTCTCCCTGAAGTCAAACATTTGTGTGCATGAACATGGATGTTTGTCTTGGTCTGGGTGTTTCTATGTATAATATGTATAAATTTACAAAAAAAGGTATATATTATGTATGTTTATCCATTATCTAGTAACCATAGTACAAGCTCTGCTTTGTTTGGGACTTGATGGCGTTGTGTGAATGTGGTAGAATATTATATTATAAAAAAAGGCGAATGCTCGTTGTTCTGTTACAAGTGATCGCTAAGCTAAGCTTGTTGTTTCTCGTTTATTCTAAACCGTACAATACCATACTTACCAAAACCAGCATCGTCCTAGCGCTAATAATGGTTGCATCTAAAACTTTCACCTTGTGGCCCTGCGGTCGGTCGCGCACTTGTCTTACTAGATATTACTGAATATTAGCATTTCCGTAGCACAACTGATTAATTTTTTTTTTATAGACTCACGCCTGTATCCCCGAAGGGGTAGACAGAGGTGTAATATTACACCCACATTTCGCCATGAATTTTTTAGGTCCCACTGATTAAATTATGCGGAATAAAGGCGTGAAGTTATGTTATGTTTCTTTTGAGACTGCTTCCTGGGTCCAGTGGATAGTCTGCTATTCGGAGGTTTTGGATTTGATTCCTGGGTCAGGCAAATGTGTTACTTAACGTTCTCGAATTCTCAGTAGCAGCACGGGGTCTGGCAATGTGCCTGGTAACAGCAATAAGCTCGCCGTTGTAGTATTACACCTCAGCCTACCTCTTCGGGGATAAAAATAACACCTACTTATGATACATAGTATATACTAGCCATTTCCCTCGGTTTCACCCGCGTCCTGAGGGAACTACTTCGCGTACCCGAAAAACCCAAATATCTTACGGACCCCTGTCTTTTCTAAAATAAAATATAGCCTATGTTACTCGCAGATAATGTAGCTTTCTAATTGTGAAATAAATTTTAAAATCGGTTCAGTTGTTTTTGAGTTTATCCATTACAAACAAACAAACAAACAAAATACAAATTTTTCCTCTTTATAATATTAGTGTAGAAAAACATATGCCACAATTATAAACATTGTTACCGTATTGATATCCTCTAATGATAAATATTTTGTAACGATCCACAGAGTTTGAGGCAGTATTTATTGAGTTATAGAAACTAGTCTAGGAATACTTGAGAAACTGAATGATATAAGTTTTAAACGTCTAAATTCTGTATCTTAATTTCTGACTTTGTTAGTTATGCAAGTATATCGTGTTCTACATAATTACTAGTACATTCCCATTACACATTAAAATACACCTACTTCTCCTCTCTGCAACACTCGTAAGGTTGACTGGTAGATAATGCCCATGGCATTAAGTCCGCCTATGTACTTTGTGTATCTGAAGTTTAAATAAATAAATAAAAATATTGTCTCTAAGGCCTCGTTATACGCAATGAAATGTCTTAAGACAGAAAACTGCTTAACATACATAACATATCTTCACGCCTTTTTATCCCCGAAGGGGTAGGCAGAGGTGTATTACATACCCACACTTCGCCAGATATGTTTCGGTCCCAATGTAATAGGGGGCGAGCCTATTGCCATCTACCGGGCACATTATTTAGCGAGCGATAATTAACATTTTTTAATTTTATTTTTTTATTTTATTTGTTCGGGACAAAAAACAGTTACATGCATAATTTTACTAATGCTTTCTTAACCTAGATTGATATACACATAACCAGCACCATTGTCCACAAATTAACACAAATTTTATTAAGAAGCAAAACATGCTTAAGGGAAAAAAAAAAAATTACATTTTTACGATAACAGTTCGATAACCAATCGTTTGAATTTGCTACTTGATAGAGAGAATATGTCAATATCTGTGAAGCGACTGTTATAAGTTTCAACAATGCGACTGAGAGGCGCCCGCTTACCGGCGTTTGTCCTGCACGTATCTACGTGAAACAAGCGCGGCACACGAACTCCTCGCTGAAAAACGTTTCTAGGTACTACATAACATAATTTATTAGTTATATCTAAGCAGTCAAATTCATTGTTACACAAACCATATAACATCATTGTGCCAAGAAATAATCGTCTTGACTCTAAACTTAATAAACGGTACCGCTTGAGTAAGTCCGTGTAGGGAACCTTGGACCGATAACACCTGAAATTTACTGATCGTAAGAATTTTTCTGCACCTTTTCCAATTGGTAAGTATATTTTAAATAGAAAGGATTCCAGATTGGAGTCGCATATTCCAACTGTGATCTGACCAAGGCTTTGTACAACAGAATGTACGTAGAGGGACGCACAAAGTCACGCGATGCTCTCATAACTAAGCCATACATGCGGAAGGCCTTACTGACTATACTGTCAATATGTGCATCAAAATATAGGGAAGATTCTAGCATGATACCTAAGTCGCGAACTAAGTTTACCTGCTT
Organism: Euclidia mi; assembly: GCA_944739405.2. Lineage (NCBI taxonomy): Eukaryota > Metazoa > Arthropoda > Insecta > Lepidoptera > Erebidae > Euclidia > Euclidia mi. Next base: position 118,903,686 of record OX123182.2, read on the forward strand.
TAATTTTTCCTTATTAATGTTATACTTAAAATTAATCTTATTTATATTTTTTGTAAAAGATATCGTGTGACACTTTGGAAGACTTAGAAAAAGTTTGTTGTCCGTACAGTAGTCATACAATCTGTAAAGGTCGTCTTGAAGAAGTGAACAGTCTTGTATGGTTTGACGTGCTTTAAAAATTTTTGATGTCGTCTGCATATATTAAGAAATTAGAGTGTGTGAAACATTGCTTGATATCATTAATGAAAACAATAAAAAGAAGAGGTCCCAAGATTGATCTGTAAGGTCCCAGCCCAATTATGGTCAATTGAAATGCTGTATCTTACTATCGTGTTCGAGGTTGATGCGAGGGAGCGGAATATCAACAACGTTACTTCGAAACAAAGGTTTATTTGCGACTGAAGAAATATTTCGATCGCGGGCGCAGCCGCGCGTAGGCACACACACTAATACATTATGTCTACTCGACAATAACACACATGTGTCCCTACAGTAGCCCCCCTCTTATAAGAAGCTACTTTACAAATCATCACACAAAAATAAAAACCTGTGTATTTTCTATCAAACTGCAGAAGTTTCATACATTTCGGTACATCATTACAATAATTATAACAAGGCCAGCAATGTGGCTCGACTCGCTTTAATGCTGACTCTACCGTAAGATCGTACCGGCGGCGCTTGTTTACATTAAGTGTATAAATTATAAGTAAGTTTTATAATTATGGCTATCAGTTTCAGAGTATGGACATGATACTTATATGCTACTTATTTCTACACCTTTCATCCCTGTTACTAATGGTAGTTGCCATGACGACCCGCTCTGCTATATTTAAGTATCGCCCCTTGGGACCCGTCAGCGTCCGTCATGACAACGCCTGAAAATCCTTCCATTCATCACTACTCGCCGTACTTCATTCTTACAGACTTTAGACATTGCATCATTTAACTACAAAAATACAAAGTCGGTATATCGTTTACGATTACATTTACCCCTCTGAAATACACAAAAAAAGAAATAAACATTTAATATAAACACAATGTTCACTTTACACTTTATTACAAATTCACTGTACGTTTACATGTCCAGATAACGTATATTTTCAAAATTGTTTTTTTTATTAATGATTGTTAGACTAGATTGACAAGCATTAAGTTATTTAAGTTATTTATTATATTTTAATTTAGTTTATTTTAAATGAGTTAGCTAGTTGTATCATATTGCAAAGGTTAAATATTCATAATACATAGCTTTTTTTTAATATGGTATTAATTATTACATATTATAATTGAAATGATAATATTATAATTGATATGTTATTATTTTGTTTATTGACATCATATTATTTGTAATCTTGATCTATACCTTAACTATTGACATAACTAATAATAATAATAATAATATTCTACCACATTCACACAACACCATCTAGTCCCAAACTAAGCAGAAGCTTGTACTATGGGTACTAGATAATGGATAAACATACATATATACTTTTTTTTTGTAAATACATACATATTATACATAGAAACACCCAGACCAAGACAAACACCCATGTTCATGCACACAAATGTTTGACTTGAGCGGGAATCGAACCCGCGACCTTCGGCGTAGCAGTCGCTTACACTCCCGCTGCGCCAACCGGTCGTCAAACTATTTGACATCTTTTTTTATTTTTTACACTTGACCTGCACTATAAAATTATTAATCTTCGTATATTTAGACATACCTATCTATATATTATTACCTAATTTTATTCACTTCACTGACATTCCTATTTTTATTTTTTCGTATATCCGTATACCTACTTGTATCTTAGATCTAGTATTATTATTTCGTATACTTATCCGTATTGCTTGTACTTTAGATTTAGCCATTTCTTTGTATTGGTCAATCATATAACTCAGACTTTTAGCTCTAAACACATATGACTATTTAAATCTAATTGACCCACTAGCCACAAAGAGGCGCCAGCTGAAAATCAGCGCTGCAATTAACATTGCAGCAATATGCTGAGCTGCTGCCTTTTTTGACACACAGTACCGAGCCTAGCATAGAGAATAAATTTTATTCAAATGAATTCACATGTAATTATTATTATGTACCAACTTATTTTTATTCCTATATTTAATTATTTTCTTTTGACTTTGGATTGTATGACATTGTTTTTTATTTATTTTTTTGTTTGTTGCTTTCAATTTAATAATATGTTCATGATTTTATATTATTATCTTCTTTACTGTGAATGTTATGAATGTACCTTGAATTTGTATTGTGTGATCAAAATAAATATATTATTATTATTATTATTATTATATGTTTCTTACTGATACACGTCTGCATTATGCGACGTAGCTGCAGGTTGCACGGTGTGCACTTTGACCACCGGCGGTGACCACCCGGCCACGGCGGCTTCCTTACGGAACCAATCTCGCACCCGCTTCTTGCATTGGTTTCGCAACAGAAACAGGCACACAAGTCCTAACAATATAGCGAATACCATTATAATAATTTCCAACCCATTTAATCTTTGGCCAATTACTTCATTAGACACACTTTGTGTAATTGCAACATTGTTATGTTCGGGTTAACTTTGGCTATAACCCATCTTAGACACGTGAATACACAATAAAATATTTACTGTTAGCAAGCAAAGTCTGGCTACAGAATGAATAAAACATACAGTAAAATAATAAACATAAAACTCATTTAAAAATTGATGTGTCAGTATTTGATTCACTAAAGTGAAACATTGCTATATTTCATAGCCTAATTACAAATATTACAATACTGCAATAAAATGTTAAAAGTTATACATTTAGATTGCAACACATATTTTACACCATAACAAAATAAGTAAGTATCTGTATATGCGACAATAGCGCAGTGGTTAAAGTATCATAAGTATTATTTCGCACTGGTCGAACAATAATAGATTTGAATTTCATTCACTGCATTACTGTCGTATATAAGGTATGTCACACACAAATAAAGTAAACACAATAAAATTCAATTACAAAAATAGCTTTTGTATATAGGTTATGAAGTTAGCCCTACGACTATGTCTTGGGTTCGGCGGATATTATAACCTGCCACTAACTTTTTACCTCGTACAGGAATCGAACCTGTGCAAGACATCTACGGCACTCACTATACTTTGAGTCTCGTTATAGTTCATTCTGCGAACCTTATCGGTCGCTTGATAGCTCTACCGCTACGTGTGGTCCGAGTTATCGGTTTGGTACCGGACTCGTCATTACTAAGATTATTATTACCACTAGAATTATTTATGTTACTATGTTTACATTGTTCGTCTAGCGAAATGGGATCATAGTTAAGTATGTAGGCCGGTTTGAGCCCATCTATTGATACATTTACCTGTCTATCATGTATTTGCAATCGAAAATACTTGTCACACCTGTCTATGACCTTATAAGGACCATCATAGGGTGGCTGTAACGATTTTTTAACTAAATCAACCCGTACAAATACATGTGAACATGTACGCAAATCCGAGTGCACGAAAATGTTACGTGAATCGCGTTGCTTTGTCGGTCTTGGTATAAGATTTCTAATAGCTTCCCTAACCATGATTACATATTCATTCGAATCGCTAACTTTTATGTTTTTACTGGCGTAAAAATCACCGGGTAACCTTAACGTTTTACCGAATACTAACTCAGCGGCGCTAACTCCCGTATCGCTACGTGGTGTGGCCCGCAATGCAAACAAAGTGGTATTCAGCTCCTGGACCCAGGTACCTTTCTCCCTGCGAGCCATGAGAGCTGCTTTCAACACACGATGAAATCTCTCTACGGCGCCGTTCCCTTGCGGGTGATAGGCCGTAGTTCTTAATTTATTTATACCTAAATATTACATTAGCTCGGTAAATAGACTACTCTCAAACTGCCTGCCCTGGTCAGTAGTGATCCTAACAGGACAGCCATAACGCGTTATCCAATTTTCATACAGTGATCGGGCTATCGTAGTAGCATTAATATCTTTCAATGCGTATACTTCCGGCCAACCCGTGGTGCGATCTATTACCGTCAAACAATACCTGTAACCCTCAGGTGATATAGGTAATGGACCAACTAAATACACGTGTATGTGTTCGAACCGATCGCTAGCCTGAAACTGTCCAAGTCCAGAAACCGTATGTCTGATAACCTTCGACTTCTGACATGGAATACAGGTTTTGGTCCAATTTCGAACATCGACATTCATATTAGGCCAAAAATACTTAGATGCAACTAATTTCCTAGTTGTTCGATTCCCGGGATGAGACATATCATGAACCACGTGGAATGCCTTTTTCCTAAAGTCTACAGGTAGGTACGGCCTGGCGACGTTACTTGACACCTCACATGTAATTTCATCCTGACCGTCCGGCAAAACAATTCCTTTAAATTGCAACCGCTCGCTAGGTTCCGATAACAACCTACGCAATTCTTTGTCCGTACGTTGCGCTAATGCTAATTCTGCGAAGTCGAGCGCAGTCGGACATGCAATCGTCGCAACGCGCGATAACGCGTCTGCAACAACATTGTCAGAACCGCTAATATGCCGTATGTCCGTAGAAAACTCACTGATAAAGAGGAGCTGCCTAACTCGTCTAGGCGTCTCTTTATCGCTGCGTTTTTTCGAAAACGCGTATACAAGCGGTTTATGGTCAGTGTAAATAATAAACGGTCTACCTTCTACCATATACCTAAAATGTTGCACTGATAAATATATTCCTAAAAGTTCCCTATCATAGGTACTATATTTTAGTTGAGCATCACTAAGTTTCTTAGAAAAATAACCTAATGGACGCCAGTGTGTGCCGACCTTTATCTGTAATACGCTACCAACGCAGTTATTGGACGCGTCACACATAATTGCAAGCTCCGCATTTGCTATTGGGTAACACAACACAATTGCATTCTGTAGGCTACTTTTACATTTTGCGGACGCTGCATCCGCTTCGTCCGTCCACTGAACGAGCGATTTGTCTTTCTTTCTCGCGTTTTGTAAATATCTGTTTAATACTGATTGATATTCCGCGGCCCTAGGCAAACTAGACCTATAAAAATTCACCATTCCCAAGAAACGCCTCAACTCGTCAATAGTTTTGGGTTTCGGGAATTCTGAAATTGCCTGTACTTTATTTGGCAGCGGGCTAATCCCTTCTGGCGTAATTTCATAGCCAAGAAATTCTAATTTTGTTTGGCCAAAGCAACATTTCGATAAATTGATAGTAATACCGAACTTATCCAACCGTTCGAAAATCACTTTTAAGTGACGCTTATGAATTTCCGCTGTTTTGCTAGCCACCAAAACGTCATCGATATAACAAAAATAAAAATTAGAATCTAAATCATCGCCTTCCTGCCTAAATTCTTCTTCTAATCCCTGAAAAACAGAATTATTCATATACCGCTGAAATGTCTGAGCCGCATTTCTTAACCCAAAGGTCATACGCATAAACTCGTATAGTCCGAACGGTGTAGTAATCGCGGTTTTCTCGACATCTTCCGGCGCTACTAATAAATTATGATATGCTCTGTTTATGTCTAAACGAGAGAAAATTGTCTTATTACCTAGGATGTATGTAAAATCATTAATTCGCGGTATGGGGTACCTATCCGGCTTAGTTATTGCATTCAAGGCCCTATAATCGCCGCACGGACGTAACTGCCCATCCTTTTTAGGTACGACGTGTAGGGGACTTGCCCAAGGACTCTTCGACGGCCTGCAAATACCTAACTCCTGCATACGCCGAAACTCTTCCTTGACTTTAAGGCGAGGTTGCAGTACTTTTTAAGATTTTTAAACGTCTGAAAGTCCTATGAACTATGATATTTATATGAATAAAAATTAAAATATGAAAGTTGAACATATCTTCTAGTAAATCGTAAAGATAGAAACACGATTTGGAATGATTGGCTCGATAAAAAAAAATGTCAAACATGGCACTAAATCACAATTTTAAACGTGTACTGCTTAGAGATTCCATAATGAATTTATATGAAAGTATTATCGATAGAAACAGCTCTTTATTTTAAAATAAATGGTAAAAACAGATTTTGTAATTTCGTTATCATTTTTCTCCGAGGAAAAAAATAGTCAAAATGTTGGCATTATATTGCTCGCCGGCCGTTCATCAGTGCCTGTCTAGGCGTGATTGAGGGCGGACGTACGTCATTGCTCCGCAAAATCCCCCTCCACCCCCGCATTTACGTTTTCGCAAAAGTACAAAGAAATTCGTATTCCAAACTCATTCGTTCAAACCATAGACATACTAGTAAGAAACCGTAGACAGGTTACTGACAAGGTAACCGGCGCTTACAAGTGGCACGCATCGCGAAAAGCGTACGCACACTGATATAAATATGTCAAAACGACACACTAAGAATTAGATAAGAAGTGTAAGTGAGATAGCACATCTAATCTCAAGCGCGAAAAAGAGATAAACATATGCTCTCTGTACCGACGCGCATTGTGACATCATGCTGACCGTTTCACAAACAATAATTTGTCTGCCTTGAGTAAATTCAATTCGCCTCAAAGTAAATTTGATTAATTCATTTAAGGTAGGTAAATAAAAAGTCAATGTGATTTATTAATAACATTGATTAAAAAAGTACATTTTATTCTTCTCATTTCATTCACATTCAATGGAAACCTGAAACAGTACGATAATATAAAAACTGTGCGCTGCGGACCCACCGTAGCCCTGGCAATACCCCTGGGGGTATGGTGGGTCTTTTAAAGCTTAACCGTACTCCTGGCTGAAATGCTCGTAGTGTTGTACCAACGTGCTACGTGGACATTAAACTGAACAGTGTTAGCTCTCGTATGATAATGACTTACTACTTACGTTTTTGTATTTTTAGACAAGCGAAGACAAGCGCTAGTACGATGATATAGAGCAACAAGGAGATAAATCTTAATATATAAAATCCTTGCGTTACTGACTGACTGACAGACACGCTACAGCCGAAACTATTAGGCAAAGGAAGCTGAAATTTGGCATGTATGATCCTTGGGGACCGTAGGGGTGCACTAAGAAGGGATTTCCCGAAATTCCCACGGGATCGGCCAAAACAGGTAAATTAAAAAAAAATGCAGGCGTAGCTGCTGGCGTCCTCTAGTTAGAGAATAAAACGTTTAGGTATTACTGCTAATGGTTATAATGCTTTGTATATTATAGGTATAATCTGTGGTACTGTTGAAGACCCGTCATCATCATCATATTAGCGCTGTCGGATCATTCCCATTAGTTCTATTGAACAGTTCTATGATAGAACTAGTGATACTTTTTCCCACTTGTTCTATTAGCGTAACTTGATGAGAAGAATTTACAACAGTTATAGGAAATTTCCCACTAGTTCTATGTATGTTTTACAAGGGTAGTGTCACAACATCGCGCTCACAATTCGAATAAATATGTATGTATAAAAATGTGTTAAACTAATGAACGTCTACAAAACAATTGAACGTCTACAAAACAAATAAACGTCTACAAAACAAATGACTACCAGAAAGTGATCAGCTATCGATAGTGATTGCAAAAAACAGGTGCATGCGATTTTCGACCTTATTGACAATTCATGACAAACTTTGTATTTTGTGTTTTCTCGCTTTCTGGCATTATTACGTTAATAAAATTATAAATTCTGACTAATGTCAATTAGGTTGAAAATCGCATGCACCTGTTTTCTGCAATCACTATCGATAGCTGATCACTTTCTGTAAGTCATTTGTTTTGTAGACGTTCATTTGTTTTGTAGGCGTTCATTTTTTTTGTAGACGTTCATTTGTTTTACACCTTAAACAAATGAACGTCTACAAAACATATTCATTCGGATATATGAGCGCGATGTCGTGACACTACGGATCATTCCCAGTAGTTCTATTGAATACCCTTGTAAAAAAATACATAGAACTAGACTGGGACATTTCCTATTACTTATACCATTAGTTCTATTCTCCTCTTCAAGTTGTGCTAATAGAATTAGGACAGTTCTATCATAGAACTGTTCAATAGGGCTACTGGGAATGATCCTACAAAATAGTGGAACTTGAAATTAACGAAATGAAATTAATAAACTTATTACACAACAATATTATCTGCGAGTACGGTTAAGCTTTGAAATACCCACCATACCCCCAGGGGTACTGCCAGGGGTACGGTGGGTCGGCAGCGAGAACTGTGCAGTACAACCTACTTAGTTGTTTAATACTAAAAGGAGAAAAACAAGAACAAGTGAATGGACTTTGATCATCCGTCAATGTTTGTAACTTACGTATGATTTTGTATTTCTATAATAATAATATATTGTGTTGATTCAGCCTCAAATCACTTTTATTACTTACTTAACAAAAACACACATCAGTATTTTATTATTACGAATGTCCCATTTGGATACTTTGTTTTTTAGTCTTTGTACGCGCACAATACTCCTTCTCTTTTACACTCGCTAAATACCAATTTTTTATTCACTCTATTATTTGTGATATTGAATTTATTATAAATTGTAAATAAAACGTTGTAATATTATAATACTCATGAATGAGAAGTGATTTCATAACTTTTAGTCATTTTCCTATTATAGTTTGTGCAAAATCTCATTAGTAATGAGTCATTACACACGACGAGTCATTTTCAAATGTAACGTACACACACGCGAGTAAAAGAGCGAGCGCTTCCGACCGCAGCGCGTACGCGACTAAAGCCAAATGATACAGTTAGCCTGTTTTTAATATGCCACTAAAGCCAAATGAGACATTTAGCCTGTTTTTAATGTGCCACTTTTAAAGTTCGCATAACTCATCTACAGTTTTTTTACGCTGCGCTGTGGCACACGCACACACGAAACCCCCCCCCCTTCCCCTCCTCCCGCTCACTCGCTGACGCCACCCCCGTGTTTTTGTTTTTGCGGGGGGTGAGGTCGAGCTACGCACTGTACTGCAACCTCGCCTTAACGTACCTCTCGGGTGCTAATGGCCTAGCACGCGCGAATACCGGAGGACCGGTGGTTTCAATATGATGAAACACAGAATAAGGAGGGTTTTCCTTAAAACAAACAGGTTTAGTTATCTCCGGAAATTGTAAAAGTAAATCAGAGTATATACTATTGTTATCAATTGTAGTTAACGATGATCCCTTCCACTTTACAATCGATCCTATAACACTTAAACTAGTTATTTGGTCTAAGAGACGTCGTCCACTTATATCTACAAGTAATTTATTTTGCATTAAAAAATCTGCGCCCAATATCGGCTGACTGACTTCTGCTACTATAAAATCCCAAATGTAGGGACGTCTCAAGCCCAAATTTAAAGTTAATGTTCTAACACCATAAGTTTTTATTAGAGCTCCGTTTGCCGCGTATAAGTTAAAATTAGTTTTATCACTGTACTTGTTTAAACGATTTCTATTCACTGGTATGACGGACACATTCGCACTGGTATCAATTAAAAATCTCATACCTGTAGTCCTATCACATACTATGAGGCGGTTGTGTGTTGTACAGCGTCCCGCCACCGGCTGCACGACTTCTAGTTTCCCGACGGCTTCAGTTTGGCCCCGTTTCAGTTACATGGTTTCACACACTTTGCTGCTTTCTCCCTGTAACGAAAGTGGTAAAAACATAACCAATTAGCATTTTTCCTCTTAGCCGCCAGATTACCGCTCCGCGATGCCGATCTGGATCTCTGGCCAGTCCAGTGATCTGCCCTGGGTCTGCCACGCTCCAATTCATCGAGTCGCAAGCTAATCTTCGCCAATTCCCCCAAGATCAGGTTGGTATCCGTTGTTCCGCCAGGCGTAGGCTCCTTCAGCGTCTCCGATCCCCTGACCTCAGATATCTGGTTGGGACTTCCTGCCAAGCTTTCCAGCACTTTGTCCGCTACCGCCGCGAGGACATCCAGACTCTCCGACTCCGTAACCGTCAATATGCCTCTCACGGCTGTCGGCAGGTGTGATTGCCACATCAGCCTGAGCGTCTCATCTGGTACCTTTTCTCGTGCCAACTCTCGCATACGACGCAGCAATTGTGATGGCCGCTGATCACCCAGCTCTATTTCTCCAATGAGTTTTTGTAGTTTCCTGGTCTCGGACTCCTCAAACACCTGAAGTAATCTCTCCTTCAAGGTCTGGTATTTCCGCGTTTCCGGTGGGGCAAGCAAGAGGTCACTCACTTGCTGTATGGCGCTTTTGCTCAATTTCGTCACCACGAGATTTTGTTTCGCAGCATCGCTCAGTTTCTGATTTTCCACGGCAGCCTCGAATTGGACGAACCAGAGTCGCGTTTGGTCCGCCCAAAATTCGGGAATCCGCGAGGCCACGGTAATGCTGGCTAAGGCCTTTTCTCCGCTGTCGACGCTCACCTCGCATTTTGCTTCCTGCGCACGTGGAACCGAACTTTGAGGATTCATTGTTCAAAATTCTAACACGCTATGCCAACGTAAGGGGTCACCAGTTGTAAGGTCCCAGCCCAATTATGGTCAATTGAAATGCTGTATCTTACTATCGTGTTCGAGGTTGATGCGAGGGAGCGGAATATCAACAACGTTACTTCGAAACAAAGGTTTATTTGCGACTGAAGAAATATTTCAATCGCGGGCGCAGCCGCGCGTAGGCACACACACTAATACATTATGTCTACTCGACAATAACACACATGTGTCCCTACAGATTCTTGAGGAAAACCTGACTTAGCAATTATAACATCCGATTCGAAACCATTTATAACTACTTTTTGAGTTTTATTAAAGATATAAGAAACGAACCATCTAAGCAAATTTCCACGTATGCCATTGAACGCTAGCTTTTCGAGGAGTATAGCGTGGTCCACCTTGTCGAAAGCTTTCTGAAAATCGGTGTATACGGCATCAACCTGAACTCTACGGTCGATTTGGTCAAAAAGAAAATTGGTAAATGCCATAAGGTTAGTCGTAGTAGAGCGTTTTTGAACAAAGCCGTGTTGTTCAGGAATTACGAGCTGATGAATATAGGGGTAGAGAGCACCGTGTACTAGTTTCTCAAAAAGTTTCGACAAGGTGGACAGAATAGAGACAGGGCGGTAATTCTCAACATTACTTTTGTCTCCACTTTTATATACCGGCGTAATAAATGCTTGCTTCCACACTGTAGGGAAAACTCCTTCGCATAGACATTTATTAAAAATTATGTGTAATGCGGTATAGATGTTCTCGCTTGTTTTTATGAGAAAGTGAGGAGGTAAATTATCAGGACCCGCACCTTTAGAGGAATCTAAAGACCTAAGGGCCATACGAACGGACTCTCTTTTTAAATATATTTCGGATATACAGATGGAATTTTCCGAATACAGATTGGACGGTTTCCATGTTTCGAGATCCAGACATGACGGTTCGTACACAGAGGAAAAAAAAAGCAGAGAAAAGGTTGCAAATGTCAATAGGATCCTCAGATGAAACATTATTAAAATGCATGTTCGCGGGATAATTAGATTTACTCTTTTTATTCGAGATGTATGACCAGAAGTGTTTAATGTTCAAGGGTATGCTATCCTCGACTAGGTTCATATAACTACGGTAGCATTTGTCAGATTCCTTGTGAAAAAGTGTGCGATATTTAGAGAAGCTGTCATAATCAACCCTGTTACGATACTTCTTCCATTTGACCCAGGCACGCTCTTTCTGCTTGATGTGGATAAGAGCAGGCGAAAACCAGATGGGAAAGTTTGACTTTCTTTTTCGCGTTAACGGAACATGTGTCTTGATTATTCGATATAATGTGTCATAAAAACAACCGACAGCTTGTTCTGCGGTGACTTCGGAAAGCAGCTTATCCCAGTCTAATTTACTTAAGACGTCATTTATGTCATCATAAATAGCTTTATAGTAATTATATCGGAGTACGGAGCGGCTTTTCAAGGATCTAAGCTGTACATCAAGACAGGTTGTTATTGAAAACTGCGGATGATGACTATCAGGGTCAACTAACTAAATACCGATCATCTATAAATTCATTGTCACAAATGTCAGGAACAAGCCAAGTTTCGGTAAGGATGATAACGTCATACGAAGACGATAGGATATTCATAAATAATGTATGTAACTTTGTACGGATCCCTCTACAGTTTTGGTAGTATACAATTATATTGTCAACGTTATTAGTTGCTGCCATTTTCAACTGTATGTACAATAAATGTCATCAACCAACATTGCAATATTGCAACAATGAAGACGTCGTCAATTTTATAATAAAATGGAATAACCGGCACACAGATCAATATTACTAATATACACATATAACTTCGAAAAGTCAGAGGTGTGTGCCCGAGGTACCTGGGGATCGAACCCGAGACCATCGTCTCGGCAGTCCGTTACGTACTGCTTAACAGTAAAATGTTTAATTTAAGTTTCTCTGTACTAGTTGTTTCTTTCGACTTTGCTTGGTATTAATCGATATTTTATACCTATTCATTAGTATTATTTTGCAATGTTAAATAATGCTCAATGGAGAAAATATATTTAAATCCCACTGTGCAAAAGTTGACACAAGCTTTTTAATTTTATGTACTCACTTAAATTTGGTATCCCTACAGAATTTGCCTGCAAGTATGGCGGAGAGGTTCAAGCGGCCACCTCGCCGATTAACACTGAATCAAGGGTTGTGGGTTCGATCCCACATGAGAAAACACTTTGTGTCGAATATGTAACTAAATTGTTGTTTAAAATCTGGGTGATTCTTGTGCACGTTCCTTGTAAGAAAAAGAATAACTTTTTGTAAAGTGCCCGCGACATAGGATTTATTTTTAGTGCAGGATATTTTTTTAAAGAACAAGGCAAAAAACACCATATTCTACACAAGCAAAGACACGCATACATCTAGTGAATGTTAAACTTTTGCTGAAAATATATCGAAAAACCTTAACCATTTTTCATCCTTCAGGTCGTACAAACAAAAAGTTCCATTAATATATAAGTAAAGAGTAGGTCGGTGTAAAGTTTATGACTTATATCACATTCGACTGTAGGCAATGCGCGCTGAAACAACCACTATTCTCAGGTGATTTTAAATTGTCTCTACAAAGATTAATGTAATCTGCAGAGCGGAAATGGGTGAGGCTCTACATGGAGAGATTTTTTCTTCAATATTTTGCAAATTACAATTGTTAATTATCGTTAACCATTTGTCCCGGTGGTCTTAAAGATCTTTGAATACACTTACACTTGTAATCGTCATAGAGTCACGATCATATTCCTAGTTCTGTGCGATTGCCATTCACGACATTCGCTTTGCAGCCCGGGGACCACCAGGACATAGTTATGGAGTGTTGTTATCCTTATTATGGGTTGTGGAGGTTAGACGATAGTCGATCTGTGAAGAGCTTAATGTACAGGTTCCATCAAGCTTTTTCACAGAGCGATAGCGCTTAGACGATTATGATGATTTCACAAATTTATTTTACTTCATTGTTTATAATACATATATGTAAGTACCCCTATAGATATTATCATAATCTGTTATATAACATTTCGTTGCGACGCGTACTACGAACTCACGTTGGGTAGCGTCAGATGCGATAGTGCATTGAATTTTGACGACTGTGGGGACCATAATTGCAAACGCGACATGCACATGGCACGTGGAAGCTTATCAGAATTGCAAAAAAGAAATTAGTTTGATGCGATGCATCCTATATGGATCTGTAGACGAGGACTTAAATATTAAATTTAAGTATGTAGGTATTGCACAATATGTCCTATTAAATGCTAAACTACTAGTTTAAAAATTATTAAAATATTACATATTTAATAATACTGAATAAAATTCTCTTTGTTACTAAGGCTCCACCAACATTTGTGACAAAATATATGAAGGAGGTTTGGATTTTCGCCAGCTCGTCGGCACGAGTTTGCGCAGAATTAAGTCACCTATATAAGTGGTGGCATTGTAAAGGACATTGTTCTATATTCCGACGACAATTGTGCAACGTCGACGCATCGTTCAATTTTAATTTTAAGGTAATGAAGTGCATTGCAATACCTACAAAGAGGGAATAGAGGAACTACCTTTTGTCTCTTTTACCCCAAGGATGCATCGTACAAGATTGCAACGATGCAAGGATGCGTGCAAGGACATTGTTCTATTTTCCAGCAACCTTTGTGCTTCAAACGTGTCATTTCATTTTAATTCGACCGTAATGAAGACCCTGCAGTACTTACAGGAAGGGAGAATAGAGGAACTATAATTTATTTGCATCTGTCTCATTAACCCGTAAGGTTCATCGAGCAAGTGTGCCATAGTCAAAGGAATTTTATATTGCTATCCTCTACTGTTTCAATAAATTATGGCAGAAGCATGGTATGTCACGATGGTTGATTTGCGAGGCTACAACATAGTGGGATATCGAATACACCGCGATGGATTTTAGTGGGAAGGTGGAACATCTTTTGGGAATCGCACATACTTTCTACACCAGAAAACTCAACTCTGAGTGGTGGATCTATTATTTAACTGAGTTTTTTATGAATTTACCCAAAGTTCGAGCAGGATAAAGTCGACTATAATAATATACGTAACTAGTCGACGCCAGCGGCTTCGCACGCACATATTTTCGAATTGCCCGTTTTACCAGATCCCGTGGCAATTTCGGGAAATGCCGTCTTAGTGCACCCCTACGGTCTCCAAGGAACATACATGCTAAATTTCAGCTTCTTGCGCCGAGTAGTTTCGGCTGTAACTTGTCTGTCAGTCAGTCAGTAACGCAAGGATTTTATACATACAGATTATTTTCTATCGTTTCCTTCGACATGACCTTACCATAAATATACTCATATAAAAACAATCCAACAGATAGCAAATTGAAACATACGCGTGCAAAATTTAATAAAGGACAGTAGTCGTAGCGGCAATAAATTCCAGTGTGCAGCCGCCCCCCCCCCCCTCCCGTAGGATCTCCACCTTGTCGTGGTTGGGGGCCTCAGTAACCGTGGGTTTGAGGTACACCCATGGTGAAGCTAAGCGGGATCCCGGGAGTACTAGGAATAAAGTTTCGCCGTGTCTATCCGTCCCTCTGTCCGTCCGCTTTTTTACGCAAAAACTATAAGCACTAGTTATTGTTACATAGGTATTTCAAAAAAGCTAGGGGGTCCTGTAACCGTTTTTTTATTCAGGGACAATTTGCGAAATATTTAACAAGAGAAAGAAGAAAACCACCAATTTAGGCATATATAAACTATATTAAATAGTTGCATATATGATTAACTTTCAATGAAAATTGATGCGATAAAATTAATATTGTGATTGAGACCATATTTTATCCATATGAGATTAGATAAGGGCTACAACGGAATCTATTGTGAGTGGCTCGACATGAGCTTGGACGATTTTCAAATTATTAAGAACTAGAGGACGCCAGCAGCTACGCCTGCACATTTTTTTTAAATTTACCCGTTTTGGCCGATCCCGTGGGAATTTCAGGAAATCCCTTCTTAGTGCACCCTTACGGTCCCCAAGGAACATACATGCCAAATTTCAGCTTCCTGCGCCCAATAGTTTCGACTGTAGCGTGTCTGTCAGTCAGTCAGTAACGCAAGGATTTTATATATTAAGATTATTTACGATGCTTTTTTGCATCAGTTAGGTGCAAAAAAGCATCGTATATGCATATCTGAGAGTTCTCAATGTTGTATTCGAACGATATGCGAAGTGCCAACCCGCACTTGGCCAGCGTGGTGGATTACAGCTCATAATGAGAAGGGGCCCTTGCCCAATAAAGGCAGAATTAATCATCAGGACTGACATCATTCTATTAAACTATTATTTGATTTCACGGTAGCTTGGAAATTTTATTCGAGAGTCTCTGTACAGCCCCGGGTCTAAGTTCCGTGAACACTGGACGGGATTAACAAAGTTTTAGTGATTTAAACTTGCGCTCCGGACTATTCAACTCGAACGGACGGATTAGAAAAGTTATTGGTATTCTTATGAAAAACTACGGAACTCAATATTTGAACTATAGATAGATCTGTATCTCGATTTTAGATTCGTTTTTGATATAAGCTCCATACAAAATATGTCAAACACGAATCTCGAATCTCAAAATCCATGTATGGATCGAATATTGAAAATGGCCGTAAAAGTATATTTATCTACTGCAGATCGGTCGGATGAAGGAACTGGGAATATGTAATTATGGTATTTTATTCTGGCAAGTTACTAGAAATTAATTGGAATTATAAAGAATATTTGCTACAGTTATATTCTAATGAAAATACCAACGGACTGCTACGCAGAGGGTCTGGAGTTCAAATCTACGGCGGGCACCACAAACTTTTCGAAGTTACGTGCGTATTTTAATCTAAATATATAAAACTCAAAGGACATAGTGATCTATCAATGCACAGCCCAAACCACTGGAGGGATCGGACTGAAATTTGGCATGCAGGTAGATGTTATGACGTAGGCATCCGCTAAGAAAGGATTTTGATAAATTCTACCCCCAAGGGGATTAAATAGGGGATGAAAGTTTGTATGAAACTCTGTCAATTTTAAACCGATCGGGCTGAGACTTTGCATACATATATGACTGCACGGTTGGCGTAGTGATTTAAGCGGCCGCCTCACCGCTTGGTGCTGCGCCGTGTCTTGTGGGTTCGATTCCCACACGAGACAACACTTTGAGTGATCCATAAATTGTTTTTCGAGTTTGGTTGTATGTTTGTAAAGTCCCCCGCGACACAGGATTTATTCCTAGTGCGGGAGTTGTCTTTTAAAAAGAAAAAAGAAGAAGAAGATATAGCTATTATAACGTAGGCATCCCCTAGGAAAGAATTTTGATAAATTCCACGCCTAAGGGGATAAAAGAGGGGAAGAAAGTTTGTATAAATCTTATCAGATTTGCGACTGATTGAACTAAAATTAAAGATTGGAGCTACTATAATGAAGACGTCCGCTTAAATAGGATTTTGATAAATTCAACCCCCATGGTGATAAAATAAGGGATGATGGAGGATGTAAATGTATTAGTTTGAACTATCCGTACCTAATGGAACGAATAAAGTAAGACGAACAAAATAATTATAGTTCTAAATACTAACGATTATGTAACGAGTCTGAATCTTGTTAAACGAAAAGAAAGATGAAATACCTTTCTATTTGTCCCGACGATTCAGCATGGGTTACACCAGCCGTGGTCAAGGGATGACTGATGTCCGTCAGCGCTGCCTCCGAGAAGTGCGGGTTTCAGAACCTACCCTCACTTGGTATTCACAATTATTGATATTTATAAGTTCGAAACTGTCAGTACTTCGACACACAACACTAATGTTATCTTCACCTCGGCGCGTATTATCGATCCGTTACATAATCATTAGTATGTGTAAAAATCGTGGTAGTTTAAAAATACAGTTCTAAATGTTGACAATAGATGGCGTTGTGCAATTACGTTATTTTTCTGAATCGCGGTGTTAAGATTTTCTGCGGATTAATGACCCTCTCCAGTTATTAAATAACTTTCGTCATCAGGTAGGTTAGTTGTACGCAGTTGGTTGGATGTTGGTGGTCGTTAATTGTTTTGGTTGCTGTATAGTACATACTATACCTAAATATTTCAAGCGGAACATATTTGACGATTTTGGCTGTTCTTTTCTTGGCATATTTTGGAATGCATTAGTTTTGTTTCAGTTTAGTAGTTTTGGTTATAGACTCGGCTTTGTATATGGCCTTTGTTTTGTTTTCGTTTGGTTTAAGCATAGGTTTTGTCGGTTCGACTTTTTTTAAAATGGCTAAAGAAAATCTGAACGTTAATGGAGAAGTTGAAGAATGTACTGTCGTCCCTATTGTTGGTGATGGTGCATGTTTGTGCTCTCTCTTACTTTAATGTACGGAACACAAGATTGAGTGATAGAGGTGCGTTCAGACATTGTCAGATATGTGGTTAATGACTGGAGCAAGTTTTCAATTACGACCCACGACAGGAAAGGTAATAACTTCTAACACCTGACGAATATTTTGCTGATATGATGAAAAAAGCTACTTATGGCGGACTTTGTGAGTTAATAGCAGTATTAATATTCCCATTTAAGTTTGAAGTTTATAGAAACGGTCTCATATATACGGAATCTGGATCTAACGACTATTCACCCAATAGCTTGATAGTTTTAGCGCCTTATGACAGATTACTTAAGAATATTGTGTACAAAGAAGTTTTGTAGGCCCAAATTTTTTACACAGCGAACAAAAGCAAAGCCGCAAAAAATATACCTAATTAATAAAAATACTTTTTAACGCGGGCGAAGCCGCGGGCAAAAGCTAGTTGTTTATAATTTCTTGATGAATATGAAGGGAAACCTGTGTGTTTAAAGCCAGGATCAAACCAACGCGTTCAGCTCGCGTCCGCGGTGGCGTGCGCGGTGGCGATTATTGGGCGTGCAAAAGTTGTGCACACTGTCGCGTTCGTTCAGGCGTTCACCAGGCTGTAGTCGCGTCACTAAAATGCTGTCTGATACAGATAGTGAAATTGAAGAAGTTTAACTTCTGTCTGCTATTATTGAAGACGAAGACGAACAAGAAGTGAACTTGAGGTGGGTATGATATACAGTGCCAGTGAAGTAAATACCTACCATCATTCGATATCGCCTTATCAGAATGAGACGTATCATACAACAATGGGTATTTGTGGAATTAATTTATAATTTCTTCCGTTTCCACCATACTTAAAATCTACAAAAACACAGTTTCCTCAACAAATAATAGCTGCGTGCAGCGTCCTAACGCAACAAGCGCGATCTGATTGCCACCGCCGCGTGCAGACGCTGCACCGGACGCCGCGTGCAATCCGAGGACGCGTAGATGTGAACACCGCGCTATAAGTTCGTACACAACATCTGATCGCCACCGCGCACGCCACCGCGCATGCCACCGCGGACGCAAGCTGAACGCGTTGGTTTGGTCCTGGCTTAAGAGTTCTCTATAGCGTTCTCAAAAGACATTATCATAGTGCACACTATGGCCTATTTATAGTAGGTATAGATTATAAGTCATTGTGTAGACGTGGTCGCTGCCAGAGCATCCATGGTCAATGCTCGATACAACATTATGTCAATTCTCGCAAGTAATACTCATAGAAGATGAAGGGTGTGTGCTTAAACCCTTAAGCCAGGACCAAACCAACGCGATCAGCTCGCGTCCGCGGTGGCGTACGCGGTGGCGATCAGATGTTGTGTACGAACTTATAGCGACGTGTTCACATCTACGCGTCCTCGGATTGCACGAGGCGTCCGGTGCACGCAGCTATTATTTGTTGAGGAAACTGTGTTTTTGTAGATTTTAATTATGGTGGAAACGAAAGAAATTATAAATGAGGTCCACAAATACCCATTGTTGTATGATACGTCTCATTCTGATAAGGCGTTATCGAATGATGGTAGTTATTTACTTCACTGGCACAGTATATCATACCCACCTCAAGTTCACTTCTTGTTCCTCTTCGTATTCAATAATAGCAGACAGAAGTAAAACTTCTTCAATTTCACTATCAGCATCAGACAGCATTTTAGTGACGCGACTACAGCGTGGTGAACGCCTGAACGAACGCGACAGTTTGCACAACTTTTGCACGCCCAATAATCGCCACCGCGCACGCCACCGCGGACGCGAGCTGAACGCGTTGGTTTGGTCCTGGCTTTACACCGACCTCACACGGAGCGTGCGCGTTCCTTGAGCATGCGCTCGGCGTGCGCCTGCCATGCGTTCGATGTGCCTCTGGCGATCACATTGTACTGCAAAGTGAACGCCGGTCAGCTCAAGACACGTGGACGCCCAATGTGAGGTCGGCCTTATACATCAATTCACTCATATATCAAAAAACGGTGAAAGCATTCGCTTAAGAAATACGAGGTCAGTATAAACATAAAATATGTTATCACCAAACTGAATTTGCGGTTATGAATCATACAAATCTTAGGTTAAGCCCAGCACCCAAATAGTGTACAGATAAGCGAAATCAAAGTGTACTGCCTTTGACAAAACAATAGATTTATTACTCTACAACTACTTGTACGAATGGCGTGGTATGGGAAGGCTTGTGTCCAATGAGCCTTGCTATGCGTTAGCTATGTTTAAATATGTTATCACACTCACCTTCGTTTAATATATTTTTTTATTAAATAGTTAATTATCGCTTGTACCGTACCTCGGAGAGCAGTTAAACCATCGGTCTCGGCTGTCATCAAGATCTTTGACAGTCGTTACGGGGAGTCAGTGCCCTCAAATAAACTGATACTGGTCTAAGCCATAGAATATCGGTATCCCTTTTTGTTACGGAGGTCAGGCAGCAGTCACTCTTTGGTAAAGTTGATTTTCTGTCATATCTGGTTAGACCAGTAAGTGGACCTCGGGTTCCAAGGCATGCAAGTCTTGGATGCAAATGAGATAACGCTAGGATGGTGATGAAGGTGATATATGACTTCACCTTCGTTTAGAAGGCTCGAGGAGCTCAACCACAAAATCACGTGCAGCAAATAGTTACATATAGAAAAGACTAGTTACTTGCTAACGAGAAAGGTAAAACAAACGATCCACTTATTATTGCATACGCATTTTCATTAAGTAGGTATACTAGCAGATATAAGAATACAAGGTGTGGTCCAGAAGACGAGGCAAGCGATGTCCAGCGTCTTGTAGCAGGGAGCAGAAGGTTTAGCTAGCTGGTGTCAGTCGGGTCCGAGAAGGCTGTTGTAATCGTATCTTCAGTTTAAATAGATCGCTCCCTCAATTATTCACGAGCGAGGGCGAATACGCCTATATGTATGTTCATGTATGTGCAGTTCAGCAGCGTATTCTAGAAAAACAAAACAATTGCCTGGAGTAAAATTTTACCTCCCGACAGTAAAATTCCTAATCTTCTTTATAAAGAATGTAGCTTTAGCTTCGCTTTCTTAGGACAACTTACCTTAAATCGTAACAAGAAACAGCAAGTACCAACACATGAGGCAACTTGGCGAACAGCCATCGTTTGTACCCAACAGATTACGAACTGTTATAACCGAATTTAGTTAAAGGGAAATGCAATGTAAGCATGTTATAATTAATATATAAGCAATTACCGCCATGCGGCCAGTCAGTTAGCACACAGTTAGCATACAGTTCGCATCATTCATCTACCGCGCCAACATCCTACATCTCGCGGTCGCGAAAGCTTGAGTTCAGTCTAGTTAAGTCAGTCATGGTTGTCTAATTTCGGGTGTAAATTAATAAACGTTTTTCAGCTGTGAAAAATAGTTTTTTTTAAAAACTCGCTACGTAATACGCGCAAAACATTGGTGTCAGAAGTGGGATGCTGTTGGCTTTCTGGATCCGTATTCAGACCGCAGCATCTGAACAGTGCGTAGTGAAAGTGTACTAGCAGCGCAAGGTCGACGATCAGCCTCCGCTCTCATAGCGTGAGCCCGCACCACACCAGACAGAGGATAAGTCTCCGCCCCTCGCAGCGTGAGCCCCCATCGATACACGCAAGTACACCCCCTTAGCCGACTGTCAGCCTCCGCTTTATAGCGTGAGCCAGCGCTTACCCTTGCAGCCTTGACCTTGACTAGAGTGTAGCCGACCGTCAGCCTCCGCTATTAAGCGTGAGCCGGCGCCGCACCGATCGAGACCGTTCCCAAAACCTTCTACTGAGCTTTGAAAACCCTCTGGGTGTAAAGCAGCTCGACGTCTTCAACTACAGGGTGATATCCGCACCCTATGATGCAGCTAACTCACCATACTCTCTTCTTCTTCATGTGGAACACGAAATCATCATCAACGTAAATCTTATACTAAATCTTATGATAATGCTAAATCTTATACCAAATCTTATGATAATTCTAAATCTTATGCTAAATCCTATGATAATACGAAATCTTATGATAATGCTAAATCTTATGATAATACGAAATCTTATGCTAAATCTTACGATAATTCTAAATCTTATGCTAAATCATACGATAATGCTAAATATTATGCTAAATCTTATACTAAATCTTATGATAATGCTAAATCTTATACTAAATCTTATGATAATGCTAAATCTTATACCAAATCTTATGATAATTCTAAATCTTATGCTAAATCCTATGATAATACGAAATCTTATGATAATGCTAAATCTTATGATAATACGAAATCTTATGCTAAATCTTACGATAATTCTAAATCTTATGCTAAATCATACGATAATGCTAAATCTTATACTAATTCTTATGATAATATGAAATCGTATACTAAATCTTACGATAATTCTATATCTTATGCTAAATCTTATGATAATCCTAAATCTTATGCTAAATCTTATGATAATCCTAAATCTTATGATATTACTAAATCTTATACTAAATCTTACGATTATACTAAATCTCATAATGATGCCAAATCTTATACTAATTCTAAATCTTGCACGGAACCGTGTAGCAATCATAACTTACCTTTTAAGAATAGTGATGGTAACTCGGAAAGCAAACTTACCTCTTATCCGCCAGATGATTTGTCACCGTCACGCCTGAAATGTTCTAAATCTCATCAGAATGATATACCAATTTACGAAATGAATTCGTTTATTAAAAAGGTAACACTTCCACATGTTTTCTTATTTACTAAGCATACTACCAGGTCACTTGTTCTATTAATCGACACTGGTTCTAGCATTTCTTTAGTTAAAGAAGAAAGTCTTTATAAAAAGCCTCAACTATCCTCAGAAATAGTGCGACTTAAAGGAATCAATGATAGTGGCACGTATTGTCAAACACTAGGCACCTTTCAAATGCAGTTTTACCTATCTTTGGAAGTATATTCTTATAAATTTCACGTCGTAAAGAATGATGTTAGCCTCGACTATGATGGTATAATAGGCACAGATCTTCTAGGTCATCTTAAAGCAGTCATAGACTATGACAAGGAATGTTTAATAATTCAAAATCATACTTTACCTTTACGTTTCAAGTTGCCAATTTATAAAATCCCAGCTCGTTCTGAAGCTGTAATTGAATGTGGAGTGTCAAACAATAGTGATGAGTTACCTTTCCTTAAAGAAGCCTTAGTTCTCGACCACAAGATTTCTGAAGGCGTCTATGTCGCGAATTGCGTCGTCACTTTAAAGCCAAATCGTAGAGTTAATATTTCTATTCTAAATACTACTGAATCCGAGATCGAAATAAATAACTATTCCGTTAATCTTACACGTATGGAAAATAACTTCACAGAGTGTCTGACAACTTCAGACATTGAAACTATAAATAAAGCTTCACTTCCTGTCATTGATAGACATAATCAAGTTCTAAATCAAATTCGAACCTCTCACCTAAATCTAGAAGAAAAAGCAACTCTGTTAGACTGTTGTTCTCAATTTACAGACGTTTTTCATCTTGAAGGTGAACCTCTCACCTGTACTAGCACAATCAATCACTCTATAAACACAGGGAATGCCGCCCCAATCCACGTAAAGTCTTACCGTTTTCCAGAGTGCCACAAAGAAGAAGTAGACAGTCAAATAACCAAAATGCTCGAACAAAATATCATACGCCCGTCTCAATCACCATGGAGCGCCCCTGTATGGGTTGTCCCGAAGAAGGCAGACGCCTCGGGGAAACGAAAATGGCGTATAGTTATCGATTATCGTCGCCTTAACGACGTCACGGTGTCCGAGATCTACCCTATACCGTTAATAACAGATATTCTTGACCAACTAGGGCATTCTAAGTACTTTACGACCTTAGATCTTGTAAGTGGTTTCCACCAAATTTCTTTAAATCCTGCTGACGCAGCAAAAACAGGATTCACGATTGTAGGCACAAATGAAACGTCTGGTCATTACGAATTTACCCGAATGCCTTTTGGCTTAAAAAATGCACCTAGCACCTTCCAACGCCTCATGAATACAGTTCTATCTGGTCTCCAAGGATTACACTGCTATATTTATTTAGACGATTGTATTTTGTACTCGCCAGACCTCCCTAGTCACATTGAAAAGCTAAAATTAGTCCTTGAAAGGTTCCGTCAACATAATCTGAAATTGCAACCAGATAAGTGCGAGTTCTTACGCCGCGAAGTTACTTATCTAGGTCACGTCATCACCGATAAAGGTGTCTCACCGAATCCAGATAAGGTAAAAGCCATCGAAGGTCTTCCAACTCCTAAAAACCCCAAGGACATAAAATCATTCCTAGGTCTAGTCGGTTATTACCGCAGATTCATAGAAAACTTCTCGAAAATTACCAAACCACTTACCTCTCTTTTAAAGAAAGATGTCGCTTTCCATTGGACGCAAGAACAAGAACTTGCATTCCAAACTCTAAAACATAAATTAGTCTCAGCACCTCTCCTTCAATATCCTGATTATTCAAAACCTTTCATACTTACCACTGACGCATCTAATTATGCCATTGGAGCCATTCTTTCCCAAGGTGAAATCGGCAAAGATAAGCCGATAGCCTATGCATCACGTACCCTAAACAAAGCAGAAGGAAACTATTCCACTACGGAAAAAGAACTTCTAGCTATTCTTTTTGGCGTTAAGACGTTCCGTCCCTATTTATATGGCTACCAATTCAAAATCGTTACCGATCACAGACCCTTAGTTTGGTTGTTCAATGTTAAAGACCCAGGTAGTCGTCTTATACGATGGCGCCTGAAACTAGAAGAATATAATTATGAAATAGTGTACAAACAAGGCAGATTAAATTCTAATGTCGATACCTTATCCAGGTACCCCGTAAACGCGTTAACCTCTAATTCTAATTTAAATAAATCAACTTATGAACAATATTTTAAAAAGCAATTCTTAAAAACTACATCTAATAACGATACAATCATAGAAGAGCATAGTCAATCACTTCATTTAGCCAAACAAAAATATACAGCATGTCCGATGTCTCTGGACTTCGACTACTCTATGCCGCATTGCGAGCAATTGTTATCACTCATTGAAAATGCTGACGAGTTAAAAGCCCGTGAACGTGAACTTGAAACTGTTCACATTGTAGATTCTAATAATAGAACATTTTATTTTCTTTTTACGAAAACACATCATTACGATGAAACTAGTTATAGAA
This sequence comes from Euclidia mi, assembly GCA_944739405.2. Classification (NCBI taxonomy): domain Eukaryota; kingdom Metazoa; phylum Arthropoda; class Insecta; order Lepidoptera; family Erebidae; genus Euclidia; species Euclidia mi. The sequence goes on from OX123182.2 coordinate 118,928,752, forward strand.
TTATTTATAAATTACTTATGGAATTGCGTAACAAAATCTTATCTAACGAAAACTACGAAAAAGAATTAGCTATATCGGATTTTTCGGAGCCATTTACTAAATTAGTTTACATTAAGATCTATAATATGATATCATATATTTTTCACGGCACCAATCACCACCACCACCACCACGCCAGCAATCAAAATACATATATATAAAAACCAAATAATATATCCAACTCCCGCTGAGGTCCCTAATATTCTAAAAGAAAATCACGGTACCACTATCGCTGGTCACCCAGGTGTTAAGAGAATGTATAATAGGATAAAAGCATCCTACTATTGGAAATCGATGCGTTCTGATATCGAACGATTTGTTAAAGACTGTAGATTATGCCAAATAAATAAACCTTTACGCTCTTCGAATAAAGCCCCTATTGTTATTACCTCCTCGAGTACTAAACCCTTTGAAAGATTAGCCTTAGATATCGTTGGTACTCTGCCCGAAGCTGGCCTTCAAAAGTTCAAATACATACTTACCCTCCAGGATGATCTGACAAAGTTTTCTTCCGCTTACCCTATGATCACATGTTCAACTGATGAAGTTGCTCGAAACTTAATTCATTTCTTTTCTTTATTCGGATTTCCTAAAATGATTCTTACCGATCAAGGTACCTGCTTCACCTCCGATCTCTTCAAGGAACTAACTGATATCCTGAAAATCAAAAACCTATTTTCAACCCCGTATCATCCTCAAACCAATGGTGCTCTACAAAGGAGTCACGCCACTCTCAAGGAGTATCTCAAGTCGTTCGTGAACGAAAATCACGACGATTGGCATTGCTATCTAGCAACTGCAATCTTATCATACAATACAACTCCCCATTGCACAACAGAATTTACTCCCTTCGAGTTATTATTTGGCCATAAGCCTTCCATACCCAGTAGCTTATACGAAACAAACGATAGCACAACTTATCATGACTATATTCGCGCCTTACAGTACAGAATGCGTTTTTCTCGCGAAAGAGCATTAGAAAATATAATTAAAAGTAAAGAAACCTCTAAGAAATATTACGATGCAAATGCCAGTTCTAAAACTTACAAAGTCGGTGATATGGTTTATTTAAGACATAACCATAGATTAAGAAAAGCCTTATCTCCCATTTGGAAAGGACCCTATAAAATAGTCAAAGTGCACGTTAAAAATAACGTCTCCTTAAGTATAAATAGAAAACACATGAAATACCATGTTAACGAAATTAAACCGGCGTGATTTGTCATTGTTACAGATTGGTTTCTGCTGATCCCATTGAATATATTTCTCACAGTCCGGGCATATATTTTGACCCGATATCAATTGCGTATTTTTACAACGACTTTTGGAACGTGATTACTTATGTCGAAGTCGTCCCTATCAAACCTTATTTGGATAAAATCCAAAAATCTATTTTATATTTATCTGCTTTCTGTGAAAAAGCAAGAAATTTAGCTATAGTTACTTTAGATTGTAAGAATGCGATTGACCCTTTAGAAATATTAATTAATGCTAATTTTCTTAAATATAATTCTTTATCTCACCTTATCTCAGAAAAGATTGATGATCGTGCTAAAAGGTCACTCGAATTCGGTGGCGAAATATTAAAGTTCTTTTTCGGCACTCTAGACGCGGATGACGCTAGAAAATATGACGAAGCCATTTCAGCATGTCAAGAAAACGAAAATCATATATTTTCTCTTATGAAGGACAACATACACGTTGTTCAGTCCACAATAAACAACTTTAATATTTCTATACATAAATTAAATGAAAATGAAATTAAATTAGATAAACAAATACAAAAACTTAATTATATATTTACAGAAAATTCTAAAGCGAATGCTAATCTAATTAACATTGAGAAAATTAATTCCTTGTTTAATGTCCTTGAAGGATCATTGTTGTCAATCTCTAACATTCTAGATACAATTTTAAATTCAATTTTATTTGCAAAAGCTAATATTTTACATCCATATGTTTTAACTCCCACGAAATTGTACAATGAACTTTCAAGTATCGTTATTTCGAATTTCCTGTCTCTTTATCTTTACAAAATATACATAGTATTATAGATTTGTCGCAATTAACTGCATATTATTATAATAACAAAATTATGTTTGTAATTCAGATTCCGTTAGTAAATCCTATGAGGTTTAATGTTTATAAAAACTTACCGTTACCTACTCCTCAAGAAGATAATTTCTTAACTTATGCATTAATTCATCCCTCTAAGCTCTTTATAGCAATAACTGACGATAGGTTAAGTTATGCATTATTAGATGATATCTCTAGTTGTAAGAATGTCAATACTAAGTACATAATATGTCCTTTACCTTCCGTTCTGTCGACAATCAATAACCCATCTTGTGAGTCGAAATTGTTAACGGAAGTAACTGTATCTCTTCCGGATATGTGTAATAATAAGTTAATATATGGTAATATTAATATTTGGCAGAAGTTAAATGATGGAAAATATATTTTTGTCCAATCTAAACCTAGTAAATTAACATTAAAATGTAACCATGATATTAAGGATTATACTCTGCAAGGTACTGGTCTGTTATCCTTGAAAAATGAATGTATTGCGTATTTTCAAACTTTACAATTCTATCCTTCTCATAATTATAAAAGAATTTTACCAAGTCAATTATCACTTAACTATGATATAACAGAAGATGATTGTTGTAAATTTAATAAGATTTTAAATAACAGTTTTCATGAATTTTCTCCTATCTCGTTATCAAACGTAGATTTGGAATCACTAAAATTAGCTTCGCATAAATTAGACAGCTTAGAAAACCAAATAAATAATGTGCAAAATCAATCTCATATTGTAAAATATGGACATTATTATTCCACATTAACTTATATAATAATCAGTGCAATTATTGTATATGCTCTTTACAAGTTATACAAGAAATGTTTTGCTAAATGCGTTAACCCATCCTGTTGTATACAGATATACAATCATTGTTATAATGATAGTAAAAGTAGCAATGAAACCTCAATAAGCCATCCTATGGAATTAACTACCATATCTGAAAACTCTGATGAATTCGACAGAAGGTCAATTCATAGTTTGCCAGAAATCTAAATTAATAAATTAAATAAAAATGTAAAATTTAGGCAGTTTGAAAAATCAAATCGTAATCTAAGCATTTATTAGTTATGACTATTATTTCTATATTCTATACTATATCGAATTATTATTATAAGAATCTTTATTTTAGGAGTATTCTCCACTTAGTTTATATAATTTTAATCTCGACTTATAATGATTTTAATCATATAAAACTTTGTTACTACTTTCTCAATGCTTTTATACTACTTTCTATGTCATAATTGTAAAACTCAAGCTCTTGCACGCGGTTTTCACTAAATTTCGCGTTCATCTTATTTAAGATGAAGCTTCGTCTTCAAGGGGGGACGTGTTATAACCGAATTTAGTTAAAGGGAAATGCAATGTAAGCATGTTATAATTAATATATAAGCCATTACCGCCATGCGGCCAGTCAGTTAGCACACAGTTAGCATACAGTTCGCATCATTCATCTACCGCGCCAACATCCTACATCTCGCGGTCGCGAAAGCTTGAGTTCGGTCTAGTTAAGTCAGTCATGGTTGTCTAATTTCGGGTGTAAATTAATAAACGTTTTTCAGCTGTGAAAAATAGTTTTTTTTTTAACTCGCTACGTAATACGCGCAAAACAGAACGAATACTACCTACTTTGATTCATATGTTCTACTGTAATAATATATTTAATATCCTGCTTTTTGTATTTTATGAGATGAGCTGTAGTTTATGTTGTTTATCGTTGGCTCAGTTGGTTTAACTACCACTTCGCCACCTGGTCATCTGACTGAGAAAACTCAAAAGAAATTAAAACCAATCATATTGGTAACGCTGGTTCTCACAAAACAAACTTTAACACATGGAAAGCAGAACACAATTTTTTTTATCACAAAGTTTTTCTATAATATTAAAAAAACCTCAGTCGAAGAAAATCCACCAGTGTTACATGACACAGTACATAATAATGTTGAGTACATTAAGAATAAGGAAAAAGCTTTACATAAAAATGGCTATTACTCAACAAAATTAAACGCATTTAACATATTATTATAATAAGTCAAGAAAATGTTTGATAAATATTCATGAAGATGACTTAAAATTTTTGCTTTCCCCTTGTTTGTGCGGAGTTGCTTCGAAAAGACGAATACGTTCTAAGCAGTAAGACTAACAGTTCATACGTGAGCTTGCTTAAATTATGACGAAGGAAAACGGATAAACATTATATAGAAAGCAGGCAATGTTATAATTTTGAAGGTATGTATTCCATCGAGTTTTAGCTACTTTTACGATATGCTTCTCTTCTGTTTTTGACTAGTCCTTATTTATTTCTGTGTAGGCTACACAGAAATTAATTAGGACTAATCAGGAAAGCAGTTGACCATTCAAGAACAGGAATTTTGATATTCGTGAAGTATCGGGGTAAATTAAATTGTCTTGGAACCCGCAACGCACTTAACATGGGCAAAGTTAGAAAATATATAAATGCGTTATGTACACTTTAATACTGCCGATAATGCTATGAAGTTATTGTGGCTGGAGGAGGTATCGAACATCAGAAAAGTTATTATTTTTTTGATTTTATCAATTATCATCATAATCATTTGACGACTGGTAGGCGCAGCGGGAGTGTAAGCGACTGTTACGCCGAAGGTCGCAGGTTCGATTCCCGTTCAAGTCAAATATTGGTGTCCATGAACATGCATGTTTGTCTTGGTCTGGGTGTTTCAATGTATAATTTATGTATATTATTTCTATGTATGTATTTACAAAACAAAGGGTATATAATATACATAATTATGTATATTTGTCTATTATCTAGTACCCATAGTACAAGCTCTGCTTAGTTTGGGACTAGATGGTGATGTGTGAATATTAAATTATTATCATCGTAGCGTTCTCTCGCTTGCGATTCAATACAGCCAAGGCATCTTGCCTTGGAACCTGAGATATGCTATATTTGGCAAAATTATCTTATTTCCCCTAAGATACAAATGAAGTAAATTATACGAAAACTGTTTCCATATTCAATGGAGAGTAAGGCCCTTCTCTCACGAAGCTATTCAAATGCTTCGGACTGAGATGCAAACTATGATCGCCTACTGGTATGCTACTCTATTCCGCACACGGTACTACGCTAATAAGACAATTTTTTGTCATTTGAGGAGCAACATTCGTACGACGATGTCTAGTGACTCTAGCAATGAAGACAATTTTCTTCTGTATTTATATGACAAGAATATACGAAAATATGAAAGAAAGTTCTAGGTGCATCCGTACATCGAAAAAAATATCAATTGCAGAGCATTCGTCGCTGCTAGAGGACTGCATGAGAATGACGAGAAATTTCGTCATTTTTATAGAATGTCATAATAATAATCATATTATTATTTGGATAATTGCCCACCTCCTGGACAAAATTAATATTAAAAGTTTATTCCGCCGCCATTTTGTAATGCAACGCGTTTACGACTCGGGTAGCGTGTGACCTGCAAGACGGTAGCGTGCGACTGATATCAAACGCTTCGTCGACGCGTCTCGTCGTGTGCGAAACGAGCTGAATATATATATCTATATAATAATATGGTGGCTACTCACAAGCGACGCGTAGGATACGCGTACGAAACACAAATCGCTTGAGAGTCGCTTCGTGAGTGAAGGGCCTTAGTTTAGTCTTTGTGGTTGCCATGGAAACTTTTGTCAGAGTCGTTACTTATGTAAATATCGGTCCGTTTAGAAGCAAAACTTATTTCAGAAAATATGTTTCGGCGATCATTTACGAAGAGCAATATTGTTAATACATATATTGCCTCGTCCGGAGGAAAAGTTATTGGCAATATGTACGATAGCAATCTTTGGGTTCAAACCCATGGCGTGCACCAATGGCTTTTGAAATTTATACTTCTTCATCATCATCATCGTCAGCCTGCGATAGTGCCAAGCAGTGCTTCATATAGGCCTCTCCAATGGCACGCCGCTGAACTGAAAATTAAACATATCCGTGTTGAATTTTAAATTATCGCTGGCCAAGTGGTGAAAAAAAATCATAGTGAAAACTATTGGCGATGCTAAGATTCTAACTAGCGACTCTAGCGGCAAATTAGGAAGTTGTCCGGGTATGACACTTTTGACAGCTCAATACAATTACCACTATAACCTCCAGGCAAAGTTGTATTGAAAGCTGTCAAAAGTGTCGTACCCGGACAACTTCCAAATTCGCCGCTAGAGGCGCGTGGATAATCTTTGCGTCGCCAATATAATGTTCACAGTAGACATATACGTTTTATTTAGATAAGGCATGTAACGTTTTAGCTGTTTTGTCGGTTAATTCTGGTACCTCATGCAGATGTAATTGTAGTGGACGGAGATGAGGGTAGCACTCCTAGTCTATAATAATTATTATTATAATTATAGGCTGCCATCTAGGGAGTATCAGGTTCAAACCAACAGCATACCACTGACTTTTTAATGTTATGTGCGTATTGTATAGTTTATTATTAGTTGCCGCGTGCCTGGGAGATCGCGTTAATCTTTGGACCCGGGTTCTATGGAAATATTTGGCAACCATTATGGGACGACAGTCCCTTGAATATACTGACATTGGTCTAAGTCATGGATTATCGTAACCCTTTAGGCAAAGAGCTCAGATATTTACATAGAGGCGCATTTCCTATGGGCGCTCTAAAGACAAACTTTCTGTGACCCAAATTGCCGCTTGGCAGCGTGGCAGTCGCGCTGTGACAGCTGTGTCTACGAGAGCAAGAGAGACAAACGTTCCTTGAGTGTATCTTAACTGCGAGAGCAAGAGAGACGGAGAACGATGCCAGCGCCGCCATCGCTGCAAACTACGAACTAAACAGCAGACTGTCCCCACTTGGAATCGGCACACGAAATCCTTAAGAACTGCGCTTCTATGTAAATCTGTATTCATTGCTTTGGGTGTAGAGATCAGACGACAGTCACTCAGTAAATCTGTCAAATCTAGTTAAACTAGAAAGTAAAAGACTAGATGACTTTGATGCAACCGTGATAATGCTAGGACGATAATGCTGACCTATCCATTATACACACGATGACGAACTCACTTATCGATACATTCTTACAATCGCCATAATTTTGTGCTTCCTGTGTTATATCTATCTAAATTAAAATGAATTACCAAAATGTTTGTACGCGCATACATTCAAAACAACTGCACCAAAATTGGATACATCTTTATTTTATGTGTTCGTTATCATCAGGAGAAGGATCGTAGGACAAAAGAGAATTTAAAAAGTAATAGCAAACATATATGGCAGTACGAAGTTCGCTAGGTCAGCTAGTGTTATAATAATATACATCATCATCATCAGCCTGTAACAGTCCACTGTTGGAATAGGCCTCTCCTTTGAAATAAGGAATTGGCCTACTATACCACGCTGGCCAAACGGGTTGGTATAGGGTTTGATTCAAGTTTTGCTTCTCTTACAGTGCTGTTATCTGCATAATATTCTCCCTCTGTCGGCTCTTACGACACCCATGGGATGATATGGGGTGGTGACGATCCGTAGTCTTGATCCGTCATATCATATCAAGACACTTATAATAATGTACTAATCATGACACTAGATAACATTACCAGAATTATCGGCGATACAAAAATCTTTTTTTTATATCGTCTCGCATGTATCCCCGAAGGTGAAGGCAGAGGTGTAATATTACACCCACATTTTGCCTTATGATTTTCAGGTCACACGTATAGGGAGCGAGCCTATGGGTGAGCGCCCATACGCCCCTTAAAATACAAATTTAGCCAAATTTATTTGAAGGGGCGAATTTTAAGAGGCATATGGGCGCTCACGCAGCCTTGCCGTTACCGGGCACATTTAGAGACTCCATGCTGCTACTCAGAATTCGGAAAAACTCAGTTACACTTTTGCCCGACCCGGGAATCGAACCCGGCACCTCACCCTAAGCAGACGCATACGCTATCCACTGGATCACAGAGGCAGTCATCACACAAAAAATATTCTATTATTGCATTATTTTATTTACATGATAAAAATTTATACAAAGCTTCCAGCTATTTTGGTATAAATCGTTGACAAAAATATTAAATGATACAAACATTTCGTAAGACAGTGATTTTAACAACGGCTTTGATTTATTAAAGATAAAGATCAATTTATTTGTAAAACATTTAATATTATAGTTTTAATACTTGCTATCTGTCTGTCAATTAAGATAGAGCCTTCGGGGGATTGTTTATTGGTTTCCTTTCTGTTACAATTCTCATAGTTTCTTTGAGCTAAAGATTAAACTGTAAATGTTCGAAACAAGGATAATATGATGGATATGCCTTTACTCCGATATGTATATATGTTTCGAAATAAAAAAAAGATGACAAGTTTATAAAAGAACTAGCTTTTGCCTGCAGCTTCGCTCGCGTAAATTCGGGGTAACACAAATCTCCTTTATTGGACGGATTTACTTTTATAATTGTCGTTTTAGCTGTTTATACCAATATAAAATATAACTGCAAGAAGTATTTACACATATACCGTCTTACTTATAAAAAACTCGTTAAGTGTGACTTAGCCACCTCCCAGCTGAATAGCTGTCAAGCATTTAAACAACGCTCAAATTTTCTTTACTTATAAACGTTGATTAGCTGTTGTTTAGCTGAGTAACTGATAAAGAACGATACACATACGAGGGCCACAGATTAAAGCCAAAATAGTCGACTAAACGCAATTGAACGAACACGCTTGGCTATTTTGTATCTATGAGTCATAGATACATAGCAACGATAATATGATATCTCCATGGCAACGATATTCTGACAAATAACAAAAAGTCCCAGAGTTGGTGAACAATTTTGGATATTTTTTTGAAACATGAGAAATATTGATAAATGTTGAAATATGCGTATGTTTTTTTCTATTATTGCACTTTATTTGAGATTCAATATAGCTTCAGGGTATTATACTAATTACGAATGTATTTTTGTTTTTCATAAAAAGATCTAAGAAATGTTCTTTTTCGATTATTGTTATTATTTAGGATGGAATTATATATTTACTCCGAAAATATCATTGAAAGACCACATGAGTGCCGTTTGTCGTGCTTTCGAGAGAGCCAACCGCATCGCAATTCGCAGTAACATGAGCAAGAGATACAGCCAATATAAGCTCTCCTTATAAAAAAAAAGTAGGTAGGTAATCTAGAATGACTCAATATTTTTTGCCTGTACAAAGATTCAAGTGCTTGAAGGGAGCGGCTACACTTCAACTAGACCTCGACTATCTAATTTAGGTTCATTTAAGGATAATCACAGAATTTCCTGTAATGCCTCAATATTAGGTATACTACCAAAAATTGTTTACCAGCTCTCCTGCTATTACCTATGTTGTTCTAAAAATATCGGCAAGAAATAATTTATAACTATACAAGTTAAATCTTCTATATAATTTTGGAAATCTGCTAGATCGTCAAAATATATGTTAAATTATAAGTAAACAACATTAAAATTTAAAGAAATGCAAATAAATAATTTTAACAATGTATAATATGGCGAAAAGTGGGTGTAGAAATACACCTCTGCCTACCCCTTCGGGGATAAAAGGCGTGATGATATGTATGTATGTATGTATAATATTATGTCATTGATCGAACAGCTGTTTCAAGTAAAAGCCGCCATTGTGCCTCTCAGCAACATTTAAACAAGGTCCCGGTGTTGTTTAAATTTGACAGCTATTTAAGCGTCACTTAGTGACTGCTAAACGCTAAACAGGGTTTATAGGTAAGGTTTTTTCTAATCAGTCTCTCAGCAGTCGTTTAAAATTTTGACTAACGTTTATAAGTAAGAGGGATAAACTATATAATAGTGAAATCAATAGAATTTAATAAAATACTCGACAGTCTGAATTCTGCGGATACATGTTGTCGACTTGAAATCTTAATTTTTTAATGTTTTATTATTCAGGTAAGGTTCCGATCTACCATACCACTAGACGAAACTATAACAATTTAAAACTTTCGTCAATGAATACAAATTTACATAGAAGCGCAGTTCTTAAGGATTTCGGGTGCCGATTCCAAGTGGGGACTGTCTCCAGTTTAGTTCGTAGTTGGCGTCGTTCTCCGTCTCTCTTGCTCTCGTCGTTAAGATACACAGGAGGAACGTTCTTCTCCCTTGCTCTCGTAGAGACAGCTGTCACAGCGCGACTGCCACGCCGCCAAGCGGAAATTTGGGTCACAGAAAGTTTGTCTTCAGAGCGCCCATAGGAAATGCGCCTCTATGTAAATATCTGAGCTCTTTGCTTTCGTGGTCATGTGCCATGTTCACGGATCTGCTTGCAAATATCGGTGACTGGAAAGAAAGGTACGTGGTATATATCCCGAAAGACAAAATAATGGTTTATATGATGTTGCCAACGTCTGCATGATAGTCTATTTGACTCCGCCATGCATGCCATGGGTTATTACAGCCTGTAGGAAGTAAAATACCGTTTTTGAGTATATTATTATACTTCATAACTCGCCTTATTAACATACTTTATGATTGCCCCTGTGGTCCAGTGAATAGTGTATGCGTCTGCTGATCGAAGGTTGCGGTTTCGATTCCCAGGTCGAGTAAAAGTGTTACTGAGTCGGAATTCTCTGTAGCAGCACGGAGTATGGTAATGTTACGAGCTGGGGTTCGGTGATAAATTAAATGCACTATGCCACTAAACTGTACTTTATTTACTTACACAAACACTATAATTACACTCTTATTTCCAACACTTATAAAACACTATTTCACACTACTAGAAAACACTTCCGACATCCTTAATCTTCGCACTCTTTCGCTTCTTGATCGCTTTCAGTATTCAACTGTAACTGTGTGAACTCGCTCGTCCGCGTGGTATTTATACCGGCCGGATAACAAACTAGTTAATTCTACATGTTTCTGAAATATTCTCGTAACAGTTGGGAACAGTCGATACAGCAACGCCATCTAGTAGAGAGTAGATGAAATACCTTTAAACCACCGATACATCCAATCTCTTCTAGTTCTCTCATTCACCGATAGATGGCGTTATTTTCAATTATCGCCATTCGTAACAGTAATATGCCCGGTAATGGCAATAGACTCACCCCCTATTACCTAAAAGTTTATAGCGTAGCGAAATGTAGGTGTAAAATTACGCGTCTGCCGACCCCTTCGAAGATACAGGCGTGGGTCTATAAAAAAATATATAACTCGTCTTGTAACTCAGACCAAGCCCTTCTCATTAAGTATGAAGTGTAAACTTTCTTTAAGTTAACACTGTTAATTAGCTAGTTTTGTTAAGTTGCAGCTCAGAATCTTAAGATATTGTATAACTTAATATTTTACTTATAATATTTTGTTGTTCGGGCGCTGGAGGATTTGTATCAAAAGTTTAAGGAACAGTATTTGTTCTATAGCTCAAGATCAAGTAGCGATAGCTGAGTAGAGAGACCGACGGACTGCTATGCAGAGGGTCTCGACCTTTCGAATGACCTTTCGTAGTTAAGTGCGTATTAAATTGTTAATTATCGCTTGCTAATCAGTGAAGGAAAACATCGTGAGGAAACCTGCATGCCTGAGAGTTCTCCATAATGTTCTCGAAAGACATGTGAAGGCTGTCAACCCGCACTTGGCCAGCGGACTATGGCCTTACGTATACCTACCTATGTGCCCAGTAGTGGGACAGTAAAGGGCTGATGATGATGATGATGATGTTTATTGCATTTTGTTTTAAACTTTGAATGTAGACGCTTGGAGACATTATTTATCTAAAATATTAAATAAGCCTTCGACTGCTGTCTAAGTAAATCGGATATGCATATATGGGGATATGCATTGACTGCGTAATAAATTGTCATCATAATATGTTTATTTACTGCTTAAAGGAAAACTTTTTTAATTGTTTAAAAGATAACTCCCCTGCTAAGCGTAAATCCTGTGTCGTGGGGCATTTATAAACATATAATCAACGGACACAATGAGCACACTTCCATATCTTTCTATTATAAAAAGCTATTGTCCTGACTGACATATCGTTGCCGTCCTGAACTACATGCAATTTAGACAGCGCCTTCTCTTTATGACGTAGGCTAGGCTCCAACATAGGAAAGACATTTTCACTAGCCACCCTTAGGAAGGTAAAATGATGGCTGAAAGATTATTTGAAAGGCGCTAATTTTCAAGCTAGCACTATGAAAATATGGCAAACTCACTTTATTATAAATACTATACACTATATTAACTCACGGAAGCTTCCCCAAATACCCCGGGTCACCACGTGTAACGTTGATTATGGCGCGCCATCAGTAGTTAATATTTTAGTGCGACAAAACTTGGTGACAAGATAAGTTTACGATGATATCTATCTTATCAAAACCCGTGATTAGGAGGGGGGGGGGGGGGGGTATTATGGCTTGCGAGTGATATTACACTAGCAAGATATACGAGATAAAAATTGAATATAAATAAGATATCTGTGACGAGAAATGTTATAGTGAACTACTATACAACTACTCATTGGTGACCTTTGCACTTAGCGTTGTGTTAAAACTATTTTTGCGCCAAAGCATTTGACTAATGCGGATTATAATAATTATATTTGAATAATAAACTTTTTGTCTTTTCGATATGAGACAAAAACCAGCATAGTTAAGCATTTCTGTAACATAGCTTAGTAAAAATAAAACCATCCATCTGGCGCATTCGGGTAAAAATCACGTTGTCAAGGGATGTTACCAGTATTCGATCATCTTTTTGGGACTACTTTAATAATTTGTAGTGCATTTCGAAACCCACAATTTGGGCGAGTGATGACTCGCAATTTCTGTGATTATGTAAGTTACAGAGTAGGTAATATTTATTAATTTGTACTTATATTAAGTAGCGAAACCTGGTTCTTGCCTACTGTTCCTTCTTAAGAATCCAGACAGTCTTAGCACTGCAGGTCTGTTAAAAAGTACAATACTAAGTCACTAAGCTGCAATTTTTATTGGGCAATTTACCATATGAACAATGTCCCAGTTTTAAGCTTGATTACTGCTATTCCACGCCCTTTTTTTTCAACTTATCACACCACATTAATTCTCATCAAAATCTTATTCACATTTACCCTCATATTTAGGGGATTCCTAATGTGTGAGAAATTATGGTCGAACTGCCAGCTTCCAACCCTAACCGTCACGTAAAACAGGCGTTTTATATTATTTATTATCGTGTCCTACGTGGGGTAACAAAGCCGAAGACATCCTTCCAAGTCAGGGGGTCAATGACACACTTGAGCAAACTTTATGTGCAATTAACATGACCTCTATAGGTGAACAAGCCGTGCCTGTGGTTTCACCCGGTACACCTTGTCCATTGAATTGTCGTATCGCATCGCTCGGTGGTTCGATAACACCCTTTTTGCATTATTTTCTTATACTTACCGCATAACTTTCTTCATGAATTTGGGTATCATAAATTATTATTCAAAAATAATTTCCAAATGCGACTGATAGTTTGGAAGATTAGCGTAGTTTTTTGTTTTATTATATTACGAGACTTCACTCACTGCTCCGACCGTGTAAATTTTACATTTAATCGTTTCTCTGGAATCATACTACCTATTGGTGAAAATATTATATATTGGTATAGCAGCGATAGCCGAGTGGAGAGACCGACAGATTGCTACGCAGAGGGGCTCGGGTCCGAATCCACGGCACGCACCAATGACTTTTCGAAGTTAAATGCGTATTAAATTGTAAATTATCGCTTGCTTATCGGTGAAGGAAAACATCGTTAGGAAACCTGCATGTTTGAGAATTCTTCATAATGTTCTCTAAAGACATGTGAAGTCGGCCAACACGCAGTTGGCCAGCGTGGTGGACTATGGCCTTACCCTTCTCATGGTGAGAAGAGGCCATTGGCCAGCAGTGGGACAGTATATAGGGCTGGAATCACACTATCTATTGGTGAAAACCCTATGAACATCCGTTCAGAAGTTTTTTAGTTAATCAAGCACATACAGAAAGATACCACGAATTTGGGACTTAATTTTATAAATATTATGTAGATTAACTACTCCCCGCGGCTTCGCTCATATAAGGGCAGCCTGTGTCATGCCGATGTATAATCTACATTACTGAAAAGTTTCATCAAAATCCGTTCCGAAAATTTGGCCTGAAATAAGAACAAACCAACACTTTCACATTGCCAATATTAGTACAGATAGGTACTATAGATATTTTTCGCTATAAAACTTTAACACTGCCATAACTAGCCAACGCAGCTAGTTATGTTTATTGACACGTAAAGTTTATTGTGCGTGAACTTTGTTTTATGATGTGATGAACGCTAACGGGTTTAGAGATTTAGTGTTTGAAGGAATATGATTCTGTTAGGTTTGTATCAATAGGGTTTATGCAACCGTAGATTGTTTTGTTTTTGTTTTTCGTGTGAGTATGTGGCTAACTCTGTTGTCGGAGTTTTCAGACCGCCCAAAGGCCGCCGACATGGCCTAACGATCCTTATCCTTAGACAAGAACCGAGACCGACAGCTTTACGTGCCCTCCGAAGCACGGTAGCGCTCGGATGTAAATGCCACACACGGTCACCCATCCAAGTGGCGACCTGTGCAAGCGTTGCTTAACTTTTCCGATCTGTTACGAATGGCAAGTCAAGTCTTGCTATGAGCGCTACTATCTGTAACCGTAGATAGCAGCAATAGATTTATCAGTAGTGGTGTATGGCGTATTCCATAGTGGCGGCTTTGCCACTTTACACTGCGCTGAGTATTGCTTGTTCGATCCCCACACATAAAAATACTTAATGTGATCAGCAAAATGCTTTTATGAGTTCGGGTGTTCTAGTAACAAAGTTACAGGATTTATTCATTGTGAAGCAATAGCCGTAAATGATGCGGATGCAACCGCGGACTCAGTTACTTTTTCATATAATATTATGATGATGTACCTACATATTTATCAACAAGTTCCCATATTTCATAAACAGCGATTGATGAAGTACTTACCAACATGGTGGCATAATTAACCCGGCAGGTAATGTTCGCTTGCAGTTCGGCATGCAGGTGTTGCTAGTCGTAATATACGCGTGAGACACTGGCCTGTTGTGTCGCGGTAATGCTCACACGAGTGCTGTGCCTTGTACACAGTATCAGTCATGGGAGCATAGCGATTGATGTTGTAATATGCTGAGTTAATATCTCTTTTTCTCTCTCCCTCGTCTAGTGAAGTGAGAGAGAAGAAAGAAGTCTCCCTCCTCCTACTACTTTTCATGCCCAAGGCACTTGTGAATTCTGGTATTGCTTGTGCTTATGGGTGGTGGTAATCGCTTACCACCAGGCGAGCCGTATGCTCGTTTGTCACATATTACATAAAACAGGGTCAATAATCAGAGCATTAGTGTACCCGGAACAAAGGTATATGCAGGAGTACAGGTGTTGCTAGTCGTAATATACGCGTGAGACACCGGCCTGTTGTGCACCGCGGTAATGCTCATACTGCGTGTGCTATGCCTTGTATGTAGTATCAGTTATGAGAGGATAGCGATTGTTGTAATGTAGACTGTTACATATAATAATAATATAAATATCTCCCTTTTCTTATCCCTCATCTAACTCCTTCTCAGTTCATCAGCATTTTGTAGGCCACTGCTGGCCATATGCCTCTCCTAGTTTGGCCTAGTATACCGGTGGTCAGACTGGTTGGTATAGCGTTTAATGTAGAGTTTACCGTCTCTCCGCAAGATATTATATGCTTCATGACATGTATTGTTCTTAGTCGCCCCTTATTCTTCTTTTCGTGTCGATGGTAACACTTTTCATACGGTTTTAGCCCAGTACTCGGCAACGCGTATCGCGTTTGGCCTTGCTTGATACATGTCGTCAAGTGTGCACGAGTCTGGACTTGTGGTGCACGTCAGCATATGGCTCATTGTCTGTGGTGATACGCCGCAGTCGCACTTATTTTCGCTTAGGTGGATATAACCCAACCTTGACAGATTATCTTTAGATCTGCCGACCTGGGTGCGCAGCCCTTTATGACAACCACGGAGTGAAATCTAGTAGTAACGCTTTGTATCTTTTCCTACACTGACTATCACGAACTGAGCATCACTCAAATTGGTTGCAAATGAATATTTTCCTGAAAATAATGAGCGTGTATCTTAATATAAAAACACGAATATGAATTCCATTTTACCTATTTTCATTATGTTACCTAAATAATTTTTTAAGAACTGTACCTACATATACCTATTTTTGTGATGAATTGAAACTTTTTTTTATTATTTTAATTAATTTGTTTTAAAACATTTTTAACAAAGAACAAGAAATCTTTTGAATGTTTTTGTACGTGGCTTCATGATTTTATATTGCCTCCTAACTATATAGCGAAGATTCATCCAGTGACATCTTATAGACAACAGTGACCCTCGCAAATCAAAAAGATAAAATCGGGTAAGTTTGAACTCGAGTTTGAGTTTACAATTTTGTGGCATTAGCGACCGGTCCATTAAGCATAGCCACTTATCCTGATCTGCAGGTTTTTTAGATAGGTACAAAATTCTCTCTCTCACTTCTAGACTCACGCCTGTATCCCCGTAGGCAGAGGTGTAATATTACACCCACATTTCGCAATGAATTTTTAGGTCCCACGTAATAGGGGGCGAGCCTATTGCCTTACCGGGCACATTACCAAACTCCGTGCTGCTACTGAGAATTTCCTAACGGAAAAACCCAATAACACTTTCTAACCCGAGACCTCCCAATCCCACGCGCACATTTATGCCGTGAAACCAACGAGGCAGTTTAAAATTCTAAGTACCTCAACTCTTTGGATATAAATTACAATATATCGCCTCGTCAATCCATAGGTAATAATGACATCATCTCAGTGCACTTTAGTATTAACCCCTTGTATGCCGGAACGCAGATCTACGCGAGACACAATAGCTTTTTAATTGTGTCTGGTATTCCGGCATACAAGAGGTTAATTTCACCTATCTATCCCAAGGTTGCTTGGAAGAGACCGTTCATAGTGCAAAAGCCGACCATAGTACATTTCGTTTTATTTATGTTTTATGAAATCTATTATGAAATTGGTATGATGTCCAATAAAACATATTTTACTCTAGTCTATACTTACGTATATCTACATATTTTTATGTTATACTTTTTCTGACTCTGTGACAAAAAAATAGTTTTCTTTCTTTCTTCTTTCTATATATATGGATAAATTTGAAATATGGATAAAACACGAAGTATTTTATACCAAAAAATAATCGCGTGTATCTTGTCGCCGACAACTGGTAGGTTAGTGCACGCGATGTAAAAGTGCGGTGCGACAAAATCCACAGGGAGCCTCGAAATGAGCATACAAAGCAGCCCTATACGCTATTGATGCACCAGACAGCGTACCGTCGGCAAAAAAGGACGAAAAAAGTTTTGGAGCTTCCATTTTTATCATTTCTGCAAAAAAACTTTTACCTCTGGCTATATAACGGCATCCACTGAGTCAGTGCCAGTCCCCCGCTGCGTGTCAAGCTGAGTGTGTACAAGCTCTATGTACGCACTCGGCTTACCTACGGCGCCCCCGCCTGGTTCGCGCTCACAAGCGAGACCAACCGGGCCCGACTCCGCGCGCAGCAATCGCTTGCGTTGCGCGCCACTGCGGACGGTGAGTAACGCCGTCATACAGCGGAACACCCGTATAGAGAGCCTGGACACCTTCATCCGCCGTCTATCCGTGGCGATGTTTGAGCGGGCGGACGCCTCTGCCGCGAGACCTCTTCGCCAACCCCGATGACTCTGCCGACACAACGGTTGCCTCCGGGTAACCGCCGCCCACGCACACTACACTCCATTCCCCCTGTTGCAGGTGACCGCCCCTTTCCGCGCGACATCTGCGCATATCAGTCTAGGATACGCACATCATGTGCGCGCGCGGGCGACCACCGCAACAGAGGACGCCTGCACTACACTCCGCACCATCACTTTGACACCACACCACCACACGACGTAAATAAGGCCGCACGTAAGTCGTCGCCCGTGTCGCTGGCTACACGGAGCTGGGCCTCTCCCGGTTCCCCGGGGGTCTCATCTAGCTCATGCTGACCGCCCGGGCGACGTAAAGACTGACGCGGCCTCGCACGACCCACAGCGTTAGCCGTAGGGCAGTCAGCCCGGCCCAACCACCCGTCCTTTGTTTAAGGGACGGCGACGAACCCGCCGGAGAGTCACAAAACGCCCTGAACGAGCCTCCGCCAACCCTCTTGGGCTAGGGGGTTGCGTGATAAATAGATGGCAGTGCCAGTCAGTCACTAAATTCTGTGTCAGTCTTTAAAATTAACTTGAAAATTATGTTTTAAGGTGTGTACCACGTTACTTACTACACACGAGACAATGGCGCTTACAACAGTGCGTGGTATTTTGCTCGAAAGTCAATAAAAATTATTAATACTATGGAACTACTTACGCAGGGTCATATTAATCAGCTATCTAAGAAAAGTTAGCCATGTCAATTTGTTCTTAAGTACCTGTATGTTATAAATAAACTAAACCCATGGAAAGAAGAATCATTGTGATCACTACACATACATTTTTCCTTTCTTTCTGTTTATACTTTCACGTTGTAATAGTTACAATAAAAACATACTTTATTCGATATCATATGACATCAAAACCTGTTGTTCACACACCCAGATAATGTAAAACTGTGTCATGCTACTTTTATAGTCTTCCTAAATTTCATTTTAATACGAAAAATCACCGGTATCATGAGAGATTTTCTCGATGACATAAGAACCATAAGATGGGACACTCACATTTTCACAAATGCACTATTTAATACAGCTATGCATAGGACACAGTAAAAGTAGAACTATTTGAATAACCATAGTTATTAATAGCATTTTCAAAGAGTAATATTGGTATTATAACCAGATTTCAACATGCCACTCACAGGTTGCCAAAGTCAACAAACTGATCTGAAACTTCAACCCAAGCATAACTATCTTCAAGTTAATCAAAATATTGACAGAGCAAACATCTTCAGTTATTGCTGACGGTACCGGTGTCAAGTTCATTAGCCCCGTGACGTCACGCCCAGTGGTGTATCGTCATCGACGTACATAGTTATAAGGGGGTTTATTAGGTGGGTTTTTAAGAGTTAAGTTGTGGGGAAATCAAGTATAGCTTTGTATCTGTACGGTGCAACACCGCACATTTGCCACATCAGCTTTTTACTTGTATCGCTATAAATCATAATCGTCATATTTCAGTTCGCAACAAGCACTCATCGCACGCGTTCTCATTAGCATTCCTATCATTACTTTTATTAGCAATAAATCAGTAATTATCAAGCAAATCATAACTATCATTTCATAGCATTCTAAGGTGTATGAAAACCCCATACATCTTGATGGTCCTTTTCGAGCAAAAAATCTGTGTTCTCGCGTGTGTGAATTAATTTCGGACAGTGTCGATATAATTGCCACGCGGTTGCGCATCGATCCAGCATAGCAAGCATTTTAGAAGTGACACGTGTAACGAACAGTGACTTTACTCCATCTTACTAACTATTATCATCAATATTAACAATAGAGTGTATCAGCAGTGCTTATGTGTATGGTGTAAGTAGGATTTAACCTATTCGGCCATCCAAAATCGGGTCGCATCGGTAAGTCTATCTTATTATCCTATATACGTCGTGGGGCAGCAAATACCTACTCCAAATTATCAGAACAGCAGTTCACATCATTACCAATCAATTAGCATTTCTTTTCAATTAGCATTCGTATCAAATAGCATTTCCACATGATCGAAAATGGAAGACATTTGCGCTACTCAGTACCAGCTTATGCAAAGCATTGAGAAAGTACTTGTCAACTTAAAGAAAGATGACCTGAGCGTAAGACCGATTCTAACATCCAGAGAAGGTTAACAATGCTGAATTCCTATTGGAATGAATTCAACAGCAATAACACACAACTCGTCGATTATCAAGACGTTGAGCACGATTACTTCAAACAAAGATGTTATGAAAGGACAAAAGAGTTTTATATGAAGCTTTCGTCTTATTTGGAAGATTACTCCTTATACATGGAGAATCCCTCAGCCCAAGACATATCTACGTCTCCGCGACCAGGCGCTATTTTGTCGTTTGAGATACGACACAAGGCTATAAGCAAGAAATTAAAGATTGATATTCCGTCGGTCGAGCTAACTCAAGCGATACCGAACCCTGTGACGTCTGCCGTTCGTGCTTCGTCTCCACCGGTCGCCGGAGCCATCCAATCGCAGCAAGAGGCAAAAGGTCAATTTACAGTCTGTAGCACTTCCAGCAAATTAGAAGACATGCTTCGCAAACAAAGAAGCAACTTCAAGGCCTTTTCTCGTACCATAACAAGCATAGACGAAGACCTAACAGAAAAGTGGGAGTTCGAGGACGTTTTGAAGAACATAGAATCGCGTTGGAAAACCATAGACTCTCTTTACTGGGATATAGACAGTTTGCTTGGTGAAGACGACGAGGATTACATACGCTCATTCAACAGGTATGAGAAGGAGTACAACGATATCAAAAAAGCATTAAGTAAGAAAATGTGGTCCTCATCATACAAGATCAAGATAACTCCAACTATGGATATACCTACTTTCAAGGAGACTATCACAGGTGGGTATCATTCAAGGATCTATTTACCGAAGCGATCCACAGCAATGGATCAATATCAAGAGCACATAAAATGCAGTTCTTAAAGAACAAGGTCAAAGGGGAGGCTGAGAAACTCATCCAACATTTGAAAATTAGTTCTGAGAACTATCAAGTGTGTTGGGACATACTCAACCACCGATATAACAACATAAGGAAAATCTTCACGTCTCACATGCAGATACTCCTATCTCTGCTTACCATGCAACAGCAGTCCGCAGCATTAATATAGAATTATCGCAGCATTAATTAAGAATCCAGCAATTAAAGGAGAACGGAGCTGACGCCGAATTAGTTGAGAAAACTTCATCTTATGATGTCACACAGAACGTTCGGATCTGTGTGACCATCGTAATCGTCATAAGCGTATGTGTAGTATACGCTCACCACCAGCTGCGCACCATATCAGTAACCGTCACTGGAGACGAGCAGGCGCACACGGCCGCGCCCCCCGCCGCCGCCGCCGCCACCGTCGCCGCGCCGCCGACCACTGCATCGTCAGCAACATTCATTCAACCGCGATTCATTAATAAGGTGACGTCGCCTATCTGTCGTACTCTTTTGATTGAAATACATTGATATATTTAAGTCATTGACATGTAAATATTTAAGTATCACTCATCACATATTTGATTGTATTATTATCAGCATCTTCATCACCCTAGCATCTCTTCCTCTCCTCTCCCGGAAGATGTACGGTGCAACACCGCACATTTGCCACATCAGCTTTTTACGTGTACCGCTATAAATCGTAATCGTCATATTTCAGTTCGCAACAAGCACTCATCGCACGCGTTCTCATTAGCATTCCTATCATTACTTTTATTAGCAATAAATCAGTTATTATCAAGCAAATTTATAATAAATAGTCTGCCTAAATTAAACTAAATCTTGATAAACTTAATTACTTACACACTATGTTATAATATTAGCATATAAACATGTACATAATATTGTCGTTTGTCTCTCTAAGTTTTAATCAAGCGTCAGCTCGAAACACAGGTCTAACCTAGTTCGAGTAGGTAGTCGATAATTACTTGAGTTATAACGCAATCATAGATTTTGCTAATATTGCAAATATATGTATATTATGATTATGAGGCTTTATGTACACTATTGTTTTTATTAGTCATGTACTTATTATATAATGTAAAACTAAATATAAGACATTAGGCTAGTTATACCAATGGATTTAATTTAAGACGAATTGTAGTGTACGTACCTTTTGTATTTTTGTGAATAAATAAATTATTATTATTATTATTATTATTATTATTATAAATCATAACTATCATTTCATAGCATTCTAAGGTGTATGAAAACCCCATACAGTAATTTTTGACAAAATCAGTACTAATATGTTCATTTGATGGGCCGGCTAATAAAGTGTATATTTGACAAAGTTTTCACTTTATTCATT
This sequence comes from Euclidia mi, assembly GCA_944739405.2. Classification (NCBI taxonomy): domain Eukaryota; kingdom Metazoa; phylum Arthropoda; class Insecta; order Lepidoptera; family Erebidae; genus Euclidia; species Euclidia mi. The sequence continues at coordinate 118,950,984 of OX123182.2, forward strand.
CTTCATACTTGCTTTCACAATAAAGTATAAGTTACCGGATACGTTTGGCCATACATTTGCAGTTGGGTGCATGTTTGGATGATCAGCGTAATTGGAATATCATGCAACATATCATGGCAATCTATTGAAATCTCTACTAGGTTCTCGCTGCTTTATTATAGTCAATCTTATTATAAGAATTTGTTCGCACTATTTTTATTATTTTCGTGTCAGTATTTAACTGCACATGTCCAAGATTACGTTAGACTTGAAGTAAATATTTAATCACAAATCGTTGGTTTAACGAGTTGAGGTCACATCTTTTTAGTTAGAAAACTAAAATATAACACACTAAACAAGCGACAAAAACTTAAGTTAATTTAATCCGTTTAACTTAACTTAGGTTTAGAAGTCTAGAATTTACTAAGTAAAGTGCTTAAAAAGTATTTAAATTATGCAACTTTAATTAGTATGCCTGGCCAATAGTTTCTAACGCCAGCAGAAGTTTTTTCATTAAGACTACCGAGGCACTGAAAGACAAAGAAAATAAGCGCCTTAAGAATTTTAAGTGGCACACCACATCTTATATTCTGTTGGAGTACATCTTGATAGCTAGAGTTGGCAGATTTCAGTCTTTAATTTGGTATAAGTTCTTTGTATTGGGGATTTGTTTTGTGATCTTGAGGCTTATGTTTTTTTTTAGAAGTTATACACCCCTTTAATATAATTTGCACATTTGTATGCATGCTTGATTGATTTTGGGTTGGCTTGCATTTTTGCGTCGTTTGAGTACTGTAACTTAATTTTATAGCAGTTTTCCTCAGTCGAAACGATTATTTTACACAATTTTCGGTTAGGATGACAATGCTTGGTTAGATATAAAAACTTTATTATATATGAGCTACAAGTTTAATTAACAGGTCATAATTACGATTAATAAGACATTAAATGCATATTTATATACAACGGTATTTGCCGACGTTTCGACTTTCTTGCAACGGTCGTAGTCGTATATGGCGGATTTCTTATTTGTAGTGCATTCCCATTTTCTTGTCAATGAGAGCCAATGCTAAAAATTATTACTTTTTTTATTCCAATATCGCAGACTAGTATACTTTTGTGCACTCCCGTAACATGGATATCAAATAAAATAAAATTTAGTACCGCTAAGGTGCATCAAATATGTTTTTAATCGAAAAGTTGAACGAAAATGGTTGTACAATTTAAAATACAGTTTATAATATACACTATACTATAAATCTTTCACAATATACTACATACAATGAAATGAATGTTACGCTCCTAGCTACGTGTTCGTAGCTCGTAGACCCTCTACGCCATCAGCTGTACTCATATTTCATTGTCTACACGATACAATCGTAGTACGAAGTGTATCTATCAATCAGTACGGTAGACGGCAGACATACTTTAATGCAGCTTTTGATACGTGTTTGGGCTCTAAATCATATAGCTAAGGTTGTAATTTAGTATTGATCAGGCTACTAATTGTGACACGCATTAAAGAAACCACCAAGACTTTTATGCCGTAGGTAAAATGATTTTATTACTGGCTACGAAGGTATAGGTTTCGGTGTTATATTTGTCTGTATGTTTATTTGTTTGTGCGTATCTAGCACGCTATCTCTCGTCATAACTTGACAGAATAATATGAGGAAATTATTCTTCAGAATTTTATGAAGCGTTTTGATTGTGGTGTCACGTTTAATTCAAAATGGCGGAAGTCAGACGGTCAATACATCAAGTCCTATTTACTAAGCCCACTGCGGTGCCAAATAAAGCCAAGTATTTTTCCTACCATAAAAGGTGGGTGGTCACACGTCCGTGTGGTGACGTATTAAGAATACGGATTGTCACCACCGCATATCATCCCATGGGTGTCGTAAGAGCCGACTGAGGGAGCATATTATGCAGAGAACAGCACTGTAAGAGAAGGAAAACTTGATACAAACCCTATACCAACCCGTTTGGCCAGCGTGGTATAGTAGGCCAATTCCTCCTTTCAAAGGAGAGGCCTAGTCCAGCAGTGGACTGTTTAAGGCTGATGATGAAAAGGTGGGAAACGAACTTACGGCCCATATGCCCGGCCTTGTCAGAGACACCGCTGAGTTGTCGCCTACTTTGAGACGTAATTTCACTTTCTTCTTATTCTCGTATTTCACACACTGTACCATTGAAACTGTAACATAGTACTACACATTTTGTACAGTTCTCCTTATTTATAGCAGGATAACTGATACTGCGGTGGTACATAGCTAGACGGCCCCCGCAATAAGAGCCCTACCACCAGTACTCAAATTCACGCTATGATCACTATACAAACTTTGCAACCATGTAAAAGGGCTAGTAATCCATAAAAGACTCGCCCAGTCCTTTCCAGGTTATTATTCCGTTATTTATTCCTTTATTATCAAAATCTTTTCATAACTTTATAATATTTCTAGGAAGCGTGCCAATTAAAAACAATCAACGCTACGCCACGCCATACGAAATCGGGACAAGTGACGTATGTTCTTTGTCTCACGAACAATGCAAGCAATGTCTCCAAGTAAAGGATTAGCTTTGGATCTTTTGTCTCACACAAAGGTGAGATTTACAACAACTGTGGAGTTCGTAAGTCGGTCAATGTGTTGCCGCGTAACACTATTGCGTTCAGTGTTTATTTTGTTTTGTTTTCAAAATATTTCTTGTTCGTTTCAGAAAAGAAAGTTTGGTTGTCAGGTTTTAAGAAATTTGCTGAACATCAGGGCTTTTATTGTAGACTAGAGGACGCCAGCAGCTACGGCTGCATTTTTTTTAAATTTACCCGTTTTGGCCGATCCCGTGGGAATTTCGGGAAATCCCTTCTTAGTGCACTCCTACGGTCCCCAAGAAACATATGTATGCCAAATTTCAGCTTCCTGCGCCTAATAGTTTCGGGTGTAGCTTGTCTGTCAGTCAGTCAGTAACGCAAGGATTTTATATATTATGTAAAATTTGTTTTAGTTTTGCGATGTGATAAAATGTGTTACATTTTTAAATCCAATGTAAATAACCTTTTATATAGACTACAACAGAATAAAGTAACACATAAAACAACATTTTGTGTGATCCATAATAAGTGTACTAAAATACCCCACAGCATAGGGTTTAATTTTTTCAAGTCTGGCTTAAAATACAAAGAAAAGTCGTGTACAATGTAATCCACGGCTGAAATTAGGCAATTTTTGTCAATTTTATACCGTCTCTATATACATTGCTTTATTGATTGGACATGTGTAAGATTGCATCCTTCTAACTTCAGGCCGTTCGCAGTATAATAGTATCATCATTGTAATAAACCGTGGTACTAAAGTTGTTCCGGATCCATCTAAGCCGTTCAACATGCAGTCCTGACAGAATATTAGATTCTTAATCGAGTTTAGTGGCGTGCCATTGAAGAGTCTAAATCCAGCAGTAGACAACAGCACTGCGGGTGATGATGATGAGCGACCACTGTTTGACCTCTGTAAATAGCCACATTTTGGTTTTATTAGTAACCCCGTCATTTTCTTCCATGAATCGAAAATCTTGGTTCAACATTCGCTCGGGATAGCTAAAAAAAAGTAAAATTTATTTTTCCATACCTACACAATACATACCTACCATACGAAAATCAATATTGACAAAAATAATAAGACGAAACAGAAACAAAAAATACTAACGTAAATGTAAAAAGAAAACAGCACAGACTTTATTTTTATTTGCAAATATAATAAAAGAGAGTTTTAATAAATATTCATAAAATCTGCAACTAGTAACAAACTCTGTGTGATCTGGAATTTTATGATCCAAACAGAGAACATTCAAACTTAGCATCATATAGATTTTTATCCTGCGTGAATATTAAATCACAATACTACTAAACGGTATGACAGCGGCCTAAACCATATAAGACTATCTTATTAATTGAGACATTCCCTTCACTTACACGACTGTCAAGTATAGATAAATTAGATAACACTAAAATATTACATTCACCACATTGATATATGGCATACATACGTCTTCCAAACTAACAAGCGTAGCTGCCAAGTCGTGAAATAATAGGAGCGCTCTGAACTGAGACTAAGTTTAGTTCAGCACCTACTTAAATAGGAAAATTTATATTTGGGAAGCTTGGCATATAGAGAGGTCGACCGAGGCGTTTGGTTAGGTGGCCAATGCCTAGAGGAGTGAAAATATGTTTGTAATAGTTACTGCTCAGAAGGTAATTTCTCGTATTTTATCTGACATCGACACAGAATTTTGAAAAACATGAAATTAAATTGATTAAATAATCAGCTAGAACATATGGCTTAACGTGTTCTCCAGGGCATTGGGCACGCGATTTTTTTTTAATAGTAATAGGTGGCAAACGACCATACGGATCGCCTGATGTTAAGCAATTACCGCCGCCCTTGGACACAAGCAACACCACAGGAGTCACAAGTGCGTTGCCGCCCCTAGGGGTTAGGAAAAGGGATAGGATGAGGGAGAAGGAAAGGGGATAGGGCCTCCAGCACTCTCACTCACCGAACGAAACGCAACAGTTTAGGTACTGTTACTTAACGTCGATTTTCTGTGAGAGGGTAGTACTTCCCCGGTCGAGCCGGCCCACTCATGCTGAAATCAGCAAGGCTCTACTATCTCATTTTTCATCATTAACAAATAACAACGTACTTGACTTCAAAAAGTCATAAAATCGCACCGTAGCCGCGTAGGTTTCAACTCGATGCTCTCCGCGTAACAGTCTGATAGTTTCTTCAATGGTTTATCACAGTCTGACAATTTATTCGCCCTTCTTGCCATTTAGAAAAGAAGACCCAGTTTTGGTGCCACTCATAGAAAAAGACATTATCTTTAGTATATACTCACCACTAAAGAAATTACCATTACCGTTGGTAACAAAGCCATTTACGCCATAGAACTACTTAAAAATTAGGCAACTGGCGCTATTCCAACGGTGACCGCGCTCATATTAGGCTAAGTGCACACAGCTTGTTTAGCCCAAGTGCAGGTAATTTGTTTGCGCAGTGTATGCTGTGCTTAATATGTAATCCGGGGCTAGCTTTATTAGTGCCGGGTGTTATATGGGATAATGTTCGAGTTAGTGAACGGGTATCAGATATTAAGCGAATTATAGTTTGGTCAATGTGATCTGGATTTGCTTGGTGACGTAATAATGTCAACTATACGTAAGGCGTAGTGGTTTAGGCGGTTGCCTTGCCGTTTAGAACTGCGCCGAGTGTTGTGAGTTCGATACTCACACCAGACAACGTTTTTGGTGATTCATAGCAGGGGCCAGAAACCCGTTATGCTTGATGTTTAATACAAACTATTTTGCAAAGCTCTAATATTATACGTCTTAATTTCATCGTTTAGTTATTAACAAATAATTGTTCTTTTGGTGCCACTATTTATTTTAAATATAATAACTTATACCCTAGAAAGCTTGAGACGCCAAGAAAACTATACGCCAAATAATTTTATCTAAAAAACGGTAAATGCTAAAATAAATTCAATGCAACGTTTTACACACTGCAAAACTGCGCCGCACAATTACCTGCCTTATTTCAATAACCAAGAAAACTTCTAGTAGAAACTAGTATTAACTAACCGAAACGCCTCATCCCGGTCTGACACAGTTTTCTTAAGCCTTCTGAGCCTTCGGAGCTCCGGGTACAACCTTCTAAAGCCGGGTTCATTCGCTTTTACGATAGCTATCGCACCTTGCACGGCGGTGCATTTTATCCCCCAAAATACGGATGTCGTGTCTCTGTTGCGTTCCTAGATTGAACTGTTCTGTAGTGTTTTATTAGTTTACATAGATGTATACGTGTTTGGTTGTGCTCCGTCAGGCGTGGCTTTGATAAGATTCAATTTTGTGTTTTTAAGATGATGGGTAGACTGTATGTATTGTAATGTAACATTAATTATAATAATAAGAATAGAAATGTAGTAGATACTGACGATTTTAAAAGTTGAAGGACAAGTTATCCATCAACAATAACTTTATCTTATTGTAGCGAAACGAGATGTATTGAGTATTCGAAAATAATATATAAAGGCTGTTTGATGACAAAATGTAAAGACATCCACGTAAAATAAAAATCTGCCGTTACTGACTGACTGACAGACAACATACAGTAGAAAATAATGAGAGCAAGAAGTTAAAACTTGTCATATATATTTTTTGGATAGTGTAGTGGTAGGCTGGGTTTTAATTGTTATTATCGCTTGTCCCGTGCCTCGGAGAGCACGCTAAGCCGGCGGTCCCGGATGTCATGAAGATCTTTGACAATCGTTACAGGGCGTCAGTACCTTTTAATAAACTGACACTAATATAAACCATGGAATATCGCTATCTCTTCGGGTTGCGGAGGTCAGACAGACAGTCGCTCCGTGGAAAAGCTAATATTCAGCCAAATCCGGTTAGACTAGTAAGCGGACCCCAAATTGAAACTGTGATTACGCTAAGAGGATGATGATGAGGGGTAGGCTGGGTAGGGCCGAGCACTAAGAATTTTTTTGGAAATTCTCACCCTAAGGGGGTAAAGTAATCGCACATGGGTAGGACTCTGGGTGAAGTCTACTAATATATAAGTGTATAGCACTCATCTTTGATCCTAAACTTTCTTTATTTCTAGCAAAAAAAAACATAAAATTCGTTGGTTTAAAAATGTCATGCTTATCTTGGTTTACGTACGACTTATAGTTTGTGTACCTTGATATATAACTGCAGAGAACACAGGCTTGGTATCTCGCCAGGTCGCCAAAGACACGATATTCTCAATTGCTACGACATTTTCTTGATATTTAATCGTTACTGCAAATATTTCTTTATGCACAGGCTGTCAAAGAAGTTTTGTATTAGGAGTTAAACTGATATCAGTTTAAAAAAAATCTGGCGTCATATTTCGTTCCAAATGACGAAATAAATATATTTATTTATTGCTCTCATCACGAAAATTCATCGTCGTCCTAGCTTTATCCCGGTTGCATCCAAGACTTACACGCCTTGAAGCCCAGGGTCCGCTTACCGGTCCAACCAGATATGACAGAATATCAACTTTTCCACATAGCGACTGCCGTCTGACATCCGCAACCCAAAGGAATAGCTATATCTTAATATATATATTTCTTGTGTGCGTGTGTATGTAACTGAAATCCTCTTAAACGACTGGACCGATCTTGATGAAATTTTTTGTGTGTGTTCAAGGGAACCTGAGAATGGTTTAGATTCACAATTTAGTCCACAGAAAAATGTTTTTTTTTTCCTAATTTTTAATTTGTGTAGTAGTAGATTTCGGAATACTTCACATTGGAACCGACGGACTGCGCTGCTGTCGCAGTATCAAATCTTATATTAATAATTTCCTCAAGGAGTACATCGAAACCTTACCTGAATAATAAAACAATAAAAAATAAAAATTTCGAGTCGACAACAAAATTCGGATTGTCGAGTATTTTGTTAAATTCTAATGGTTCTGACAGACAAATCACAGTCGCCATATTGGCCACTCTCGCGAAACTTCACAGATACCGGAAAACATTTTGAGTACTACTAAGTCTTAGTACTAAGTAGTTTGTATGTGTAAATACTTTTTACAGTTATATAGTATCCACCCAATAAAGAAGATTTGTATCACCCTGAACATCGATGATATACTATAACTAGAGAACCCAAAATTTACGTGAGCGAAGCCGCGGTCAAAAGCTAGTCTATCTATATGTTTAGAGATATTCCATGGTTTAGCCCAGTATTATTTTATTTGAGGGTACTGAATTCCCGTAACGACTGTCAAAGATCTTCATGACATCTGAGACCGACGGTTTTACGTGCTATTATATACCAAGCACGGGGCAAGTGGTAATGAACAATTTAATACGCACATAATTTTGAAAAGTCAGCGGTGCGCGCCGTGGATTCGAACCCGATACTCTCTGCATGGTAGTCCGTTGGTGTCTCCACTAGGCTATCGCTGCCGTACTCTTATCGCAAAGTTTCCAAAGTAATATTGACACGAATGAAATGAAATCAGGGAGAGAAAAATGAAGTCAGGAGTACATATTAGTGAAACCAGGTGTGACTGTTCCCCAGTCCGATACTTAAGCTCATAGAAAGAAAGAAAGAAAAAGAAGACGGTTTTACCTATTGTTACACAAATGCGATTAAAGAAAAGAGCACTCAAAGTTAAGGTCGACTTAAAATCGAGTGAAAGGAAATTTACGGCTTACTCACTTAAAGGTAAAGGCATCCACGATATCCAATGGCGTCGAGTCCATGCATATTGTATACAACCTCAGTGGCATGCGCATAGCATGCGACCGTTTCGAGGAGAATTCAATAAAGCACACAATAGTAGTGTCAAGACGACCACTTCCCTACTTTTATCCATAAAACCAATATTCATAACACCAAGAGGCCATGAATGCAACCGGGATAACGCTTTATATATGATAACGATTTAGCTAGTTCATGAGAGTCTCTTTATACACACAATATTTAAATACCAGCAGACACAATCAAAATATTAATTTGGATCTTAATGAAATACTGAATATTCAAAAAAATTGAAAGCCGCCTTACTATATAATACTTTCATTCCACTATATTGAAGAAGTTTTATTCACAATCATTTTATGAGTAGGCGTATACTCTAGTGTATTTTTCTCCTCTATAGCGGTTCGAAGCATTCTCTAAACACGTCTGGCAAATTTAAAAATTAATTATTTTTGAAAAATGTTGTCAAGAAGTGCGTGTCCGGCTATAGACCAACATATGGTCTCAGCACCACTCGCCCCCTGAATTTCGACCCTTCGAATAAAATGTTCGAATCGCCCCTTTTTAGTGTACTAAATCGCCCCTTCGCAAGGGGCGAAGAGAGTTACAATTAAATAAAAATTATTTTGGTGTACTCATTCGACCCTCAAGGAATTTCTATAGGAATTAGCGCGAGCAATGTACAGTTGGCACGAAAAATGTAAGCAAGTATTTACATAGAAGAATTGGTTAAAATAGTTACTCAAATCATAATCTCATAATAATGTGCGCCATGTGCAAGCTTACTCTTGCCATCTGGTTCACCTGGTATAGCCAAAACAAAAGAGGTGTAATTTAGTGTCTATCTGACAATGGTCCACTAAACAAAGGGCAACCTAAAAAGGGTTGGCTAGTGTTGTGAATTATATAATTCTTTCTCTTTCTAACTCACCAGTGAGAAAGAGAAAATGGATATCCCATGTCACTACATGGGATATCTATTTTGCGTTAATTGCGAATTAGTCAACATCTTACCTTTGAATGTGAAACTGTACGTAAAAAGTGTTCCCTGGTTTTATTTTTTAATTGTGTCAGTGTCTGTTTGTTGGTTTTAACCAGGTAAGTTTCAATTAATTATATCTAATTAAATTGTTCTAATTTTATTGCATGTTTCGTACTTATTATTATATAGGTACCAGTAGGAATAAAATATGTCTTGTAACAATTTATTTGAATATACATAGTAGGTTATAGATAAACAACTATTTTATACGTAATTCATACATACATACATAGACTCACGCCTGTTTCCCGAAGGGGTAGGCAGAGGCATATTGAACGCCCACTTTTCGCCAGTGTTTTGATACGTAATTCATACCGAGAATTTTAGTAATACATTGAATCACCGTAACATCCATATCACAATTTACTGTTTATTTTACGTAGAACTACAACACATCTTGTTTTTATTGTAGCACGATGTCTGATGAAATAAGCAGTTCGAGTGCAGGTGTAACTTCTGGTATTTCATTCATTCGATCACAGAGAGGACGCAAAATGTTGCTGAGAGCTGGACATAGCTACCAAACAAAAGGATTAACAAGAATGGTTCTTCTAATTGGCACTGTATTAATAGACCTGCTCGCAAATCGACACTCACGATTTATGGTGAAACAGTTTTACATGAAACATATCATTCATGTGCTCATCAATTTTGCAAAAATAGAAGTAAAGAATATTATAGAAAAATGTAAACACAAAGCAGCAACTGATGCAACGCAATCTTAACACGACATTTACGACACTGAGGTAGTAAATTATAAAGAAAGAGGATTAGATCTAATCGAAAGGATCCCTGAAAATAAAAATATCAGACAGAGCCTTATAAATGCAAGGAAAAAGGCATATGGAATAACTAATATGCGAAGTCGCAACGCAACCGAGTTGGAAATACCGAAGAAATTTGAAACATTTTTACTGTGTGAGTATAATGACGGATCTGAACGACTAGTTGTATTTTCATCCGAGGAATGTAGTCGTCAACTTAAAGATTGCACGCATGTTTTCATGGATGGTACTTTTACATTTATTTTGGAGCCATTTTTACAATTATTTACTATCCATGGAGATTTAGGTAGTTCTCAATCAACCAACAATATTGTACCACTTGCATATGCCTTATTGTTAAATAAAAAAGAAGTGACATATAAAATACTTTTTCAAATGTTGAAATGTTGCATACCTGAGTGGAATCCAGATCAGATTAATGTCAATTTTGAAGCGGCGCTTATCAATGCTGTTAGAGAAACTTGTCCTCATTCAAAAATAATGGGATGTTTCTTTCATTTTGCCCAAGCCCTAAATAGGAAGGCCAAAGATTTAAATATTTTGAACAGGAGGCAAACTAGACATCATGTCAATTTATGCAAGGCACTAAGCTTAATTCCACAAGAAATGGTGGATGATGGGTGGCTTTACTTAATGGTGGACAGTCCAGATGATGCCGGGACCTCAACATTTAATAACTATTTTGTAGAGCAATGGTTAGAAAATAGGCTAATAAAAGGTATGTGGAATTTTTGCGATCAACAGCATCGCACAAACAATAAAATCGAAGACTGGCTGGCATTCCCGCTTGAACAGGAAGCTCAATGGCAAAAGTCGGCCTAATATTTTAAAGTTTACTGAAGTTTTATACCGCGAAAGCAAACTAGTGGAAGAACAAATCAAAAACATTAATGTAGTTAACACAAATAATAGAAGGTAAGAATTTATAGAAAGGGACCTAAGAATTAATTACAAAATTATTAAATGGAGAGATAGAGCTAAACTTGTGTTTAGAAAAACTATGTGCATATGTATGACTGCTGTAGTTATAAGGATTATTAATCTACCATACTGTGATTATTAAAATACATTATTATTAATGTTGTTGATTTTAACAAAGAACATATTTTTATACAACTTATTTTTATTTCTTACATTTTTTACCGTCATGTACAGAAAACTATGTGCATATTTATACTGTCATAGTTATAAGTGTTAATCTACCGTACTGTGATTATTAAAATAATTATAATGTTGTTTATTTTAACAAAGACCATAGTTTTATACATTTCTGTTTATTTCATACATTTTTTACTGTAATAAACAGAAAATCTTTGTGCATATTTATTCTATGTCTTAGTTATAAGGATTAATCTACCGTACTGTGATTTTTAAAATAGGTACCTAATTAAGTATAATTTTGTTGATTTTTAACAAAGAGACCATTTGTATACAAATTATTTCTAAGTTTATTTTATCATTTTTTTACTGCCATGCACATACAGAATTTTGTTGACAAAAACACCATTGTCTACGTTACATATTATTTATGTAAGAGGTTATATCAAATGATACTCATTATTGAAACTGTTATTGTTTTAGATCTCTGAAAATTTTGTATAATTTGTAGTATGTATACGTAATAACTAAGTGCACAAAGTGGCAAAAGCTTGACTGAGATCCTTGACTTATTGTAATTTTAACTTGTTAAGAAAGTAACGATCTCAATCTGTTGATCTATGTTTATTAAAAAGCATGCGTTATTTATAATTTTGTTTCTAACTGCTTATATTCTATATTAAATATTTTTGATTTCAAGCTGAGTTGTTTCATTTATCGTCCTTACTTTTATTTTCATTGTACCAACTGTATGTAATCGGTAATAGGTATGAGTCGATTAAAACATATCCTAAGTAAGTTTTAGGCGTCAAAAAGTGCTCACTAGCAGCTGAAATTTATGATATGGCCCAATCACGCCGCGGGTTATAAGATGGTGGATAGTTACATTGCCATCTCACTCTAACCTACGCAATCGCAGTTGACTCCTCTTTTTAACTTTTAAAATACATATCTAATAGCTCGTAGCAATCTCGCTCTAACCTATTTGATTTGGATTAGTTAGAGCGAGACGAATTATATGTATATATTTAGTTTACAGTATTAAATAATATATCCAGTAACTGAAATAAATATCACGGTACTAGTACTTTGTACATACTTCGTATCAATCTATCTCGTCGTTGCTGACTGTACTTTCAACGTAACAACAATCGGGGGCGATTTGATGTACCTAAAATACGAAGGGTCGATTTTGTACACTTAGGCAATTAGGGGCAAAATTCGAGGGGCGAGTGGTGCCGAGACCAACATATGGTCATCGGGTACCATAGCGACTTTGTGAAGGATTTATTCCCAATGATCAATAAACCGGCAGAAAAAATAAATTTAATTAATTTAATCACTTCCCACATGTACTTAAAATATATTACCTATGGCGTGTTTGGGATAATTAGAAACACTCTTGTTAAAATATACGACCATATTTTTAAGAAACGCATGTTAACTTTTACGCTGAAATACATCGACAATGTTGAGATTTTAAGATTTTGTGTAGCATCATACAATTTTTTATATTTTTTTATTTGATATTTAGCTTATGTGGGTTGATGCATTAAAGATCCAAAGTATAACTAAATTTTTTTCATTCCTTGGGTGTCATAAGTGGCAACTAAGGACAATTGGACACGATGGAGATTGTATCTTTGCAAAGAGACTGAAAACTCGACATCAAATCCTATACCAACCGATTTGGTCATCGTGTATAGTAGGCTTAATACTCCTACTGACTTACAATGTTACTGTAGCGCAAATAAGGAGAAACCTATACTGCAGTAGACTGCGAAAGGCTGTATGATAATTCGCACAATCCCGAACTGACATCCCTACTTAATATTATAAATTCGAAAGAGTGTATGTATGTATGTATGTTCTGTTATCACGCTAAAACGGCTGAACCGATTTTGTTGAAAGTTAATATATAGATAACTTAGACGTGTAATTTATTGAAATTATACGTAAAATAGCCATTAAATAATCTCAAGAATGAAATAAATTACTCTTCTTTGATATCAAGTACTGAAATTGTAAATATAATATAACGCTAGTCTTAGAATAGCGTTATATTAAGTTCTTATTTTGTAAAGTAATTGAGAATTATTTAAAGGAATGTTCGTCCCATTCATACGCAGCAAGAGTGTGGATCTTTGCTTTTATTAAAACACGTAGCAATTTAAGTTCAAGCATCTTGCTGTTGAGATAAAATAGCAGAACCCGATCCATAATGATATGAAATTATAAAAGTCTGTATATCTTCTACGCTTTAACGTCTTAAATCACTGAACCAATTTTGATGCAATTTTCCATGGCGCAAACATTGACTACTTTTTCAAAAATGTAAAACCTGATGTCTGAAAGGGGATGAAAGTATCAGTTGTGTGGCACACACTGAAAAAGTAAACTACAATCGTGTAAAACTAGATAATACGATTTCTAATAAATTTTGTGACGTCGCTGTGACGTCGCGATCACGCCTCCCACTCACCTCAGACGCCACACCGGGCTTCGCGCATCCTATAAATACGGAGGCGCTGGAAGCGCGGGCCCTCTCTTTCTGCATTCGGCTGGACAGCGGCGAGCAAAGCTAAGTGCACCAGCTACATCTTCCTGAACGACCACCGGAAGCGTATCTCCAACAGGACCCCTTACTATCGCCGAATCACGCGACCCTGGTTTTATAGAATTTTCTTAATAACGTTTAAATTAGAGTTTGCTAAAGGATGTATTAAATGCTTTAGCGAATAAAATCTATTTTTCATTGTAACAGCAATTAAGATTTTCATTTAACCACACCTAAGTAGGGATAACGTTACAATTTTCTAGTTTTACAAATAGTTCACTTTTTATTGATATACAACGCGAGCAAAACCGAAGGCAAAACCTAGCACAAAATAAAGTAAATTACATTTATTTTTCGCTTAACAGTTCTTTCATTCGGTTATTCACGGATAATTTCGTGCTAAGGTTTTCTGAAACGTTGCATTCATTTCAGTAGCAAATGTAAGTGGTACCAATTACGTTGATGCATTTTATCTTAAGTAAGCAATATGGCAGTGGTAATAAAACTAATGGAATAGTACATGAAATGTTTTTAGACGAGGGTTTACTGTAGTTTAACTGTTAATCAATTGAATCATTGAACTCGTCTGCCATTTTGTTTATTCGGAGTAATTCGCGTTATCATATTTAGTCAAATCATTCTGACATTTGTTTGTTTTATTTGTGAAATTATTGGATATAATTAGTAGCACGTTGAAGTTTGCTATTTTTTTATTATGTTTTGAATGCTTTTGTGGTCAGCAGCAGTGTTAATGACTGGATATGAGGTCTTGAGTTCGATTCCCAAGTAAAAAGTGATACTGCATATTTATTACGATATTATAATATAATATAATAATAATAATTTATTTATTTTCCGAAATTACAAAATGATAATGGTCTTATATTTAATTAAATTAGGTAAAAATTAGTATAGGGTGCCTGTACTAGGGTAAACCTGTGCTACAGGCATAAAGAGCACTCACAACTATCTACGTGACACTAAAAATAAATGTCTACGTACTTAACAATACTAGAAATACATGTTTTAAATACTTACTTACTATAAAACTTAAAGAATTCTTATATAAAACTATTACTTGTGGAATGACACACAGTTATGCTGCCTTATTTAATAACAGTCAGCAATTTCTCGGTCTGTTCATAATTCAATGTTTGTAAATACTGATTGATACGTAATTTAGCTCTAGCGTAATTCAGGTCATATATCGATGTTTCTTTGTTTATTTTATTATATATAAAAGTACCTAAAAATGCAAAGAATCTATTAGTAAATACAAACTTTGATTCAGAACTTAAAGTACAGACAATATCTTTCCGTCTTTTAGTGTTAGTAAGGTTGGGGTTATACGTAAGTGCAGTATGCTGTTTTAGTGCAGTATATAGTATAAAGAGTTGACGAACTGTTAGAACATCACAAGACTCATACAGTAGGCTCGTGGGAAAGCGGAAAGGTCGTCGAGTGGCTACTTTTAGGACTGCTCGTTGTGCTCGTTCAATAGTTAGCATCACTGATTTGCCAATACCGCCCCAAGAAGTTATACAATAAAGGATAATAGATTGACACAAGGCCTTGTAGATCTGTATAATGAGTCTATGATCTGCAATAAAGCGTAATTTTTTGAAGACAAATAATAATTTACGTACCCTTGCAGTTAAAGCAACAATATGTTGTTTCAAGGAAAGTGTTTCGTCTAGTATGACCCCTAAATATTTTATGGTAGTAGTGTTGTCAATCTCCGGACAGGTGCAAGAGTTGTTCGCAGTATTAGAACAGTTATGTGCATAAATATGTGTATGATATGAATGAGTTAATGGTTTTCGCATACAAAATTGAATAAATTTCGTCTTTTCAGTATTAAGAGTTAGAAGATTCTGTCCAAGCCAGTTATTTACTACATTAAACCCACGTTAAGCATACTCCTGGGCTTCCATATTGGATTTAGCGGAGAACAGAAGTGCAGTATCATCTGCATACGAAAATATGGTTCCTTGTTGAAGGTTTAAGTTGCAGAGGTCATTGATATACACTAGGAACAGAGTACCACCGAGAACACTTCCTTGTGGAATACCGTATTGCGGTAATTTCAAATCGGAGCTGATGATGTTGTCTATTTTGACACATTGGTACCTATCCTGTAAGTAGTCTTTGAATAGGTTTAACTGTGTTCCTCTTATTCCTAGTGCATCCACCTTCTTCAAAAGTAAAGGTACTGACACAGTGTCAAAGGCTTTCGCCAAGTCAAGGAAGATGCCAATGACATGTTTACTTTGCCCAAGTTCCTCTGATATATAATTGGTCAACTTGTGTACAGCGTCTGCTGTTGAAAGTTTAGGCCTAAAACCAAATTGATTGGGCGAGAACAGAGAGTTTTGTTCAAGAAACGAGATTAGTTGATTGTTGATAATTTTTTCCAGGACTTTGGAGATACACGGTAATAGTGAGATCGGTCGGTAGTTAGTTACAAGATCTTTTTTGCCAGATTTATGAATAGGAATCACTACCGCCTTTTTAAGACATTTGGGGAAAAGGCCATTAGAAAGGCAAATTCGAAATATATGAGTTAATGGAGGCACTAAAATATGCCTAAACGTTTTCAAAATATTAGTGCTGATATTATCCCACCCTGCCGCGGTGTTATTCTTTAATGATAGAATGATCCGTTCTACTTCACTTTCATCAGGCTCGAGAAGCACAAAAGATTTACCACTTTTAAGACAGGTCGCAATCGGTGTACTGTTGTTAATTTGTTCACTGCTAAATTGACCTTGGATTTTTTCAGCTAGTTGTTTACCGATATTGACAAAGAAGCTATTTACGTTATCAACAGAAGATAGCGGGGTGTTATGTGTTTGTAGTAAGCTCGTATCAGTTTTATGTTGGTTTGACATATAGGTAACAGATTTTACGATCTTCCAAAGTTGTTTGGTATTATTGCCAGCTTGATATATCTGTGATTTGTCATATTCTATCTTTATTATTTTTAATAGACTATTGCAAAAATTCCTGTATCTTTTATAAGATATTTGTAGCGACAAGTTATTGGAATCTTGCTTGGCTCTTTTATGCAATTTGTCACGATGTCGATTGCATCTGAGTAGGCCTGGGGTTATCCAAGGCTTAATGTTATTATTTTTATTACTCAAATAAATAAATTTCGTATTTCGCATAATAGCTTCTTGTACTTTATTAATAACATAAGACATAGATATGTCAACATTATCAGTATCGTAAATTGGTTTAAAATCAATATTATTTAAATCGCGATCTAGATTAGTCATGTTTAGTTTTGACCTTTGTAACGGGCGGGCATTATGCTTAGATTGCGTTAATTCAAGCGTAAACAAAACAGCACAGTGATCGGTTATTGATGAGTTGGTGACAAGTGTTAAACAAGGAAGCCTAGTTTTTACCATTACGTGATCTAAACATGACCCACTCTGATGCGTTGGGAAAGTGTGCGATGGTAGAATTCCGTGGTATGCACAAAGATTTAAATATTCTTGGGTCCCTGCATCATAATTTTCGCAATTTAGGTTTTTATTTAGGTCACCAGTAATAATTATGCTATCAAACGATGACAGAGTTTGTAGGATATTATCTAAGGAATCAAGAAACACATCTAAATTTTTGAATGAAGGAGATCTATAAATAGAGACAATGGCAATATTAGTTCCGATTTTAATAATGAGACAGTTGCATTCCTGGACATCTGGCTCTTCGACTGTAATATGCAAAGTTTGTTTTGTGT
The DNA here is from genome assembly GCA_944739405.2 of Euclidia mi. NCBI lineage: Eukaryota > Metazoa > Arthropoda > Insecta > Lepidoptera > Erebidae > Euclidia > Euclidia mi. The sequence goes on from OX123182.2 coordinate 118,968,498, forward strand.
ATACCACTATGCCATCGTTTTGGTTTAAATTTATCGCCGTCTTAAAACTATTGTATCCCGGTAATACCGGGGCATTGCTAATTCTATGTGACAGCCAACACTCCGTGAGAATTATTACATCACACTCGGCATTAAGTCTTTGTAAGAAAATGCTTAAACTATCTATGTTTTTATATATACTGCGAATGTTTTGAGTTAGTATCGTTAACGGGCTACTATAAGTGGATAGGTATTGTCTGCAATTCTCAGTATCGCAAATTTCCGAAAAATAAGTAAAGCTGTTATCTAGGTCCTTAATTAAGTGATTAGTCATAGTTTATTTTATAAACTATAGATAATAAAAAAAGTATAAAACTTACAAATTAGTTCTAATTGATAAATTAGTGGGCGGCGCTCTTAGGCGCCCTTATTGTAGTCTATTGAATTTATGTACCTCTGTTCTGCCATCTTTTTGCTGGACATTCCAGGTCTCCGGTTTTATGGTTGCTCGGTTTTTTGTACCGCAAGCATGATGCACATTTCGGCGGCTCGTTTGTCTTGGTACAGTCTTTCGTCTCATGACCTAATTCTCCACAATGTCCACACGTAGATATGGTCTCCCGACAGGTCTTCGCCGCATGTCCATATTGATGACATTTGAAGCATCTGGTCACGAGCGTGAAGTCATAAGCTCTGCAGGCAATCCAGCTGATGTATATTCTGTCCTTATTAATGAGTACATTCCGGATGATAGCGGGTACTTCCAAAATAAAATTGCATCTTTGCGCATCTTTTTTGCCGGATTTATGGCTTAATTTGATTGAGGACAAAAATGATTCTCGTGTCATACTTGGTATCTTTTTTTCGGCTATATTCTGTGCATAGAGACAGTCATAGACATCTTGGTCACGAACAGCGGCAGGTACGCCTACGAGTATTATTCTCGGTCTTCTTTTATGGGGCTCCTCCACCTTCAGGCCAGAGCTGTTCAGTTCTGTAGACTTCCTGAGTTTTTCAATGTCATCCTTCGAATCTGTGCTAATGATGACACCTCCGTCCCTGGTCTTACGCAATCCCCTTACGTGCAGCTTCATCTGCTCAGGACAAATTATTTTCTGCACAAGTGATTTCGTATGGTCACTAGTTTTTGTTTTATCACTAGGATAGATTGCGATCGAGCTAAGGTTTGAAGGGCGTAGCAGGCTGGTTTTGTTAGTTTTGACCATATCAGCGAAGGACACTGGTTGGGCGAGTGGTTTCTTGGAGCTTTCCTGGATGGAATTTTTCAAGTCAGTAAGGCATCCAGCAAGGTCTTCCTTTTCTCTAAGAGCTTCCAGTGATGTTTTAATCACGACAGCCCTTTGCTTCAAAGTTGTATAATTGACAGCCATTTGAAAAGCTCCGGTTAAGACCCGTCGTGCAAGAGCATTGATGTTGAGTTTCTGTTCCGAGTTGAGTTTGCCATCTGCATGTAAGTATTATAATTTCATATAATATTTTGTAATTGACTGCCTCGTTGGTCTCGCGGCATAAATGTGCGCGTGGGATTGGGAGGTCTCGGGTTCGATACCCGGGTCGGGCAAAGTGTTATTGGGTTTTTCCGTTAGGAAATTCTCAGTAGCAGCACGTAGTCTGGTAATGTGCCCGGTACGGCAATGGGCTCGCCCCCTATTACGTGGGACCCAAAAATTCATGGCGAAATGTGGAAGTAATACCTACACCTCTGCCTACCCCTTCGGGGATACAGGCGTGAGCCTATAAAAAAAAATCTAACTAACCCGCTTATGTATTCAGAAAACAAAATAGTTTTTGTACCTTACTTAGGTTTGCCATCGCAATAAGAACTCGTCTTTCAAACAATTAAATTGAATTTTCAAGAAAGTCCTTAAAAACCTGTATAATTTTACCAAAAATACACGAACTCACGACGCAGTCTGTTGTGATACGACCCACTCATGCTGGGCGTAACAAAACACACAAGGGCTCAAGAATAAATGAGTACAAGGAAGATCGATCTAATCTGTCGAAGGATATATGAGTGCTGCATATAAAGCCCTTGCTTTCCTTATGAGGTAGTTACCCACGCTATTTTTAGTCGCGATGGAAGAAAAGGCGGAAAACATGGGACAGAATTCGAAATATTTGACACGTCTGCACATTTATAGCAAAACAATTGAAATCAAACTATGGTCAACGGATTCTGTTGTGATATATTGGTTTAGTTTTGTATAAGATATTATTATAGATATATATATATTGTTCAATAATAAACCAGTGGCCGATGAAATTATCTTTAATACTGTGATTCTCTGTCTACGTTCATAACACATACCGAAAAATAAAAACCATTCCAAGACATTCAAATCATATTCAAACAATCAAATATAGAATCCTAGTGAAGCCCAACAGTATAAACTTCACTGACTAAACTAGTGATGTACAGGAAAACAGTGCTGCCATACATAAGTGATTATTCCTAACACCCTCCCTAAATCACTACATGTTAACTTACAATCAGTTCTTAAATTAACTAACATAGGCTTAGGTAAACACTTGGTTATGCAGATATCTGCACGCTGGTTCCCTGTAGCAATGAACATAATATTTATCTTATACAACTTAATTATATCTCTTACATACTTCAATTTTATGTCTAAATGTTTCAGTCTAGCACAATTATTATCATTCAATGTAGTCTTAATTGCAGACTGATTATCCTCGAAGATAGACATGTTAATAGTTTTACAATCCAAAACTTCTTTAGTTATATTATACAGTACAATTAAATCTTGAACAGCCTTAGCTAGTGACAAGATCTCTGCCTCATTAGAGGACAGTGCAATGGAACCTTGCTTGCCGGAACCATTAAAGACAATCGTTAAAGAAAATTAAATAACCAGAAATAGACTTTCTATCCTTTACATTAGATCCCCAATCTGCATCTACATAAACATTTAAGTTAACCTCATCAGTAACAGATCTCTGAAATATTAATTTAAGTTCAGATGTTCCCTTTAGAAAGCGAAGAATTCTCTTTAGTCCAAGCCAAGCAGCAACAGTTGGTCGCTCCTGGACTTGACTAAGACAGTTAACAGAATACAAGATATCAGGACGAGTAGTCATTGACAAATACAATATTGCACCTACTAGCTCACGGTAAGGACCATGAAATTCTTCACCATCAACAAAATCTGATGCAGTAGACTTAGGAACTAAAGGAGTGTCACATGATTTACATTCTGTCATTCTATATCTAGCTAATACTTTATCAATATATGCCTTCTGACTTAAACAAAGTTTATCATTAACATGTTCTAGTTTTATTCCAAGAAACTCATCAGCAATACCAGCTTTAGACATTTCAAATTCTTTTCTAAGTAACTGAATAACAATATGAACTTCAACCTCATTTGAACCTGATACAATTAAATCATCGACATACAGAACTATAAATATCTCATTGTTATTATTATTAGACCTCCTTACAAACACACATGACTCAAGTTTTAGTTGCTGAAAATTCAATTTAAGTATAAAATCAGTGAACCTCTTAAACCACTGCCTAGGTGCCTGTTTAAGTCCATACAAACTTTTGAGTAATTTACATACACGACCAGAACCATCATCATAACCTTTAGGTTGATCCATAAAAATTGTTTCATCTAAATAACCATTTAGAAATGCAGTTTTAACATCCAATACATACATTTTTAAATTCTTTTGAAGAAAAATAGCTAACATTAATCTCAAATATGACATGCCTATAACTGGCGCATATGTTTCAAAATAGTTAACACCTCATCTCTGCTCTATACCACGAGCAACTAACCTAGCCTTATGTATATTATTTCTTTTTATACATAATACCCATTTACAGGTCATTGACCTTTCACCTTCAGGTAGTTCAATCAGCTCCCAAACTTTATTCTTATTTAAGGACTCAATCTCTTGATCCATGGCCTGTTTCCATAAAACTTGCTCATTTGCAGGCAATTCCTGTACTTCTTCATATGAAATGGAATCAAAAGTTTCTACAGTTGCTTCATAGACATAATGATTCTTAAACTGGCTGGCAACTTCACCTGCCTCTTAGGTCTAGATCTGGAAATCTCCTCTTCATCTTCTGTGCAGTCCAAGAATTCATCTGGACCTCCATCAGCTATCTCTGGTTCAGCTGCCTCAGGAACCACACCAGGCTCAGGAACTAAGTAAGTAAGTAAGTAAGTAAGTAAGTAAGTAATTCTTTATTGTACACCACAAAAATGCAAATACAAGGAAAAAAACAAATTTTAACAATAGATGCACAATTGGCGGCCTTATCGCAAACAGCAATTTCTTCCAGGCAACCAGTCTATGATGGACATAACCGTAGAAGAATACAAGGTAATTTGATAGTGTAGTGACAGATGAAACATAACATTTGTTTTAACATATACATATATACAAATAAAATACAATAAATACATATACTTATAATACATATTCATATAATACATATCCATATAACATATATATTATATATTTCAATATATATAAATATAATCACATATAATCATATAGGGAGTTGAGGGATAATGACGCAATTACATTGACAAATAGTGTTGCTTCAATGCATTTTTGAAAATGTTTAGTGTTCTTGCTCGTCTAATTTCAACTGGCAGCGCATTCCACAAACGCACAGCCTGAACAGAGAATGATTTATCATAGAAGTTTGTGGAATGCGGTGGCATCTGCAATCTCAGATCCTCTGACGACCTCAGGCACTTTGAATGTGTGTCATGAAGGAACTTAAAATGTTCTTTGAGATACATGGGTGTGTTAGGATTGAACAATACATTGTATAGTAAGATTAGAATATGAGTATTCCTGCGAAGACGAATCGGGAGCTACTTGAGTCTGCTACGAAATTCAGATACATGATTATATTTGCGTAAACCAAATATAAATCTTATATAAAAGTTTTGGAGACGCTCAAGTTTATCAAGTTGCTCCTCATTAAGGTCAAGATAGCTGACATCGGCATAATCGAGTATTGGAAGAAGCAAAGATTGTGCAAGCGCAGTTTTGGTGGATATGGGAAGAAAGTTCCGCAGCCTACGTAATGAACCTGCTGATGCAAATACTTTACGGCTTGTCTCCTGCATCTGGCGGCCCCAGGATAAAGTTCTATCCAGATAAATCCCCAGATTTTTTACATTATCTGCAACTGGCAAAATGTTGCCATTGAACAGAATCTGAGGCAGTAGTGACCAATTGATCTTAGAGATCATCCTGGAACTGCCAATCAGAATGATCTGAGTTTTGGTTGGATTAACCTTAAGTCCATAATTTTTACTCCACTCACAGATTTGCGCCAAGTCCGTATTAATAGTAGAAAACGCATTAGAGATCGATTCTAATGGTGCCTGTGGGTATATTTGCAGGTCATCTGCGTAAAGGTGGTAGGACGAAATTAAATGTTTGGAGATAGAATTTATGAAAACTGTGAAAAGTAATGGAGAGAGAACGCCACCTTGTGGTACACCGACAGTCGCATTACACCATGAAGAGTATGATTCTTCAACGCGTATACGCTGACGGCGTCCAAACAAGTAACTACGAAACCAGTCAATTACCGTTGGAGATATGTTAATAGAGCGGAGTATGCCAAGCAGGATGTGGAAATCCACGGTGTTAAAAGCACTACATCAGGATCAGGAACTACTTCTTCTCTTATCCTATTATCAACAGAGTCTGAAACACAGGTCCTCTTCTCTTCATTAAATACTACATTATGTGAAACAGTAATTTTATTAGTTCTTAAATCCAGCAAGCGATAGCCCATATTGGAATATCCTACGAAAATCATCTTCTTAGACTTGGGATCCAGCTTTTTCTTCAAGTTATCTGGTACTCTCATATAGGCGTCACATCCGAAAACCTTGATGTTATTCAAATCTGGTACCTTTCCGAATTTAAGCTCGAAAGGAGTCCTACCCACTGTCTGGTTCGGAATCCGGTTCTTCAGATAAGCAGCAGTCTGCACCGCATAGCCCCAAAAACTCTTCGGTAAGTTTGCATCAAAGATAAGAGCTCTTGCCTTCTCCAACAGATATCTGTTTGCTCTCTCCGCAACACCGTTCAACGGAGGACTGTATGGCGGGGCAGGATCTAGCTGAATATTCTTTGACTTACAATAACGTGCAAGCTCACCTGATACATATTCCTTGGCATTGTCACACCTTATTTTGTAAATTTCTGGATTCTGCTTGTGAAACTGCTTCAATATATCAACTATATCACTCTTATTTTTCAAAAGATGAACTTCACAAAATCTTGAATGATCATCTATTATGTTAACAAAATACTTCTCGTTGCTACTGGTAAGTGGATCTATTGGTCCACAAATATCTGTGTGTATCATCCTCATGGGTTTATCTTCCCTATCTCTTGGACCTCTACCCATAGGCGTATTAGTTTGCTTGGCAGTTACACATTCTTCACAAAAACTTAAGGAATCTGATACTGGCAACCTTAATTCCTTCATAACATTGTTGCTAGAATGTCCCATTCGCCTGTGCCATAATTTAGCATCTTGTTCAACATAGTAAGTTGCAGCTGATGTTATAGGATCAAACTGACTTATGTACTGACCTTTCTCGTTCAATCTGGCTATAACAAATTTCACTTTATTCTTTTCGACCATTGCCACATTATTTGTAAATATAACACTGTAACCAGCTTTCTGTATATTTTTCACTGATATTAACTCACCATTTAACTCTGGAATAAACAGTACTTCTGTGAGAATTATCTCTCTTCCATTTAACATGCCAACAATTGTTCCAATACCGTTGACTTCCAAAACTTCTACTTTAGACGCACATGTCACTGTACCTTTGTGGGGTCTCATGTCCTTAAACCATTCTTGTTTGCTGCGCATATGTGTGGATGCACCCGAGTCCAACATGAAGCGTTTACTCGTTTCATTTACCATGAAGGTAACAGCAGCAGACTCACTGTGATTAGATATATTCATATGTTCATATTTATTTATTCATGAACAATTTTACAATCGTATTTGAATATTATATAGGTACATATAACATAATTAACTAGTAATAATAAAAATAACAATAAAAAAAAATCAATCAAAATGAGAAGCAAACAAAGAAACTTCATAAAATATTAAATAAAATTCATTGTGGAAAATCATTAGAAATGTCATAAAAATTATAATTTAAAACATACACATAATTACACATTGCAAGATCAGGTAATCTATTGTTTCGTCTTAAATTGGTCTACAGAATAGAAGCACCCTTCCAGCAAAAGCTTTTTTAGTCTTCTTTGGAAAATATTCGGACTATCAATAATTTTCAGTTCAGCCGGTAGGGAGTTATATAATTTAACTGCTTGATACCGAGAGTCGTGCATCGTGATATTTAATTTTGGACATAGTTGGGTCTCCATATCTTTCCTTCTTGTGTTCAATCTTAGCGTTCTCTGTTCTGGCGTCTCATACTTGAAGGGATGCCGAATAACGTCCATAAGAACAACTAAAATGTAAAGGCTAGGAACAGTTAAAATTTTTAGGCTCTGAAAGTGATCTCTACACGATTCCCAAGGAGGTATTCGTACCATAGTTCGAATGGCACGTTTTTGGATTACAAATGCTCTATTAATATTATAATCGTCACTGTTGCCCCAAAATTTGATACTATATCTTAATTTTGACTCAACCAACGCGTAATACACAGTTTTAAGTTGCTCAAGATTCACCTCATCTCTTAAGCTTCTTAGGGCATAGCAGGCTGAACTGATCGAACTCTCAATTGATTCTAGTTCAAATTTCCAGTTTAGGAACTGATCAATATGTACTCCCAGAAATACTACACTATCAACTATTTCTACCTTCAGTCCGTTACTTCGAATGTCAATACTCTCTTTTTTGCGTGCAGTCGTTCGAAATAATACAGCGTTAGTCTTGCTGATATTTAATTTTAAATTGTTGGCATGGAACCATTCATTAAAGGCCAAGAGTGCATTATTAATTTTTATTTGAAGTTCCTGCGAACAAGTAGCTGGTATTATTGCGTTTGTATCGTCTGCATAAATAATTAATTTAATGTCTGGAATTGTATTAGTGATAAAATTAATGAGATCATTTAAAAAAATTATAAAAAAAATTGGTCCTAATATGGAGCCCTGCGGAACTCCACGTGTTATATTGAACAACTTAGATTTAGTCACAACTTCTTGCCCGTCAACAATATTCTTAATTTCTACAAATTGCTTTCTATTGCCTAAATACGACTTAATTAGGCTCAAAACATTACCTCTAACTCCATAATATTCTAATTTAGCAAGTAGGATGTCATGATCAATTGTGTCAAATGCAGACGATAGGTCTAAGAATAGACCCGCTACTTTCATTTTTCGGTTTAAATCACCTAAGACCTCATGTACTAATTGATCAACTGCATCCACAGTACCCCGACACCTTTGATAACCGAATTGACGTTCGTTCAGAATCTTGTTTAAGTTTAGATGTGACACTATCCTATCCTTTAATAGTTTTTCGTATATTTTAGATAGAATAGGCAACAACGAAATGGGCCTGTAGTTTTTATGATCAGTCCTCTTACCTTTTTTGTAGATAGGGATAACTCTAGCAATCTTTAATTGGTCTGGAAAGATACCCTCACTGATACAGTTATTAAAAAAGTCTGTGAGTGGTTTAGCAAGAAGATCAATATTTTCTTTTATTACTGTGATTGGAATTCCATCGTAACCATAAGATTTTTTTGTCTCCATCCTATTTATAATAAATTTAATTTCATTTATGTTTGTATGTCTCATTTCCATGTCAGTTTCAACTCTATTTGAGTGTTCAGTCAGGAATGTCATTGCTAAGGATTTATTTGTATTTAAATTAATGTCAAACGTACTATAATCGAAATGTTTCGCAAAAATGTCAGCTATTTCCTGGTTGTCACTAATAATTTTATCATTAATTTTAAGTAAATAGTTATCTTTATTCCTAACATTACTCTTATTCCTATGTCTATTAACAGTATTCCAAATCTGTTTTGTCCTGTTTTTTGCTTTCTCTAATTCCTTTTTAACGGCATTTTTTTTCAATATTACGATAACTTTTTTGTACAGTTTTATGTATGTGTTTCGGTATGCAACTATTGATTCATGACTCGAAGTTTTGTCCATTGAGTTAAGAAATCTTTTCATTTTACTAGACGTCCTGATTCCCTTTGAAATCCAGCTAATTTTATTAAGGGTGCTCGTTTTAACTTTAATATTTTTCTTTTTAAAAGAGGATTTAAATTGTTTATGAAATTCGTTTATAAAACCATTTACATAGCAATTCGATAGAATTCCCTCTTGTAATCTTTGCCTGAAAGAAGACTTGTTCCTCTCCGAGAAGATTCTGCGTTTCGACATATACAATTCAGTGTCCTTTTTAGAAATATTGGTTTTAAAAATTAAACTGCAAAAAATACCCGCATGACCATCTCCAAGACCGTTATGGTCTACTTTTATGCTATCTATGTTTTCTTCAGGCAAATTAGTCAGGATGTTGTCGATGCATGACTCCAAATTGTTACGTGAAAAGGTTGCTGAGTTAACTAAAATTTTGAAATTATAGCATTTTAGAAGAGACAGGAAATCACTTTGATGTTTACTTTGTTTTAGAACATTGACATTAAAATCTCCCAATATCACACAGCTCTTGTTGAAAAAGTGCTCCAACAAAGTTTCCAGTCTGGTCATAAAATCACCAAAATTTTTGTCTTCCGGAATTCTATATAAGCAACAAATATTCAGATTACATTTGGTATCCTTAACTCCACAGATTTCAAAATGATCTAATTTATACATTTTTTTACATATTTTTAATTCTTCGATATTATGATTTGTTTGCGACAAGATTAAGGAACCCCCGACTTCGACTTCGACTTGACACGACAGTCCTTCTTAAAATGGCCAGGACGTCCACAGTTAAAGCATGTTAACTTTCTGCCACAATATTTTGAAATATGACCCCTTTGTTTACATTTATGACATGTCACATTTTGATATTTCTCTGCATTAAATGCTACATTTGTCTTTGCATTTTCAGACCTCTTTTCACTTGTACCACCTTTCAATGCCTCCGCATTCAATAATCTTTGAATCACAAAGTCAGATGTCAAAGTTATATCTGGTTGGTTTTCAATTGTTGCCCTTACAATATCATATTCTGGTGGTAATGACATCAATATATAAATAACAATATCCATGTCTTTTACAGTCGTACCTGAAGCTCGTAACTCATTTATCATACCCAGCATCTCGTTTATATGATCTTGCATGCTGCAATCACGACGCTTTTTCATGCTCGTGAGTTTCTTTCGCACTAGTATCTGACTCACAGCACTAGACTTCCCATATTTGTCTTTCAAAGCCGCCCATATTTTGAATGCCGAAGTCTCATCTACCATCGCCGCCAATATAGAGTCATCAATCATGGTTAACAATAAAGCATAAGCTTTCTTTTTGTTAGCATCATCAGATTTTTCATTTGTTAGAAACTGATCCATGTCCTTGGCTGCGAAAATAGCCTCCACCCGACGCTTCCACAACAGATAGTTCACCCCTCTGAATGGTTCGACAAGATATTTTATACCTTCATCTCCTCGTGCTGCCATTTTTCTAGCCAGCCACGAGACGACACGACACAGTCCAAACCACCCAAGTAGAAAATCTTTGTCAATACGTCTGCTTCCAACACTTCTTTATAATCTTCAGGCTTCAGGCTTCACTACGATTTATCGGAACCACGCTCTGCTGTTCAATAATAAACCAGTGGCCGATGAAATTATCTTTAATACTGTGATTCTCTGTCTACGTTCATAACACATACCGAAAAACAAAAACCATTCCAAAACATTCAAACCATATTCAAACAATCAAATATATTCTATATTTGATGTGAAGCCCAACAGTATAAACTTCACTGACTAAACTAGTGCAGTACATGTAGTGCATGTACAGGGAAACAGTGCTGCCATACATAAGTGATTATTCCTAACATATATAGCGCTGAAGAGTTTGTTTGTTTGGTTGATCGGACCAGTAGTTCCTGAGATAAGCGCGAGTGAACGCGCTAATCTCAGGAACTACTGGTTCGATTTGAAAAATTATTTCAGTGCCCAGTAGCCCATTTATCGAGGATGGCTATAGGATATATAATATCACGCTATGAGCGACGGGAGCAGAGCAGTAGCCTTAAATAACGCGGGTGTAGCCGCCGGCATCCGCTAATTATAGATATTTTAATTAAAATTGGTTTAAAGAGTCTTGATTTTAAGATATGCGATGCGAAACAATTTCCAGTGAGACATGCTTTAAGACAAAACGTATTGAAAGAAAAATAGTTTCGGTATATGGGTGGAATACGATTAAAGGTCATATTTAATATTTGAATTAAAAACTTCAAAATATGTTTGTGGTGACCTAACTCGTCTAATATACTTTTGATTAAATTCGTTACGGGTTTCAAGACAGTTTGACTTTCTCCGAGACTTCGCGAGTGTTCTCCCTCCACACTCACAGTTCTCTGGTAACTATTACTGAATCTGGTATCACAGATAACACAACTTCTTTAATTTAAATTTATTGGAAGAAGGTTAGTTATTATGATTAGCCTTGTTTTTAGTATTCTTATTTCATACCTAAATAATATTATATTATTATTTAGGTATATTTGCTTATTCCTTCTATGAAACCAATATTTATAAAAGACCATGCTTTTTAAATAATGTCAACAAATCTCTCAATTGGCTAGTAATCCATATAGAACTGTTTCTAATAAGCGTCATCATCATCAGACTGCCGTAGTCCACTTCTGGATATGGGCCTCTCCAATGGCACGCCACTGAGCCCGATTTTCGGCTTTTCGTGTAATAAGCATTATAGAGTATATTTTTATCATAGTATTCAATATTTGAATCAATAGTTGCATCATGATAGAATTCTATTTACAGAAACGTGGCGTCATTAGCACTGCCAATCAAACCAATTTTGAACACACGGCGCCGATTTAAAATTATATTTGAAGCTGTTAGATTTTAAAAATACATTTTCAGTTAGATCAGAGCCTGTATTTTTTTGGGGTTAAATATAATGACCACCATAAAATGATTTGATGCCCTTAGTTCTTCAACCAAAAATATATACTTAACACCAGAAAAATAAAGTCTAAAATTGCAATAGTACTAGCTATTTTAGGCACTTCAAATTATATTCGAATACCAAATGTAGAAAACGATCACCAAATAAATAGGTTATGTTAGGTTAATTAAAAAATAGGAGTCAACTTAGTTTATTAAAAAAGGTGGTGTAACCAAATCCAATTAATTTGGATTAAAATGCTGGTTTAATTTTGGTGATCATTTACTACTTTTGGGTTAACAATGATTTATTTGGAGTCATTTTGCTTAAATAGGATAGCGAAATGTTAAAACTTTGGTTATCATCTTACATTAAAATGCGGTTTTCATTTTGGTGATCATTTAGTATTTTTGTCTGTTATATGTTACTATATCTGGTGGTAAGTGAAACATAAGCCAGTTTTTATGGCAGCAAGTCAGGTATTATCTATAAATTGCATCTAATAATGTAAAGCAGCGTTTTTTATATCCTATATTATATGAATAGTGTTACTGTGCATAATGTTTGTATAGTGTTAATGTAATTGGCTTATGAAACAGTGTTAACATAAATAAATAAATCTGTACGAATGTCTATGATAGATAGATAATTTATTTATTATGCAAATTATGGTACAAATTCGGTGTAAATGACTTAAATGTCAATGGATACAGGATCAATAAATATTTCGAGTGCTGTAAACTTTATCTCCTAGGATTCCCCAACGAATTTATTTTGATCTTTTCCTTTTTTAGTTCGCTTTTGTGATATTTTTCAAATAATTATACAAATTGGCAAAAGATGTATCGAACTAAAGACCTAAAATATTAAAATTACTACTAAAAACAATCTACTAGCTAAAAATTATAAAACGCGTCTTCTACATAACAAATTAAACTTTTCTTCGCAATATTTCACCAACATAATAACAATAAATAAAGTAAAATACCGGCGGCCAAAAGTCAACAGTCTAAGCAGGTAATTAATTAAACAGTATTTTTTATAAAATACTTTAAAAAACTAAGAGTAATTATTAAGTTGAATCGGCTGAGCAAATTTACATAGGACTGTAATTAACGAAGAGTACTCGGGACCTCTGAGTTGTCGATCTACGTGTTTGGTGCAAGTGAAGCGAATTTGTGCATTAGGTAAGCAAAGGTGTGCAAGGTATTAAAATGCACAAACAAAATAATTTTATTATATTAAAAATAAACAATTAAATATATAAAAATAAATAGTTACTTACTCTACCAATTATAATTTCTATAGTAATATAGAGTGTACTTTGACTTAATTATATCTAAATATATTTAAATACATAGAATATATTCCTCTCTACTATTCTAAGACCCATTTATTAATTTTAGAAAACAATCTATTGAATGTTATTTATGAACAAATGATTCTATTATAAACTATGCTGTGCCCAACAGGGTCCATAATTGTATCTAGCTTAAGAATTTATGTACCTTCCACCTGTAAACACATTATGGAAAAGCAATAAAGTATTGAAGTATTGAAGTATTGAAAAAATATTGTCCTCAGACGCAACAAAAATCGTCAGGACTTTTTTTATTTATTTAGATGCACAAAACACATTACAATCATTTTACAAAAAATACATATTAAACTTGATGTTTCTGTTCTGGATTGCAACGTAACAACATTGCATACATCAAAATCAAAGTTACTAATAATACAGGGGCTCAATTATAGAAAATAGAACAAAGAATCGAAGCTTAATTGGACGCTACATACATTTTTAATATTATGCATACAGATATCAGACTAGCATTAGATGCCTCTGATATCTCCGATGTCTGAAACATCCAAGCTCAATCTCCTTACTATGGAAGATGTCTTTAACTAGGATTACTATCATCATAAAATTGCTGATTTTTAATCAGCAATTTTACTAATAATAGCAAGATTGCTGATTAACGTACGACAGCTGTTTGTGATTACGAGTAGGTGAAACGCTTTGTGTTCTTTGATGTTATTTGACGTTAAATCTAATTAAGATATTTAAAAAATATATGTAAAATACCTATTTTTATGAAAGAATCTTCCAAATGTTTCTCCATAATTGCTAAAATCTGTTCTTTGTGAAAACCAATATCTTCAATTTAAAAAATAAGGCTCTTTTAGTTTTATTCATCAAAATAAATTATTATTCGAGACATATTGCTAAAACAATGAATGGTACTAATATATACTTACAAGACTCAAAATCAGTTATCTTGGAGGGGACTGTTTCTCGTGATTGCAGATCTTAACTTTGGTGAAACTTGTATTGCGACAAGATTGTTATTACATCGACTCTATTAGCAATTGTTATGTGACGAAATGATCGCGAAATATCGGTGTCCTTTTCTCTCGCACACGATAAAGTAGGAAGCTGCTATTGCCAAGTAATTTGTATTTGATTTACATAAATCAAAAGCAATTGGTGAGAAGATTTGTTTGTTGGTCGAAACAACTTTGGTCAACAATGTATAAATTGATTCATGTTCTTTATGGCCCACAGCTACGCCCACGCATTTTTTTTTATTTAACTGTTTCTGCCCAATCCCGTGGGAATTTCAGGAAATCTCTTCTTAGTGCATATAATGACAGAAGAAGAAGACAGATTATAGGATGTTTTGTATCACAGACAGTATTTTATTATTTAACAGTTTCTGCACGATCCCATGGAAAATCTTTTTAGTGCACCTTCACACCCTTTTTATCACGTTTTGCAGGTTCCCAGCGAGTGCTCAGCGTTCACTCGGTAGTACAAGTATACGCCGTACATAATCTGTGGCCGGGCGCACGCTCGAACGTCCACCGATTTCAGATGAGCGTTTTATACGTGCGTATAAGCTCGTTTTTGGAAGCGCATGTAGGCGCGTATAGGCTCGCCTGTTGGCACATGCGCAACACGTACGAGCGTTGACGCGCTTCTTAGCTAGTATAAGCGCGAGCCGTCAGAATCTATGTTGACACTGACAAGATGTCACTACCGTTTCAAACGAACACGCCGAAATATGCTCGTTTACGCGAGTCTGGTTTTTTAAAGCGCGTAATGGAGCGCGCGTGTAAGTGCGTATGCTGAAACGACCGTATACGCGCAGAAAAATACGCTAATCTGAAACCGCCCTCAGCGCACGCCCGAGGAACGTGCGTGCCCAAAGAGAGATCTTCATCTATCCTTTCACTTACACCACCGTTGGTTCCGGTAACTCAAATGGCACACTTCACAGATGAGTTTGCGAGGGTATTTCCAGCTTCACCGCAAACCTTTGCCGAGTTTATTGCACAGTTCAACGTTGCCCATGGATATGCGACTAATTTGTGTTTGTCACACCATTGGATTTTCGGCCGCTGCGGTTAAGGGACCGCTTTTGGTTTCAAATCGTTAATATTTTCAGAAGTTTTTGCTATGAGTTTGTTTTGCAGTGTTACCTGAGAAAGATGGTTCTTGTTAGAAATATGATAAGAATGACTTGCAGCTTATTGAAGAGTCTCTTTAATAATACGTTGGTTTTGAAATTTTGCCTGGATATAAATATTTTAGTATTATCAGAGAGAGAGAGAGCATCCAAGTTGTTCCGACATCGTCGTTTCGGTCTTCTACGTTGACGTTGCCTATAAATCTTAGTATGAGTATAAATCGAGACGTATTGAAAGTATTTGCTGATCAACTTTTTAAAACTAAAGTTCTGGTCTTGCGGGATATGTACCACATAACATATTGCTTTAAATATTCGATATTTTGTGTCTGTTGCAAGCGTCATGGTCACAGATGTACCTTTTAAACTACTGCGGAAGGATACATATGTAGGGACACAGATTATTACTCTGTGGCTAGGTAGCGTTGCTCGCCAGTCAGTAAGTCAGTCATTGTCGCGCTCGGTCCGTAGACGCACGCTTAAATAAATAATAAGCTGTGCATACTACCATCTTTCATTACAAGGCCCGAGATACCTCACACACGAACACAAAGCAGAGACATATTTCCACATATACACAGATAACTTTTACACTGGTGACCCCTGTGAATGGTGCGGACGATTTTCGGACTTTGCGGATACGGTGACAGTTATCGGGCGGGACAGTGACTCACGAGGCAAAAATGTTGCAAGGACATACGACACCGGCACCTGCGCAACCACAGGCGATAAAACCCGAGGGTAGCGCAGGTGAGGACGCGTTGGCCTCGGTTACCGTGACCTCACGGATCCCGGAATTTTGGGTGGATAAACCCCGGCCTGGTTTGTCCACTTTGAAGCCACCGTTTACTCACAGAAACTTAGTGACGCAGCTAAGCAAAACCTGGTGGTCACGAAGTTAAGCAAGAACGCGATCGAACAAGTCAGCGACTTGTTACTTGACTCACCAGCGGAGAACAAGTATGGGACGCTTAAAGAAAGGCTCTTGCAGGTATTTGAGGAGAGCGAAGCTCGTCAATTCCAGAAATTATTAGGCGAGATGGAATTGGGCAGTCAGAAGCCGTCTCAATTACTACGACGCATGAAGGACCTAGCTCGTAGCAAAATTCCTGACGAGACTCTGAAGATTATGTGGTCAGGGCATCTACCATCATCGGTGCGAGCAGTGTTAGCCGTCACCGACGTTAAGGACCTGGAGAGTTTGGCAGTCGTTGCCGACAAGATCATGAAGACTACTCGTCCAATAGAGATTACTGAAGTAGCCAGTGCCAGCGCAACTTCTCAGCCAGATTTAGCAGCGCAAATTGCCAAGCTGACGTTGGAAGTACAGGAGCTGAGCCGGCGAAGCAGGCAACATTATCGTACAGATCGGAGCAATTTCGTACAATCAAAATCAGGGACAAGGACAAGGAGCAAGTCCAGGGAAGGTCGCAGCCGCGACAGTAAGGATTGGCTATGTTTCTACCATTACAGATATGCTGAAAAAGCGAACAAATGTATTAAACCGTGTAATTGGGACAAGAAATCGCAGTCGGGAAACTAGACTTGGCGGAGGGCTGTTTAGACTTTGCTAATCACCGGTTATGTGTGGCCGACGTAAAATGTGGTTACAATTTTCTGGTGGATACAGGTGCAAATATATCAGTGTTGCCAAAAAATTTAGTGAAACCTAGTAAGTGCGGTAAAATTAGTGATAATTACAAACTTTACGCTGCAAACGGTACGGAAATCAAGACTTACGGTACTTGTACGTTGACCCTGAACTTGAACTTACGAAGACCATATCGTTGGACATTTATCGTTGCGGACGTCAAGCAGCCAATTTTAGGTGCAGATTTTTTAAAATTCCATAAGCTTTTAGTAGACTTAAATGAGCGTAAGCTAGTTGATCAGTTGACTAATCTTAAGGTTATCGCATCCGTCATATGTAGCGATAGTACGGCAAGTATCAAAACAATAGATGATAATAACCCATGGCATATGTTGTTAAGTGAATTTCCAGATGTGAGAAACCCCGTATGTTACAAGGAGCAGCCCAAACATAATGTGTTACATCACATTGAAACTTCCGGCCCCCCTGTGTACGCTAAGGCGAGGCCATTGCCACCTGACAGGTATATTAGAATAAAAGAGGAGTTTAGAGTCATGACCGAGCTTGGTATATGTAGACCGTCCAAGAGTGCGTGGGCTAGTCCCCTACACATAGTGTCGAAAAAAAACGGTGATCTTAGGCCGTGTGGCGATTACAGGCGCCTTAATGCGATTACCAAGCCCGATCGTTACCCTATACCCCCCTTGAGAGATTTTACTTATGTACTTGCTGGAAAGAAAATATTTTCACGTTTAGATTTAAATAGAGCTTACCATTTTGTTCCAATATCACCTGAAGACATCGAGAAAACAGCCATCATAACTCCTTTCGGTTTGTTTGAGTTTCCGCGCATGACCTTCGGGTTGAGAAACGCAGCTCAAACATTCCAAAGATTTATGGATACAGTAGTTTTAAAGGGTTTAGATTTTTTATACAATTTTGTCGATGACGTCATCGTGGCTTCCGATGGGGAAAATCAACATAAAGAGCATTTGAAAGCCGTTTTCTCGAGGTTTAATCAATTTGGCATAACTATTAACGTAAGTAAATGTAAATTTGGCTTAGAAAAGCTAGAATTTTTAGGTTACGAGGTGTCTACGCAAGGAATTCGACCGCTTGGTGAGAAGGTCAGAGCAGTTCAAGATTTTCCGAAACCGGAAAATATTGAACAGCTCAGGCGATTTTTAGGGATGTTGAACTTTTATCGATCTCATTTACCGAAGGCTGTGGAATGTCAGTCGGTATTAAATAGTTATCTGCATAACGCAAAAAAGAAGGACAAAACTAAGATCGTGTGGACAGAGGAGGCGAATAAAGCATTCGATCAATGTAAACTTAGCTTACAGGACGCGGTTACATTGTTTCACCCGTTGCGAGACGTGCCCTTATCTCTGATGACCGATGCGTCCGGCTCAAGCGTGGGAGCAGTGCTTCAACAAAAGGTAAGTAATGTATATCAACCGTTAGGCTATTTCTCTAAAAAATTGACAGAGGCGCAGCAAAAATATAGCACGTATGATAGAGAATTATTGGCGATATTTTTAGCTATGAGGCATTTCAGGAACATGTATGAGGGCCGGCCTCTGACAATTTTTACGGATCATAAGCCCCTGACGTACGCTTTCACCAAGAGTAATAGTAATGCATTAGTAATGTAGATAGTCCTAGGCGAATTATTAGGCAGTTAGCTTACATTAGTGAATTTACCACCGACATACAGCATATTAGTGGGCAGGATAACGTGGTAGCGGACACGTTATCGCGCATAGAAACAATAACATGTCCCACGGCGATAGATTTCTCAGAAGTCGCATTACGTCAACATAGCGACCAGTACCTCGCGCAAGCGTTGCAAGTAACAAAGAATAGTAAATTGCAATTTAAACAAATTTTGTTACCTCTTTGTAATGAACCTATTTATTGTGAAATATCTACAAATAAAATGAGACCTTACTTACCGGAAGAATTTCGACGTACAGCTTTTGATTCAGTTCATAATTTAAGCCATCCCGGAATTCGTGTCAGTAAGAAGTTGGTAACTGAGAGATATTTTTGGCCGTTTATGAATAAGGACATTGTTTCATGGGCAAAATCATGTATCCAATGTCAACGCGCTAAAATACATAGGCATACGGAATCGCAATTAGGTACTTTCCCTAGTGCAGATCGATTTACGCATGTACACATAGATATTGTAGGACCCTTGCCAATTACAACAGATGGATACAGGTATTGTATAACAATGATTGATAGGTGTACCGGTTGGCCTGAAGCATTTCCGACCCGCGATATTACGGCAGAAACAGTAGCCGAGATAGTCTTTTCTGGTTGAGTAGCTCGTTTCGGTTGTCCGGTTAAGCTAACTAGCGATCAGGGCAGACAGTTCGAGAGCCAATTGTTTAGCCAACTCATGAAATATTTAGGTATTGACAAAATGCGTACTACACCTTATCATCCGGAAAGTAATGGCATGATAGAACGTTGGCATAGAGCACTTAAAGTGGCCCTTATGGCACGTTTTCAATGCGACACTAGTTGGGAACGACAGCTGCCCGCCGCCTTATTGGGATTGCGCGCGGTACCACGTAGCGATACGGGAGTAAGCGCTGCAGAACTTACCTATGGCCGAACATTACGTTTGCCTGGTGATTTTTATGATGAGGTAAGTATAAAAATCTCCGATGCGGAATATGTAGATAGATTAAAAACAGCAATCAGTAATTTACGACCTAAACCGGCATCCCACCAAGCGTCGAAGTCTTTGTTTATTCATCCCGATTTAAATAAGTGTGCAATGGTATTCGTACGTAATGACTCGGTACGTCGTAGCTTGCAACCGCCCTACGACGGCCCCTACCCGGTGGTCAAACGCCGCGGGAAAGTCTTTACAATCAAAATAGGAGATAGAATAACGTCTATTGGTTTAGACAGGTTAAAACCTGCATATGTGTTGAATGAAGGTACTCTGAACGACGATGATGCAATAATTAAGCGCACTACGAGCGGCAGAGTGGTAAAAAAGCCCTTAAGATTTATTTAATCAATCTAATTTATGTCGTGTTGAAATACTTCTTTGAATTGCGATTGCATCATCGACGGTCACAGTATTCAATTCGGTAATTTGTTATAATGTGTTTTAAATGTGTATTAGTTTTTAAGGTTGGTTAGTAACACATGTCATTTGATAGGTCAGCAATTTTAAAATTTCGCAATTGACTACAGTGTCGTTTCTTTAACAAAGTTACCTTGGTACATACTTATTTACGATTTGTTGTTATAACGATATATACGTATTACGTACTCATAGTAAAGATGGGTTACGGGCAAAGTAAAGAAAAGCAAAATCACAATATTATTACCGAGACAGTAATTAACAATGGATTGCACGATAAAATTAATAATTTCACATGGATACTGTGTACTTTTGTGGTTTTGACCGCGATTTTTATATTGTGCATTGTTTGGAAACGATGCTCAAAAGGCGCTAAGAAATGGATTAGGAAAGAAATATTGTCTGTAGCAGATGCGGTACCTACTGTTAAGGTACATACTATCCAGCAGCAGCAACAACCACAACCAGGTGTGGTTGGCCACATCTAATTATGGAACTGACCATAATTTACTTTTGTATAATCATATAAAGGTAAAAATTTTTTTACTGAAATTAACTAATTTTTGTGTATTTTTGTGTCAATAGCTCACTTCGAATGAAGTGTGGTTCAATATTTGTATAACAATTCTTATACCTATTTGTTTTCAAATTGTGTATTTTACTGATTAATAAAGGTGAACATATAATTTGCGTCTACGATAAAATATCGTATTTCAAAACTTGTAATTAATTCTGTGTACTTATGTTATGAATTGCGTTAACAGGAACGCAACTTGATACGCTATTGTATTGTAATCGTGACGCCTGCGGATCGAGCAAAACTGCTGACTGGCAAATTGTTTCAACTTAGGACCACTAACAGTACTCAATTTATGCTTTGTATTATTTCAAGGTTATAACTTAGTTTATTGAAGTTAATATTGATTGTATTGTGTAGTTTTTTTTTTCTTTTTTTGGCAGGAGAGTACTGTAGGGACACAGATTATTACTCTGTGGCTAGGTAGCGTTGCTCGCCAGTCAGTAAGTCAGTCATTGTCGCGCTCGGTCCGTAGACGCACGCTTAAATAAATAATAAGCTGTGCATACTACCATCTTTCATTACAAGGCCCGAGATACCTCACACACGAACACAAAGCAGAGACATATTTCCACATATATTCAGATAACTTTTACACATACATGGATACAACAATTTAACCAGAATATCCATTATAAAAATATTGACTTTTCACCAAAACGTAAACATAATCTTTTGTACATTATATTTGGTTACAAAACAATAAAGTTACCTATAAGAGAATTGTTTTGACGTTAATTTGTCAATAACACTTGTTTTAAGTGTTGTTGTTTACTTCATGTCTCGGAGTTCAATAACAGATGTTTGTTTGAGATGGACGATGTTGATTTTTTGGAATAATACAATAATGAACAAAGTTCCGATAAACCTTGATTGCCTATTATTGTTAATTAAAAATTACTCTCTCTGATTGTTAAGGTTTCACGTCCGATCTAACAAAATAATTTTAAAAAATATGTACAATACTGTTAACACTATTAGATAAGTTAGAGAATGTTATTCCTTAATGTAGGCTTTAAGCTAGCTTGAGCACTTCACCCACCTGATTGAACATGTACTTACCTACGTCATTCTCATAGCATTATCCCAGTTAGAAGTCACAGCCCGGGGTCCGCTTAATAGTCTAACCGAATTCGACTAAACATTCACTTTTCCAGAGTGTGACAGTAGAGATGTACCTACCTACACTCAACATAAATGTTTTGTAATGTATATAATATAAATTAATAAAATTGCAAAAATATAGTAGAATCTACACATGATAAATACACCGCAACCTGAACCTGCATAGTACAAGCTACCCACAGTTATTGTAGCCCAAATAATTATTTTATACTCCAATTTAGTTTAATTTATACAGACAATAAACCCTCGATTTGGCTTAGACGGATTATGGCACCTTACCTTTTGTCACATTGAGAGTGGGATTCATGGACCTATGTGGGATTCCATCGCAGATATTATAAACTAGCTTGTATTATCTTGTTTGTTTCATAGATTATAAACCGTCAAACAAAGCAAGGTAACACCACTGATTTTAAACATAATGAGAAGCGCTTGTAATTCAGTTAATGCAACAAACGATAAATTAATAAAAATAATACATATTTGTGTAAATAAAATGGGTCACAAATATTCACATAATTATTTAAGTAAATGGATGAAAATTCAAGAGTTCTTAAGCTTCTTTATAAAAGCAACAATTTAACAGACAGGTCTACAGAATTTTTGAGTGTACTTACTATCCTCACAGCAGCAGCTATAGAAGATCAATCGACGGCTCTGATAAATCTCAAAGACCAGGATATGACTTTTAGTAACTAGACTCCGGCCGCTCTTGTCTAAAAGCAGGACGGTGTCTCAGTTGCTTAACCTCATTAAATCGATAAATTCCTTCCACTTTTCCACATCTCCTTCGCATTTATGACCCTCTAAGTTGTTATAAAAGTTAATTAGTTAAGCGGTACTTTCATATCAACCGCAACACGTAACAATTTGGGGTGGAAATCGGAGTAATTATCACGTTTGTCACAATGACCCACGGCGCCCTTCTGACTTTGTCTTTGTGACCTTTTTCCTCATTGGTTTAAAGTTATAATTCAGTTTGTAAGGCACTCTTTTCTGGAACCAGTGCCAACAGTGTTTTTATCCTTTTAGACACACGTGGAGCTAGGTTCATCAGCGTCGAATTAGGATACATTGAGTTTGATACTTACATCTCAGTCAAATTTAAATTGTCTGTGCACTAGCAAATATTTCAATCTAAAGCATTTGTGTAATTGTTTTAAAAGTATTAGACGTACCTAATTAAATATTGTTGACATACAATAAATGGTCGTAGTCCCACAAGCTCCAACCCTATGTCTCCACTGAGTTCCTCAGATGAAAAGAAAGAAAAGTTCTTAATACTAAACCTGGTTCGGCGATACACCGAAACCGTAGGTAGGCGACTTGGAGAAGGAAATGGACTGTATACAGAGGATAGCGGTTCTTCGCCGCCTAGGAGATGGTTACGGGAAGGGGTGATTGAGTGGGTATAGGATATTTCAAGGATGGAGGGCACTTACCTTATGCAACCTTCTTCGTTTCCGTAGGGCAGTCTCCTGGTGGTTTCGTGATGCAGCTGCTTGTTTTTACTTCAATTCACCGTCACTCCCACTTGCGAGCGGTTTATATATGCGGTAATAATCACATACAGCGATGCGGCGCGATACAAACGAGACGGCGTTCTCAGCGAGCGGAATGTTCTGGACTGTCACTCGCGTCCACGATCGCGGCGACGAATCAGGCGAAAGGCAGTGCCTCTTCCAGGAAGTGGGGTAGAGGGAGACGGAAATATTGTATTGCTCACACTTGTACGTGGAACGATTGATCTTGGTGCGATTAGTTATAGATAGGAAGGTAGATGGCGCTACCATATCCCCCCGGCCCTAAAGGGTTGCCTTTAAAAAAAATAGAATTGAACTTAGCTATGTTGGGTGTACTACCGCATAACCCATCAATAGGCTAAGACAGCGATATGACAATAAAATTAATCTAAATTAACTTTAGCGAAAACTACAAACGCAATAATAGCGAAAACTACTAACTAAATACTTAAACTAAGAGGTAGGTCCAACTTCAGGCTAGATCTCACTGAGTTGGAAGCGGACGCAAGTTGATCAGTGCCTCGACTTGTGCAAGGACAGCTAAAGGCTCTTCGTAAGAGCGGATCTGTTGACCTATAACTTTGAAGAGATGCGTTTTAATTACTTTGACCATGCTTGCCCAACATCCACCGAAATGTGGTGATGCTGGCGGAACAAACTTCCAGTCAATATGATTTATGGAAAGTTCTTCCTGAAGACGAGTACGATAACTCGCGACGTGATTGAAACAAGTAGCGGGAACAAGTTCAATCAATTTACTAACGCGGTTGGCGACAAAAGTCTGCCAGCGATGAGGAGAAGAATGAATCCAAGCGAGCACTACTTTGGAGTCGGAAAATGCGTATATTTATTAATAGAGTAGTGGGGCAAAACTGTGTCTTGAATCTTGCGGAGCAACTGAGACAGCAGAAGAGCCGCGCACAATTCCAGTCTCGCAACCGAAATGGTTTTAACAGGCGAGACCTTAGACTTGGCACAAACTAACTGCACCGAGTAGTTAGAACCAATGCGGACTTGCAGATATACGACTCCGCCGTAAGCACGCTTGCTGGCGTCAGCGAAACCTGTTAAGTTGACGGTACATCCATCTACCAACCCAAGATGACGCGGAATAGTAACTTGATTGAGCGCAGTAAGCTCAATACAAAACTGGCCCCAAGCGGCGACAATATGGTCAGGGGGTGTTTCATCCCACTCACACTTTGATAGCCAAAGCTCTTTGATCAAGAGCTTGGCGTACAAAATTGTGGGAGCCACAAAACCCATTATGTCCCATAGTCGAGCCACTGTGGACAGCATAGTGCGCTTGGCGCACTTATCATCTGGCGGTGAGACGTCAAACCGAAAACTATCGCAGGATTTGTCCCAGCGTAAACCGAGAACCTTATGCGGTACAGACTTCTCAAACTCAATGTCTGGAGAAGCTTTATGAGAATCTGGTATGCGTGCGAGAACCTCCTTAGAGTTGCTTGTCCATTTGACAAGATCAAACTGGCCTCGCTTGAAAAGCTGAATAAGCTCTTCACAAAGCGAAATTGCTATCGGAGCGGGTATGACATTACAGGCAATGTCATCTATATAAAAAGCGGATGTGTAGTATAGTATAGTGTAGCGTAGCGTAGCATGACGTAGCATAGCGTAGCATAGCGTAGCATAGCGTAGCATAGCATAGCATAGCTAATTAGTGCTTTATCTTACACACAGTTTTAGCACCCACCTTGATCTCTTGAAGAGCAGAACAACAACAAGACGTAATACAATGAGAAGTATGTAACGTAGGTACGGTACCCATAATCACATACCTAAGTACCGTCTCAATAGCGGGCGGTAAATCATATCGCTCACTACGTACTATGTTAGTTAGTAGCAAGTGCGGAAATATTGAAGCTCCGATCAAAAGATCAATGCCTGCCGGATTCGCAAACTCCGCGTCGGCTAGCGGCAATGACTCGAGATGAGTGAGTGATGCTACGTCTACATTAGCGTTCGGCAATGCGTCCGTGATACGCTCCACGATAAGCGAAGAAATGTTAAAATTAATATTCCTATCAAAACGCGAATGTATTTTAATATCTACGGAACCCCTGCAATGCCTTTCTGATCCGCCTATCCCTTTGACGGTTGAGTTAGTATTTTTAAAGTTATTCCATAATCCGAGGCGTTTGAAGCATTCCGATGTTATTAGATTGGTCTGAGATGCGCTATCTAGCAGACAACGTACCATGTGCGGTGACCCATTGACATCATAAATGATAACTTGCGCTGTCGCTAACAGAACAGTCTTAGACGCCATACATGGCGGCCTAGCACTGCTCTGATCACTACAAGTGCGCGAAGGCCGTCCGCGCGTGCGTGCCGCCCGCGCAATGGATGTCGTACACAACGATATCTCATTGTGAGGCGTGGAAGGCGCAGCTACCGTGTTCTGCACTTACAGCGTAAGTGTGTTAAGGTTAGCGGCTTGACTTGACAACCGGTTATTTTTATCGAAATGTAACAGTGTATGATGTTTTTGATTACATGATCGACACTTTGTCTTACTAGAACAATTACTTGTTTTATGTTTTATGCTTAAGCAGTTAATGCAAGCTTTGTTATCTTTTACGCATTTAAAACGAGCGGTTGCATGTAAATTATCGAAGGCGGGATACTTGTATAAGTGGTCGTGCACTATATTACTGCACAGACACTTCTGTGAATTATTACTATTAGATTCCGAACATGTTACGTAAGATTGTGGATTAGGGACCGAGTTATTATTACTATTTCGCGATTTATTCAACCTTTGTTTGTTGCTGTTTGTGTTAGACGGGCCAGGTGAACCAGACTGCGTATTATGAAATATTCGACACTGATCTTTTATGAACGAAATAAAACTATCTAGTGTAGGTATTTTATTATTGCGTTCCGTCATCTCGAAAGCACGAATTGTATCAGTGTCAAACTTTTTTAAAGCGAGTTGAAGCAACATAAAGTCGGAAAGATCTTCTAATTTTAAGTTCCTAAGAGAGTTAACCGCGGTAACAAAGTTAACAAAAACAGCTGGAAATTCACGACAGACGCGTTGCCGGACAGTTTAAGATTTAAAGCTTGGTCAAAGTAAGTAGACGCCAGGACGCGAGTGTCTTGATATCTGTCAAGTAGTGACTGAAATATGACCTGATAATTCTCAGCACTGGGTGTGACACCTGCAAATACGGACTGGGCTTTCGGTGACAGTTTACCTATTAAATAGTACAACCTGTCAGCATCTGTCAGAGAACCATTATCTTGCACTGTAGACTTAAAACTCGCATAGAATAACGGCCAATTTCGTATATCTCCGTCAAACGACATAATCTCGATTGGCGGTAATCTCGGTTTGCGGGCAACGGGCTCTGCTGAACATTTACCCTCCAATTGCGATTGTATACGCGTAATAATACAATAAAGATCTTCGAATGAGGTATACGCCTGATAGTTCGGTTTTTCATCAGGATTGATAGAAAGTAATCTTGCGTTATAATCGTCTAACAACTTATGAAAATCTGTTCGAATACTATCTACTGTCATACAATAACTGAGAAATGCTTCGCTATTACTGTCAGACATAGATGCGGTTTTTGATCGTTCATAGATGTTTTGAATGCGCTCAAATAGAATATTGCGTTTTGCTTCTAACATTGTCATCTCTTTGTCTTCCGACACGCGTGACTTCTTTTGTTGTGACATGCTTACGTAAGTATAAGCTAATGAGACCGAAACAAAATAAGAATATCTAATATATCTATTATTTTACCTAAGTAGGCTAAGTAGGCAACACTTTAGAGCTGAGGAACTAAAAGTTGCTTGAAATATGAGATTTATAAGACAACTATGATAGTTCCAGAATTAATAATTCAATAAGTAAGTAGCTACATAAAAGTTTACCTACTGATGCGGGCGGAAATAACCATGTGACGGTTATGTGAATATATTAGGAGTATAGCTAGGTGCTATAACTGCCAAGGTATAGCGATATAACGTATAAAAACGTAAATGAATCCGACTCGTATGGATCAAAAAAATGGTTCGGCGATACACCGAAACCGTAGGTAGGCGACTTGGAGAAGGAAATGGACTGTATACAGAGGATAGCGGTTCTTCGCCGCCTAGGAGATGGTTACGGGAAGGGGTGATTAAGTGGGTATAGGATATTTCAAGGATGGAGGGCACTTACCTTATGCAACCTTCTTCGTTTCCGTAGGGCAGTCTCCTGGTGGTTTCGTGATGCAGCTGCTTGTTTTCACTTCAATTCACCGTCACTCCCACTTGCGAGCGGTTTATATATGCGGTAATAATCACATACAGCGATGCGGCGCGATACGAACGAGAAGGCGTTCTCAGCGAGAGGAACGTTCTGGACTGTCACTCGCGTCCACGATCGCGGCGACGAATCAGGCGAAAGGCAGTGCCTCTTCCAGGGAGTGGGGTAGAGGGAGACGGAAATATGGTATCGCTCACACTTGTACGTGGAACGATTGATCTTGGTGCGATTAGTTATAGATAGGAAGGTAGATGGCGCTACCAAAACCCTAAAGTATATCACAATCTATGTCGAAACCTATTTATGTGTGGTTTTTGTTGGTGATGATGTATTATTGTTAAATTACTTCTGAACATCCATAAACCTTGCCAGAAGGCCAGGCCGCGCCGAAACATTAAGCTTAGATCCTAAAGTGGTTTGTCTACGAAAAGTTTTATTTCACCTGCTGCCAATCTTTCAGGCGATATGTCCAATCCATTGCTACTTACACTCTCTTGCTTGGCTTGAGAGACCCCACTACAAAACAAACCTTGTATATGGTTGCGTACATACATTTAGGTTTTCAGACCTTTATTTCCAAAACACAAAAATAACTAACCGAAAACGCCAAATAAACCACAATACAAAAACAATGTCCGAAAATTAAGACGGCGAGCATAAAATATACTTCCAATTCGTATTCCCCAAAAGCCTGTATACTGCCATAATATACTCGTAGCGACATAATATAAAAGGGTCAGTTTTATACAATGCCAGTGTACGCCCATAACGATATTTAGGCGGATACAGGATGTGTCAGAATAATGCCAGTTTTTCGCGAGACCTTTGACATACTTCCGATAAAAAGGGCTCAGTTAAAAAGTTGTTTCGCCGTGTCATTCCCGCTTTAACCTTTCCCGAGGTCCACGCGTATTATTTTTTTTGTGTTGATTTGTTTGAAAAAAGCTTCGGCGGTATTTTGGAGGTAAATAGGAAGTTAGCAGAAAAAGGCGACGTCACTCTAACTGGCTTGATTGAAGAGATCTGATTTTATGGTTAATATATGCACCCTGGCGTTAATGGACCTAATTAAATAACCGTTGCTTTTATTGTCTAGCGTGATTCAGCCCAATAAGACACTTGGAGCCATTACAAGCCATTCACACATACGACCACACCGAATGGGTAAAATTTGGATGACAATGAATAGTTCAAAGCACGTGCCACATTTTACTGTCATTCGTGTTAGTAATACTGACCACATTGCACCCACGTCATAAACACAAATTTGAAAATTTGCGTTGAAGCGACGACACTTTGCTCGCCTCTGTCCTCTCCATGTCGCTGACGATTGACGTCGGTACGCTACGCAACCACATCGTAACCACGAGCAACAATGCAACCTCAACAACATTTTGTAGGTACCACAAAACAACCTCAATGAGCCGCAGCGACACTATACACACGTAACCACAGCTTGACTGCATATATTTGTGGTATCGGTCTGGTCCGTGTGAATAAAGCCTAACGTACTTCATTGTAGGTAATTCAAAATATAGCTGATAATTCAGTAGACAATGGTCTACTTATACGCTTAAAACAAAACAGCTTGAGTATAATAAAGTATTTTACATCACAAATGTGCTTAAGCCCTATCATATGAAATACGAGGCAATTTAAACTGTGCACAATGAAAACTTCAACTCACGAAACTTACTTGCTAAACAAGACTAATGTAATTTGGCTGTTTCAGCAAATTGTGAGTAATGCATGTTTTGGTACTTATTTCCCGACTTATAGTTAATGCTGTTACATGAGTTTTGAAATTAGCATAATGGTACATCATACTTTTAGGGAAAACATCGTTAGGAAACTTGCATGTATGAGAGTTCCCCATTGTGTTGGCATGTAGAGTCTGCTATAGTCTAAACAAGCCAGCTAAGGGCACCTGCCTTTGGCCAGGTCCACAGCTGGACATATGCCTCCTCGAAAGCTCTCCACGTAGACCGATCTAGAGCCGCCCGCATCCATCCGCTATCACGGTCTTACTCTATCGATACTGAGAAGAGGACCGTGCCCAGCAATGGCACAGTTTATATACGGACGTGTAGGTGGTGGGTACCGCCGCGGTGTCTGTTCTCCTGCCACCAAGTAAAAATATGGAGTACTATAATAATATTCCGGTTCAAATCGTACTTTAGCTAGTAAAATTACTGGGCATTAAAAGACTTAACTTACGTTCAAGGTAGGCAGTGACTTGGCTGTGTCTCCGACATATTAAATTCCATTGGCTGCAGTTGTCACTAACCGTCAGCTCGTCTACCATCTTAAAGCCGTAAACTAAAAAAAAAGTTGAAAGAGGTGAAATCGCGGCTAGCATACTTTACCGCAAACCCGTCTGGGATTCAGCCATGCTCAGCGCGCCGAGACTAGCGAGCTCCGTCATGTGGGATTTCCCGAATAATTTTGACGCGCACTTGGACACGGCGCGGCTTCTTTGGTAAAATTCTATACCTTAGGCGGTAAATTATCTGAGGTTTTCTTTTTTTGGCTTCAATCGCAATAAAATAGCGATGTATATATCTTTCTTACTTCATCTTCGGCCACAAGTTCGATTGAAAGAAGGAAAAGAAATTACATTTTTCTACCTCCAAGTTTCAATTTTCTTTTTACCAAAAACTCTAAAAACCTCATAACTGAACATCAATCTAAAACTTTGCATATCAATCAATTTAGGCTTGAAAATATTTGATAAAAACCTCTTTTCTCAACAGAGGAATAAAATAAGGCTGTATTTGTTGGTGCGAATATGAAATTAGTTGGCTTTTCCCCTTGCCGAATACCCAATGGTTTCTTCCCGATTTAGAAATGTAACAATAACATATATTTTCTCCTATTGTTTTCCTTTTAGTGAAGACAAGGATCTTTAGTAAAGTGGGAAGTAGGTACTTTCTTTTCTGTTTGCCTTTCGAGGAATTTTGTCGTTACTGAATAAGTGTATTAGTTCAGTTATTTGACTAGGAGTTATCGTTTCGATGTACTACCAAAGTTATTTTTAAGTTTGACAGTTACATAATTTCTCTGTTCCCAATTTATTTGGAGTCAGTGCAGATGTCCTTGTCTTGTGGCATATAAAGTCAGCCAGGAACGTTACAGAGAGGTTGAAATATTCTGACGCTGGTCTAATCGATTAATACCTTATCTTATACTAATATATAAAGCTGAAGAGTTTGTTTGTTTGTTTGGTAGGTTGAACGCGCTAATCTCAGAAACTACTGGTCCGATTTGAAAAATTATTTTAGTGTTAGATAGTCCATTTATCGAGGAAAGCTATAGGCTATATAACATCACGCTATGAGCGACAGGAGCAGAGCAGTAGCCTTAAATACCGCGGGTGTAACCGCGGGCATCGTCTAGTACTAATATGTAAAGCTGAAGAGTTTGTTTGTTTGTTTGTTTGGTAGAGCGCGCTAATCTCAGGAACATCACGCTATGAGCGACGGGAGCAGAGCAGTAGCCTTAAATAACGCCGGTGTAACCGCGGGCATACTGTAGTATTCGATATTCTACCACCTACACACAACACCATCTAGTCCCAAACTAAGCAAATAGTACTATGGGTACCAGATAATGGATAAATATACACAAATATTTTTGTAGTAAATACATACATATTATACATAGAAACAGACCAAGAGAAACATCCATGTTCACGCACTCAAATGTTTGACTTAAGCGGGAATCGAACCCGCGACCTTCAGTATAACAGCGGCTACCCTCCCGCTACGCTAACTGGTCGTCAAATTAATATCCGTTAAATAAACTTGTAAGAAGGATAGAACGCCAGGGTGATAACGATAACAATTGATGATCCTCAGATGCACTCAAGACTTCGTTTGAAAAAGTCAAAGTCGTAGCATGTCAATAACGATGATGTTGGCTTGTTGGATCTCTATACTAAACCATCACTACTTACACACACAGTAATTTTTTTATATCACCACTGCACAAACTTCTATAAATCCGTATATATTTTCCACGGTTTCTCATCACCTAGTCAAAACGTAAATCATTGTGTAGTTAATATTTGCAGCTAATAATAAGCTTTATAGGGTTTTGAAAGCCGGTCCCACATTACACATTGCTATGTAAATATGTGAAAATGTTAAAATCATCACGCTTTAAGTCATAAGCGACATTCGAGTGACTCTCCAATACTCATAAGCGGTAGCGAGTCATTTAAGAATTAATGGATATTCATTGATTTTACTGCGTACTAAATTCCTATGTCTAATTTCGTAGCTATATGGTTTTTGCCAATCTGTTTTATGAGTATTGTTTTAGAAGCGGAATCGGAAAGAATGTAGGTGAGGCGCAGCGGGGTGCAATGTCAAAGTTTAATGTCAAAGGTGCATCTTTTTGTATACCGTTAACTATACAAATGTCGTGTGGTTCACGAAAGAGAAGATAGCGGGAAAGATTACAAAAATAGCGAATTATTCTAATACTAATTTATATTTATTATAGGATAGCTTTTAAAACAATTATGTGTTTAAATTTAGGGTGCGCCTTTGTTTGTAAATCAAATTATTAATAGTCCAAAATCCGTAGAAGAACGACCTTCACCGATCGGGACATTGGATGAAAAGTATTTCATATCAAATTTTGCATGTCAAAATATTTATCGCGATAACATAAAAAATCCGGTCCAGTCTAGGAAACGTAGGAAAAAATATATAATATTTGACTTTTCATTTAACATTGCATTTACGCGTTTAATGCATAAATTTAGTACTAACCGAATGTATGAACCCTAAAGGGTACGTTAACATAGGGTTGTCAATTTTTCCTGACGTATTTGCTAGGGTTGCCACGTATAAACACTTGGACTAATACGAGGGTCAAACTGAAAGTTCTTAGAACTGGCCACTTATAAACAATATAATAAAAAAAATATTCTAAAATTTGAAAATAGAACTCTTTGCCAATATTACTGAGTATATATTTCATTCATTTGTCATTTGTTTTACGATTTGGCGGCAAATTGAAAATTGTCTGTGTCACGTCAACATGAATTTAACACGAGAAAATTTTCGTGCAATGATTTTTTATGACTTTCGATGTCATTTAAGTCAACAAGAAAGTTATGATAGACTACGATTGGCCTTTCACGATGAAGCCCCATCTCGTGCGACTGTTTACAACTGGTTTAATGAGTTTAAACGTGGTCGCACTAATCTCACTGATGATGTACGTGAGGGACGGCCTTCTACGGCGACGACTGAAAATAACATCTGTGTTGTGCGGCGTATGATAGAGACTGACAAAAGAGTGACCTATCAGCAGATTCGGACAAGCTTAGGCATCGGTATGAGTCAAGTGCACAAAATCCTCCACGAACATTTAGCGGTCAGGAAGCTTTGCGCCCGGTGGATACCTCATAATTTGACTAAGGCTCAAAAACTGCATCGTGTGGATTGGTGCCGTAAAATGATTGAAAGATTTAACGGAGGTGACTCAAATGCTGTGTTCGACATACTAACAGGTGACGAAAGCTGGATTTACTGTTATGATCCTGAAACCAAAAGACAATCTGCTCAGTGGGTGTTTCCTTTCGAGGAGTTGCCAACTAAAGTGAAGAGAGATCGAAGTGCGGGAAAAAAAATGGTGGCCTCGTTCTTTGGAAGTATAGGTCATTTCGCAACAATTGTGTTAGAGGATCAAAAAACAGTTTCTGCAGAATGGTACACTACCAATTGTTTGCCACTTGTCTTGGAAAAAGTTCGAGAGAAACGACCTCGCAGTAGGATCCTCCTTCACCACGACAACGCCTCGTCGCACACCGCCAAGCGAACGATCGACTATTTGGCGACATCAAACGTTGAATTACTGGGTCACCCGCCGTATAGCCCCGACCTCGCGCCTTGTGATTTTTATTTATTTCCAAAAATTAAAGAAAAACTTAAAGGAAAGCGGTTTATGAATGCTGAAGAAGCGGTGGCTGCGTATCGCGATGCCATTGAAGAGACCCCTAAGGACGAGTGGGCAAAGTGCTTTTCCCAGTGGTTCCATCGCATGCAGCGGTGTATTGACGTCAATGGACAATATTTTGAAAAGATATAATAAAACTAATAACTGGCTAATGTAATCAGTTTTTGATTTTCTAAGAACTTTCAGTTTGACCCTCGTAAGGCGCTACCACATGAGTAGATAAACGGAACAGAGACACAGCTTCATACAACAGCGCGAATCGGTTGCACTACTACGAACACGCGGCTTATGTGTGCGTGACCACTGGCCGCTTGTCGTGTACGCGGCGAGAGTGGAAAGAACCGGTTTACGTAGGCACAGGCAGTTGACAATCTTAGGGTTATTACGACGCACGTTGTTTGTTTTGTACGTTGCAAGTTTTAATATTTTAATGTAAAAAAGTGGTGTTTTATTATTAATAATGGTTGTTTATTGTACAGTGTGTATGAATAATCATAATATATAAAATCCTTGCGTTACTGACTGACTGACAGACACGCTACAGCCGAAACTTATGGGCGCAGGAAGCTGAAATTTGCCATGTATGTTCCTTGGGGACCGTAGGGGTGCACTAAGAAGGGATTTCCCGAAATTCCCACGGGATCGGCCAAAACGGGTATATTTAAAAAAATTGCTGGCGTAGCTGCTGGCGTCCTCTATTACTAGATAAAATAATTAAATCATTATAAAGATTTTAACAATGGTAACGTATAATTGGGTTTTTTAATTAGGTATAATTTCTGATAGTTTTGTCGCATTTGTTGAATTGCTCGAGCAAAAGTTTCGCAAATATTTCGATCTTGAAATAAATATTGTCAATGTTGGCAACGAAATACTTAACAACTCATTAGTTGTGAAATTGTGTAAAAGCAATTAATGTTTACAAAACCAATGATTATCAGAAAGTGATCAGCCATCGATAGGGATTACAAAAAACAGGTGCATGCGATTTTCGACCTTATTGACGTAACTCAGAATTTATAATTTTAATAACGTATCAATGTCAGAAAGCAAGAAAATACAAAAAAAGGCTGTCATGAATTGTCAATAAGGTTGAAAATCGCATGCACCTGTTTTTTGTAAGCCCTATCGATGGTTGATCATTTCTCTTTATTCTTTATTGTACACACCAAAAAAAAAAGACAAATACATGAAAAGACTAAAAAATAAACATAAATTATATGTACAAAGGCGAGCTTAACTCAACACTGAGTTTTCTACCAGCAAACCTTTGAGGCTGGAGATTTGATATGAGAGGTAAGGGTTATTATCGTGTACAAAATAATATTTAAATAAAAAATAGGATACCAATAATATATATAAATAAACAAACTACGTACAATAATGTTATATATAATAATAATATATATTATATAGACTACATAAATATATAGTATACATAAAATACTACCTACTAATACATATGAGAAACAGTGTTATTATTTTTAAGTGTTATTAGATAACAGATAGATAGTGCCTCTTAACATTCATCTTGAATACTGCTGAGGACGGGCTAGCGCGAATGTGATGTGGCAAAGCATTCCACAGGCGGACAGCATAGACCGAGAAAGAATAGTCGTACGCAGTAGAGGTATGAGGAGGCGTGCGTAAGAGAAGAGAGGTGACTAAACGACAGGGCTTATCACGCGGAATAAGAAATTCAAACCGGTCACGAAGGTATGAAGGTGAAGTAGTAGGATTGTGAAGAATAGAGTAAAGAAGTGAAAGAATGTGAGAATCCCGGCGCCGGCGAACAGGCAACCACTTCAACTTGGCTCGAAATTCCGATACATGATCGTACTTCCGAAGACCAAATATGAAGTGGATACACAGATTCTGCAGGCGCTCGAGTTTGTTTAAAAGTTCCTCCTTTGCATCGAGAAAGGCGACATCTGCATAGTCAAGTGTTGGAAGAAGAAGAGATTGCGCAAGTGTTACCTTAGTATTAAAAGGCAGGAATTTTTGAAGACGTTTGAGAGAATGAAATGTGCAAAACACTTTTCTGCTTACTTCAGCAATATGTGCTTCCCAAGACAGGTTTGAGTCTAGAAGTACACCAAGATTTTTAGCACATTTTGAGTAAACAATCGGTGTAGAATCATATAGAACTACTGGGAGCATTTGGTGATTCAATAGGCTAAGCATATATCGGCCACCAATAATGAGAGCTTGGGACTTTGTAGGGTTAACAAGAAGTCCGAACGACTCAGCCCACATACGAATACGTTCAAGATCATTATTGATGGCATCGATAGCTTCAGAAATATCCTGAACTTTAAAATGACGATAAAGCTGCAGGTCGTCTGCGTAAAGATGATAATGTGAAGATATAACTTTGGTGATAGCGTTTATAAAAACGGAGAAAAGTAAAGGAGATAACACGCCGCCTTGAGGAACACCCGCAATCAGATCACACCACTCAGAGTTTATCTCTTCGGAGCGCACAGACTGTGAGCGTCCCTGAAGATAAGATCTAAACCAACCAATTGCAGAAGCTGAGACATTAAGTGAGGATAGGACACCAAGAAGTACGTCAAAATCAACTGAATTAAAGGCACTGCTAAAATCCAATAGTACCAGTATTGTCAGTTGCTTATTTTCC
The DNA here is from genome assembly GCA_944739405.2 of Euclidia mi. Classification (NCBI taxonomy): domain Eukaryota; kingdom Metazoa; phylum Arthropoda; class Insecta; order Lepidoptera; family Erebidae; genus Euclidia; species Euclidia mi. The sequence continues at coordinate 119,004,921 of OX123182.2, forward strand.
ATGGCCAGTCTTATATCATCAGTGATTTTAACAAGTGCAGTTACAGTACTATGGCCAGGTCGGAAGCCAGACTGATATGGACTTAGCAGGCTATTAGAGGAGAAATAATTAGCCAGTTGTTTCTGAACATTAGCCTCAAGGATTTTGGACAGGACTGGAAGTATCGATATTGGGCGGAAATGGGATAAGGAAGTAGGATTTGGGATTTTGGCTAAAGGTAATATGTGTGCCTTTTTCCACATTGCGGGAAAGGTGTTAGAGAAGAGGGAGAAGTTTATTATGTGGGTGACAACTGGCACGATTTGGCTGAGAATGGGCAGAAACATTTGGATTTGAAGACCATCTTCACCAGCTGCTTTTGTGGATATAGAAAGGAAGGATTTTTTTACGTCTGCTTCCACAATTGGTTGAAAATAGAATGCAGTATTTAAAGGCAGAGGAAGATTGGAGATATAGTTTAATGTTGAAGTCTTGGTGCTATTATGAAGTGTAATTGGTGGCCTGGAAAAATGAGCATTGAGTATGTTCAAGTCCATACTCGTGCAGCTGCTCTGCGGTGTTTTTCCAATGCCTAGAGACTTGAGAAATTGCCATACTTGTGAGGTGTGAAGATTTTGTATTGAATTATGTATGTGGCGTCTTTTAGCATCCCTACACAAACGACTGCAACGATTTCGAAGTTTCTTATAAGCATTCCAGTTCTCCTCAGTGGGTAACTTTTTATATTGCCGCTTAGTTTTGTCCCGTTTCGCCATAAGTTTTTTAATATCTGAGGATAGCCATGGTGCAGGTAAGTGTTTGACTCTTACCTTCTTGAGCGGAGCGTGTGAATTAAACAAGTCTAAAATGATTGTATTAAAAGCAGAAACCTTATCATCTATATTATTAGACTTATAAATATAGGTCCAGTCTATAGCGTTTGCATCCATTTCCAAACGCTTCAAATCCATGTTCTTATAAGAACGAAGTGTGAGATATTTGGCCTTGCGTTTTGGAGGACGAACTTTATAAGAAAGGTAGATAAGATCGTGATAAGAGAAGGACGCGGGAAGTTGTCCATGCGTTGCTACTTTGTTACAGTCGGAAACAAGAATTAAGTCTAAAAGAGAAGGATTGCAATGAGGAGCCTTATGAGTAGCATTAAGAGGAAGTATCTGCAAATTAATAGAAGAGGCAAGGGACTGAAGCTTTCGGCTGCGTGTATCATCCTTGAGTAAACAAGTATTGAAGTCTCCAAGAATAATTGTGTGTTCATACAGAGAAGAATAGTTTTCTAACTTTGATTCCAAAGAAGAAAAGTAGTCATTGGTACAAGATGGGCTGTAGAAAACACCTAATAGTACGTTGGTATATTTAAACTTAATTTCAAGAAAAATATGTTCCGCAGAATTTGAATATTCACTTGGAGACTTGTCGACCATTTTATGTTTTATATCTTCACGGAGATAAATTGCAACCCCTCCATATCCCTTGCCTACTCTATCATTACGCACCAACTTATAGCCAGGAAGAGAATATTGTTTGGAAGGAAGAGTGGGCTTGAGAAAGGTTTCAGAAATAAGAACGGCATGAACAACATCAGCATCAAATGACGATAATAGGTCTGGATAGTGAGCGTGAATGCTTTGCGCATTAATGTGAACAACATTTAAATAGTTTCGGAAGCAAGAGAAAGAAGAATATAGTTGATCACAAAGATGTGTCGAATCGTCATGTGTAAACGCACTAGCAAAACTCTGATCAGTTGTAGATGAAGATGAACAAGAGGCAAAACTATCATCAATATCATCATACATATTAATAATCACAAATAATAAATACAATATATAAGCAAATACTATAGGCAGATAAATAAATAAATATATATATCACTAATAATTTAACGTATATATAAAGAATAAACTATGTCACCTCTATGCACTCGCTGGTTACAATTTCTCTAATACTTTATTACATCAACTTAAATGACTTGTACCCAAACATATGAAAATAATTTGTAGGAGTATCCGAACGGAATATTGTTTTGACATCTGTCAGGCAATTGTCAAAGTTTATTTAGTGACCGTCATTAGAAATTTAAATAAATTATAAAGAAAACAAAGTAAGGGTCACGATCACAAAAACCAAAACAACAGAACAAAATTAGTAATAAAGTAACTATTTCACCGTTTTGCGTGGCCTCTTATCAACAGCCTGAGATTTAAGCGCTGGCTGCGAAGTTTTGGACCCAGCAACCGCGGTTTCTATTCCTGAAGAGTCTGCTACCGGGAATTGTGTCATCAAAGAACGAAGTTCAGCCACTGATTCGATCTTCTTTCGGGATTTGTCCGTGACTTGCACCACAATATTACCTTCCGACGTCCAGCACCGCTTCACCCCGTAATACTGCCGTGCGTTTATGAAAACTTCATGTCTGGGCTTTGTGAAGAATTCTGAAAGCGTTAATCCTGAGCCCTTTAATTTGGTTTTGCTCTGCCAAACTTTACTCCGCAGTAGTCGACTTTCAAACCGCACCAAAAGTGGACGGGGCTTATTTACGTTATTGCCCAAATAATGACACCCTGTGACTTGTGTTGAAGATATATTCAGCATATCCATTTTATCCGCCAAGATGCGCAGAAATTGTTCCACTGGCTGCGTATCTTTATCTGCTGATAGACCATGGAGCAATAGTATTTTGGAACGAGATGCCATTTCATGACGATCAAGACCTAAGACTAGCAACTCCATTTGTGATTTAAGGGCACTCATAGTCTTCCAAATAAGGCCCTTAAATTCAGTAAACTCCCGGGATAGGCTAGCAATAGTCTTGTGGCACGATGTTTCATTCCCTGCATTCTTTAGATCTTCTTCATACTGTGCCATTCGTGAAGAAAAGGTGGATGATAATTCTTCCATTGTTGTAGACAATTTTGTGTAAAGGTCCATATTACTGAGTGTGTTTGAAAATACAGTTGATCAAAAGGAGAATTATTAAGGTAACCTAGTGCACTTGAGGTTAATGTACTATAATGTGTATGTAAACATTAATAATTTGTCGAAATATAATTTAAATAAATTTAAAATTCGGAGCGCAAAAATTTTTGTCCTGTCACTTCAAGTTACCCTCACAAAAAAAAAAAGAAATCATTTTATAGTCATTTGTTTTGTAGACGTTCATTTGTCTTCACAATTTATTTTTAAACTTATTTTAGATACCTATCCCCGTGGTAAAACTAGTGGCCATAATAGCTAAAGGAGATTCCTATGTATATTAGCAAAATAGATCATATTACCAGAAAATATTCAACACTATTAGTGGTATCGTTGGGAATGTCAAATAAATCACGTCGTCACGTCGTGTCCTTGGTAACAAATGTATATTTTTATTCCGTGCTTTTAAAAGTTTCAGGTGCATACCTTTTTTGGTTCCACTCGCTATTTTATTTACAACTGTACTTCTGCCGTATAGCGAATCCGTCGAGTCCAAGAATCTGCCCAATCTACGAATCTGTCGAGTTGGGAATCTGCCAAATCACGAATCTGTCCAATCCAGAATCTGTCGTATACCGAACAAGCGATTTGTCTTAACCTATTGTGACAACCCTACCAAAATAGGTAACAAATTTACAAGCGCTTAAGAAGCTGTCTCTCTGTTTGGTTTATTTACTCATGTGGCGCTACCTCGAAAATGTAAGCACTTTTTGATTAACGATTTTGAAGCAGTGAGACACACCAGCAAAGTGAACATTTTATATATTATTTATCAGGTCTTTATCTAGGGACTCCTTGGACAGATACACGATTGGAAGACTTTCGCTCGATAGAATTTTAATTTGAAAAACATGCTTTCTCTAAATATTTTTATGGATAGGTATTTAAAAAAAAACTTTACTTTTCGCCTTGAAATTGCTACTAACCGAAAGAAGAGCTAGTTTAATAGGGACTGGATGAACGAATTGTCTCTAAAACGATTACTTGAGTTATGAACGAATTAAGATTTCAGACAGTTTTGTGATGGCATGCCATGTCAAAAACCGAGCGACATTCAATTTTATAGCTAACACTTAGCGATGACCTCTGCACGATTTTTTGCCCTCTCAAAGGTGTTTTCAATACCAGATAAAAACTAATCTGTCTTTATCTATATTTTTAATTCCCCGATATAGTTTGTTACAATAGAATGGTAGGTGTTAAATTGTTTGTAATAGATGAATTGTCTATAATCTCTACCTAGTTATTGTTTACAAGACGGAAACAATTTCGACATCAAAGGCTGATCAACTATTGATTTATGAGCATCACAATGGATAACAAATACCTGTCCTGTGTATAATGTGTGTATGTATAATAAATGTGGAACCATTTTACCTAATCATATTAAAAGGTTCCACGCTTCAATTTCCAGTTCGTACGTATGGGTCAAATCTAGTAATATGAAAAGGGGTAATTTATCCTATTATTCCCAAAGCGAAAATTTTCCTGAATTCAGCTCCAACAATGCATTTATATTATTAGCGCGATCTGATTCTCCATCTCCAGCAATGCCAGTCTTTAGAGGCAATTCTCAAGATCGACTTTAAAATTTTGTTAAAATAAAACGTAAAACTTTTAATCCCCACAGCCTTATAAATAGTCACTTAATTTCAAAGTAAACAATATTAAAATCGAGACACCTAAGTACATTATATTCCCGAAAATTATAATTGAATCTATAAACAAGTAATTTCAATGCGTCACGTCGTCATAAAGAGAAGCGATTGTCGGGTATGGAAAGTAAGAATTTATAAACGGAATTAATTTTCAATATCTAATTTTAAAATAAAAAGGCCGCGTGGCATATAGACAAACGTTAGCGAATTTATCTTAAATTTTGTTAATTATTTCTGGTTTATATTATTTTGACAATCACTATTGTTTATTAAATAAAGCTCTCAATGGGTTTTCGTTGCGTTTGGAAATAGTGAAATAGTATAGTTCTTAGTTTTAAAGTATATAAGAATCTTGTACTAAATAACTACATACGAATAACTAAAATAAGATATATTTATTGTGCCACTAAAATAACAAATATGTTTTCACGCGCCCATTCCATTAACACACTTTTTCAAGATACACAGATCTACTGTTACTGTTATATATAATATTGTTAAAGAATACATTTCATAATAAATTATCAGAAAAAATATTATGTCAAACGCAGCTTAATCGCTGGCTCCTTTTTCTTGCACCGCGTCCCGTGAAGCTTGAAGGAGATCGCAGAGATAACACTGCCTTTGTACCATCCACAAAGGTTTGTATCGGTCGCGATTGTCTCATTGTGAATTGCGATGACAAAATTAGATTTTTGTTTAACTGTACTCGTCAGGGCACTTGGTGATAAGCGGTGTCTTTTAATTTTGCTTCGCTTTCAAGAAAATTGAATTTCATTTTCATAACTTTAATTAGCGGTTTTTTGAGTTACCACTTTACTCCCCGTAAAGAAGTGGTTGGGGTTTTCGATAACTTATGTTAGGTAATGTTAGCAGTTACTATTTGAATGAGTGGCTACTGCCATTGTAGATATTAGACCAGAATGAGGTGTCACGTCACTTTTTCTGTCTTCGGTAATTTATTGACGACTAGCGGTAGCTGAGTTTATATAATAGAAGCAATGGCAAACACCATGTCTCTGTTTGTTGAGTTGCCCCAGAATATTATGGCATATCTTAGTTTTGATGCAGTTGTACCATGATATGCCACGGGTAATGCCTCGTGGCAATGAGGTGCAAGCTTATGAGGGGCAAAAAAATTGTAATACTGCTTGTAATACAATTTTTTACATAGGTCCTCTGGTGTCCGATCATTTTACAAAAAACAAAAGACAAATTTTCATTTGAAAAATAACATTTGACAAAAATATACTTGATAAATTTATTATTTTACAAACTATTGTTTAATAAACTACTCATTAGACAATATATTTACTAAACAAAAAAATATTATGCTAAAACATTAATTTACAAATTGATTATTTTTTTAAACATGTTAGTTGGCAAAACAACGTAAAGCATAAATAATATTTGACAAAATGCATTGCTTGGTAAATATTTTATTAACTAAAATGTACGTTAATACAACAATGTTTGTGTACAGTCAACTGAAACGATGATTGGTTAGTTAGGTCAGAACTGCGACCACAACGCTGCCAGAACCGAATTCCACTTATTTCGCTTAATTAGGCAGTGTGTATTATTTTAAAAGGCTTAAGTTTTTATGGAATTAGTTTTAATACAAAATTATTACTTGCCAATAAATAATCTGTCCAAGATGAAAACTGCAACCATGCCATTTAATATTTTCAAAATTTCGCGTAAGTATCGGTTAGAAATTAGTTATTTTTAAAAACTAATAATTTTATTTATCTTCTGACTTTTTGTACAATCACCAATTTGGCAAACGAATTATTTAGTCATGTGATTATTTTTAAAATAATATTTTAACACTTTAATTATTATCTGAGTAAAATATTTGCGAAACCTTTTGTATTATGTCAAATGATTGTTTTTCAAGTAATATGTTTGTGAAATGAAAGTTCATCAAATGATTAGTTTTACGTTTAACGTTGTTTGTAAAATGATCTTTTGTCATACGTTTTTTGTTAAACAATAGTAAACCAGGTCCTCTATATGCCTTTTCCAATCAATTCTACTATCAATAAAACAACAATTAAATAGTTTTTTTTAGGGAGAATAGGTGGTAAAAGAAGCATGCTGGTAGACGGGGAAAGGATTGTGCCAATCGTATGGCCACTAGTACTTTTTGTCGATATACTGCTACTATTTCTTTAGTAATTTCTTCTTCCTCGTGTTCCCCAGATGACGTTAATGACTCTAGAGAAGTACTGGCTCATTTCTCTTGAAACCAACCAGACTACTCATGAAACGTTAAATCAATTTGGACAGCTTGTTAACTTCGATAATAGCGCTGGCCAAACTCAAATGAGAAGACAAGGAAAGGAAACAGGGGGACTGAATAAAGGTAATAAACAGTTCCAGTTAAAAACATTAAAACATATTTCATTACGATTTATAAGTTTTATTTGAACATTAAAATAGGCGTATAAATAATATAATTTTAGATAATATTGATCACCCAAAGAATATAAATAACTTTAATTTTTAATACGGGAATGGTTTATTAAAAATGACATGGCATATGTTAATGTTATAGCTTTCTTTTTAATTTTAGTTTAAACGTAATTATATTTAGATTTGTGTAAATTGTATAAACTTTATTGGCACTGAAATATTAGTTTAAATTAACCGCCTTTGGTCTAAGCTGTTCTGTTATAATTGCTTGTAATTTCATGACAATGAAATTACGAAATACATGTAGCGAAATAATAGTACAACTTATTTATACATACAAAGTAACTTCAGTAAGTGAAATACACATAGTGAAATAAATAATATAAATTAAAATCTAACAATGCGTTCTATGGTTCATGGTTAACAAAATGTTGATAGAACAACCCATCCAGTCAAAGGATATTTTCCGGAAAAGTCACCGTATTGGTAATTCGTAATTACTTTCACTGAACAAGGCAACAGATTATTCCAGAAAATATTTTTATACCATCGACAGTACTATGGATGTCTATCTGTCTGTACTTCTACCAGAAATCATTCTCATTTTCAAACGAATTTATGAAATCATCATGTTGAAATGGTTGTTCATCATCAGTTGTCTCATAGTTTGACAAGTCAAATTTATCTGCTAGGAACGTATCAGGGGCGTAAGTAGCTGGTTTGGAAGTTGAGAAGAATTTATCTACGTGGGATTTACGAGCTCGTACTGTGGTCACTTCTTCTGTTACAGCTTGTTCAGTAGTTGCTTTAACCGCTTTTTCAGTAATTTCATTATTGCTCAGATTTATACCAACATTAGTCTTTAGTTCAGGTGTTGGTTGACAGTAACCTCCCCAGAAATGCCATCCATGAGGACAGATGAAGATCTGTGGGTATAAAGCTTGCTTCTTCATGAGACAGACGTAGTAGTGATTGGTGCTTAAAGGTAAGACTCCATTTTGGCCAAGAGACAGGCATTCTGGGACTGGCTTAGAAGAGCACTGGCCGTTTTCTAAATTGATCTGCAAAGAAAACAGTATATTTTAATACTCTTATAGATGAGGTGTTAAATTTTGTATTATAGTTTTCTGAAATATAGATTTTTATAGTACAAATTGAACATTTTGTTACAAACAGTTTTTAGTACCTAACCGATAATTTACAAGTATATAGTGGTATAATGATTTGATTTAAAAAAAGGCAGCGATAGCCTAATGGAGATACCAACAGGCTGCCGCGCAGAGGGTATCGGGTTCGAATCCACGGCGCGCACCAATGACTTTTCGGAGTTATGTGTGTATTAAATTGCTAAGTATCGCTTGCCCCGTGCCTCGGAGAGCACGTTAAGCCGTCGGTCTCGGTTGTCATGAAGATCTTTGACAGTTGTTATAGGGCGTCAGTACCTTCTAAATAAACTGACACTAGTCTAAACCATGGAATATCGCTATTCGGGTTGCGGCAGTCAGACAGGCAGTCACTCCGTGGAAAAGCTAATATTCAGCCGAATCCGGTTAGACTAGTAACCGGACCCCAGATTGAAACTGGGATAACGCTAGGAGGATGATGATGACTGGTATAATGATTTGTTTGATCTCTATTTGAACAGTTTCAGTGAATGGAATATTAGAACTTTAGCGATTTTCGATGTCGTAACTACCAGCTTGCTGTCTTTACTTTACTACTATTGGTTTTAGCTTATCCATACATATAAACAGCTAAAGTAACTTACGGAGCATTGTGCAGTTTGTAGATTGTAGCCGTAATGTCTTGGACAGATAGCCTGTCTGTGGTCTGCAGGTCTGCCGTCTGGCAAGCCTTGAGGTGGTGAACAAAGGTGGAACTTTCTGCAGTCGAACGCGTCAGGGAATATTCCCACCTGTGAAAAATAAATATGTATCATGATTGTACTTATAGTTTATGTTTGTATCTTATACGACTGAGGTTTTCGTGTTATAATTGCATTTATTATAGTGTTTACTTGAATGCTAGAAATAACACTTTATGGCACATTATTTCATTAAAATACTTTAAGGGCCGGCGCACATATATTGAAGCGCAACGCAAAGCATACAAGACCCTTCACGGAGCTGGGCCTCCCTCGGTTAGCCGAGGGTCTCACCTGGCTTGTCTGGACCGCGCGGACGTCGTGAAGATTTAGCGGCCTGCGCAAAACGCCTTCGGTTCTACTGCCTTAGGGCAATTATTGCCCGATCCAAGGACCTGTCCTTATTGAAGGGCAGGAGAATATATAGAACCCGCTAGCAGGGGGCAAAATCTGCCCCGATCTAGCTGCTACACGTCCTGTACGGGGTGTTGCGAAGAACTGCTACCTGGCATACAAGACAATGTGCGCGGACGCGCGCGGATTTGCACGTATGCGTGCGTAGTCCCATTGATCCGCTCAGGTATTTAGTTGTGTTAATTGATTTTAGTAATTATTTTTATGAGGAAAATGTCTATAATAATTCGACAGTGGCAATATGCAATAAGATTCTTTGCCAATTGAGCACAAGCTGCTGTTAATCAGATCAATCCATGAGAATAACAATTTTAGATAGCCCCGGATAGTATGGATTCATAATTGACAGCGCTGCTGAAACAGCTAGGCATAATGTCATGTCATTGTGTCAATACGTTTTATGTAGGTCACTTATTTAAGGTATTAGGTATATAAGAGCAAAAGCTGTCAGCTATTTCTCTGTGAGGTAGAGCGTCGTTTGGTATAATATTAATGAGGTGGTTATCAGTGGAAATTAGCAGACTTTTTCGATACGTTCTATGAGTTGTAGAATTTTTTTATTTGCTGTACGAGAAGGGTAGAAAATGCCGAAAAAATAAGGTTTAACACTGCACGCTTGATATTTCGGCCTAATGGCAGAAAATCCTCAAGAAGTTACTAAAGAATCGAGAGAGTAAAAGATCTATAGCAAAATGAGGCTATAACGTTCATGACTCATTATCAAAAAAAAATTTATAGACTCACGCCTGTGTCTCCGAGAGTAGGCAGAGGTGTAATATTACACCCACATTTCGCCATGATTTTTAGGTCCCGCGAGCCTATTGCCGTACCGGGCACATTACCAGACTCCGTGCTGCTACTGAGAATTTCCTTACGGAAAAACCCAATAATACTTTGCCCGACCCGGGAATCGAACCCGAGACCTCCCAATCCCACGTGCACACACCACGTTTCGTACGATATAATGCCGCGAGACCAACGAGGCAGTCATTCAAGCATGAGAATTTGTATTTATATAGGAGGCAAAGGAGCAGAGTCACAAGGGCGTTACCTTCTACAACATATTATGTATGTACATCAAAATAAACATAGATGAAAGAAATTGAAGTGATAAAAAAAATCAATTACTCTTCTCAAGAAGTCATTTAACTAGGAAAAGCCGGCATCATCTAGAATAGGGTTTCAACTTGTATAAATGTTGTAAACAATCAAAATGCAGAAATAATAATATGTCTTTATGTTTTCCGTACATTCACGCTATAGGAGATTCTGTATGTATTACTAACCTGTTCACAACTATGTACAAACTGTCTTGCGCTTTCTTCACATTCTGGCACTGGTTCTTGGGCACATCGACCAAGATGAGCGTTGCAAGAAAACCCTTCTTGACATTCCTCTAGAGGCACCTGCAAGATTTATATAAAATTTCAAAATTATTTTCTTCTCCAAGATCTTCGTTGCTTTAGAACTGTAGGCTAAAATTGTATAAATTATTGTAGACGATACTTTTATAATCTCAACAGCAATTGCTGACATGTTCTTGTAACATATTGCTCTCTTGCCATTTTCAAATCAGATATAAGATGTGATTGAGAAGAGATGATGTAAGTGTCGGCGACAATGAGCATTAAATATTTAATGCATGTAACCGTAGAATAATTTCTGTTGGACGATAGCAATGTAATTATTGTTCCTGTGGTCCCTTTTAACGCTAGTCGTGCAAAGAAAGCATTTTACGCATGCTCCTTTTTCTTGAAATTTGTACAACTCGTATGAAGGTATACGTCTCTTAGCTTGGTGCAATAAATGTTATTCAAACAATACTCTAAAAATGTTTTCTTTAAAAAGGACTGTTACTTTTCTAAACTTCTCTTTACCTTGAGCCAGCCGACGGGCAAAGGTACACATGTAACAGCCGTACAACAGTTCTGGCAGGCCATGCCGGCACGCGTGCAGATTCCCTCCACGTCCAATTCACCGGACCCAAGGGACATGCCCAGAGGCACACTGCCCATACGGTTGCCATTGATGACCCCGCTTAGATCGAAGGAGGTTGTCAGCTGCTGAATAATATTAAAGGTTAAGAGTGTTTTAAAGGTATAAAAGAGATAAGTACCACTGTTTTGAACATTAAATGTCGATCCTATAATTGGTATTATTTATAGCTTGTAAAGGTTCTCTTACGTCCGGTTGCAATATTTTGTCTATCCATTGATTTGGCTACTAGAGATACATAAGCTCAATACAAAAACAGATATTCACAATAAAGTCGGAATAATGAAAGCGAACATGAATATTGTGATTGAATCCTTTTGAGGACGACATATAAGAGCAAATACAAAATTCGACATTGACTGAGGACTAACACGTACTAGTCTATTCTTTTTTAATAAATTTATTCCTACGAATTAATTATTTAAGTATAAAAAAATCAACTTATTCTTCCAAAATAATTAGATTTTTCTAGAATAATCTTATTCTATTAAAGACACGAGCAAAAACAAGTACGATTGTAACTAGAATACAAAACATCTGATTCAAGTAATAATCCAGTTTTTGCTCTTTACTTAAGCAGGGGAATAATTTAAATAAGTCTGTTGTGAGCATTTGAGATAAGAACCAACAACGTCGCATGTTTTTATAAACAACAAGATTGCAGTACTTTGCTTAAAGAACACACACAGTTATGATTTGGTAGCGAAATATGAATTTACAATCACCACCATTTATATTTCCTAAGAGCAAGTCCGATGGGCTTCATATATATATTTTCATTGCTTTTTTTATGCATCATCGGGCCATACTCGGCACGTTTTCTGATTTGTAGTGACTGACTCTCAACATCATTATCTTAGCTTTATCGACCTGGTGGTATCAGACTTTCGCCTTTGATCCCATGATCAGCCTTCTAGTCTATAGAGCAGTAGTTTTGACATCTACGGTCATGAAGTTCTGTGACAGCATTTAGCTTCATGATAGCCGAAACCGAAGTTAGCTGTCTGAGCCGTGGCCAGGTGTAAGCATTGTAACCCTTCACCGATTGATAAATTAGACGATGACAAACATCGTTTAGTTGGTCCATCACTTCTCATACACTTATCACTCTGTTACTCCGCGGTGCCTCCAGATCCTCTTGAAGAATCTTAGTGCTACTGTGAGGCAAAATAAACATGGCTATGTCCAGCAGTGGCCTACATAAGGCTGTAGAGTGTGTAGAGAGAAGAGAGCGAAAGCGTTGGGTTATATTTTGTAATGCAATTACAAGTATTATCATTATCTGCATGGGAAAGATGGTACCTGTTAATTGATCCTATGCAATTCTGCGTCGTTACACGTGGTATTTATGAGTATTGATTAAGCTAGTTAAGTAGATTAGAGTTATTTTAAAGTATTAATTTATTATAATGTATTTGCCATTTGATGGTGAACGTATTGCATTTGATATGTTTAAAGCCAGTGCCTCAAATATTCAGATGCAAAAAATCTAAGTTCTTTTGGTAAGAAGTTTTCAGACTCTTTTTCGGAGAGGATTAATAATTTTAATCTGGGTTTCGAACCCAAACCTCAGGATTAGTGTTTAAATTAGTCACTTTAATCAAGTAAAATAACTTCTGATTTATTTTAAATACTAATAGGTGCCAATATACCATAAATCTCATAATTGAAAAACCGTAACATGTGTCAAGAATAAAAAAACTTACACATTTCGTGAATGCAAAAATTGACAAAAATACAATTTGATTCCACATTATTGACACAAATACACGAACAGGTTCAAACACGGTGTTTTTCGAACTAAAACAGTTTCGTACGATATAAAAATGTGTAAAAAAAAGAAATGAATACATAAGGTTAGTGATCTTTGACACTATTATCTTTATTAAAAGATAAATACTGCTCAAATTACAATACTACGTTTTGATGGACATTTATTTATTGTATGAACAAATGCTGTATTTTTTGCCCCAAAACTGGAATTCATTGTAATCGTTTTTGTTATAAGATGAATTTATTATCAGTTTACAAGCTGTCTTGTTGGACATGGGTCATCTTTGAGAATAGAGGATACGGCTTGCCTGAATTTAAATGAAACATTAATTTATTATTCTTCAAAGGTACATACGTTGGCGTTTCAAGGTAAAAAGCTTGTGTATTTTATTTATCTTCTCGAAATGGAGTACGACCACTCAGAAATAAATAATCACAATTATAAAATTACAATTATTCGGATGATGCGTTAGCATAAGATATGATAGCACAAATAACCCTTTTTATTTGCAATATTACTAGGAACATAATTATGTATTACACTTGATTATAATACAAAGCATGAATTGAAAATATAGTTCGTACTTTATTCATAGGTAAACTAATGATAAATGTTGGAAAAACTATGTTTTTTACTGCTTCAGCAGAGACTCAAACGCCGCAAATACATAAATCTAGAAGGGGATTATGTATTTGAGCCGTTTGGAGTCGAAACGTTGGGACCATGTGGTCCAAGTGCGAGATATCTTTTTAGAGATCTTTCAAAGAGACTGGTTGACGCCTCGCGTGACCAGAAGGCTGGCCTGCATTTGGCACAAAAGATCAGCATTGCCATACAACGTGGCAATGCTGCCAGCATTCTGGGCACGCTTCCAATTGATGGCGATGTGGAGGATTTCCATGACGCCCATTTTGCTTTTACTTTTATAATGTATTGCTTTTATTTGTAAGTTGTTTAAGTATAGAAATTATTATTTTAAGTAATGTGTAAATAGCAACTTAGTTATAGTTGTTTTTAATTCGATTGTTATTTGATAGATAAATTATTAGGTAGGTACGAGTCTGGTCCGATATTGGGCCTCTTTTTGTATATTGTATATTATAAGCTTATGTCAACACCATTGCCACTTCATTACAAACGTAGGTAATACAAAATATTTTTTTCTCAGCAAACAGTCCCACAGTAGGTAACATTACAACGGATTCATTTACTTTTATTTCCTTTTAAAACTTTATGAAAATTGTCACAGCGCGACTTGTTAAATTTGTTAATATATTTGATGAGAGCAACCAACCAATGGTGCTATGGTACGATAACGAGAAAAATACATTTTATCTTAATAGTTATATATGTATCTTTAAATTTCGTAAGTTAGTACAGGGTTACTGAAAGACAATCTTAATCCACTATCTTGAAAATTATCTTGAAAATAGGTCCCTCTTAGATGAAAAATTGGGAGATCTTTTATAGGCTATTGAGGAGATGCTACGCTGTCATCTAGGTTTCTATTCTTTTGGACTACTATATATAATATACAGGAATCATAAGTTAAGGATAATAATACGCCATACCCAGCGAATAATATCGTAATCAACTATTGCGATAGAAGTGATTTTATGGAGAATTATTGTTCTAGAGGTGCGATTACACCTTGTGAATTTTTTTCACGTGATTCGTACGATTACTTTTCGAGTTAGACCTGTATTATTGGTCTATAAATAAAAACATTTTTTTATGACGAATATCATCGTAATGAATCAATAATGACCCCTTAAAGTTATCCTTTTTCCAGTAAACTGTAATTACAATTTTATTCGGGTACAATAAATATAACTTATTTTGGTAAAGTATATTACCATTCCTTTTGCTATGGAATATTAATGTTAAATAATTGTAACGGGTTCTAGGATAGAAACGCAGTAGAGGTTCTAGATGCGTTTATTGCCGAGTATTGTCTCACTTCCCTTGCACGAGTATGACCAACAAACAACACGACACTGGCCTGAACACTAAGGGCTGCAGTCTCCCACGCTGTTCCCTCCGGTAGTGTGCAGGGCAGGTTGCTCGAAGGGCTGCGCGTAGCGGGCAGATCCTCGCAGGCCGTTGGTTCAGCTGGCAGGCGCCGGCGGTCTGAGTGCGATGAGCCAGGCCAGACTCTTCGGCAGAGGTGACGTCGATGACGGTGCAGGGTAGTGTAGCGGTCTAGGTAGAGTAGCCCGGAGCCTTAAGGTGGACCTGGAACCTGAAGGAAAGCAGCATTAGGAGAGCCACAACCAATAGAGTCAGGCAGGCGGCGTCAGCCGGCCTCAGCTAGCAGGTAGAGAGATGGGCAGTACGCTAGTGCAGTAAATGTAGTAACTCACCCACAGCTGGGAATCAGGATACACGTACAACGTATACGGATAGAGTAGCGGTAGTAAATACGACGTAGGGTCAGTAGGTACGCTTAGTTATAGTAGAAGCGACGTTAGAGTAGCGGTCCGGCCTCTCTGTCGGCCCCTTTATATACCGGTCCTCCATCAGAATTGGAGTCCGTTCATGACCATATTTGGTCAGGCTTCGCGAGCGCGGACGATGGCCTTCTCTGATTGGCCGAGCGTATGGACAGTACTGTGACGTAGTTGCGGTAGGTACCGGACATACGTCACAATACCGCCCGCCTTAGGAGAGGATTTTGCGTGGTTAACAAGAAAAATCCGACTAGCTGCGTTAGGTCTACGAGTCCGCTACTGTCCAAGCTAAGACGGCATATAGAAAGAAGGAAGGGAAAGTGTTATACGGTTTGTAACAAATAGTTAAGCACCATAGTGTATAAGTTTTAGGTCCTTTATGTGCCAAAACCCAATAGAATTTCCAGACGCGTCCGACAACTCGTAAACGAGAGGCGACTTTTTATTAATCACTGTGCACTTCACGAATTTAGGGGCTAGCTTCTTACACAAGGACTTATCCTTGTCACTCTGATAAAAAGTCCTTTTCCACACAGTGTCTCCCACATTAAACTCAGCTGGTTTACGGCGTAAATTATACGTTTGGGAAGTCATAGCATGAGCTTTAATGAGGAGTGCCTGAACTTTGTCAAATATGCCTGATAAGTGACCTATGTTTTCTGCGTAATCGTCCCTAGGTATGTATACTATATCATCAGCGTCCGTGTCGACATAGTGTGAGCCGCATGGAACTAATTCACGTCCATAGACTAAAAAACTAGGTGTATAGCCCGTGACTTCATTAACTGCAGTATTTAATGCAAACTGCACCTTAGGTAGGAGAGTGTCCCATAATCTCTGGTCATTTCCTACAAACGCCGCTAAGGAAGAACCAATGGTTTTATTATAGCGTTCGACCGTATTCACATGTGGGGAATATTTAGGAGTATAATGAAGATTAGGGATTTGTACTTGCGCAACATTGCGGCATGGTTCTCTAATATGGCATTATTTCAATCAGAAGAAGGTAGCACTTCTTTCCATTCGAACTCCTTACGTAGCACACACCTAGATTTTATCAAACGATACAATTTATTATTTTTAATAAAATAGTCTGGATAGTCATTAGGCGACCATTGTAGGTGGCTGAATACCATTGATCAGTGTCAACATTAGGGTTGTTCACGTTATTATTATTATTACTATTCGCGTTAATTATATTTACAGGTAGGGATCGTGATAACGCATCTGCTATAATATTATCTGCGCCGCACCGATGCTTTATTTCGAAGTTAAAGGCTGACAGACGAACCGACCACCGAGCTAATCTACCAGTCGGGTTGCTCAAGTTTAGGAACCATTTCAGTGCGGAATGGTCAGTATACACAACAACTTTAACCCGTTATCTAAATAACAGCGCCTATATTCGAGGGCTGTTAGAACTGCTAATGTCTCCCGTTTTGTTATACTGTAGTTTTGTTCCTGTGCATTTAGTGACCTACTCATGTAAGCGATAGGTAGTTCCACGCCATCTATTTCTTGTGTAAGCAACCCACCGATGCCACTCGCACTCGCATCTGTGTGAACTTGAAAAGGTTTCTCGTAATCGGGACACGATAATATTGGTGCGGAGCTTAACAATTGTTTTAGTTTACAAAACGAGTCATCAGCTTCCACCGACCACTGGAATGGTGCAACTTTCTTACCGGTAGAAGTAAGTTTGTTCAAAGGACCGGCAATAGTACTAAAATTAGGTATAAATCGCCGATACCATGATGCAATGCCTAAGAACCTTTTGACTTCTTTTTTATTCTTAGGCGTAGCATATTGAAGAATGGCTTCCACCTTACATGGGTCTACTTGTAATCCTTTAGAGTCTACTACGTAGCCCAAGTACTTCAATTCATCACGGAAGAATTTAGATTTTTCTAAGTTAATGGTAAGGTTGGCCGATTTTAATTTTTCGTATACTTTATTTAATAGTGACACATGAGCATTAAAAAATGGCGATTATATCGCCATTTTTTAATGCTCATATCATCATCGCACGATATCATCTAAAAAAACGAATACAGAGTTTCGTCGAACTCAGGACTGTTCGTAAACAAGTGATCCACCAAACGCTGTTGTGTCCCAGGCGCATTCGTTAAACAAAACGGCATAGTCACAAATCTAAATGTTCCTCTAGTAGGCACATAGAACGCAGTCTTATCACGATCACATTCGCGAAGAGCCGTCTACCAAAAGGACTTAGATAAGTCTATACTACTTAGATATCTAGCGTTCCTAAGATTGTCTAAAATTTTGGATACGTAAGGTAGTTTGTACGCGTCTTTTTAGTAATAGAATTAAGTTTCCGACTATCTAAACAAAACCTTAGTTTACCGTCTTTCTTAGGCGTTAGTAAAATAGGTGACGACCAAGTACTTTCGCATTTTTCTACCACTCCCAATGCAAGCATTTCGTCTAATTCGTCAATAATTATTTTTAATTTCGCCGGCGGTAACCTATAATATCTTTGGCGTAACGGCGCAGAATCGCCGGTGTCTATTGCAT
Organism: Euclidia mi; assembly: GCA_944739405.2. Lineage (NCBI taxonomy): Eukaryota > Metazoa > Arthropoda > Insecta > Lepidoptera > Erebidae > Euclidia > Euclidia mi. The sequence goes on from OX123182.2 coordinate 119,023,002, forward strand.
GTTCTATTAAGTGAGTTCGTCCTAACGGTTTCTCGGTCGGTTTTTTCAGTAGAAATCGACTCGTATTGCTTTATAATTAACTTAGCCGTTCTTTGTTGTGACTCACTCAAATCACTAAAAGATTGCAATACGTTCGTGTTACTTAGCTTATTTTCACTTAACACACTACACGGCAATGTTTTAGACATGCATACGGATGCGATATGGTTAGGCAGTAATTTAAATAGTTTCCAGAAATCGATGCCTAAAATTAAATTACTTGTAACTTCTGGAATAATATAAGCTTTCAATAAGTGGGTTTGATTATTAAAAGTAGTGGGTAAGTTGATAAAACCGCGCGGCAACAATATATTTCCCCCCGCGGACCGAATGGAATTAGTGTTGTGACACTGCTGTATTTCTAACCCGGTTTTAGTCATTACCTCCATATGGGAGTTGTTACCTAGAATTGTAATGGCTGAACCGAAATCGAGCAATCCACAAATAGGTAAACTGTTAATCGTTACGTTAACATAGGGCCGTAGGTCATTTTTAGGTTTATTATCCAGGATCGAGGCGACGGAATAACTAGAGAAATACACTTTTAGAGTGTTTAGCCAATTTCTCCAATCATCTTTGTCAAAATTGGTTGAATAGGTTGTAGAACCTAATTTAGATTTTGACACGCCCCGACCCCGACCAACTAGTTTTTTGGTTTCGTTGATTTACAGTTCGGGCAGTTAGGGAATGTCACATCCCTACGGCCGCACTTGAAGCAAATTGCGAACCGATCGCGTTTGCATTCATTCAAACTGTGATCATTGATACGGCAGCGCGGACAGTACTTGGACGTGACTAGAGCGACAGAGCTAGGTGTATACTTAGGATTGCTAGGTTCGTTGTTCTCAGTGTATTCGGGTTTTCCGGGTGTACCCTCTATAGTGGCAGCGGGATAATTATTGTAGGAATTATTATGCGCTCGGTTATTAGGGTTGTGACTGTAAGCTAGGTCTGGTGGCAACGTGTCGTTACTTTAATACGGTTCGCGGAATTGAGAGTTCAAACATTTCATCCGTTCGTAGTTTAAACATAACGTCTGCAGTGTTGCTATACTGTCTATTGAAGATATTGACGGAGCTAGCACTAGCGAGTAGCATGGACGTATGTTATGCAATAGAATGTCTAACTTTTCACGTTCGGACAATCGCTTTGACGGTGACAGCCTAGCGAACAGCTGATTCATTATCGAGAGATAAATAATTATAGTTTCGGTAGCACCTTGAGTACGCTTGCGGATTTCATTTAATAACCGGTAGATTATGACTACCGGTTATTAAATGAAATCCGCACGTACGGTGTGAAATTGTCTATTAATTTAGTGGTGAGTTCTTCCCATGTAGTGAAATATTCTTTTAGGCCGCGGTACCAGTGAAGTGCGTTACCGGTGAATATTTCGGAGGCATACGATAAAATTTTAGTGGAAGGTAGATTACGCGCGGTTTGGAATTCGGTTACGCGTTGTAGGAACGCTCGGACGCATCCCGTACCGTCGTATTTTAGCTTGGACAGTTCGTTAACTTTCAAATGCTCGCAATGCAATACTGGGGCTAACACCACCTGCGTCGAGGTAGACGGCGCAGGTTGGACCTCAGCCACAGCATCAGCTGAGCGAACACCTGATTGCTCAGTGGCGGACAGCTCCGCCGAGAGCTTTTCGAACCGGCTGCACAATTCAGTAATACGTTTGCAATACGCCGTAGGAAGTTCCATCCTACGGAGTCTGTGGAATAAGTGGTTGTGCAGTGCGGTAGACCTCCTAGCTAGGTTCGCGTCGTAAGAAATAGTTAACGAATTCACTCGCTTGGCCAGCTCAGAGACGGCCTCGCTAGCGCCCTCGAAGTCCACCGCTATGGCTAGACCCGACTCCAAAATTTCATCATTTGGAATGGCTTCCAGTAATTTAGGGAGCTGCTTCCGCAGACCTAGGACAGAGGTAGCCGACTCCTCACCTCTAATCGCGACCTCGTAAGCTAACTCGTTCTTATTTAGTAGGAAGTATTTTATGGGGTGTGAGCCCATTGTGTGTTATAATTAGACCGCGTAAGTATACACTACACACTACACTTAGTGCGCAAGCGTTCCGCCCTTACAAATGGCCTACTTTACGATTAGGCGTAAAAGTTCGACCGTTAGGACTAATTAGAAAAACGTTAGATTAAAATTTGCGAACTATTACGTAGTAGGTAGTTACACTAAAAGGTAGACAATTAGTATAACAATACGTACCGGTTCGCTGTAGCCGCACCTGCTCGCTTACAATAATGGAGAATTCGAGCACGGAAAGCGAGACAATAACCCACGTAGGCGCCACTGTAACGGGTTCTAGGATAGAAACGCAGTAGAGGTACTAGATGCGTTTATTGCCGAGTATTGTCTCACTTCCCTTGCACGAGTATGACCGACCAACAACACGACACTGACCTGAACACTAAGGGCTGCAGTCTCCCACGCTGTTCCCTCCGGTAGTGTGCAGGGCAGGTTGCTCGAAGGTCTGCGCATACCGGGCAGATCCTCGCAGGCCGTTGGTTCAGCTGGCAGGCGCCGGCGGTCTGAGTGCGATGAGCAGGGCAGGCCAGACTCTTCGGCAGAGGTGACGTCGATGACAGTGCAGGGTAGTGTAGCGGTCTAGGTAGAGTAGCCCGGTGCCTTAAGGTGGACCTGGAACCTGAAGGAAAGCAGCATTAGGAGAGCCATAACCAATAGAGTCAGGCAGGCAGCGTCAGCCGGCCTCAGCTAGCAGGTAGAGAGATGGGCAGTACGCTAGTGCAGTAAATGTAGTAACTCACCCACAGCTGGGAATCAGGATACACGTACAACGTATACGGATAGAGTAGCGGTAGTAGTCAGTATAGATTAGCGGTGCCGGCCTCTCTGTCGGCCCCTTTATATACCGGTCCTCCATCAGAATTGGAGTCCGTTCATAACCATATTTGGTCAAGCTTCGCGAGCGCGGACGATGGCCTTCTCTGATTGGCCGAGCGTATGGACAGTACTGTGACGTAGACGCGGTAGGTACCGGACATACGTCATACAATTTACTGTTACCACAATATATTGTTTTGAGCAATGGATAATATGGTAATAATAAGTTACAATCAACCTCGCTACCTTACAGTCAAGACGATCGCAATTTACTATTTAATTGTTGTATAGGTCACTGTCAACAATTTACTCGAATAAAATAATATTTTTGCATTACGGTTTGAAAATTGTGTTAACATTTTGGTAATATGAATTTCTGATTCTATTTTATGGGTATAAAACTAATATTTTTTTTAAATTACATCTCTTTACACAACAAAAAATACCTATCTATTGGCATGTTAACGAGTTTGCTGTGTAAAACTGTTATGAAGTTATGACCAAAAACGGTTTTATTTTTCCTGTAAATTTTACTTTTTTTGATTACGATGTTATTCGTTGGGGACGGCAATATAGTAGACCACCGTATTGTTAATCTCCTCCTTTTTGGAAGTCGGTAGAAAATAGAAGTTATTAAAATCTGCAATTGAAAACAGACAGTAATGCATTATAATCGAAACTGTCCGCATTTGTCTATCTACGAATCAATCAATCAGCTTGTGCAACCCACTCCCGAAAGAACAATGCCCATTTTTCTTAGAGACCAGCCCAGATGTGGACAGTCAAAAATCGTAGTAGTTGTTATTGCATTGCAAACCATTTTTTGTCTGGACTTTAAAAGATGAAGAAAAGACTAAAGAAATTGAAGTGACAAAAAAAAACAATGACTCTGAGTTTGTTTCGGCCTTTCTTCTCAAGAAGTCATTTAGCTAGGAAAAGCCGGCTTCATCTAGAATAGGGTATTGACATGTATAAGTGTTGTAAACAACCAAAATGCAGAAATAAATATGTCTTTATGTCTTTCATTCGATAAAAGAGCGTTAAACTAGAATATTGAGATGGATTAGAGGTCCGTCACATTCATAGTTTTATTACAAGAAGTACTTTTATATGCTCACAAAACATTAGGTGTGTAACCACTTTTATTAGGATAGTTAAAGAATTTCGTAGTTTTGAGTAGAAATGAATGAGTTAATCATTTGGTAAGGGTAGAAATCCGAACGAAAAAGCCAAAAGTCGTAAAAGATACAAAAACATAAAAATCATTCACAATGTTGCACGAGCAAAACAAATAGGTAACAAACAAAATAAACTGAATATGACATTTTTGATATTTACTTTAGAGTCAAAAAAGTGTTGCCATTTTACAGTTTTTAAATGATATTGATTAATCGATATGGATTTCGGACATAGGTTATCTATATATTTGGTTCAAAATCGAACTTATTTGTAGTTAATCGCATATATACCTTAAAAATACACACATTTAAAATATTTAAGGACCAATAAGAGATTAGCTATTAACTCAAATCATTTTGAGTAGAGAAAATGTAAAATCGATAAAGAAGAAGTGATAATCTATTTAATATTATGATTTCTTTACTGGCAATTTCTGATCTATTACGTGTTGGCTATTTAGACGTTAACACATCTTTTTAAACCTATTTATTGAATCAGTTTCTCGGCACACCTTTAGTAATGCCTATAAATTAAGTTATAAAAAAAAGGATTATTCAACAACTAATTGAAACTATATTGTGTTGTTCATGAGTTCCAAACTGGGCCAGAAATGGGCATTGTTCATTGGACTCTTGAAATTTGCGAATCTGTGTTCTCCCGGATGTTATGCATATTCAAATACGTTCGAATGCACGCTATTGCGAAATCAATTCCTATTGAGAATATCTGGAGATATCAAGCACTTAGACTTCCGTTATCATTTTAAAAGGTTTCATTGATAATAATAAGCGCAGAACTTGAAAATTCGACCCGATTACAAAGAAGATAAAATACATTTAACTGCAGCGTAGGCTTTCTATATTTAGTTTCAAATGGCAAAATTATTAATTAAATTTATGGATTTTCATAAGTAACAATAAAGAAAAATATTCTTGAATAAACGTTTAATTGTCATCATTACTGCCACACCAAAGTCAGCTTAATAGTCTGGGAATGCAAATGAACCAAATATGTGGAGCGTACTTATACATCGCAGGTACTGTGATTGCCATCTCTAAATTGAGTCACATCAAAATCGACTTAACAGTTTAGGAGTGCAAACGAACAAATATGCAGAGTAACTTTCACGTCTATATTGTACTTAGCATTGCGTAAAGTTTGACAGCGCGTCGCTGATGACCGGTCGTTGGCTTCTGCCCTTTAAACACAATTCACTGTAGATAAATCGTTGTTAGTTTATTTACTGGCGTCTGATGGACAAACGTAAGTATCTATACTTAAGTGAACTATAACTTTACAGTACACACTTGACACACACTGCGAATTATAGCTTTTCCTAAATATTTCACAAACGCATCCCTAAATAAGGAAAAAGGACAGCCTAGATACTTCTAGGCTGTCCTTTTTCCTTATTTAGTTTCTCACTCTCTCCTTATTTAATTTCTCATGCAGGCTCTATGGTTAAGGGTACTCCCTTAACCATAGAGCCTGCATGAGAAATTTGATGAGAATGAATGAAGCAAGAGAGATAATATGTCAGGATCGTTGCAAATGGCGTTCCGTAGTCTCTGCCTACCCCTCCGGGAAACAGGCGTGAGTCTATGTATGTCTGCATCCCTAAATAAATAAGGGGTTTAAGTAAACCTCTATCTAACGGTACAACATACAAAGTTGTTGGAACAAAAAAAAATGGCTTTTCCATTTAGGTGTATGAGAGCTAGCAGTAAACGAAACGTACTCGTTTTTCTAAAAAGACTTTTGTCCACGTGGTTACAATGAATAGCTATGGCAAATTTTAGCTCTCTAGTGCTTATCGTTTTTGCGTAAAACCGCGGTCTAACGGACAGATACCTACGGAACCCTGAAAAAGGTAGTAAACCGATAATTTGAGAGAAAACGGTGAAGAACTCTACGAAAGAAAGACGAAGGAAAATGTATATCTCTACACTCTACTTAAGTTATCTAACGCGTTTCCGTCGCAATAAATATCATCGCGAAATTGTGTAGCATCAGCATTACTCGCCATTCCATTAAACATCTAATGGAATGGCTATGGTCAATATTACGTCTATGATTTATTTTAAGTGAGTACCACGTATAATTAACTATAAATATAGTCACGACGATAAGTTACAATATATTATCGTGTTAATAGTGTTCACATTTATAGAACTTACACTTTCATGGTCCTTTCAGCATAATAATCATAAATCGGTAATCCACTGCTGGTTATAGGCCTCTCTAATGGCACACCACTTGACGAGTTTCAATTTCGTCTCTTCGTGTTCAGCTGCTGCCAGCCAATTTTCTCATATCGTCACTTTATGTGGCTACACGGGCCAATGCTGTTTTTTTATATAAAAATAACTCCTGCACTAGGAATAAATCCTGTGTCGCGGAGGACTTGACAAACATAATACAACCAACAGACACAATGAACATCCAGACTCGAAACAACAATTTATGGATTATTAAAGTGTTATCTCGTGTGGGAATCGAACCCACAACACTCGGCTCAGTGTCAAGCGGCGAGGCGACCGCTTAAACCACTACGCCAACCATGCGGTCGAATTAAATCAATTTAACTGTGATCATGCCGATTTTCTTCCCAGATGTCATTCTTGTTGACTTCCCGGCTGGGATTTCTAGTCAGTTACCACGTCCTGAATAATTCGTGATGAGATAAAAACGAAAGAAAGACACATTTCACTTCATTTTGTGATGGTAGTGTAGCAGTACAGAAATATATTAAGCTCAAAATGTCAATAAATATAATAAAATTCCTAGAATATTATAATCATTATATGTTGAAACATGTTTGCTTTTAAGCAAACATCAAGTTTGCTTAAAAAGCTCTACGAACTAGCAATCAAATATGAACACACACAATTTACAAATGTCCAATCACACTTTCTGTGTTACACTTTTTGTATATTTTTGAACCATAATATATTTTGAACTTCAATTTTTTCTTGAATAATTTTATAGACAGATGAAAAGTGAACTAAACTTATCACTTAAATCTCTAAACGCTATTGTATACCCACATTTCGCCAGACTTATTTTAGTCCCACGTAATAGAGGGCGAGCCTATTGCCGTATCGGGCACATTATCAGACTCCGTGCTGCTACTGAGAATTTCCTAACGGAAAAACCCAATAACACTTTACCCGACCCGGGAATCGAACCCGAGCCAACGATGCAGGAACTTTATATATACAGATTATACAAATATAAATAATAAGACTGCCTTCGACGTGGATAGCGTATGCGTCTGCTGGTCTGGCGGGCCCGGGTTCTATTTTCATGTCGGGCAAAGTGTTACTGAGTTGTGCTGACTTCACAGTAAGTAGTAGCACACTAGAAAATACAATATCTTGAGATTTGACTGAAAGACCGAGGCGTAGATAGACTATACGGTCGCCTATAGCCGCTTATTCTAAAAATGACCCTAAAATCTATTTTTTATCACCTGTAGTCAGTAATTTTATAGAAGAACAACATATGTGTACATGGCCGAACCGTCCCTATGTGCAATGTGCGCGGCGCACACAGGCGCCAGGGTGACAGGGGCGCTGCGCGCCGAGATACGCGTTAATTATAACAGTTTTTTTCGAAAAAGGATGCCAAAACAGGCGCTTCACAGATTTCGCACACCGGTGCAGTGGCGTAGGAAGGGGCGGCGGCACGCCGGGCCGCCCCGAGTGCCACCCATCCAAAAAGCAAATTGGAATAGTAGGTATCGACTAAAAAAAAAGGTCATCCGCCAACAATTTCCGGGTGCCACCCAAGGTAGCCTACGCCACTGCACAGGCGCTTCATAGATTTCGCACACAGGCGCTGGATTGGGTCGGCACGGCCCTGTATGTGTAGCATTTATGGACTACAAGAATACGTCTGATACCTACTGCGAACAATCAACAGCGCACTGTGCACCTGGCATCTCGTCATGGCACTACCAATAATCTCGAAGTACCTATATTATCTAATATATATTACTAATTTACTTTGTATAAACTTGAAACAACTTAAAGGTTTCAATTGTGATGAGCCTAATAAAAAAACTACACTCTTACATTTACAATAGGGAACAGTGTTTGTTATATTGTTCATACCGTACAATGTTTCGATCATATCTTTATTCAAACTTTGTCCTGCTAGAAACGAACAGAATAAAATCCGGCCCAATGCATGTCGAGCTACGTACAATGTAGGCCGTAGTTAATGTCTAGCCCTTAACTAACGTCCTCAGGATAAAAATACTCGATCACAATTGGTATTCATTACATAGCTTGCAAAATAATGTAAGTTTATTTCACCGGTTATATTCATTAATTAGAAACAGCATTAAAGAAGCGAACCCCAGCAGCCTGATATTTTTCGAATAGCAAACACCTTATACGCATTGTTGACGGCCAGAGTACCAACATATGTAAGTACATAAAGTTACTAGTAGTACTCATCATCATCCTCTTAACGTTATCCCAGTTTCAATCTGGGGTCCGCTTACTAGTGTATCCGGATTTGGCTGAATATTAGCTTTTCCACGGAGCGACTGCCTGTCTGACCTCCGCAACCCGAAGGGATAGCAATATTCCATGGTTTAGACTAGTGTCATTTTATTTTAGAAGGTACTGACGCTCTGTAACGATTATCAAAGACCTTCATGACAACCGGGACCGACGGCTTAACGTGCTCTCCGAGGCATAGGCGATAAGATAAGATAATATAGTTTATTTCGCAAACATGGTCAAAGTACATAAAGGTTCAGCCATATTAGGCATGCGAAAGGTACAATACCAAAAACACAAATTAAAATTACACAAAGACAATGATTCGACACATAATTCTGTTTACATTTATAAATATTCAAATAAATGTATTCTCTTTTTCTGCAAAAAGTCTGAAATCTTAATATATATAAAATCCTTGCGTTACTGACTGACTGACAGACACGCTACAGCCGAAACTATTGAGCGCTGGAAGCTGAAATTTGACATGTATGTTCCTTGGAGACCGTATGGGTGCACTAAGAAGGGATTTCCCGAAATTCCCACGGGATCGGCCAAAACGGGTAAATTTAAAAAAAATGCAGGCGTAGCTGCTAGCCTCCTCTAGTACTGTAATAAGCTTTATTAACTAAAAAGGAACTTAATTTTCTTTTAAATAATGATTCACTCAATGCCTTCCAAGATTTGGGTAACTTATTGTATATGAGTGGGGCCATGCACAACACACTCTTGCGCATAAGTGCCGTATTTGCAGTCTGCAGACATAATTTGCTACTATCGCGCCTATTTCAAGGGACTACGTCAGCGAGACGAGTAAAACGATTAGGATTAGTTTTTACAAATACAGCTACTTCAAGAATATAGAGGCAAGGTAAGGTTAATATTTTAAACTGTTTGAAATAAGGCACACAACTATCGATAGTCGGCACATAACTCCGAAGTCATTGGTGCGCGCCGTGGATCCGAACCCGATACCCTCTGTATGGCAGTCTGTTGGTATCTCCACTGTCGCTGCCTTAAGTTACTAGTAGTACTATTCACCTTAATTTTCCCTCAAATCAACATTTTATGTATCATGTCAATCAATATCTTCAGGTCTCACAGGATGAGTCAATGGTATTATTGACTTCTTATTCACATCTCTTGAGCAAGCTTTTCTCATATCATAAGCATCTTCGTCAGGATCTCCTGAATAATATTCTAGAACAGATCTGTACACTATATATCTTGGTGTATACAAGTAATAAAATTCAGAAAAATACATTATAAATGACACTGAAAACGTGTCAATATTGTGGTATTAGGTATATGGTACTATGTGCGTCGTTAATTAATGCAATATAAGTTGGTACTTTCATGTATTGTTGTGTTTGTATTTTTTTAATTTTTAAATACTCGTTAGTAATAATTAATTTATTGATTAATGTATCATTATTAATCAATGAATTATGAAATATGTGAAGTGTGTAAATACATGAACGCCAATTTTTATAATTTGTTAATTAGCTTAACCATAATCAAATTAATGAGATGAATAGTGTGAAAGTATTTAATTTCAGTAGCTTTGTAATATTTCAATGAAAATATACATTACATGACTGTCTTCGTGGCCCAGTGGATAGCGTATGCGTTTGCTGATCGGAAGTCCTGGGGTTCGATTCCCTGATCGGGCAAAATTGTTACTGAGTTTTTCCGAATTCTGAGTAGCAGCACGTAGTCTGGTGATGTGCCCGATAGCGGCAATAGGGTCGCCCCCTGTTACGTGGGACCTAAAAATTCATGGCGGAACGTGGGAGTAAGTATTTACACCTCTGCCTACCCCTTCGGGGATACAGGCGTGAGTCTATTATATAATATAATACACGTTACATTTTTCAAATGTAAATAAAATGTTGCGCTTACTTCCGTTTCATTTTTAAGAGTTACGAGGCCACGTCACTGCCATGTAGAGGGTATTGAGTTCGAATCCACGGTGCACACCACTGACATCGATCCCAGTTGTGCTGTCATAAATATCTTTGACAATCGTTATAGGGAGATCGTTATACCTCAGAATAAACTAACACTAGTCTAAACCATGGAATATCGCTATCCCTTTAGGTTGCGGACGTCAGACAGGCAGTCACTCTGTGGCAATGTAAATATTTAGTCAAATCCCGTTATACTAGTAAGCGGACCCTGGGCCACAACTGTAGTAAGTGTCAGATACCTACGTATCTTACGATACCCACGGAATGATGAACTAATGAAAAAAACAAAGCAAATAATATATTTTCGAAGTAGTAACGGCATTAAAGGTGGCAAAGAAACAAAATGTTCCAATTCAGTCGAGTTCCAATGGCGTGTCACTTTTTTTTCAGATAAATGTACATATAAGATGTTATGCAATATTTCTCTTTGTACCTAGCGGAGCTCGGCAGGCAGCGTAGTTACCGAACCATAGCCGATTCCATTAGAGATATCGTTCATCACGTTACGGAGAGGAAATGTAACTCAGGATCACACATGTTACACTATTTATAAGTTAGTGGACAAGCACCCTTATGGTACTTGTAAAGCGGACGAAATATGCACCACACCACTGCACTGTTTCGACGACTAGGGGATTATTCAATAAAACCACTGACGCCCGTTCTAATATGGTACTATATTTCGACAAAAAACATTTTTTTAACTCCGCCGTTGCCGGTCCCAAGCCCGGATGAAAAAGGAGGAGGGTTGGTTTTGGAGAAGAACAACCCAGCCGTAAAACTTACAACGCCGAACATTGGGCGGCGGTAAATAACCCGACATCTCCATAACGGAGCGGTTCCAAAAACCGTGAGGTATTAAATCACCTCAAAAAGTCTGCTATGGAAGGACGAGGGCGCCCACCATTAGATATCATATAGTCCTATGGATTTTGCGAACACAGATGCGACTTTGTTGGACGATCCGGCTAACACCCGGTGCCGCGCGGTTACCGGGCTGTGCGGTGTGAAGTTTGCTACCGAAGACTCTCCTAGGACGACTCACCAGGTCCTAGACAGTAGTTATGTTACTGGTGAGCACCATAATAGCAAAATCTCAATCCGAAAACAACAGCGGATTGCAACATGGAACGTTCGTGGATTGATAGCGCCGGGAAAGTTGGAAATCATGGAGAAGGAAGTGGAATTACATAAACTCACCATCTTGGGAATAACAGAAACCCACATGCGAGGCAGAGGGCATCAATCGACTCCAAATGGTAACACCCTGTATTTCTCTGGAGCAGAGGATTCCAGCCACAATGGTGTGGCCATCTGGTTGCCCCGTCATATGAACGGCCACGTCCTGGGACATAACCCGGTTTCCGATAGAATTCTCACTCTGAGACTGAACACTCTCCCCTGCACCCTTAATGTTGTAGTAGTGTATGCACCAACCTCATGCTCTAGCGACGACAGGATTGATAACTTTTATGCAGAACTGGAAAACACTCTCACAAAAGTACCTAATTGTGAGATAACAATGATACTGGGAGACTGGAACGCAAAAATAGGCAGCACATTGGATGACACCCATATCAGGAATATTGTTGGGAAGTATGGCCTTGGTCTGCGAAACGAACGTGGAGCAAGGCTTTTAGAATTTTGCATTGACAGGAAACTTAACATATTGAACACATGCTTCCAACACCACCCCAGACGATTATACACATGGATGTCGCCTGGTGGTCGATATCGCAATCAAATTGATTATGTGCTAATCGATAGCCGATGGAGATCATCAGTGCTCAACGTGAAGACGTACCATGGGGCCGACTGTGGTTCAGACCATTGCTTGCTGGTAGCAAATTTCACCCTACGCCTAAAGGCTCCCAGCAAGAGGAATCCTATAAGACCAAGAACTCTTGCTCCAACAGAAACTGAATTGTTTCGCAGCAGCCTCGACAAGATAATCGCTGAAGTGCCTTTGCCACCTGATGCAAGCCCCAATCAACAGTGGGAACATCTAAAGAGTCACATCTGGAAATCTGTAGATGTAGTTACCAAGAATCGCGGTCAACCAGCACGCCCCAGACAAATATGGCTCTCTGCTGACACATGGAAAGTGATTGCAGATCGAAAAGCGCTAAAAACCGGTGGTCTTCTAAGCCAAGTGGATCGTGACAAATACTCCGAATAAAGCAGAATAATCCAGAAGCGTTGCCGTCATGACAAAAACCACTTTATCTCCCGGATCTGCCAGGAAATTGAGGAACACGCTATGTAGGTGCAAAGCTCGGATCTGTTTAAGAAAGTCAGGCTTCTCACTAAACAATTCAAGCCTAAATCTGGGTAGTCGAAAATGTAGACGGAGTACCCCTTCAAGATCTAGAGGCAATAACTGATCGATGGCGTGAATACTGTACACAGTTATACAGAAACCCCAGCAACGAGCAAAGATGTGCACTACCGACAGCGTTATGGACCAATTTAGACTTTGAAACTCCTATAATTCAATCTGAGGTCACGGCTACACTAGCCGCTCTTAAAGCCAAGAAAGCTCCAGGGCTAGACCAGCTGACAGCTGAGATTTTGAAAGCAATGGGGCCAGCTGGAACTAAAATTCTCCTAGATTTGTGTAATGGCATCTGGCACACAAGTGAATGGCCAAAAGATTGGACGAGATCGGTTATACTGCCACTTCATAAGAAAGGGTCCACTACAAAATGTGACAACTATAGGACTCTGGCTCTTATATCTCATGCCAGTAAAGTGCTCCTTCACATAATCAACAACAGGATACGTCACTTCTTGGACTGGCAGATCCCACAGGAGCAGGCAGGTTTCGTCAAAGGTAAAGGTACCCGTGAGCAGATCCTAAATGTACGTCAGTTAATTGAAAAGGCTTATGAGTTCAACACACCTCTCTTATTGTGTTTTATTGACTACAGCAAGGCCTTTGATTGCGTTGTTTGGTCGGCCCTGTGGGGGGTGCTGCGGGGACTGGGAGTACCTGAACACCTAGTGGCGCTCATAGAAAATCTGTACCTTAACAGCGAGGGTGTCGTTAAAATTGACGGAGCAACTTCAGGCCCTTTCAGTTTCGAAAAAGGTGTTAGACAAGGTTGCATTCTGTCACCCATCCTCTTCAATATTTATGGAGAGTACATAATCAGGAGAGCCTGTGAAAACTGGGAAGGAGGAGTCACCATCGGAGGCACCAAGATTACTTATCTACGGTACGCAGACGACACCACGCTTCTGGCTGCCAATGAAGCGGAATTGGTTGAGATCCTGGATAGAATGGAGCGCATCAGCCTGGAAATTGGTCTCAAGATTAACCACAGCAAGACCAAGGTGATGGTGGTGGACCGAAGTAGAAAGTTGCAACTCACGGGAACTCTTGGACTTGAAGTGGTTGATGACTTCATCTATCTAGGTGCGAATATCAGCAACACAGGTTCTTGTGAAAAGGAAATCCGGAGGCGCATAGGAATGGCCAAGAGTGCAATGTCGCAGTTGCAAGGCATATGGAGGGATCGCAACATTTCTCGCAAAACCAAACCTAAATTGGTTAAATGTCTAGTCTTCTCCATATTCAGCTACGGGGCTGAGACTTGGACTTTAAAAAAGGCGGACCGCGACCGCATTGATGCCTTCGAGATGTGGTGCTGGAGGAAAATGCTCCGAATTCCCTGGACTGCTTTCCGTATGAACCTCTCCATCTTGAGTGAACTGAATATCAAGATCAGACTGTCTACTACCTGCATGCGCAGAGTACTGGAGTTCTTTGGCCACATTGCCAGGAAAAATGGCCACAACCTTGAACAGCTCATCGTAACTGGCATGGTTGAGGGCAAACGACCAAGAGGCCGCAGCCCAAAAAGATGGGCAGATCAGGTCAGATCCACACTGGACGCCCAATTGCACGTCACACTTCATGACGCTAAGAACTGTCACAGATGGCGAGATACCATCCATAAGAAGCTAATCCAGCGGGAACTTCACGACCCTCAGTAATGAGGAACACGACTCGAGGAGGAGGAGGACAACGCTATCTATCGAGCCTCATACAAACTTTTTGCATAGAACGTTTTGTTACACGCTTAACATACCGTCCACCAAGGGCATTTAGTGCCGAAATGCCCTTCTTAAGCTGGGTTGTCCTATAATTACATTAAGATCTAAGATCGATAGCTCGTACTCACATGCTATAATTACTAAATTTAAACAAAAAATATATATATGACAATCACACAAATAGTGTAACGCTTGAACAATGTGTAAATAGTTGACCTGATTTGTAAATATTTCCTCTAAATTGTACATAGATATTAATTCAATTAAAATATACAAATAAAACAAATTATTGTTCTGCAACTGGTAAAATGCATAATTTAGATGTTGGCCTTTTTAAAACAGTTGATTTGGTACGCAATGTGACCACACGGGTATTACACGACCTAATGACCACTTTGTGGCAAATCATCCTCTTTTATCAAGACGATGTCCCCAATCTTAGGCTCTGGTACTTGTACTGACCATTTGTAACGGTTCATAAGGGTTGATAAATATTCAGTAGACCATTGTTTCCAAAAGCTTTGCATCATTCTCTGAACGTGTTGCCAACGCGTTAAACAGTTTACATTAGAACCTTCATAATCTTTATCAGGCACATTAATTATTGGTTCGCCAATTAAGAAGTGTCCTGGGGTTAGAGGCAATGGTTCACCAGGGTCAGTAGTCATAATGACACTCAGAGGTCGCGAATTTAGGCAAGCCTCAACTTCCGTTAATAACGTACTCAGCTCTTCATACGTAAGAATTGATTCGCCAATCACACGTTTGAGGTGAAATTTGGTCGATTTCACCCCCGCTTCCCACAGTCCTCCAAAATTAGGTGCATGGGGAGGAATGAAATGCCATTCCGTACCTAGGGCTTCAAGTTGCTCTGCTATGTTAGGTTGGATCGAAGCTAACTGTTGTAACTCTCTAGCTGCACCAATGAAAGTAGTACCGTTGTCGCTCCATAACTTTGCACAATGACCTCTACGAGATACAAAGCGCCGAAAGGCAGCAAGAAATGCCTGCGTACTCATGTCGCTGACTATTTCTA
Source organism: Euclidia mi (assembly GCA_944739405.2). Lineage (NCBI taxonomy): Eukaryota > Metazoa > Arthropoda > Insecta > Lepidoptera > Erebidae > Euclidia > Euclidia mi. The sequence continues at coordinate 119,038,658 of OX123182.2, forward strand.
AGTGTAGTGCTCGGGTACACATATACACAAATAGGCAGATATAACCCTTGTATGACTTATGACCACGTCATTCGGTTGTTCTAATGTTTATTGGACCAGCGTAGTCAACACCACTATGTAAGAATGGACGGGCAGGAGTACAGCGAACAGCAGGCAAAGACCCCATGAACTGGTTTTTGCAGCTGGCTCTCTGCCTGGCACAGGTAACACATTGGCGTACATGATGTTTGACCAACCCTTTGGCGCCAATAATCCAATAAGCTGTTCTTAAATAATTTAACATAATTTGTGGACCGCCATGCAAGGTTCTGATATGCGCATCTGCCACAATAAGATAAGTGAAATGAGACTCCTTTGGCAAAATAATTGGGTGCTTTGTCAGTTCATCTCAAACTCAAACTCAAACTCAAAATGTTTATTGCTTTCATGTGTAAGTACAAAGATCTTAAATTAATAATAAATTTAGAATCAACATGCAACCCTGTTAGGGCACAGCAAATTTACGTTGGTATACGTAGGTATCTATAACTAGTTATATATATATATATAAGTAATATATCTTGACAACTTTATTTTATAATGTTGTTGAAGTTAGCTAATATAATTATTCAGTACATTGTACCTATTGTCTTTTCGTTAAAAAACTCTTGCAGTGTGTAGAAGCATTTTTTTAATAGATATTTTTGAAGTTTATTTTTGAATATGTTGTTATCTTTGGAGTCTTTTATTTCTTGCGGTATTTTATTGTATATTTTGATCGACATAACATACGGTCCTGAGTGAAATATTGACAGGCTAGATGTTGGTAATGCTAGTCTATTTTGGTGTCTAAGGTTACGGGATTGGGTGAAATGGTCTTTATTTAAAGTAAACAGGGACATATGCTTCCTAACAAATATGCATATTTCTAATATATATATTGATATAAGTGTTAAAATGCCTTGCTCCGTAAAATGTTTTCTGCAACTTTCCATTCCATCTATATTTGCAAGAATCCTAATACATCGCTTTTGGAGTTTGAAAAGCTTATCCGCGTCTACACTATTGCCCCATAATATAACTCCGTATCGGAGCCACGAGTGAGCGTATGCATAGTAGGCAGCTTTCGCTGATTTGAGGTCAGAAGTTCTTTTTAACTCATATAGACCGTATGTAAATGATGATAATTTGCTAGTGATGTTTTGTATATGAGATTTCCAATTTAGATGTGAATCAATATGTAGGCCTAGTAATTTGAAATTGTCTACGCATTCAAGTTTATTGTTATTAAATAATATATTTTCCATGGTTATAGCACGTTTCTGGTAGGGTTTAAATTGCATGAGTTTAGTTTTTGAGATATTTAGTTCTAAGTTATGTTCTGTTAGCCAAGTTGATATATCAGATAAAATATGAGTTATACGGTTATGTAGTTCGTCTATGTTACTGCATGGAAATACTAGAGAAATGTCATCTGCAAAAAGGACGCTTACAGTATTAATTACTTTAGGCAAGTCATTGATGTAAATCAAGAATAAAATGCATCCGAGTACGCTACCTTGAGGGATCGAATTTTCTATTTTTGATTTTCTGGACTTAACGTTTGAAATTTCGCCGGTGTCGTAGTAGTGATGTTCTATTTCGACATACTGTGTTCGATTGTTTAGATAAGATGTAAACCAATCTAGAGTAGTACCTCGTATACCGATTCCATCCAATTTTCTTAATTATATGTTGTATTGGACCCGATCATATGCCTTGCTCATATCCAGAAGTATTCCTATTGCATATTTCCTGTCATTAATAATATTTAAAGTTTGTTGTATATAGTAGTGTAAACTACTTTTGTAGTGGATCTATTTCTTCTGAATCCATTTTGGCTGTCATGGAATATATTAAAGTTTTCACAATATGAATATAACCGTGTTGTCATGGCAGTCTCAAAAATCTTAGAGAATGTAGGCAATAGCGATATTGGGCGGTAATTTGTGCAGTCAGTGTGGAGCCCCTTCTTGTGTATAGGTTTGATAACAGAGATTTTAAGTTGATCCGGCAAAATTCCTTCTGAAAATGACTGGTTAATAAGAAGAGTAAGTGGTATTGCGAATTCTATAGCACATTTCTTAATTAGTGTGGGCGGGAGTTCGTCGTAACCGAAACTGCGTTTATTTTTTAAGTTTTTTATTATTGTATAAATCTCGCGAGGATCGACGGGTTGAATAAAGATAGAGTTTTCAGCGCGATTTATCACTGCACGACCCGACTGCCTGCCAGGCTCGCCTCCTACTGAGATAAAGAAATCATTGAAGATGTTTGCTACAATGTTAGGGTTTTCTGTTGTTTTTTTATGTAAAGTCAATTTTATGTTTGATTTAGTTCTTTTTGAAGTTTTGTTGGTGCGTTCTTTTATTATTTGCCACATGGTTTGTGAAATGTTTTCGCTTTTATTAATTCTCTGGATATACTGTAATCTTTTTGACTGTAAAACTGTCCTTTTGAGTAGCTTTTCATATTTCTTATAATATTTTATTAACGTAGGGTCATTGTTAACAGAAATGAATGTTTTCAGCATACGTTTGTGCTTGCAAGAGATTTTTAAGCCTGCGGTAAGCCACGATTTCTTCACTTTGTTTTTTAGTTTAACATGGATTTTGGGGATGCAAGTGTTTAGTATAGTGTTGATTATTTTGTGGAATGATTCATAATTGGCATTTACGTTCTGATCATTTGAGATAACAGAGTTCCAATCTATTTTTGCTATTTCTGCCTTAAAATTAGTGGTATTTTTTTCATTGAAAATTCGTTTTTTCGTAAACCAAGTTTGTCGTTCTTTTATGCTTGTTATCTTTGGGACCGTTAAAATAATACCTTTATGATCAGATAGTCCGTAATCGTTAACGATGGCAGAAAAATCAAGTATTTTAAAATTTATAAATATTAAATCTATACTCGTGGCACTTGTATTAGTTACTCGTGTAGGTTCTTGAATGCATTGGTGGAAATTATAGCTTTTCATGGTGTTTATTAATTCTAAAGTATTATTTGAGGTTTCCAGAGCATTTACGTTATAATCTCCGCCGATAATTATATTCTTTTTACTGTCTTTAATTATAAGCATCTGCAAAAGTTTTTTGAGTGAATTATAAAATACATCTGTTTGCCTATTTTTCTGTGGCCAATAAATTACAATTATTAATAAGTTTTGATGGACAATTTCTATTGCACTTATTTCGAACACAAACTCGATAGACATTGATGTGATATCACTTCGATCTTTGGTTTCAATAGCTTCCTGTATAAAGATGCAGACTCCACCACCTTCATAATTTTCTCTGCAGTATGAAGATGCCAGTTTATAGCCCTCTAGATGTAATAGGTTTGATTTCTTCTTGGTAATCCAAGTTTCAGTGAGACAGATGATTTGGAAGTGGTTTCTTTCTTCTATAACTGACTGAAGTAGGTGACCTTTATTTCTAATACTGCATATGTTCTGATACATTATTTTAAAATTGTTGACGAAAAGTAGATCGTTTTGGATTTGGTTCGTTTACATCGCACACTTCACTGGAGCTAAGGTTGTTATTATAAATTTTCCCAGGTGACGATTTAGAAGACAAACTTTTAGGTGCAGGTGTTTGATATGCGTTTCTAGTATTGTGATTGGACGGGGTCCGGTCGTAAGGTTCTTTAAATTCTTAGCCGTCAATTATCAATTTGTTGTTTGTAATAACAGCGTATTTCCCCTTTTCTCGCGCTGCTAAGAGTGCTTGTCTTTGTAATTTTCTTTCTTGGATTTGTTTTTTATCGAGTAACTCTGATATAGCTAACCCACTGTTCCGAAACAGTACTTTGTTCTGTAGTATATATCGAGTCATTCTTTTACTTATTAGTTCGATAGAAATTGGTCTTTGATAGCTTCTTTTACCGATCCTCGATACATCTTCAACGTAACCGACTAAGTTGATGTTTGCTATATCTTGAAATATGTTAATTATTTGGTCGTGGAGATCATTTTCAGTCTCTTGGTATTTCTTGCCGAGTCCAAAAAGTACAATCCTTTTACAGTGAATGTCCGCATTAATTGGGAATTTTTCTTGGTAAGGTTCACCGTAATCGCATTTTCCTTGTCTTGATGACTTAAGTTCTTCCAGTTCGCATTTGAGTTTTGTACACTCATTTTGTAGGTAACGTATTTGGTTATTTATGTCAGTTAAGTTCGTTTTTGTGTTTTCATAATCTGTGTTATACGTATTGTAGTTTAACACGAGCTCATCTTTGAAATTCTGAAGCGCTCTTGAGATTTCAACATTTATCAGATTTTTTATTTCCGCTACTATAGAATATTTATTTTCTTCAAGTTTTTTGTCTAGAAGTTCCTCGAATTTTTTTAATGTTATAACATCAGATAGTCTTTGGGTGCTCAGCACTTTAGAACTTGTGGGCGTGGTTTTGTGTCGTCCGCAATGCTTAAATCTTCGTCAGAAATAGTGCTGTTTTCGCTCGGGTGAAGTGTCTTGCGCAGTGTTTTGCTATAATCGTTAGACAGTGGCAACATGGTTGTATTTTTAGCTCTGGAGGAAAGTGATGTACGTGTTGGGGTAATCGTATTAACCATTCTGGGTTTATTGCAGTTGCAAGTTTGGCAGGTCCAAGACGATTTGTCCTCTGCAGTCATTTTGCGTAATAATTGAGTCGTGATATTTGCGCATTTGAGATCGTAATATTTATTACACAATAAACGGCTAAGGTATTGTTTAGTGTTGATTTTCTGTAGGCAACCTGCGCAAATTGATGTCGTCTTTTTGTTCATATTGGCTTGATCTGAATTTAGCGCCATCTTTTGGTAATGTTGTTCAATTTCAGCGACGGAGTTCAATAGATGAGAAAAAAAAGAGAAACAATGGTTCACTTACGGCCGGTTGAACAGTTGGTAGCACAGTGCGGATGTAGTTTGCAGATTAGGTAACAAGTGGCGTTGTTATTTATTTCGTATTATTTGGACGGCCGGCTGGGGTCATTGCACCAAATGCGTCTATTTTTTAAATTATTTTGATAAAACTGTCTTTAGAATGGTAAAATGTTATTGTTTCAATATTTCGTATTTGTTTGCACTTTAACTGGTTACACTATTGTTTATGTTCATGTTATAGGATTTTTATAGTATTTACTCACTGTATTGTTTGTAAAAAAAATTTTTTTTGGCGGTTGTTTCGGCAGGTATCACTTTAGGTCTTTTTTCTAGTTTGCATCTAATTGTGACTTTTCCAACCTGCCTCTTACTCTCATAATATTTGCACTATCTAGATCAGAGAGGTTGGACTAGGTTTAGACTAGAGAGAACATGCCCTATAAATTTCCTTATACCGAACGTGCAACATGTAATGTCAGTTGGTCTTAGTTGGTTAATCATAACGTCAAATTACGCGTCTCATTTAAAGAGGCATAGACTCTTTACATACTCATATCTTTGACTACATTCTCTAAATAGCCGTGCTGTGATCTGTCATCAGTGTAAAATTTGTTGGACGTTTGTGTTTACATTTTTAATAACTTTTTTGCATTTAAATAGTAAGTAAGCTTATAATAATTAAATAGTGTACTCATTAATTAATACACATCGTGTATGTGATATCGGGATGTGGATTCCGCTATTCTCGGAACGGAAATAACAGGAGAAACTTTATCTTCTAGCAGTGAGTCGGAATTTTCCAACAAATGTATTTACTTTTCTCGTATTAATGCTATAATGAGTGTTAAGTTTACACAATATCATTGTATTGCAAATCAAAGGAACAGCTTGCATACGTATGTGTTATGAATTTAACTCACAAATTGTTATTTTGTACATTTATTGATTTAATAGCCTTAGTGATGGGATTTGACAGTGAAAGGAGATATCGATGTTTTTTGAATGAGGGATAAATACGGAAACTAACTATCGGACATGAATGTAAAACTGTAGCTGGAAGCGACACCGGGTAGCCGCGGTTGCTAAGTTGGCAATAAACAAAGACGTCCAGCGGTCTAATTTTCTATCGCGCATTTGATAGTAAGCGCAGTTTAATGTACATAATTTACTTAGATACCTACCTTAAACTAGCGTCTATTAACCTTTAGGTTAATAGACGCTAGTTTAAGGTAGGTACACGGTACAAGGTACACACACGCGCGTACACTGGAACACTTGGCTTTAGCCAAGTGTTCCAGTGTACGCGCGTGTGTGTAGGCTTACATTTTTGCATCTATAAAATAGTAGATGGATTAGGGATGTGAGTAGCATTTTTTATTATTAAGAAGGTGTTTTTTATTACAGGTTGATTAATGACGTCACAAGAAAACTTTGGATAAATGCCGTTGGACGGCCTAGTTTGATTTAGCAGAAGTACCATCGTATTTGTTCACGTCATTTTGAGAAAGACTGTTTTTAAAGACAGAAAGCACCTGGCGTCGTTTAAAACCGAAAGCTGTGCCTACATTACATTTATGCCCGGACATTGCACACCCGGTTGAATTATTTATCCAAAGCTAAACAAAAAATGTGTAATTTTAGTTTGAACATATTAATCTAATATGTAAAATTCTCGTGTCACAATTTTCGTTCCCATAATCCTCCGAAACGGCTTGACCGATTTTGATGAAATTTTTTGTGCTTATCCGGTATCTATGAGAATCGGCCAACATCTATTAAAAAAAAAAAAATTTGCAAAACAACGTTTGCCGGGTCAGCTAGTAAAATATAATAAAATAAAATCGTTGTAATCGATTTTAATTAATCTACCTACTTCTATATTATTTATCATATTAGTGCTATCCTGACTGATCAAAGACGTCTTGCCTTGTAGTCCGCTACATAATATTCTACCATAAAATATAATATTCTTTCACATTCACACAACATTATCTGGTCCCAAACTAAGCATATCTTGTACTACGGGTACTACACAATCGATAAACATGCATATATACTTTTCTGTAAATATATTACATATTATACATAGTACCATCCAGACCAAGACAAACATCCATATTCATGCACACAAATGTTTGACTTGAGCGGGAATCAAACCCGCAAGCTTCGGCGTGGCAGTCGGCTTACCTACAACTCTAAAAAAATCGAGCAGTGTCCAACGTTAGCGAGAGCAAGCAACGTAAGATGATGCGACGCAAACAAATTGCCAAAGCCTGGCGTGCCGCATAAGCTAATCTGGTATAATTCATACAATACATAATCTAAGTGACAGTTTCTTAGCATCGCATCGCAACGCATCGCTCATTAGTTTATGAATACTTTTTGTCAATAGATTTTATGGTTAAAACGAACAATTAAACACGTGATTTTTTTAGTACTGTCTGTCTGGCAAGTCTTTGCAAAGCACTGTCCGGCGTCAACAGCAAAAACAACAATTTCAATATTTTAGTTGTTTACTTCTACGGCTTAAATATATCGACACATACTAAAGTTAGACATTTAACCAAAAATATTTATCGATAAATCATCACTGTTACGAACAACACTCGGTTTCCTAACTCTATGTTTTGTCTACTGTTTGCCTACCACGAGGCTGCTATAAGAGCGTGCTGCTAAACCTATTGACAGCTCTTTCTATCATACTGCATGTGCCATTAGAAAGAAGATATCAATCATAGCAACCGCTGTTGTTATTTAGTGTTACTTCTATGCCTTAGGTTATATTTCTTTGATCTAGATACGGACATAAAGCTTTCAGTTTACTTGTTTTCATTTGTAAATATCCTATTTTTTGTATTTGTTCATATTCCCTTGTAAATGTATATCTTTGTACCTTTTTTATACATGTTTTTAATGTTTCTTCCAATTCTTTCTTTTGTAAATATGTTTCTTTATTTTTGCCCTTGTTTAAAAATCGATGACAGTAAGCTACTACTCTTAACAGTCTCGATAAAGAAGAGAATTTATCAAACATTGAATCTGGAGCTACTGCTAAGTGTACTTTGATTGATTCTTCTAACGTGCTTCTAATATTCTTTGGCCTACTATATTCAATGTCCTTCTTTTTTAAGAAAGACGGACCTGAAAACCACATTTGGTTTTGAACTAATAAACTCGGCACAACCCTCGCGAAGCGCAGTCTGCTGGATTGTTTGTACTTAAGACATAAAACCAGAGATGTTGTCATTGAAGTCAATATTTCAGAAGTACGATTTGCCAGAAACGTCTTCCATCTGCTGGGATGGCTATTCAGCCAAGCCAGTACAACAGTGGAATCCGTCCATGCCATAACCTTCTCCCTAGGTATATTCAACACCTCCGCAGTTTCTAACAGCAGTTTTGCCAGCAGAACTGCCCCACACAACTCCAAGCGAAGTATGCTTACATGTTTTATAGGAGCTACCCTTGTCTTGGCAACCAGCAGTGAGACCTGTATGTGTCCTGTGATGTCCTTCCGTCGCAGATAAATCACTGCATAATAAGCGACTTTGGAGGCATCACTAAAGCCGTGCAGTTCTAGGTCATCATTAGGCGTAGTGCCAAGCCAACGAGGTATCTGAATCTTAGTCAGCATTTCCAACTCTGCGCGGTAAGTCCTCCATTCCTGGACTAAATTTGTGCTCAATTCTTCATCCCAGTTTAATCCCGATAGCCATAATTTCTGGATGAAGATCTTTGCTAGTACTATTGATGGAGCTAGCCATCCCAAAGGATCGAATAGTCGAGCAATATCGGATATAACAGCTCTCTTGGTTACGCTATTAGTAATTTCAGACGGAAATTTTACTAAGTACTGAAATTTGTCTTCACTGCGGTTCCAAGTCAGTCCTAAAATTTTAATTGTACTGTCTAATTTCATTTTTATTTTCTTTTGCCCTGGTATGTTAGTAATATTATCTTCTATATGTTCTTTTTTGCTGTTATTTTCATTTGTATTTGTTTGTTCTATTTGCTCTATATCTTTACATTTTTCTATAGAATTAATTGTTTCTAACATATCCTGATTATTGCTATTCCACTTCTGTAGGACAAATCCTGCTTTGCCTAATAATTCAGATATTTGTCTGTATATCTCTATGCCTTCATCGACGTCATCACAGCCTGTCATCAAGTCATCCATGAAAAAGGCATTTAGCACTTTGTCTACCGCCAGTGGATAATTGTGACCTTCATCGTATGCCACCTGATGAAGTGTTCTGACTGCCTGATATGGTGCGGAGGCCGTTCCAAAGGTGAATGTTAGCAGCTCGGAATCCTGGATTGCAGATTCAGGATTATCACGGCAAAGAATACGCTGAAACATCCTGTCTTCTTCAGATATTCTTACCTGTCGATACATTTTTACAATGTCAGCTACTAAAGCAATAGCGTGACGTCGCCATCTCATGACCGTATGGCGTAAATATGCTTGCAGTGTCGGCCCAACCATCAAGGTATCATTAAAAGATACGCCCTTGTTATTTTTCTCAGAGGCGTTGAACACCACACGTACCTTTGTGGTCGTCTTGTCATTGCGTATTACCGCATGATGAGGAAGGTAAACAGCGAAATGTTTCTTGTCATCCTCCTGGTCAACAGCCCTCATGTGTCCTAAATATAAATATTCTTGAATAACCTTGCTGTACTCTTTCTTAAGTTCTGTATTCCTTTCTAATCTCTTCTCTAATGATTTAAATCTTGCTTCCGCCATTCCACGTGAATTGCCAGCTTTGCAAGGAGGATCTAAATCTCGGAACGGAAGCTTGACTACATATCTACCATCCTTGTCTCTTCAGGTAGTTGTTCTGTATAGCTCTTCACATTTTTCGTCTTCTGGTGTAAATATTCTTTGCGTGTTCGTGTGTTCTTCGATTTCCCAAAACCTTTTGAGAAGCTCGTCCTCTTTGATTTGTGCGTGCATGACGCTAATATTATTTGCTCTCGATTTACATGTTGAATAAACTACACCAGAAAGTATCCATCCTAAAGAAGTGTTCTGAGCTATTAGAGTGCCGGAGGGACTCTTTACTATTCCGTCTTTCATGATAGTGCTTTAAGCATCCGCGCCTAACAGTACATCAATTTTATTTGGCACGTTGAACTCTGGGTTAGCTAGGCATAAACTAGGGTCAATTCAGTCAAAACGACTTAAGTTTATGGTCTGGTAAGTAGGAGGTTATTTTACTCAAAACATAGGCATCGAATTGTAGTCTTACGCTAGAATCTACCCTTGACTGAATAAACAACTGAACCATATATTTAGCTATGGTTGTTCTATTGTTACCTAACCCAGTAATGATTCCTCTGACAGGAATTCGTTTCAAATTGAGCAATTGCACAGTGGCTTCTGTAATGAAGCACGCCTGGGAGCCCTGATCTAATAAGGCTCGAACTAATTGATAATTACCAACCCTGGACTCGGCTCTTATTAGCGCGGTGGCTAGTAAGATCTGTCTTGGATTGGGTAATGCACTAGTAGAGAGACACGAAACTATTGGCTTATCGCATGCATCAGAAGTACTAGCTTGGTCGTTAGAGAGAGTGGGCGAATCGTCAGTGCGTCTGTTATTGGAGCCTTCATTGACGTGCAGCAAAGAGTGATGACGCCTCTTACAAATTATGCAAGCAGTTAGTGTCTTGCAATTATATTTGGTGTGATTGCTGCCTAGGCAATTAAAGCAGATCTTGTTCTTCGCTACGAATTCCCGCCTACTACTAACCGGCTGATTAGCGAACTTTTTGCAGAAGCATAGTTTGTGATATTCAGCGCAATACTCACACTGTAAAGCAGGTGAATTCGTGACCAACATAGCCTTTGAATTGTGAGTACGTGTTCTATTGCCCTGGTGAACAAAAGACCTTTTCGGCTCTATGAACTCTAAAGCGCGATAACGTGTTTCTAAAAATAATCTAAATTGCTCAAGCGTGGGCAATTCGTTACCGTCGGTGGGACTTACACTCAATTCCCACTGTTTGCGTGTCTCTAAATCCAGTTTGTCAACTACAATGTGAATGATAATTATATCCCATGTAGTCACATCTACGTTCAAATTTTTAAGTGCATTTAAACAATCATTCGTAGTGTCTAACAATTCTTTTAGAGCGGAACCTGATTCTACGCTCATACGTTTCTGGCCAAACAAACGTGTCAATATACAATTGGCTTGGTATTTTTTATTATCATACCGTTTCTCTAATACAGCCCAACATTGTGCATAATTAGCCTCACTTATTGGAGTATGCCTGATCAATTGTTTAGCCTCTCCAGTAAGATGGTTTTTAAGATAATGGAGCCTTTGACAATCATCTAAAGCATCGTTTTTATGAACTAATCCAATAAATAAATCTTTAAAGGTGACCCACTCACTATACTGGCCTGAAAAGGTAGGAATAGTAATTTTCGGCAATTCAACAAAGGCACTTGATGTATTTTTAGATGAATTGTCATTAGCCTTATCCTGTGTTGATTGTTTGACTGAAAGTTTGTTTAACATTGTTTTCAGTAATGATTTATATGTAATGTAATTGTCTCCAGTAGTGTCATAAATGTCCATTATTTTCTCACTTACTTGTTCTGTATCATATTTTTCATGTATTTTAGAATTAATGTCCTTAAATTTGTTCCAATCTTGTTTTAAAAGTTCTGTTCTAGTTTCTATGTACTCTAATGTAATTCTATCCTTAGGACTAGTGATGGATATATTAGCAATCACATTAATTTTAGCATGCGAATTTTCATTTAGCATTTAGCATATGAAATATTGTTGCGAAATTTCGTCAATTGTAAATTCATCGTTTCGTGCGCGATTCGGTTCGTTTATATTTTTTTGCTAAAGCGGGAAACGCGTTCTCTGTCTCGTCCATGGGAATACTCAATATATCCGTTTCACCTGACACGACAAGTGAAATTATTAGCAAATGGTGCGAATGCGAAGGATGATGTTAAGCAATTATTATATTATTATATTTGATTTTCTCGTATTTAAGGTCGTATATTGAGTGAATGCGTGTGAATGTTTGTTTAGGTAATAATAATCTGTGTACACGCGTTTGGCGCGCTTCGTGTTCGTATTAGGTATGTCAAAGTTTAGTACGAATTGGCACATAATAGTGAGTTTTGATTACGTATTTGATAAACTTTCTTTCGTCTTATATTTATTGGTGTACTTATAATTGATGATAATATGAACTAATTATATAAGTACCTGTAATTAATATAGGTAAGTACATACCTACTAAATAATACACCAGTTTCTATATTTTACTGTTAGTCCCAAGTCTAGATAAAGTAGTTAATTAGTAAGTATGACAGAATTGTTTATGTTCTAATGTTTATATTATTCTTTAATTTTAATTGTGATCATTATCTTACTTAGGTACCTACATAAAATACCTGTGCAAGAGATCTTCTTAAGCGAACGCGCTTTTTAATTCGCATATTAATAAATTTCACACTTAACATACAACATTATTATTAATCATCGTTATAATTAGCAAATAGCATAGCAATAGCATTTAGCATGTTAAGAGTCATGAATTCGCATGCTAATGAAATTAATGCGAAATCGCATTAATTGCCATCACTACTTAGGACTCTTTTTATAATTATTTAATCCTTTTTGTATCGTACCTTGTAAGTTTTTTAATAAGTTAATTAAGCCTTCCATTTTGTTCATTTTTATTTAACTAAATTATTTTTCTATATTATATGATTTTGATTTCACCAGTAAACCAATGAAATAATATGATCTTATAAATACGCAAAGCTTTAAGCTACTAACGACAAATACACTAATTCAACACATATGTACACTAAAAATAAAACAATCAACACAAAACAACTACAACTTAAAGCAGGCCCAATATGTAAAATTATTACACTATTGGTAAAACAAAATAAATCGCAACATAAAAAACAATACAATAAGCAAACGAAGTGATCTCAATTTCTACAACTAAATCTAAGTCTACAAAAATACAAACAAAATATTGCTAAGTGTTTAAAAATATTGAAAAATTTTACAAGTTTTTATAAACACTTTTACTATCGCACGAGGTCGGGCATAGGTTCCCCGTTCCCCCGTTTTCTATAAAACTATTCTAAGTCTAAACTCTATTCATGCAATTTTAATTCTACGAAGTCACTAACTACACTTGAAATTTTTTAAGTCCATAATATAAGGTAAAAACTTCTAAGTTTAAATGTACTAGGCAATAAAGTTCAAAATAGCTGGTAAGCAATGGATGAGATGATCTCGAACTAATAAGTCAATAAAAATGTACTCACAGTTGCACTTCAACACTCACGACACAAATTATTCATCCAGTGCTGCCATCTGTTGAGGTGAAAGACAATCTCATGGTGACGTCACACGATGGAGACCCGATGACGTAGTCCGGTAACGTCACTAGCGTCACACGATGTCCACGACGAAATCGGTACAGGAACACGAAGTTGACGGCGGCACCCGTCAAATGTCGCTTCTGTCCTCAATGCACTTCACCGCTTCAAGCGGCCTGCTTCCAGCGCTGTCGATGCAGCGAGCCTCGTACCTTGCCGCAACAATCCGCTGCGAGTACGGGCGACGGTCGTTGGACCGTTGCTCTCAAAAATCCGGCTCGAAGGACCAATGGACAAGCACCCTTATGGTACTTGTAAAGCGGACGAAATATGCACCACACCACTGCACTGTTTCGACGACTAGGGGATTATTCAATAAAACTACTGACGCCCGTTCTAATATGGTACTATATTTCGACAAAAAAAAATTAAATCTCACGAACCTTATATAGCCCGAGGTAAAACAAACGCTTGCGACTTTTAAGCACACATTAACAACGCCATCTATCGAGCCTCATACAAACTTTTTGCATAGAACGTTTTGTTACACGCTTAACAGTTAGTTTTATTTGATGTATCTATACGTCATAAATTGAAATAAAAACTGTTTTTAGGACTAACTTTAAGTATATGCGTTTAATATATAGGATAAAACATTACCCTTCCTTTTGGCTTCGCCGTAGACGGGTAAAAAGTACTCGTCAATACGACCCCACACTGATTGGGTTTCAGTGTTAGATATCCCATTTATCGAGGAAGGCTTTAGGCTATATATAACATCACGCTACGAGCCACGGGAGCGACGCAGTAGCCTTAAATAACGCGAATGTAACCCCGGGCTCATCTAGTTTATTATAAAGGAAAAGGCTCTCCTACTCTTATCATTACGTCCTCTCATTCTTTAATGAGAATGGAAAAGGAGTTTAGGGCAAGCATAGCTTTTTCTCTCCGCTCTTCGGTTTTGGTCGCTCGCAAAATTTACATTCCACTAGTTAGCTAGTGTTATATCAGTTTTGTCAGTTTTTATAACGGTAACAAACCTAGAGTATACACAAACATGTAGGCTATACAGACGAACGATTTATTTGAATGGTTCAACTGTACTGTTAAATCGTTTAGAAACTGAATGGTGTATGGAACATAGTTTTATTTCTTTTCACTTCACAAATAAATTAGTAGCTCTGTATGCAGTGAGGCTCGTAGATATTCGTGACACTAAAGCCGGCCCCACCTTAACCTATTGTTACTTCACGTAACACGATTACTTATGCCTAGAACCATTATACCAAATAAAATTCTGGCTCATAATGATGAGATGAATAAATATGATCTCCCGAACCAATTTAGACCGAATGATAGGTTACGCTAAACTTTGCATTATGCTTAAGTTTATTACGCTAGTGTCATTATGTCTATAATAGTTATAAGAAAACGTTATGCCATACAATATTATTACTTAGTTGTATGTTATATATGTACGTATATTTATCGAATTATAATTTATAAACTTCAAACTTTGCATAGGGTTCCCACCAAGAACTTAGGGCCCGAAGCCCACCTCACCTGCAAGTGGTGCACCTGCCGATAAACGGACGAGGCTCTGGCAAACAAAATATCCCGATAAGCGGCAATAGGCTCGCCACCTATTACGTGGGATCAAAACACTGGCGAAAAGTGGGCGGTTTATATGCCTCTGCCTACCCCTTCGGGGAAACAGGCGTGAGTCTATGTATGTATGTGTCAAATTTCAAACTCATTTATTGCGAAAATGGGTACAGTTGTGGTGACAAAAATACATAATATGGGAATGGTCTCTCCATAATCGGCCCGAAAGCATGCAATGTAAAAATACAATATTCAAATTAAATAATTATCTTGATACAAACATTCGATTTAAAACGGGTTTCGTGCAACGTATTAACGTAAATTACTTCGATGACAATGATTAAATTAATAATATCAATAATAATAATAATTAATTAATTGGCAACCCTAGCTGTCAACACCGGTTCAAAAATTTTGCTTAGTTAATATTTTTGAATTTATTTAATTTACCAGTTACTACATTTATTATAAATAGAAGAATATCCGTGAAGATTAAATAAAAACATACCTAATTAAAGAAAATATGTCTACATACACCATAAATAAATCATTCAGAAAAATATATGAGATGTCATTGAAACTGTCACAACAAACAGCAAAATAATACAATGAAAATACATAATGTTGACGAGAAATGCCTTTAAAAGACTAAGAGCACAAACAACAGCCCCGGACTCGTCGCTGAGCTCCGCCTCGCAGCCGGCGAGGCCTACGCCAACATCGCCAGTGGTTGCAGTTGCGTCGAGCTCAAGCGACGAGTACTTCTCGCCCCCGTCGTCGCCGTCACCTGTACGTCGGAGAGGCAGAGGCCGGCCGCCAGCCTGCCTGGGACCACGAGACCCACCGGTCTCAAACAGGGTCCTCGCTGCTGGTGGTAATGTGCAGCGCATGCGATGGACGGAATCCATTAATGAAAACGTCATGCGCGCATATTTTGGGGCTACAGAGGGGGGAACTAACCTCACTGCGTATCGCAGTCGCATGCTCCTTCTGTTTCAGGCCTTAGAACCAGGTATCAACGTTACGGCTCAACGATTATCGGATCAGGTGCGAGTTATCCAGCGCAGTAACAAGCTGGATAACGTCGTACTTGATAGGCTACGCTCAGAATACTTACCTACGAGCCAAGCTGTTCGCGTCCAACCCGCTAGTGCTCCTGTAAACACTGATGCACCGCGGACGGGTAGTAATGCCGTTGTGGATGTGGATGATATGGTTTGTAACGTAAGTATTCAGTACAATGAGGAGGTTATGGGTGCTTTGAAATGTGCGATTGAGGAATATCGGTACATGTTACCAACAATTAGGCCGCGCCTGCCCCGGTTGCCTATGCATAGACGTAATATAGCGCTGGTAGGTGCCCTTGACTCGCTATTACCTAGTTTTCTAGAGAATAGTGAGAATCTTGGTGATACGCACTCAATTTTGTACTGCGCCGCCGTAGCGGCTTGTCGTATGGCAGGTGTCAAGTTTCAAGAACGTGATACTGTCATGCGACAAAGATCTGCTGTGCCGGCGTGGCAGTACAGAATTGAACGGCGTATTGCTGAGGCAAGGGCACTTATCGGTAAGCTAATCTGCTTTAGGTCTGGGAATATACGTCCCAGGGCCATGCGCTTTGTGCGCCGAGCTTTCTTGGGGACTGGTATCAGTCCTCATGACTATACATCTCGGATCACAGAGCGCATTGACTTCCTAAAGCAGAAAGTTTATGCATGGGCAAACCGGATACGCAGATATAAAAAACGCGTGGACCGCTATACCTTAAATCGTACATTTCAAAGGGACCAAAAGTGGGTTTATAGAAACTGGGACCGACCAGACTCAGATGTGACTAATGGGCAGCTGCCGGATGCAGACGCCACAAACACATTTTGGCGTAGCATATGGTCGGCGCCTATTGGCCACACTGAGGGTGGTTGGATGCGGGATGTTGAGCGGTCATGTGAACATATTCCAGAAATGGAAAACGTAGTCATTTCCAGCGAGGATGTTACAAGTGCAGTCCGTTCGTTATCAAATTGGAAAGCTCCAGGACCGGATGGACTGCACAATTTCTGGCTGAAATGGCTACGTAGTTCGCATGGCTGCTTGGCATCCCAGTTCCAATCAGCCATAGAGTCTGGTTCGATCCCAGATTTTATGACAACTGGAGTAACCCACTTGCTCCACAAGACAGGTAGTACCACAGAGCCCGGTAATTATAGACCGATTACATGTTTGCCATCGGTCTATAAACTTCTTACATCTATTCTGAATGCTAAAATATCAAAACATGTTGTTCTGAATTCAATTATGTCAGACACTCAGAATGGATGTAGGAAGGGGGCTCGTGGTACTAAGGAGCTCCTCCTTATTGATATGACTATTAGCCAGCAAGTTCGCCGTAACCGAAAGGATTTGGCGGCATGTTGGATAGACTACAAGAAAGCGTACGATTCTGTGCCTCATACGTGGCTCTTGAGGGTGTTGGAGTTGTATAAAATAAATACAACTCTACGCACCTTCTTAAAGTCATGTATGGGGCAATGGAAAACGGTTCTTGGCTATCCAGGGTGCCGACAAATCCAGGGGAGTGGCGAACTTGTGAAGATTGAGCGGGGTATCTTCCAGGGTGACAGCCTGAGTCCATTATGGTTTTGCTTAGCGCTGAATCCTCTCAGTACGTTGCTGGAGGGTTCAGGGCTAGGTTACAGGTTACGAAGAAGTGGTCGGGTAGTATCCCACTTGCTGTTCATGGATGACTTAAAACTGTTTGCCCCCACCAGTCCTCAATTGATAGATTTACTAAAAATAACTGAAAGTTTTAGTAATTCTATCAACATGAAATTTGGTGTGGATAAATGTGCCGTTATTCATGTAAAGCAAGGAAGGATGGTGGAATCTGAAGGGATTCAACTCTCAGATTCCATTAACCTAAGATCACTCCTTCGAACCTATACCTACAAATACTTGGGTATGTCACAGGCTTTAAGTATTAATGAGGCTGACATGAAACAATCGTTGCAAGAGCGGTTCTTTGGCCGCCTGAAAAAGGTACTGAATAGTCTTTTATCAGGTGGCAATAAAGTTCGAGCTTGCAACGGTTGGGTCATGCCGGTTCTTATGTACTTCTTTGGCATACTCAAGTGGACTCAGACTGAACTGGACAGCTTAGACCGAAAGGTACGTACACTGCTGACAGCATACCGGATGCATCATCCACGCTCATCCGTAATGAGGTTGTATATCCCGCGGAAGTGTGGGGGTCGTGGCTTTTTAAATGTCAAATCCCTACACAACCGCGAGGTATGCAACCTCAGAGAATATTTTCTCAACGCGAACGTGGATGTGCATCGCGATGTTGTAGCAGTGGACGCCGGGTTAACCCCGCTCAGTCTTTCTAAGGACAACTGGCGCAGACCTGTAGTACTTAGCACTGACGATCGCAGGCTTGTATGGCAGAGCAAGGAGCTTCATGGCAGGTTCTACCGGGCCCTGCATGGGCCAGATGTAGACCTTTTAGCCTCGGTGAACTGGCTACGCTTCGGTGACCTTTTTGGAGAAACCGAAGGGTTTGTCTGTGCAATTGCTGATGAAGTTATCAAGACGAATAACTACCGGAAATATATCCTGAGGGATGGCACCACGGACATTTGTCGGGCGTGTCACCAGCCTGGTGAATCCCTCAGGCATATAGTTTCCGGCTGTTCGCGTCTTGCTAACGGCGAGTACTTGCACAGGCATAACCAAGTAGCCAGGATCATTCACCAGCAACTTGCTCTGAAATACAGGCTTGTAGATGTTGAGGTGCCGTACTACAGGTATGTGGCTGAACCTGTTCTGGAAAATGGTCATATCACATTGTACTGGGATCGATCTATCATCACAGACAGGACTGTTGTAGCCAACAAACCTGATATTGTGGTGGTAGATCGATCAGAGCGCCGCGCAATAATTGTGGATGTCGCCATTCCTCATGACGAGAATCTCGTGAAGGCTGAGAAAGATAAGCAGATCAAATATCTGGACTTGGCTCACGAGATTGTCGACATGTGGGATGTCGATTCTGCAATTATTGTGCCGATAATCGTCACAGTCAATGGTCTTATAGCCAAGAGCCTCGACCACAATCTTAGGAGGCTCGCGTTGGATCCTTGGGTCAAGGGTCTGATACAGAAGGCGGTACTTTTGGACACGGCACGCATAGTGAGGCGGTTCCTGTCTCTGGGGCCCTAACCACCAGTAGCTTGGACCCTGTTCCCGATACTGGTGGGTGTCCATAATAATTTTTATATTTTTAAATGTATTGTATAATGTTTTAATTACTTACTTACTATATATTTAAAAATGTACTGTATTGTTATGTGAGTATATTAAAGATGAGTATAATAATAATTAAATTTAAAATAAATTTTATCACAATGTCAATATTAATATAAATAATAATTATAAGTAATGTCAATTAAAACATTAGAAATGATTATGTCAAATAATAATAAGATAAAAATTAAAATAGACAGATGTAGTCACAAATCTAAGATGTCATTACATATTTGTTTTGGATTCATTAAAAAAATCATTAACACTATAATACGCTTTTGCAACAAGGAATTGTTTAAGAACATGTTTGAATTTATTTCTACAAATAATTTCCAATAAATAGATCGGTAGGTGATTATACACGCGGGGTGCCATACAGAAGACACTTTTCGTCATCAAAGCACTTTTGTGTTGCGGACAACTTACTTTAAGATGGTGACGCTTGCTTCTATAATTTTCGAACAAAGTGGGGTTCGTTCTTACAAATAACACTAACTCGTATATGTACAGACACGGTACTGTTAATATCTTAAGACTTCTAAAGTAAGGTTTACAACTGTCTGTTTGTTTTAGATTACACATTGCCCGTACACACCTCTTTTGTGCCCTAAAGACTTGCTCTTTTTCCGTACAGTTACCCCAGAATATAATTCCATATCGTATTATGGATTCAATATTCGCATGGTATGCAATCAATACTGCTGTTTAGTTTAATTTTTTGGTAAGCATGTACAGCGCATACGACTGAGAACTTAGCCTTGAGCATAGGTCCTCCGCATGTACCTTCCAGTTTAGAGTGTTATCTATGTTAAGTCCTAGAAATTTTGTTGTATCCACTTCATTAATTGTTTCGTAATTAAAGTTAATACTAATATTGCTTAGTAAGGGTATTCTATTCCTAAAAGTCGTTAAGTGTGTTTTACTTAAGTTTATTTTTAAATTATTTGCTGTAAACCATTTTACAACATTGTCAAGAGTATTGTATATATCGGATTCAAGATGCAACTTATCGTTTCCCACAAATACAATAGTGCTATCGTCAGCGAACAAAATAGTTGGATGCTTTGTTATTCTTGGGAGGTCATTTATGTAAATATTAAATAAAAGCGGTCCTAGTACACTCCCCTGTGGGATTCCTAGTTTGTTTTCTCTATATTCTGATGAATACTTGATCACTGTTTTAAGCTTTGGACATAAACGCCTTATTTCAGTACATTGCTTTCTGCTAGAGAGATAAGATTCAATGAGTTTTAAGACTTTACTCCTTAATCCATACGCATTCAATTTTTTTAATAAAATGTCGTGATCTACACAATCGAATGTCTTAGTATATATGTATGTATGTATATAGTATCTAAGATTTTCGTTTTATTTTTAGCAACTACACCACCACTCCACATTTTTGCTCATATCATTCCTGTCCACCTCAAGGTTGCCTGGAAGAGATCGCCTTAGGCGATAAGGCCGCCGATTGTACATTATCGTAGTTTTAAGTCTCTTTATAAAATATGTACTGTTTAATGCTATATTGGTGTGCAATAAAGCGTATATCTATCTATCTAACTATTATGCCTTATTTTTTATGTAAAGAAGTAAATGCCCGGTTGCTTTACATTTGACAACGATTTTGAACTTTTAGGGTAACTGGGCCTCCCCGGCCCCGTTGGCGATGCCCTTGATGTTTCTCCAAAATCATCATTACAGCCTTTCTCACACCAGTTGCGTGGCTATAGGAAGTATTATAACGACACAAACCCAATCAGTTTGGGTCGTATTGACGAGTACTTTTATCCTATATATTAAAAGCATATAAAAGCTAGTCCTAAAAAAGTTTTTATTTCAATTTATGACGTAATAGGTCGTAGAGCTTTGCTGATTTCAGCGTGAATGGGCTGCAGCAGCGGCTGGCAGCGTGAGCGGCTCGACTGGGGAGGTACTACCCTCTCACAGAAAATCGACGTACAGTAACAGTACCTATATTATTACGTTTCGTTCGGTGAGTGAGAGTGCCGGAGGCCCCATCCCCTATTCCTTCTCCCTTATCCAACTCCTCCTCCTATCCCTCTCCCAACCCCAAAGGGGCGGCAACGCACTTGTGACTCCTGTGGTGTTGCTTTTGTCCATGGGCGGCGGTAATTGCTTACCATCGACGATCCGTCTGCTCGTTTGCCGCCAATTGCTATGAAAAAAAAACCGACACAAACCCAATCAGTGTGGGGTCGGTCGTATTGACGAGTACTTTTGTCCTATATATTCTACGCCGCCTGCCGAGCTCCTCTAGATACAAAGGAAAATATTACATAACATCTTATATGTACTGTACATATAACTTATATTTACCGCTACTCAATCACGCGACGATACTGGCAGATATACTGTATAGTTACCGTTTAAAACTCCATATTCTGAATTAGGAAATTCTTACACAATTGCTCACCGCCGTCTCATTAATCTAGAAAGGAAATTAAATTCGCATCCCGATATTCATAAAAAATATAACGTTACTATTCAAGACTACATAGACCAAGGATATCTGTCAAAAGTTGATAATCCCTCTCTTGAAGTCCCGCATTATTATATTCCGCACCGCGCTGTTTATCGCCCTGATAAACAATCTTTTAGAAGACTGCACGGTTGGCGTAGGCCACCTCGCCGCTTGACACTGCGCCGAGTGTTGTGGGTTCGATCCCCACACGAGGCAACACTTTGTGTAATTCACAAATTGTTGTTTCGAGTTCATTGTGTCCGTTAGTTGTATGTTTGTAAAGTCCCCCGCGACACAGGATTTAGTCCTAATGCTTGAGATGTCTTTAAAAAAATCCAAGATTATCGTCAGTTGATATGCTTGCGTGGTCCAGTTGATATACGCTATCAACTGGACCACGCAAGCATATCAACTGCGTCTGCTGATCGGTTCCGGGTTCGATACATATTATACATAGAAACACCCAGACCAAGACATAGAACCATGTTCATGCACACAAATGTTTGACTTGAGCGGGAATCGAACCCGCGACCTTCGACGTAGCAGTCGCTTACACTCCCGCTACGCCAACCGACAATTAATTTGTATGAAGACAAAATACGAAGACTGTTTACCTAGTATAAATGAACACTAATTTTGTTTTCGGGGTGACATTGAGATGGACTGGAACTTTTTCCAGGGTTTCAGATGTTGGATGTGCGCATTTACGCTATATTGGCTGAATTGCCCGACTCCTCTTATGTATAAATTATATCGACATAAAAACCTGTGCGATATGTTTGGCGATTAAAAGCATTCATATTTTTATAACCCTCTACTAACACAGTCGTTGCGTTTGTACTCTTTCAACCTTCTTTATGTTGCAGTGCACTTAGAGGGCTTGTCTTAAACGCATTACTTCCAAAATACTAAGAGGACTAATACTACGAAACAGAATTTCCAGCAGATAGAACTCTACGTAACATTGCAACAACAACTTTTCAGACCATGATTTATCCCTGAATACTTATTAAGTCCACATTATGAAACTCAGGACCTTAAGGACGCGTTTACAAAATTAGTAGGTACAAAATCGCGTCACTACAGCGACACGGCGGCAACAGTACGTACTACGTACGGTAACCTGCGGAAATGTAGTTCAACTAAATAACTTTGAGACCTAGAATGTTTTGTGATATGTATCTATGTGTTATAGGCCTGGCTGTGCGAATTACGTACAAATAAGTTTCTTATTTTTATATACCTTAATGGACATTATTACTTTATTTTTTCCATTATGTTGATTCAGGATATATTTCGGTATTTAGATATTATTTTGTTTCTTGCGTTGAAATCTGGTAAGATTATGATGACTGATGGTATACCATCCCATTCAAGTGTTGCGACTGGAACTCATAAAAGAGTAGACCTAGTTATGCCAGGTTGGGGCTCATTTTATTTGTTTTAGTGAGACCCTACCACTGGTACTAGTGAAGTAACCTTCCAAGGTTATTCGATGAGTCTTACTGGTACTCTTATGTGAGTAGACCTAGGCATGCCGAGTTTGGGCTCACTTTGTTTGTACATAAGAGACCCTACCACTGGAACTTATGAAGTAACCTTCCAGGGTTATTAGATGACACTTGCTGGTACTCATATGTGAGTAGAGCTAGGCATGCCGAGTTTGGGCTCATTTTGTTTGTACATAAGAGACCCTACCACAGGAACTTATGAAGTAACCTACCAGGGTTATTCAATGACTCTTGCTGGTACTCATGTGTGAGTAGAGCTAGGCATGCCGAGTTTGGGCTCATTTTGTTTGTACATAAGAGACCCTACCACTGGAACTTATGAAGTAACCTTCCAGGGTTATTCGATGACTCTTACTGGTACTCATATGTGAGTAGAGCTAGGCATGCCGAGTTTGGGCTCATTTTGTTTGTACATAAGTAACCCTACCACTGGAACTTATGAAGTAACCTTCCAGGGTTATTCGATGACTCTTGCTGGTACTCGTATGTGAGTAGAGCTAGGCATGTCGAGTTTGGGCTCATTTTGTTTGTACATGAGAGACCCTACCACTGAAACTTATGAAGTAACCTTCCAGGGTTATTAGATGACTCTTGCTGGTACTCATATGTGAGTAGAGCTAGGCATGCCGAGTTTGGGCTCATTTTGTTTGTACATACGAGACGCAACCACTGCAACTTATGAAGTAACCTTCCAGGGTTATTCGATGACTCTTACTGGTACTCATCTGTCAGTAGAGCTAGGCATGCCGAGTTTGGGTTCATTTGTACATAAGTAACCCTACCACTGGAACTTATGAAGTAACCTTCCAGGGTTATTCGATGACTCTTACTGGTACTCATATGTGAGTAGAGCTAGGCATGCCGAGTTTGGGCTTATTTTGTTTGTACATACTAGACGCAACCACTGGAACTTATGAAGTAACCTTCCAGGGTTATTCGATGACTCTTGCTGGTACTCATATGTGAGTAGAGCTAGGCATGCCGAGTTTGGGCTCATTTTGTTTGTACATGAGAGACCCTACCACTGAAACTTATGAAGTAACCTTCCAGGGTTATTAGATGACTCTTGCTGGTACTCATATGTGAGTAGAGCTAGGCATGCCGAGTTTGGGCTCATTTTGTTTGTACATGAGAGACCTTACCACTGAAACTTATGAAGTAACCTTCCAGGGTTATTAGATGACTCTTGCTGGTACTCATATGTGAGTAGAGCTAGGCATGCCGAGTTTGGGCTCATTTTGTTTGTACATGAGAGACCCTACCACTGAAACTTATGAAGTAACCTTCCAGGGTTATTAGATGACTCTTGCTGGTACTCATATGTGAGTAGAGCTAGGCATGCCGAGTTTGGGCTCATTTGGTTTGTACATACGAGACGCAAACACTGCAACTTATGAAGTAACCTTCCAGGGTTATTCGATGACTATTGCTGGTTCTTATATGTGAGTAGAGCTAGGCATGCCGAGTTTGGGCTCATTTTGTTTGTACATAAAAGACCCAACCACTGCAACTTATGAAGTAACCTTTCAGGGTTATTCAATGACTCTTGCTGGTTCTCATATGTGAGTAGAGCTAGGCATGCTGAGTTTGGGCTCATTTTGTTTGTACATAAGTGACCCTACCAATGGAACTTATGAAGTAACCTTCCAGGGTTATTCGATGACTCTTGCTGGTACTCATATGGAAATAAAGCTAGGCAAGAGTCATCGAATAACCCTGGAAGGTTGCTTCATAAGTTCCAGTGGTAGGGTTACTTATGTACAAACAAAATGAACCCAAACTCGGCATGCCTAGCTCTACTCACATATGAGTACCAGCAAGAGTCATCGAATAACCCTGGAAGGTTACTTTATAAGTTCCAGTGGTAGGGTCACTTATGTACAAACAAAATGAGCCCAAACTCGGCATGCCTAGCTCTACTCACATATGAGTACCAGCAAGAGTCATCGAATAACCCTGGAAGGTTACTTTATAAGTTCCAGTGGTAGGGTCACTTATGTACAAACAAAATGAACCCAAACTCGGCATGCCTAGCTGTACTGACATATGAGTACCAGTAAGAGTCATTGAATAACCCTGGAAGGTTACTTTATAAAATGCAGTGGTAGGGTCTCTTATGTACAAACAAAATGAGCCCAAACTCGGCATGCCTAGCTCTACTCACATATGAGTACCAGCAAGAGTCATCTAATAACCCTGGAAGGTTACTTCATAAGTGCCAGTGGTAGGGTCTCTTATGTACAAACAAAATGAGCCCAAACTTGGCATGCCTAGCTCTACTCACACATGAGTACTAGCAAGAGTCATTGAATAACCCTGGAAGGTTACTTCATTAGTTCCAGTGGTAGGGTCTCTTATGTACAAACAAAATGAGCCCAAACTCGGCATGCCTAGCTCTACTCACATATGAGTACCAGTAAGAGTCATCGAATAACCCTGGAAGGTTACTTCATAAGTTCCAGTGGTAGGGTCTCTTATGTACAAACAAAATGAGCCCAAACTCGGCATGCGTAGCTTTACTCACATATGAGTACCAGCAAGACTCATCGAATAACCTTGGAAGGTTACTTCACTAGTACCAGTGGTAGGGTCTCACCAAAACAAATAAAATGAGCTCCAACCTGGCATAACTAGGTCTACTCTTTTATGAGTTCCAGTCGCAACACTTGAACGGGATGGTATACCATCAGTCCAGATAATCTTACCAGATTTCAACGCAAGAAACAAAATAATATCTAAATACCGAAATATATCCTGACTCAACATAACGGAGAAAATAAAGTAATAATGTCCATTTATACAAAAGAAATTTACTTGTACGTAATTGGCACAGAATACGAGAAGTATCAAATTGATTTTAGCGAATATTTTGTATTCGTATATTGCTTTTTTCGTCTTCGGGCTGCAGCGACAAGCGACATAGAGTCCACTCCCGACGGCGCTCAAGCGCAGACTGAGATCTCATTGCAGAATTTGGATATATAAATCAAGAAAGTGGCTAAATAAAACGAACCTTATTGCCACACATTAAGACACACGTATGCGAGCAAAATAGAAGAAAAATGTAAGATGATTTTTTGCTTTTTTTGAGTCAATTTACAATATTTTGAAAAAAAAAAACAAATTGTTTTTGAGTTGACTATATTTACTACCCTATTCTAACTTTGAAAATCTAAATAAATGTTAAAATAGAGAGAAAATTGTACCCAAAAATAGCAGTATATGCCTATTTTTGATTTAAGAGGCCGTTTCGAATCGATTTTACATTAATATTTATTAAATATTTTTTATTTATTTTCAAATTAATTTATAGATAAAAAAGTAATCAATTTATCGTAATCATTCGTTTTATTAGTTATTATCTAAAATTGTCGTAAAATGTACCGGAAATATGTGGTTTTTTGATACAAGCGTAAACGCGTCCTTAATGTAAAATGAACCTTATTTTAGACGTAAGTTCCAAAATGTTCAAGTTAACCTAATAAAATCAGGATTGCTCAAGATTATATAAATCATGAAGTAATAAAAGATTATCCATTTATGGTAATATACTGTAACGATCGACTCGCTTCTCGTTTTACCCTTGCACTCGAGTATTGAACGGAATCGTTCACTCACTCGGGCCTTTTAACTTCTTCACGCCTTTTTAGCTTTGAAATATGGCCTTTGGTACTTACGTATTTTGAGTTCTCGTTATGGACTTATACCACTAGGCTATTCTTTTGTTAATCATACTGGAAGTCTGAAAGCTTTTCCTCTGGGAGGCACATTCTCGTTTAAGTTTCTGTTTGGAGAAAATGTTGTTTCATGTTTTAGATGTTAGGTTTTTAGTATGGCATTGGTATTTATTTTATGGGCGTTTTGAAGTTTTCGTGACATAAATTTGCGAATGGTTTTCGTTTTCAATTTTTAGATGGGCTTGAGTTTTTGTCGATTATGTATTAGCTTCACTGTTTCTTACTGCGGCGAGGGCTGCGAGTTCGATCCCTACACAAAACAATACTTCGTGGATCTCAGTTATTTGTCTGGACGTTCTTTGTGTGCGTTGATTGAAAGTTAATAAAGTATTCCTCGATAAGCGATAACTATAATTTCTTGTATAAACTAAACAGTCATCAACATCGTCCCAACGTTACCCTAGCTGCATCTAGGACTTATTACCCTGGAGCCCGGCGTCTACTTACAAGTCTAACTAGATTTGATAGCATATCAGCTTTATAAAACTAAACAGTAATACTTATTATGCACCAGGTGGGTTACTTTTTTTTGTGGTGGCACTGTGGAAAGACTTTTCAAGCCGTTTCGACTCCGACATTACGTTGAAAACTATGTTCAACTCTTCCTAATGGTATTCCGGGTCAACTCACTAAAACCACCGCGGTGTACGTAAAGGAAATGCGGTGTAGTGTTGGGTAGGACATAACATTGAAATGAGTTTATAAGAGGTGCCTCTTTTTTGTACTGAGCCAGTACAATGTACCACTTCAAATGAGGCGAGGCATCTTGACGCGCAGAGGTATATTTGAGGATATCATATAAACACCATCAATTTAACCGATGCGCTTCACGACGCCTCACCTCTGTTGAAGTGAGGCGTGTGACGTGTTTTGTCTCACTCACTCTACGATCACATCATATCATACGCGCCGAACGCGACTAAATTTGAAGTGGTACAACAAGACATTACACACTGTGTGATTGATGTAGTACTAACATTACTTACTTACGTATTAATATGAGTAGCAATCGTCGTGGGATAATTGATACCTACTTGATATTTTCGTAACATTGATAACAACTCGAATTACCAGTATATCTGTATAATCTATGACTCGAATGTTACTGTGTGATATTATAGGCAGCTAAAAGAACCTGTTATTAGTTGGTATAACTATTTTATTTTAATATAGGCAATAAAACAAGCAAAAATAAATGAGTGCACATGTATTTGAAAAAGAAATTACATATTAGAATTTAAAAACAATATTTGTGTCCTACGTAGTGTTGTGTAGACCTACTCAAACAAAACAAAGTTTAAACTTTTTCAAATCATGAATTTGCGCGTATGATAAACATAAACAAACAATGTCGCCGACCTGTCGTCGACACTCGAGAGTGAATGATATAGATATTTCATGTATCAAGTGAAGCATGTGAGGTGTTCCTTCTCACTTACTCAACGATCGCGTCGTACTTGACGAATGCGACATAAAATTTGAAGTGGTAAGTGTAAAAATAAAAAGAGGCGCTGTTCGAGTGGAGCGCGTGAGGCGTTCTCCCTCATTGGCCTCACCATCTCATTTACTCTACGGTCATATCATACACGACGACCGCGACAAAAAAATTTAAGCGGTACAAGTAAAAATTTTGAGCCACTCTTACATTTGTGAGTTTTGTACGGTACAAATGTACTGCCTCTTGTAAGTCCTACCCAACACTAATGCGGTGCGCATACTCTATCGCGTAAGTCCGTGTGGTGACGGATTAAGAATACGGAATGTCACCACCCTATTTTTTACAATATGATATAACAAAACGGTTATTGCAATTTTCCTTTATCTGTACTATAATACATTCTGAGTTCACGGGAAATACCCTGAAGGTTTTGATTCCCTTGCGAGTAGTTGCGAGTTTGGAAATATGCGGCTTATATTGCTGTTTCTTTTGATGGCGTTGACACAGAAGTTTAATTTTGTTACAGCCTAACGGTGTTATAGATTTGATTGTTTAATATGAATTTCAATATAATAATTTAATGTGTTCATGAGGAAAGGGGTAGTAACTGTAAAATTAATAAAACATTTTTTTTGTATTATGTAACAAAAAATTAACTGTTTTCGCAATTTTTCCTTTATTTGTGCTATAATACATTTCTTCGTACAAAATTTCAAGATTCTGAGTTCACGGGAAGTACCCTGTTGGTTTTGATTCCCTTGCGAGTAGTTGCGAGTTTGAAAATATAGTAAAATTGCTGTATCTTTTGATTGCGTTGAGATAGAAGTTTGATTTTGTTACAGCTTAAAAGTATTATAAACCCCAGTAATTGATATGAATTTCAATTTAATAACTTAAAGCAATTATGAGGAAAGGGGTAGTAGCTTTTAAATTAATAAAACATTTTTTTTATATGTTGGAATAAAAAAAATACTAATTTCACAATTTTTCTTTGATTTGTGCTAAAAGTCATTACTAAGTACCAAATTTCAAGATTCTGAATTCACGGGAAGTACCCTGTAGGTTTTGATTCCCTTGTGAGTAGTTGCGAGTTTGAAAATATAGTAAAATTGCAGTATCTTTTGATTGCGGGGAGATGGAAGTTTAATTTTGTTACAGCTTAAACGTATTACAAAGGCGAGTATTTGATATAAATTTTAATTTAATAACTTAACGCGTTCTTGAGGAAAGGGGTAGTAACTGTAAAATTAATAAAACATTTTTTATATGATGTAACAAAAAATTTACTGTTTTCGCAATTTTTCCTTTATTTGTGCTATAAGATATTGCTTCGTACCAAATTTCAAGATTCTGAGTTTACGGGAAGTACCCTGTAGGTTTTTATTTCCTTGCGAGTATCGTAAATTTGCAGCATAAACGGTTGTATCTTATGATTGCGTTGGCTTAGAAGTTAGATTTTTTCACAGCTTCAAGGGACAGTAGACTTTACTATTTGATAAAAAATTCAGTTTGATACCTCCACAGACCGACGGACAACAAAGTGATCCTATAAGGGTTCCGTTTTTTCATTTCGAGGTACGGAACCCTAAAAACTGACTAGTTCAAACTAGAAAATCTTTCGAATAGAAATCTAAGATCACAAACAGTTCACGTTCACATTATCATGCTAAATAAAATACTGCCAAGGAAATTGGACTAGATCGCACTTGAAAACAACACAATAAAATGATATTTACGAAGTCGTATGTCCTACTTACGTCGGTTCATTTCCCGTGCGATGCTCGACTGGTGTAAGCTAACCCTACAATGTTTCCGGAACGTACGTTTGATTTGACGTTTCGAGGGGAAAATGTTCAAGAAAATCGTTTAAAGGGATGATGGAACGGAAAATGGATTTGCGTTGTGCGGGTGAAACAATGATTGGTGGAAAAGCACTTGGTCATTATCTACCAGTGTAGTAGATATCATTTATAGAAATTACACACATAACTTCACGCCTTTGTCACCGCGGAGGTAGGTACAGGAGTATTACACAACCACATTTCGCCAGTTATATTTCGGGTCCAACGTAATAGGAGGCGAGCCTATTGCCATCTACCGGGCACATTATTAAGCGAGCGAGCGATAATTAACATTTATAAATACACACATAACATCGAAATGTCAGAGGTGTGTGCCCGGGGTACCTGGGATTCGTACCCGAGACCGTCGTCTCGGCAGTCCGTTACGTAGGTACACCACTAGGCTATCGCCGCTATTAGAAATTACAATAAATATGAGATGCAGAGTGCAACTGCAAGTGTGCCGTAGTGGCTGAAACTGTCGCTTCGTCGTCTAGAACTACGCCGTGGTTGTGAGTTTGATCCCCGCATTTTTATCTCCTGTGGATAACAAATTGTTGTTTTAAGTCATTGTGTTCGTTGTTTGGGTAAATCTCTTACGGTGAGGTATTAGGTAATTCCTAGCACAGGAGTTGTTTTGCTGATTGACTGATTTGTTAATACATTTTTCTTACAGAACTTGTGGGTGTAATAATACACCTCTGACTACCCCTTCGGGATACAGGCGTTTTTTTTTTATTACTGATAGGCTAGCGTTTGACCATGATCTCACCTGATGTTAAGCGATGATATGGTCTAAGATGATGCACGCTTACCTAGAAGGTACCTATTCACTCGCGACTTGAAAACACCCAGGTTGTACTTGTCTGGAAACACAGACTCGGGTAAAGAGTGCCACACCTTGGCGGTACGCATAAGAAAGGAAGAAGCAAAACGCTTCGTGCTTATAAGCGGGATATCCTCCATGTAACGGTGACGTTGACTCGTTAGTCTGGTCGTCCGATGGAAGATAGGGGATGTTCATCAATTAACATATTTTTGGTATAAATAGCTCCATAAACTTCAACTTATCGACTGATGTGAGCTTGTTTGTCTCGTCTATTACTAAATCATATTCCTGGTACCAAGAGACTAAGTCATTTAGATATTTATGCCATCAATTTGTTTTAGTGATTAAGAAATGTTTTAATCATATTAAATAGTATTTGATGTATTTACCAATAAATACCTAAACCAGCTACTTTTAAACATTTTCTATCAGGGCATCAAAATGCACAAAAAAGCTTGTGAAAGTCGATCCTCCTATATCCGCTGTAGAGGGAAAGCGTTCAAAGCTTTGTGGGGTTGCATCAAACGGACACACTATTTCCGCTTTCGGCCGGCTAGCCTGATCTGAACACCCTTGATCGCGTTTACATAGACTGATGTGATGTATAGAGCGGGACATTATCAAGGATAAATCAGGGATATAACTTATGTCTCTCTAGTTTAACTAAGATAGCGCTAAGATGATGATGATGATCATGATTGTCAAGAACATATCTAAAATACAACAGGTAGTAGAGCCTTGCTGATTTCAGCATGAATGGGCCGGCTCGACTGGGAAAGTACTACTACCTTCTCACAGAAAATCGACGTAAAGTAACAGTACCTAAACTGTTGCGTTTCGTTTGGTGATTGAGAATGCCGGAGGCCCTATCCACCTATTCCTGTTCCCTCATCCCACTCCTTATTCTATCCCTTTTCCCAACCCCAGGGGGGGGGGGGGCAACGCACTTGTGACGCCAGTGGTGTTGCTTGTGTAGATGGGCGGAAATTGCTTACCTGGTGGTAAGCGAATCCGTCTGCTCGTTTGCCGCTTATTACTATAAAAAAAATTGTTCTAATTTCAAGAAGAGGAAGACTCTACATGCTCTTACTGAAATTAACTTCTGTTGATTTTATTGAAGGTAGAAGGAGGACTAGGATTACTATTGAGTATCTAGGCGATATATTGACACAACTTATAGAACTAGGTGAGTAGGTATATTAAGTACGTGCTATTTGAAAAAGGCTATTGCATTTACTGCACAAATACCTGCAACCAATACGGCACTTTTCATTCCGTGTGAAGACGGATTAAGAATACGGAATGTCACCACCCCATATCATCCCAAGGGTGTCGTAAGAGCTGACAGAGGGAACATATTATGCAGAGAACATCACTGTAAGAGAAGGAAAACTTGACACAAACCCTATACCAACCCGTTTCACCAGCGTGCTATAGTAGGCCAATTCCTCCTTTCAAAGGAGAGGCCTTGTCTAGCAGTGGACTGTTAAAGGCTAATGACGACGAATACGGCACTTTATAATTAAACAGTTGGACGGTCCCAACCGTCATCATCCTATTTGAAAGTGCCGTAATGTGTTTGCAAGATACTTGAAGCATAATAATCAGGGCTGAATGTATCTATCATACGAGGAGGTATTCTCAACAACTCTTGCGCTGGAGATATTATCAGATTGGGGACATCTTAAAAAAAACCGGTCAAGTGCGAGTCGGACTCGCGCACCGAGGGTTCCGTACAAACCTGTAGTATATAAGTAAAAGTTCACCAGTCATAGTTATGGTATTTTTATTACAAAATGAAATCCATAACATTACAGTATGGAAAGCTGGAGGAGCATAAATTAAAGAAAAAGCTGTCTTTGTCGTTTGTAATCAGTCATCCTTTATTTTATATTAACATATATCGCTTATTTAATATAACTTAAATACCTATGCCAGCCTTGCAGCAGCCTTGCAAAAGTCAGCTGATGAATGATGGTAAGAATTTTTATCAAAGTTATTGATTTACAAAGTTTTAGTGACTATTAGAAATCTGCACTGTTACAAAAATACTTAATAATAAAGTATTTTTAATAATTATAGTATTTATTTGCTATAAAAATAAAACTATTACTATTACTAGGTGACTATTTGCACTATATCTACTATGTAAAATAGTATTTTCGTTGACAATTAATGCAACTATAGCCATAATTATATTGTGATAGTATGTCAAACTGTCCACACCATGTCCACAATTCCACACTCAATCCACTGCTCCTTGTCCACACTACGGTTATAAAAGAGCGCGTATGTCATAGTGACATACATGAAAAGCTGGCTGGTCGTTAAACAGAATAATTAGCAAAAAGGTTTGAAGACCGTGTAATTATTTGAAATCTCAATCAGCCTATCGCAGTCCACTGCTGGACATAGGCCTCCCAACACGCACCACAGTACACGGTCCTCAGCCTTCCGCATCCTTTATCTGGGCTATAAGACGTTGCTTCGTACCAAATTTCAAGATTTTGAGTTCACGGGAAGCACCCTGTAGGTTTTGATTCCCTTGCGAGTAGTCGTGTGTTTGAAAATATGATTATATTGCTCTTTCTTTTGATTGCGTAGACATAGAAGTTTGATTTTGTTACAGCCTAACGGTGTTATATACCTGAGTATGTGATAATAATATGAATTTCAATTTAATACCTCCACGCATTCAAGAGAAAGGGGTAATAACTTTAAATTTATTAAAAATATTTTTTTAAATGCTGTAACTGAAAAATTACGGTTTTCTAAATTTTTCCTTTATAAGTGATGTAAGACGTTGCTTCGTACGCAATTTCAAGATTTTGAGTGCACAGAAAGTACCCTGTAGGTTTTGATTCCCTTGCGAGTAGTCGCGAGTTTGAAAATATGCTTATATTGCTCTTTATTTTGATTGCGTTGACATAGAACTTTGATTTTGTTGCAGCCTAACGGTGTTATAGACGAGTATTTGATATGAATTTCAATTTAATACATCCACCCGTTCAAGAGAAAGGGGTAGTAACTTTAAATTTATAAAAAATATTTTTCTTATATGATGTAACAAAAAATTTACGGTTTTCGCAATTTTTCCTTTATATGTGCTATAAGGCGTTGCTTCGTACCAAATTTCAAGATTCTGATTTCAGTGGAAATACCCTGTAGGTTTTGATTCACTTGCGAGTAGGCGCGAGTTTGAAAATATGCTTATATTGCTCTTTCTTTTGATTGCGTTGACATAGAAGCTTGATTTTGTTGCA
The DNA here is from genome assembly GCA_944739405.2 of Euclidia mi. Lineage (NCBI taxonomy): Eukaryota > Metazoa > Arthropoda > Insecta > Lepidoptera > Erebidae > Euclidia > Euclidia mi. Next base: position 119,072,937 of record OX123182.2, read on the forward strand.
GCCTAACAATGTTATATACCTGAGTATTTGATATAATTTTAAATTTAATACATCCACCCGTTCAAGAGAAAGGGGTAATAACTTTAAATTTATTAAAAATATTTTTTAATATGCTGTAACTAAAACTTTACGGTTTTCGAAATTTTTCCTTTATATGTGATATAAGACGTTACTTCATACGAAATTTCAAGATTCTGAGTTCACGGGAAGTACCCTGTAGGTTTTGATTCCAATGCGAGTTTGAAAATATGCCGCAATTTTCAGCATAAACGGCTGTATCTTTTGATTGCGTTGGATTAGAAGTTTGTTTTTTTTTCAGCTCTATGGAACCGTGGATTCGAGTATTTATTATAAATTTCAGTTTGATACCTCCACGCATTCCTGAGAAAAACGGTCTTGACACACGGACGGACAACAAAGTGATCCTATAAGGGTTCCGTTTTTTCCTTTCGAGGTACGGAACCCTAAAAAGTAATCAATTCTCATGCATTTTTTTTTATTTATTTATTTATAGACTCACGCCTGTATCCCCGAAGAGATAGGCAGAGCAGTAATATTACACCCACATTTTGCCATGAATGTTTAGCTCCCACGTAATAGGGGGCGAGCCTATTATCATGCAAAATAGACAACACATTAAACACTAAACACATTTAAATTTTACGAGGTTCCTTAAGACGATTAGATTCGTAAAAAATAACCTTTCTTTGCGTTCGTCGTCGGATAACAAAACTTACACTCTCATGTAGGTACCTAATTGCAGTATGTGATTATTCCAATGTTTCAGTTACAAAAGCAGAAACTGTTGGTAATATGTATTTGGAAAGCGGATCGACAGTTACTAATTCTAGAACATATTCTGAACTTAGAGCACCAACCTCTATTTTTATAATCAAGAACAAAAACGTAAGAAGTTTCGACAGCAGGCGATCTTATTTACTGAATGAAACTTTTCACTTTCAATTTGTTACTTCGTGTGGTCATACTGTAGAGTGCAAGAGAGACGTTGGCAAAGATGGGTTTGTTTCTTCTCACTCAGAATTCAATTCTCCTTGGCGCCACAAATTGGCAGAATGGTACACAGTCCATTCAGGTTATGTTGGAAACGTATGTCATCATCCTCCACGTATGTATATCTGAATATTTTTACTCTGCCCGGATAATTCTAGATCCTTTTAACTTGCTCAAGAGATTCTAATTTTATGCGCTCTCATAAGAGGAGAGGTACAATCAAACAAGTCGGCGCTGGACCAGTTTGAAAGAAATTCCATTGGCTCGCTCATAGAGTCGAGGCACACTAGGAACTTGTTTTGTATACGAGTATCAAGATGCGTGTAAATTGGCACTGGAGGCGACGAAGTCTTGCTGAGCGATTCTCGCCCTTATGGTGGTCGAGCAGGAAGTTGTTCGACTGTACATAGTGGGATGTCATTATTATGGAATACTTACGATAGGATACCAGCCGAGGCTACGATGCATATCTTTGTCGTTTGGATCCAGAAGCTACGATCTCCAACCCTATCCAATTTTATTGGAACTGGACTTACTACTGCTAGGATACCCTTCTGGCTAAAGGACTTTAAGTGTCAAGATAAATAATTCGACATGTAAATGCTTCTAAAAGTCTTAAAATCTCAAAGCTATAGTAGTTTTAATTCTTGCGACATATGTCGGTAACTTTTATTGAAGAACCTTGTCTCGAAATTCCCTTAGGTTTTTTCGTTTAGACCAATAGCAGAAAAATAGGATAATATTATACGAAAACGGGAATACGGTTTTATAGTAGGTAATTGAGAACATTTCGGTCATTGAGAGATTTTCTCAGAAAGGAGCTAACCCTTGGGAGTGTTTGTAACTTTTTTACTTCTTTTTTGCTCGCTCATGTTATTTTTTCAAACTTCTATGTATTTTTACTGTTTATCCTTAAAAGCCTAGGGTCTGAGTTTATAAGTTTTCTTAGTAATATGTAGGTAACGGATGTTATGTATTGTGTTCACTTATATTGAGATTTATTTATCCATTAATTAAGCGAAGCCTGGAAAGTTTATAGGTAGTGAAATACAGGCTGTTGATTGGCATTTGCAAAATATTTTAAGGGTCGAATATACTACTATAACTGAATACAAACACATGTAAAATAAGTCACAAAAAGTTAAAAAAAATTGTCATCGTACATTTTGAAAATTAACTCGGTGTATTGACCGCCGCCGCTGAGCTGATCGCCATTGCAGGTGCCTAACACACGCAAGCACACGTACCTACACTGACTGCGCGATTTAATATAATTTTGCACGATTTAACAGTTTATTCTGGTCATCGATATATATGTACTATTAGAATATATGTCAAAGATTCTGTTTTGCTAAGTAACATTTAATGAAAATAGGGTCTTATATCATCACACACTCTTTAAAATAATTTTAAGGTTATTAAGTATGCTGTCTATGTTGTATTATTAAAATATTTTGCAAATGTATATCAACACCCTGTATATTTTATGTTAGTGAACCGATCATGATTCAGACGTTATCCTGACTGCATCCAAGACTGTTTTCAAAGAACTAATTACTTAAAAGTACACCTAAAATTAATACACGCTGTTAGTGACAATTTCTGAGCTATGATTTAGTAGAAATTAGTTAGAATATGATTAACCCTTCATAACCTAACTAATTTCTTAATAACCTGGGTCACTATGTCTAGTTGCCGGTCTGTTTCTTGACTGCCTCCGTGGTCGAGTGGATAGCGTATGCGACTGCTGATCGGAGGCCCCGGGTTCGATTCCCGGGTCGGGCAAAAGTGTTACTGGGTTTTCCCGAATACTCAGTAGCAGCCCGGAGTCTGGTGATGTGCCCGGTAACGGCAACAGGCTCGCCCCTTATTACGTGGGATCTAAAAAATTCATGGCGAAATGTGGGTGCAATATTAACACCTCTGCCTACCTCTTCGGGGATACAGGCGTGAGACTATGGATAAAAAAAAAAAAATACTAAGTCTTAATGACTCCAAATCAAAACCAACCCGTTTTCGCTATGATACGCTCACTAAATCATCAAAAACCTTCTCTACACTTCGCAGCTTGTAGCGGCATATGCGTCTATAGGTAAGCTTCCCACGGTGAACTGTGATGCAATTCTAGTGTCTAATGTCAGAGGTATTCGTTTTTTGTACACCGTTAGCCCTGCACAAATGCTACGTGGGTTACATCATAGGCGATGGCGATACCATACGCGGAAGCGAGTATGTTATCTTCATATTTTTACGTACAAAAAATGGATGTAATCAGATCTCACAAACTTTTCAGAATCAGTAAATCAAATCTACCATCACTTCATACACTCTCACAATCTACTGAACTACATACTTAATATATTTTTAAATATGACTTTCATAAGAGACTGCCTCGTTGGTCTCGCGGCATAAATGTGCGCGTGGGATTGGGAGGTCTCGGGCTCGATCCCCGGGTCGGGCAAAGTGATATTGGGTTTTCCGTTAAGAAACTCTCAGTAGCAGCACAGAGTCTGGTAATATGCCTGGTACGGCAATAAGCTCGCCCCCTATTACGTGGGACTAAAATAAATTTGGCGAAAAGTGGGCGTAGCAATATACCTCTGCCTACCTCTTCGGGGATATAGGCGTGATACTATGTATGTATGTATAAGAGTCTCATAGTGACCTAAGGATTTTGACTTTGACTTCACTGCTGGACGTAGGCCTCTCCTACACGAGCCACAATATGCCGGCTAAACGGGTTGGTATAGTTTAGGACGCCCTCGGGCTAGGTGGAGTGACGATATACGCAAAGTGGCTGGCAGCGGCTGGACACGAAGAGCCGAAAATCGGGCTCAGTGGCTTGGCATTGGAGAGGCCTATATCTAGCAGTGGATTACGGCAGGTTGATGATGATGATGAAAGTGTTTGATGTCAACTTTTTCGTCTCTTCACAAATACATATATTATTTACTTCGCGTATTTTTTTAGTTGCCTTTTACGAGCCCGCGGAATGAGCGGCAGTGATACCTTGTATTCTTAATCCATCACTACACGGAAATTGCACCTTCTTTCACATTTTAGGATTTAATTTTATTACCATTTCGTAATTAGTTGTAATGAGTCATCAAATTTAATTACTAAAACTAATTACAAATGTTTGTAAACAAATGCCATCAAAGCAAAATGTTAGTCGTAAATATAAAGTCCACTTCATATCCATCAGTCGCCAGTCAACATAAATCAATAAATAATAAATGTTAAATAATCCTAGATTACTAGTGTTGCAACGGATATACGGTTACATGTCAAAACGTAAATCATTGTGTAGTTAATATTTGCAACTAATTATTAGCTTTATAGGGTTTTGAAAGCCAGTCCCACATTACACATGGTTATGTAAATATGTGAAAATGTTAAAATCATCACGCTTTATGTCATAAGCGACTTGCGAGAGACTCTCTAATACTCATAAGCGGTAGCGAGTCATTTAAGAATTAATGGATATTCATTGATTTTACTGCGTACTAAATTTCTATGTCTAATTTCCTAGCTGTAGGGTTTTTTGCCAATCTGTTTTATGAACTATTGTTTTAGAAGCGGAAGCGGGAAGAATTTAGGTGAGGCGCAGCGGGATGCAATGTCAAAGTTTAATGTCAAAGGTGCATCTTTTTGTATACTGTTAACTATGCAAATGTCGTGTGGTTTATGAAAGAGAAGATAGCGGGAAAGATTATAAAAATAGCGAACTATTCTAATATTGATTTATATTTATGATAGAATAGCTTTTAAAACAATTATGTATTAAAATTTAGGCCTTTGTTTGTAAATCAAATTATTAATAGTCCCAGATCCGTAGAAGAACGAGCTTCGCCGATCGGAATATTGGATGAAAAGTATTTCATATCAAATTATGCATGTCAAAATATTTATCGCGATAACATAAAAAATCCAGTCCAGACTAGGAAAAGTAGGAAAAATATATATTTGACTTTTCATTTAATATTGCATTTACGTGTCTAATGAATAAATTTAGTACTAACCGAATGTATAAACCTAAAAGGGTACGTTAACATAGGGTTGTCAATTTTCTGGCGTATTTGGTAGGGTTGCCACGCCACACTTGGACTATTAAGGCGCTACCTCGAAAATGTATGCCCTTTTTGATTACCGATTTTGAAGCAGTGAGACAAAGCAAAGTGAAATTTTATATATTATTTATGAGGTCTTTATCTAGGGACTCCTTGGACAGATATACGATTGGAAGAGTTCGCTCGATAGAATTTGAATTTGAAAAATATGCTTTCTCTAAATATTTTTATGGATATTTAAAAAAATACTTTACTTTTCGCCTTGAAATTGCTACCAACCGAAAGAAGAGCTAGTTTAATAGAGACTGGATGAACGAATTGTCTCTAAAACGATTATTACTTGAGTTATGAACGAAATAAGATTTCAGACAGTTTTGTAATGGCATGCCATGTCAAAAACCGAGCGACATTCAACTTTATAGCTAAAACTTAACGACCTCTACACGATTTTTTGCCCTTCGAGGGTACTTAAAGGGGTTTTCAATACCAGCTAAAGCTAATCTGTCTTTATATATATTTTTTATTCCCCGATATAGTTGTTACAATACAAAGGTACGTGTTAAATTTTTTGTAATAGATGAATAGTCTATAATATTTACCTAGTTGCTGTTTACAAGACGGAAACAATTTCGACATCAAAGGCTGATCAACTATTGATTTATGAGCAACACAATGGATAATAAATACCTGTCCTGTGTATTATGTGTGTATGTATAAGTGTGGAACTTTTTAACCTAATCATATTAAAAGGTTCCACACTTCAATTTCAAGTTCGTACGTATGGGTCAAATCTAGTAATATGAAAAGGGGTAATTTATCCTGTTATTCCCAAAGCTAAAATTTGCCTGAATTCAGCTCTAACAATGCATTTATATTATCAGCGCGATCTGATTCTCCATCTCCAGCAATGCCAGTCTTTAGAGGCAATTCTCAGGATAGACCTTAAAATTTTGTTAAAATAAAACGTAAAACTTCTAATCCCCACACAGCCTTATAAATAGTCACTTAATTACAAAATAAACAATATTAAAAATCGAGACAGCTAAGTACATTATATTCCCGAAAATTATGATTGCATCTATAAACAAGTAATGTCAATGCGTCACGTCGTCATAAAGAAAAGCGACTGGTGGGTATGGAAAGTAAGAATTTGTAAACAGAATTAATTTTCAATATCTAATTTTAAAATGAAAAGGCCGCGTGGCATATATTGCAAACGTTAGCGAAATTATCTTAAATTTGGTTAATTATTTCTGCTTTATATTATTTTGACAATCACTATTGTTTTTAAGTAAAGTTCTTAATGGATTTTCTTTGCGTTTGGGAATAGTGGCATAGTACACCATAATCGTCTTGGTTTTAAAGTATATAGGAATCTCGTACTAAATAACTACATATGATTAACTAAAATAAGATATATTTATTGTGCCACTAAAATAATAATATATAATATAATATTCTACCACATACACACATCACTATCTGGTCCCAAGCTAAGCAGAGCTTGTGCTATGGGTACTAGATAATGGATAAACATACAGTCATATATACTTTTTTTTTGTAAACACATACATAATATTATGCATAGACAGATACATAAAATAACAAATATGTTTTCCCGCGCCCATTCCATTAACACCCTTTTTCAAAATACACAGATCTACTGTTACTGTTACATATATAATAAATTATCCGAAGAAATATTATCTCAATCGCAGCTTAATCGCTGGCTCCTTTTCCTTGCACCGCGTCCCGTGAAGCTTGAAGGAGATCGCAGAGATAACACTGCCTTTGTACCATCCACAAAGGTTTGTATCGGTCGCGATTGTCTCATTGTGAATTACGATGACAAAATTAGATTTTTGTTTAACTGTACTCGTCAGGGCACTTAGTGATAAGCGGTGCCTTATAATTTTACTTCGCTTTCAAGAAATTTAAATTTCATTTTCATAATTTTAATTAACAATTTTTTGAGTGTTTGCATTAGAACAATGTTAAGTATACCATTTTACTCCCCATAAAGAAAGTGGTTGAGGTTTTCGATAACTTATGTTAGCAGTTACTATTTGAATGAGTGGCTACTGCAATTGTACATATTAGACCAGAATGAGGTGTCACGTCGTTTTTTCTGTCTTCGGTAGTTTACTGATGACTAGAGGTAGCTGAGTTTATATAATAGAAGCAATGGCAAACACCATGTCTCTGTTTGTTGAGTTAGACCAGAATATTATGGCATATCTTAGTTTTGTGGCAGTTGTACCTATGATATGCCATGAGTAATGCCTCGTGGTTAAGAGTAGGTGCTTGCTTATGAAGGGCATAAGCAGTATTACAATATTTTTACATTGGTCCTCCGTATGACTTTTCCAATTGATTCTACTATCAATAAAACAACAATTAAATAGTTTTCTTATGGAGAATAGGCAGTAAAAGGAGGAGTGTGCCGACGGTATAGACACTAGTACTTTGTGCCAATATACTGCGATACCATTTCTTTAGTAAGTTGTTCTTCCTCGTGTGCCCCAGATGTCGTTAATGACTGTAGAGAAGTACTGGCTCATTTCTCTTGAAACCAACCAGACTACTCATGAAACGTTAAATGAATTAAGACAGCTTAACTTCGATAATAGTGCTGGCCACACTCAAATGAGAAGACAAGGAAAGGAAACAGGGGAAGGACTGAATATAGGTAATAAACAGTTTCAGTAAAAAACATTAAAACATATTTCATTACGATTTTAAGTTTTATTTGAACATTAAAATAGGCGTGTAAATAATATAATTTTAAATAATAGTGCTCACCCAAAGAACATATATAACTTTAATTTTAGTACGGGAATGTCTTATTGAAAATGACATGGCTTATGTTCAAATTATAGCATTTTTTTTGGTGAAACGTATAATTAAATTTGTGTAAATTGTATAAAATTTATTGGCACTGAAGTATTAGTTTAAATTAACCGCCTTTGGTCTTAGCTTTTGTGTAATAATTGCTTGTAATTTCATGATAATTTAATTACGAAATACATGCAGCGAAATAATAGTACAACTTATTTACATACAAATTAACTTCTGTAAGTGAAATACACATTGTGAAATAAATAATATAATTAAAATCTAACTATGCGTTCTATGGTCCATGGTTAACAAAATGTTGATAAAACAACCCATCCAGTCAAAGGATATTTTCCGGAAAATTCACCCTATCGGTCATTACTTTCACTGAACAAGGCAACATATTATTCCAGAAAATATTTTTATACCATCGACTGTGCTATGGATGTCTATCTGTCTGTACTTCTACCAGAAATCATTCTCATTTTCAAACGAATTTATGAAATCATCATGTTGAAATGGTTGTTCATCATCAGTTGTTTCATAGTTCGACAGATCAAATTTATCTGCTAAGAAAGTATCAGGCGCGTAAGTAGCTGGTTTGGAAGTAGAGAAGAATTTATCTACGTGGGATTTACGAGCTCTTACTGTAGTAACTTCTTCTCTTACAGCTTGTTCAGTAGTTCCTTTAACCGTTCTTTCAGTAATTTCATCATTACTCAGATTTATACCAACATTAGTCTTTAGTTCAGGTGTTGGTTGACAATAACCTCCCCAGAAATGCCATCCATGAGGACAGATGAAGATCTGTGGGTATAAGGCTTGTTTCTTCATGAGACAGACGTAGTAATGGTTGGTGCTTAAAGGTAAGACTCCATTTTGGCCAAGAGACAGGCATTCTGGGACTGGCTTAGAAGTGCACTGGCCGTATTCTAATTTGATCTGCAAAGAAAAAAGTATAGTTTAATGATTACTTTGTACTGTTCCTACGGGATATATACCATAATTATATTTTAATACTCTATATATTTTAATACTCTTATAGTCGTGGTGTTAATTTACGTAGTGTAGTTTTCTGAAATATAGTTTTCTTAAAGTAGAAATTGGACATCTTGTTACAAACATTTATAAGTACCTAACAGATCATTTACAAGTAAGTATATACTAGTATAGTGATTTGTTTGATCTCTTTTTGAACAGTTTCAGTGAATGGAATGTTAGAACTTTAGCGATTTTCGTTGTCGCAACTACTAGCTATTGTCTTTAATTTACTACTATTGGTTTAAGCTTATCCATATATATAAAAAGTGAAAGTAACTTACGGAGCATTGTGCAGTTTGTGGATTGTAGCCGTAATGTCTTGGACAGAGAGCCTGTCTGTGGTCTGCAGGTCTGCCGTCTGGCAAGCCTTGAGGTGGTGAACAGAGGTGGAACTTTCTGCAGTCGAACGCGTCAGGGAATATTCCCACCTGTGAAAAATAAATACATACATACATAGACTCACGCCTGTTTCCCGGAGGGGTAGGCAGAGACTACGGAACGCCATTTGCAACGATCCAGACATATCTCTCTTGCTTCATTCACTCCCATCAGATTCCTCATGCATGCTCTTCTGTTCAGGGTACTTCTCACCTGTCCTGTTTTTAGGATGTCTCCAATCTGATCAGAGAACGTCCGCCTAGGTCTTCCCCTTCGTCCTGTCCCTTCCACACTTGCCTTATATATCTGCTTGGTCAGTCTTTCGTCATCCATCCTCTCCACGTGCCCAAACTATGTTAGCATACCTTTCTCGATGCTTGTCACTACATCATCTTTTACCCCACAACACTCTCTTATCACACAATTCTTTACTCTGTCAGTCAGAGAGACACCACACATACTTCTCAGTGTTCTCATTTCTACAGCATTTATTCTACTTTCATGACTTTTCTGCCATACCCAACTATCACTTCCATACATAAGAGTAGGTACTAACACCCCTCTATGCACAGCCAAACGTGCCTTTTTGGACACGTTTTGGCTATTCATAAACGCCTTCAGAGCTCCATTCACTCTATTACCTGCATTAACCCTTCTTTCAATATCTTCTACATTCTTACCATCTCTTGTTAACAGTGTACCTAAATATACAAACTCATTCACTTGCTCCACTCGCTGTCCATCGATCATAACATTACAAGCCGTAACGCATTCCTCCTTTTCAAAAACCATTACTTTCGTTTTACTTACATTCACTTTCATTCCTTTCCTCTCTAACGCACCATGCATGATTGTTACCATCTCCTGCAACTCCTCCGCTGAAGACGCAAGTATAACCTGATCATCAGCATAAAGGAGGCATTTGACAAGTAACTCATTCATCCTTAATCCACAATCACTATGTTTCAAGTCTTGCAAACAACTGTCCATGAAGAGGTTGAACAGCCACGGCGACGCTACACATCCCTGTCTAACACCTGTGTTGATGGTAAACCAGTCAGTGTATGCCCCGTTTATCCTCACACAAGCTCTAGAATCCTCATAAAGGGATTTCAGAGCTCGAATTAGGCTGCTGTTCACCCCATACATCGACAGTACCGACCACATTTCATTCCTCACCACTTTATTGTAAGCCTTTTCCAAATCCACGAATGCGCAGTAGACCTTTCGACCTTTGGCCAAAAATTTCTCGGCTATGCATCGCAAGGAAAAGACTTGATCCGTACACCCCATACCCTTTCGGAATCCCGCTTGTACATCCCATATTTTCTTGTTGGTTACTTTCATAACTCTTTCAATCAGTACCTTCGCATACAATTTGCCAACAATGCTGAGAAGGCTAATGCCTCTATAGTTTTTGCAGTCTTGTTGCGAGCCTTTTCCTTTTCTTCTTTTCCTTTTTTGTGAAAAATAAATATGTTTCATGATTGTATTTATAGTTTATGTTTGTATATTATACGACTGAGCTTTTCGTTTTAAAATTGCATTTATATTTTAATGCTGGAAACAAACACTTTATGGCACATAATTTCATTAAAATACTTTTAGCAACGCAGAGCATACAAGGCAATATGCGCGGACGTGGGCGGATTTGCACGTATGCGTGCTGCCTCGTTGGTCTCGCGGCATAAATGTGCGCGTGGGATTGGGAGGTCTCGGTTTCGATTCCCGGGTTGGGCACATTGTTATTGGGTTTTTCCGTTAGGAAATTCTCAGTAGTAGCACGTAGTCTGGTGATGTGCTGGGTAACGGCAATAGGCTCGCCCCCAATTACGTGGGACCTAAAAATTCAAGGCGAAATGTGGGTGTAATATTACACCTCTGCCTACCACTTCGGGGATACAGGCGTAAGTCTATAAAAAAATATAAGTAAATAAATTTTTTATGAGTAAAATGTCTATAATAATTCGACAGTGGCAATATGCTCCGCTTCGCTTTGCCATATGAGCGCCGGCCCTTAATCAGCTCAATCGATGAGGATGCCATTTTTAGATAGCCCCTGGATAGTATGGATTCACAATTGATAGCGCTGCTAAAACAGCTAAGCATAATGTCATATTGTGTCAATACGTTTTATGTAGGTCACTTATTTAAGGTATTAGGTATATAAGAGAAAAAGCTGTCAGCTATTTATATGTGACTCACAGCTTCGCTTGGTACAATTTTAATGAAGTGGCTCATCAGTGGAAAGCAGCAAACTTTTTTGTTTCGTTCTAGAAGTTGTAGAGGCCATCCTCTCTTTATTTTCCCGGAGAAGACTGGACGAGAGAATAATGAGAAAAAGAGGGTTGAACACTGCACCCTTCATATCTCCTTAAGCGGCATAAACTCGTCATGAAGTACTAAAGAGTTTAGAGAGTAAGATTTCTTATAGCAAAATGAGAATATAATGCGAATGATTCAATAAAAAGAATCCTGCTTATTTTTATGATATAGGACGCAAACGAGCAGCCAGATCGCCTGATGGTAAGGTATTACCGCCGCCCATGGACACCCGCAACACTACAGGACTTGCAAGTGCGTTACCATATACAACATAATTATGATGTGTGTCTCTACTCATATATACACGCTGATTTTTTATTGGTTTAGGGAAAAAAAACCTCACGTTGGAAAAAATATCTGCTATTCATATTCAAAATCAAAATTTACCTACCACGTAAAATAAAAAAGTTATAAAAGTTAATAACTCTAGGAAATAAGTAGTAACGTGCGACTCGATCGTCGATCGACTCGTCGGCGCGCTGTAGGTACCTAAAACAGCTGTTGACGTCGCGCGGCGAGGTCAACAGCTGTTTTAGGTACAGTACAACGCGTGTAACAGTAGGTAACTACACATAAAACACGTATGAGGCAGCAAAGCACTTCTGCTAGAGCCATACTAACGAGAAATGCCATTAATTATTGCGGTAATGTACGTTAACCGTGTAATAATTTGACAACGGCATTAACATTGGCGTTTGGCGTTTTTATCTCCAATGATGGGCATTCACGTTGACGTTTCAAGTGTAGCCACCTACTTTAGCGCGTTAAAAATTATCGCAATAATTATCGCGCTAGCAGACATTGACGTTAGCCGCTAGTGAGGCCCCGGCATAAGATGTACGGATGGATAGTGATACCTAATTTACGTACTTACGAAACACAAATTAATTACGATGACAACTTCAATAATTTTAAGCACATAATAATGATTAAAATAATAAACACATGTAACTAAATAGCTGTACCTACCTATTCCTTCGTAAGTCACAGAAATAAGCTGTGGATTCACGCAATCATAATAAACTAGTAGACGAAAAGAAGAACTTATTATTATTTACGTATTAATCGTTGGTACATAGTCATTTTCAATAACTAGTAAAAGCCGAATTTAGGTATTTACTTATTTCTGGCGTGTTTAAAACATGTTACTTAACAACGTAGGTATTTACGACAAGCAGTAAACATATCACTTACCTTTACAGTCTTCTTCTTATATCACAATCAATTTACACATTTGCACACACATGTTTCTCGCGTTCTCGCGACTCCGTTTCTTCTTTGTACACAAATCTTATAACCTCGATCAACTAATAAAACCCTATGGAGTCACGTCAGGTTGCGGCCTATCAATCCACTAGCGAACACATCAGTATTGTAAGGATGCACGATTGTAGTTTTATTACGTAACACGGACACAGAGTGACGGGAGCGTGATATACGACTGTCCCATTGACCTAATTTCTTAAGACTGAAGGTCAACTTGCGCCCGCACCGCACGGCCGGCTCCCGCCGCGCCCCCGCCTCCCGCTGGCGCCCTGCAGCGGAGGGTGGCGCGCGCGCATGGTGGGGAGCGGGAGGCCGGGAATAAGGGTTCAATGACTATTGACTAATGCCAGTGTGTGTGTGTGACACGATCGCTCGTAGTTCGCCAGTGTGCGGCGAACTGATACTTCGTGTTCTCGTACTATTAAATTAATTAATTTCTCAAGATTTTTTTAGCTTATATTTCAAATATTATTAGCTGGTTAGGTTCTATTAACGATAAGTAATAAGATGGCTTTCGCTCCAAAACCAATTAAAAATCAGCGTGTATACTCGTATAGGAGATTCTGTATGTATTACTAACCTGTTCACAACTATGCACAAACTGTCTCGCACTTTCTTCACATTCTGGCACTGGGTCTTGGGCACATCGACCAAGGTGGGCGTTGCAAGATGAGCCTTCTTTACATTCCTCTAGAGGCACCTGCAAGATTTATATGACGTTTCACATTTATTTAATTTACCAAAAACTTCACCTTCTTTGCTCTAGTGCTATAGATGTAGACTGTAGATTATCTTAATATATAAAATCCTTGCGTTACTGACTGACTGACAGACACGCTACAGCTGAAACTATTGGACGCAGGATGCTGAAATTTGGCATGTATGTTCCTTGGGGACCGTAGGGGTGCACTAAGAAGGGATTTCCCGAAATTCCCACGGGATCGGCCAAAACGGGTAAATAAAAAAAATGCAGGCGTAGCTGCTGGCGTCCTGTAGTTACGTTATAATCTTGACGGAAAGTGCTGATTTGTTCTTGCATATGTATTGCCATTTTAGATCACCTTTCAAATGTGACTAAGTGAGTGTCGACGACTATGAGTAACTATATGCATTAAAATATAGAATCATTTTCGTAAGGTGATAGATACACGTGTTCTATTGTTCTTGTGATTCATGTTTGTCGTGCAAATGATGCATTTTCTATTTTCTCCTTTATCTTGCTACACATTGTCAGAGCATACGTCTCTCTCAATTATAGGTGTGTGTGTGAATGATATATCTATGACAAATATGGCTTGAGCAGTGGACAACTGCAACTCCCCTAAACTTACCTTGAGCCAGCCAACAGGCAAAGGAACACAGGTGACAGCCGTACTACAGTTCTGGCAGGCCATGCCGGCACGCGTGCAGATTCCCTCCACGTCCAATTCACCGGACCCAAGGGACATGCCCAGAGGCACACTGCCCATGCGGTTACCATTGATGACCCCGCTTAGGTCGAAAGAGGTTGTCAGCTGCTGAAGCATGTTAAAGGTTAAGAGAGTTTTAAAGGTATATATTATAAGAGATAAGTACCACTGTTTTGAACATTATATGCCGATCCTATAATTGGTATTATTTATAGCTTGCAAAGGTTTTCTGCTGGATATAGGCCTCTCCAATGGCACCCCACTGAGCCCGATTTTCGGCTCTCGGTGTCCAGCAGCTGCCAGCTGCGTATATCGTCACTCCACCTAGCCGCAGGTCGTCCTACACAACGTTTGCCAAGGCACGGTCTCCACTCTAGCACACGACTACTCCAACTACGGCACGGTAAGTGGACTACGGCTGACTGATAATGATGATGATAATGAAAGGTTCTCTTACGTCCGGTCCCAATATTTTGTGTATCCATTGATTTGGCTACCAGAGATACATAAACTCAATGCAAAATACAGATATTCACAATAATGTCGGAAAAACGCAAGCGAATATGAATATTGTGATTGAATCCTTATGAGGCCAACATATAAGAGCAAATACAAAATTCGACATTGACTGAGGACTCGTACTACTCTAAGTTTCAAAATTAATTTTGTCCTACGAATTAATTATTTAAGTATAAAAAATTCAACTTATTCTTCCAAAATAATTAGATTTTTCTAGTATAACCTTATTCTATTAAAGACACGAGCAAAACAAGTACGATTGTAACTAGAATACAAAACATCTGATTCAAGTAATAATCCAGTTTTTGCTATTTAATTAAGCATGGGAATAATTTAAATAAGTCTGTTGTGAGCAGTTGAGATAAGAAGAACCAGCAACGTCACATGTTTTTATAAACAACAAGATTGCAGTACTTTGTTTAAAGAACACACACAGTTATGATTTGGTAGCGAAATATGAATTTACAATCACCACCATTTATATTTCCTAAGAGTAAGTCCGATGGGCTTCATATATATATTTTCATTGCTTTTTGGATGCATCATCGGCCCATATTCGGGACGTTTTCTGATTTGCAGTGACTGACTCTCGACATCACTATGTTAGCTTTATCGACCTGGACGGAGTAAAGAATTGTGTGATAAGAGAGTGGTGTGGGGTAAAAGAAGATGTAGTGACAAGCATCGAGAAAGGCATGTTAAGATGGTTTGGGCACATGGAGAGCATGGATGATGAAAGACTCACAAAGGAGATATATAAGGCAAATGTGAATGAGACAGGACGAAGGGAAAGACCTAAGCGGACGTTCTCTGACCTGATTGGAGACATCCTAAGAAAACCAACAGGTCAGAAGTACCCTAAACAGAAGAGCATGCATGAGAAACTTGATGGAAGTGAATGAAGCTAGAGAGGTATGTCAGCATCGTTGCAAATGGCATTCCGTAGTCTCTGCCTACCCCTCCGGGAAACAGGCGTGATTCTATGTATGTATGTATGTATGTATCGACCTTATGGTATCAGACTTTCGCCTTTGATACCATGATCAGCCTTCTATTCTAAAGAGCAGTAGTTTTGACATATACGGTCATGAAGTTCTGTGACAGCATATAGCTTCATGATAGCCGAAACCGAAGTTCGCTGTCTGAGCCGTGGCCAGCCCGCCTAGGATACGCACCACGAGATATCACACGCGTGAATGAAGAAATATTGTCGTTATCGGTTAATATCTCGTTTTCTTTAACATGCGCGCCACGATAGACAAGCTTCTCGTCGAAGAATTCGCTCTCGTTGCACGAGTAACCGATGTTGCCCTTTGAAACATAGAATGTCGATTACGGCATTTATTAATGTAACCACACCGGTTTAGTTCATTCAATTTGTGCTCAAATGGCTCAAAAGACTTGTATCCACCTCTATAGTTTATCATATTATGTACTATTTGACATTTGTAATTTGTATGTATTGTTTTATTTCAAAAGTCGATTAATTTTAATTCGAAACTGATGTCAATACCTACAAAGTATTAACAATTGTTACCTACTGTGTTGAATAAGAATGAGGTCCCATGCGCAGCTTCGATAATAATGATATTAACTTATCTTTAAATAGACAGGCAGGCCACCTGAATGAGGCTCGAGATCCGTGGCAAGCCTTTCTATGAGAAACACAGCCATTGGTTTTGATCACAAATTCTCTGTCGTTCAACGTAAAAGGGTCACAGAGATCCCTAATTCGCTTTCTTTGAACTTTTCTCGCGTGGCGCTCTTCATATAAGATTATTAAATAATTATAATAAGGGACTGCCATTTTCTTTGTTGTTTTAATGAAATATTTTTAGTTACTCGTGTAGTTCTCGTCGTATGAAAGCATGACGACTATTATTACTATTTTAGTTGTCAAAATTTGTCTTAATCGAGTAATATTAGGCCGTCATGTTAGGATTCGTCGAGAGCAATGCCACAGATAAGTAAAAACGACTATTATAGCTACATTTGACATAACGAGTCGAATCGTGTGTGTAACCATGTTAGAGTCAGCGAGTAAATAGAGATAATCGTCATAAACACGAGTAAACGTGTAGAGATAATTTTCTCGTAGTGCGTATGCTGGACGGGCTGGTGTGAGCATTGTAACCCTTCACCAATTGATAAATTAGACGATGACAAACATCGTTTAGTTGGTCCATCTCTTCTCATACAGTTATCACTTTGTTACTCCGCAGTGCCTCCAAATCCTCTTAAAGAATCTTAGTGTTACTGTGAGACAAAATAAAAATGGCTATGTCCAGCAGTGGCCTACATAAGGCTGTAGAGAGAAGAGAGCGAGAGCGTTGGGTTATATTTTGTAGCGCAATCATAAGTATTATCATTATCTGCATGGGAAAGATGGTACCTGTTAATTGATCCTATGCAATTCTGCGTCGTTACACGTGGTATGTATGGTACTTCGTACTATTGATTAAGTTAGTTAAGTAGATTAGAATTATTTAAAAGTATTAATTTATTAGAATATATTTTCCATTTGATGGTGAGTGTTCCATTTGATATGATTAAAGCCAGTGCCTTAAATATTCAGATGCAAAAAATCCAATTTATTTTGGTAAGAAGTTTTCAGACTCTTTTTCGGAGAGGATTAATAATTTTACCTGGGTATTGAACCCAAATCTCAGGATTAGTGTTTAAATTAGTCATTTCAATCACGTAAAATAACTTCTGATTTATTTTAAATACTAATAAGTGCCAATATACCATAAATCTCATAATAGAAAAAGCGTAACATGTGTCAAGAATAAAAAAACTTACACATTTCGTGAATGCAAAAATTGACAAAAATACAATTTGATTCCACATTATTGACACAAATACACGAACAGGTTCAAACACGGTGTTTTTAGAACTAAAACAGTTTTGTACTATATAAAAATGTGTAAAAAATAAATGAATACATAAGGTTAGTGATCTTTGACACTATTATCTTTATTACAAGATAAATACTGCTCAAATTACAATACTACGTTTGATGGACATTTGTTTATTGTATGAACAATTGCTGTACTTTTTGCACCAAAACTGGAATTCATTGTAATCGTTTTTGTAATAAGAGGAATTTAATATCAGTTTACAAGCTGTCTTACTGTTGGACATGCGTCATCTTTGAGAATAGAGGATACGGCTTTCCTGAATTTAAATGAAACATTAATTTATTATTCTTCAAAGGTTACATACGTTGGCGTTTCAAGGTAAAAAGCTTGTGTATTTTATTTATCTTCTCGAAACGGAGTACGACCACTCAGAAATAAATAATCACAATTATAAAATTACAATTGTTCGGATGATGCGTTGGCATAAGATGTGGTAGCACAAATAACCCTTCTATTTGCCATATTACTAGGAACATAATTATGTATTACACTTGATTATAATAAAAAGCATGAATAAAAATATAGTTCGTACTTTATTCATAGTTCGTATTTTATTTACTAATGATAAATATTGGAAAAACTATGTTATTTACTGCTTCAGCGGAGACACAAACGCGCACGGCGCAAATACATAAATCTAGGAGCGGATTATGTATTTGAGCCGTTTGGAGTCGAAACGTTAGGACAATGGGGTCCAAGTGCGAGATATTTTTTCAGAGATCTTTCAAAGAGACTGGTTGACGCCTCGCGTGGCCAGAAGGCTGGCCTGTATTTGGCACAAAAGATAAGCATTGCCATACAACGTGCCAATGCTGCCAGCATTCCGGGCACGCTTCCAATTGATGGCGATGTGGAGGATTTCCATGACGCCCTTTAACTTTTGCTTTTACTTTTTTAATGTGCTTTTATTTGTAAGTTGTTTAAGTATAGAAATTATTAATTTAATTAATGTGTAAATAGCAACTTAGTTACAGCCGGTTTTAATTCATTTTTTATTTGATAGATATATTATTAGGTAAGTACGAGTCTGGTCCGATATTTGGCCTCTTTTTGTATATTGTACATATATTATAAGCTTATGTCAACAGCATTGACCATAAGCTTATAATATTCCATTTCATTATAAACGTAGGTAATGCAAAATATATTTTCTTTCAGAAAACAGTCCCACGGTAGGTTACATTTCAACGGATTCATTAACTTTTATTTCCTTTTAAATCTTTATGAAAATTGTCTCAGCGGGACTCGTTAATTCATTTGATGTGAGCTACCAACCGGTGGTGATATATGGTACGTTAACGAGAAAAATTACATTTGATCTCACTTGTTATGTGTAAGTGTATCTTTAAATTTCGTAAGTTACTTAGCACAGGGTTATTGAAAGACAATCTTAATCCACTATCTTGCAAATAGGTCCCTCTTACAGCTGCCTCGTTGGTCTCGCGGCATAAATGTACGCGTGGGTCTCGGGTTCGATTCCCGGGTCGGGCAAAGTGTTATTGGGTTTTTCCGTTAGGAAATTCTCAGTAGCAGCACGGAGTCTGGTAATGTGCCCGGTACGGCAATAGGCTCGCCCCCTATTACGTGGGACCAAAAAATTCCTGGCGAAATGTGAGTGTAATATTACACCTCTTGCCTACCTCTTCGGGGATACAGGCGTGAGTCTATAAAAAATATATATAAAACAGGTCCCTCTTAGATGAAAAATTGGGAGATCTTTTATTGGCTATTGAGGAGACGCCATGCGGTCATCTATGTTTCTATTCTTTCGGACTATCTACATACATATACAGGAATCATAAGTTAAAGATAATAATATAGTAGACCACCGTATTGATAATCTCCTCCTGTTAGGAAGGCGGTAGAAAAAAGAAGTTACTTATTAAAGTCTGCAATTAAAAACAGACAGTAATGCATTATAATCGAAATTGGCTGCATTTAGCTATTAACCAATCAATCAGCTTGTGCAATCTACTCCCGAAAATTTTACTCTTGAAAATTGCGTGTCTGTGTTCTCCCCTATGTTATGCATATTCGAATATGTTCTAATGCACACTATTGCGAAATCAATTCCTATTGAGAATATCTGAAGATATCAGGCACTTAAACTTCCGTTATCATTTTAAAAGGTATCATTGATAATAATACTAATAAGCGCAGAACTTAAAAATTCGACCCAATTACAAAGAAGAAAAATACATTTAACTACAGCGTATACTTTCCATATTTAGTTTCAAATGGCAAAATTATTACTTAAAATTTATGGATTTTCATAAGAAGCAATAAAAAAAATACTCTTGAATAAACGTTTAGTTTTCATCATTACTGACACTTCAAAGTCAGCTTTACCCTGGGAATGCAAATGAACCAAATATGTAGAGCGTGCTTGTATGTAGCGCAGGTACTCTGAACAGTATTTATTTGCCATCTTTAAATAGAGTCACATCAAAATCGACTTAACAGTTTAGGAGTACAAACGAACAAATATGCAGAGTAATTTTCGCGTCTATATTGTACAGTATTAGCATTGCGTAAAGTTTGACAGCGCGTCGCTGATGACTGGTCGTTGGCTTCTGCCCTTTAAGCACAATTCACTGTAGATAAATCGTTGTTAGTTTATTTACTGGCGTCTGATGAACAAACATAAGTATCTATACTTAAGTGAACTATAACTGTACAGTGTACATACTTGACACACACTGCGATTGATGGCGTTTCCTAAATATTTCACAAACGCAGAAAAAAGACAGCTTAGAAGTACCCTTAACCGAAGAGCCTGCATGAGAAATTCGATGGGAATGAATGAAGCAAGAGAGATATCTCAGGATCGTTGCAAATGGCGTTCCGTAGTCTCTGCCTACCCCTCGGGGAAGGCGTGAGTCTATGTATGCATGCATTCCTAAATAAAAAAAGGGTTTAAGTAAACCTCTATCTAACGGTACAACATACAAAGTTGTAGGAACAAAAAAGAATGGCTTTTACATTTAGGTGTATGAGAGTTACCAGTAACGAAACGTATTTCAAAATACACTTTTGTTCGCGTGGTTACAATGTATAACTGTGGCAAACTTTAGCTCTCTAGTGCTTATCGTTTTTGCGTTAAACCGCGGAAAAACGGTCAGATGAACGGACGGGCTACAAGGGTTCTTTGTTTACTACGGAACACATTTTTTTTGACGCATGATGGAAACCAAACTATTTAAAGGGGCTAGGCCTAGGGGAGAGTGTGGGACTCGCCGACGAGAAGCGCCGGGACCACCCACTAAAACCCAACATGGTGTTCCTCTATCCGATCCCATTGAATGGCGGGGTCACGGGAACTACGTTAGCATTACTACCGCGACCCCGCCTTACTACGGAACCCTGAAAAAGGTAGGAAACCGATAATTTAAGAAGAAACGGTGAAGAAGCGTACGAAAGAATAGTATTTTATTTATTTTATTATTTAATTTTATTATTTTCGGAACACCAACAGCTTGAAATACAAATGGTCAAAACGAATTATGACAAAAACATAGCTATTAATAGGTATTCGCAAAGAGAAAAGTATCTACTTAAGTTATCTAACGCTTTTCTGTCGCAATAAATATCATCGCGAAATTGTGTAGCTTCAGCATTACTCGCCATGCCATTAAACATCTAATGGAATGACTATGGACAATATTACGTCTATGATTTATTTTAATTACGTACCACGTATAATTAACAATAAATATAGTCACGACGATAAGTTACAATGTATTATCGTGTTCACATTTATAGATATTATACTTTCGTGGTCCTCTCAGCATCATTATCATAATTCAGTAATCCACTGCTGGTTTTACGCCTCTCTAAGGGCGCTTGTACACGGTAAGAAAATACGCCGGACCTACGCAAGAATTCGTGTCGTAACTAGAAAATAACTGTGTACTGACTGCTCGCATGTCTGCGCAAGACACGACGGCGAGGCGGCGAACGTTGTTGCGGAGCGGTGTGGGGGCGAAGTAGCAGGGTTCAGCCTCATTTTTCTCTTGTATATTGGATGAACCCAGTAAAGCCTCTTGTTTTTGGTTTCCTTTTTCATTTTGTAATAATAATAATATGCAATTATCATTATTTTTGCTTTGTAGTAAACATTTTTATAAATAAACGAAAATGATTACCAGACTTGTTATTACTTGCGCGCCCTACTGACTACTGCACAAAAAAAATCGTTTCGAGTACACGTTCTGATTGGTCTTGTCTGCGGAAGACACGAAAAGTTTTCATGTGTAGAAAAGACAAAATTCTTGTCATCTACACGAAGAGTTTGTCTTGTCTGCCGCAGACACGGTAAATTTTCTTACGTGCACAAGCGCCCTTATGGCACGCCATTGAGTTAGAATTTTGACTCTTCGTGTTCAGCCGCTGCCAGCTAATTTTCTCATATCGTCACTTTATCTGGCGACACGGGCCAATGCGTTTTTTTTATGTAAAGACAACTCCTGCACTAGAAATAAATCCTGTATCGCGGGGGACTTTACAAACATACAACTAACGGGCACAATGAACACACACACTCGAAACAACAATTTCGAACCCACAACACTCGGCGCAGTGTCAAGCGGCGAGGCGTCCGCTTAAACCACTTCGCCAACCGTGCAGTCGAATTAAATCAATTCCCAGATGTCATTCCTGTTGAGTCTCGGCTGGGATTTCTAGTCAATAGCAATGTTCTGAATTCGTAATGGGATAAAAATATGCGAAAGAAAGCAACATTTCACTTCATTTTGTGATGCTATTGTAGCAGAACAGAAATATATTAACCGCAAAATATCAGTGAGTATAATAAAATTCCTGGAATATTTTAATTATTATGTTGAAACATTTTGATGTTTGGTTAATAAGCTATCCCGCACTAGCAATCGAATAAAAATATACACAAAAAGTGTATCACACAAAGTGTGATACACTTTTTGTGTATATTTGTGTGTACCACAAAGTATTCTGAACGTCATTTGATACCTGAATAATTTCATAGAAAGATTTCATTGAACTACATCTCTTCTCACTTTATCCCGGTCACGTACGGTGCGGTCAAAATACCATGTTGTGTTTGATGACAAGTTCTACTTGAATTCATCACAATTTTTTTTAATTTATTTTTATTTGGTGTTTTTATTTAGTGGCAACAGAATCTGAAGGCTTTTTTGTTGTGCGGTGGAAGCTCCTTACGAGCCGCCTTGACTCCGCCACTCGATCGTATCGTAAGATCGATTGAGTAGGGCTCTCCCCTAAAGGCGTTCTCACTAAAACCACCTCGGTGTTTACTACGGTGCCGTGTTGTGGCGGGGTCAGGCGAATCGCGGATAGCATACTTTACCGCGACCCCGCCAGGGATTTTGCCTGCCAGCTGGAGAGCCCCGTTGAAGGCTGAGCCTGCTGATCGCAGAAGTAAGTCTAAACACATTGCCAACAAGATGACCAAAGTGCTCCCTACAGCCATTGAAACTCACCTTACATTCAAAGCTTATCACTTAACTTGAGGTTGGCGACCTCAGCAGCTTCACCCGTGTCAATTATGCATATTATAAAGCTTATTCCTCTTAAATCATTCTATATATTAAAAGAAACCGCATTAAAATCCGTTCTGTAGTTTTTAAGATTTAAGCATACATAGGGACAGACAGAGAAAAGACAGACTTTGTTTTATAGTATGTAGTGATAGTGATGAAGTAAAGTCATGCTGAAGAGATCTAAGAATT
This sequence comes from Euclidia mi, assembly GCA_944739405.2. NCBI lineage: Eukaryota > Metazoa > Arthropoda > Insecta > Lepidoptera > Erebidae > Euclidia > Euclidia mi. The sequence goes on from OX123182.2 coordinate 119,096,438, forward strand.
CAAACAAAGCCGATGTTAATTCCATTCGCACCCAATACATTAAGTACACATTTAGTTTGAATTAATGAAGCCCAGATAAACAAATTTAATAAATCGATCTCATTGGACGTGAAACAAGCGAAAAGTTCACTGCTATTAAACGGCAAATTTCACAGCTACGAGTCAAATTGAAAAGGTTTACAGCCCTTTAGGGCCTAAATAATTACTACTGATTTTTCTCAATGACGTCTCCCAACTTTTTTTAGCCTATTATCCTTGAACAGATCGTCTTAACGCCTTTTAAAAGTGTTATAGCATGTTTTTGTTACGTATACTTATAGCTAACAGAATTAATCAGGCGCTTGTTGTCAAATTATATGTTGAGCCATGCTGATGGTGTCATCATCGGCCCCGTATATAAACTGTCCCACTGCTGGCCACGGGCCTCTTCACACCATGAGAAGGGTAAAGCCATAGTCCACCACGCTGGACAAGTGCGGGTTGGCAGACTTCACATGTCTTTCGAGAACATTATGGAGAACTCTCAGACATACAAGTTTCCTCACGATGTTTTCCTTCACCGTTTAGCAAGCGATAATTAACTTGTTGCTGATGGTGTGATTGGCGAATTTTATTCATATTTCAAATTAAGTTTTTCTGTTTGTATCCGGCAGGGGTGTGGGGATTGGTTGAGTTTTTGTTTGTATGAAATCTTTACTACGTGTAAGTTTAGAATAAGTACCTACAATTAATTTAACCGTTTATGCCCGATCCCGTGGGAATTTTAGGTAACCCCTTCTTAGTGCACCCCTACGGTCCCCAAGGAATATTCACGCCAAATTTCAGCTTCTTGCGCCTAATAGTTTTGGCTGTAGCTTGTCTGTCAGTCAGTCAGTAACGCAGGAAATATATATATACAGATTATACAATTATAAATAATAAGACTGCCTTCGATGTGGATAGCGTATGCGTCTGCTGGTCTGGCGGGCCCGGGTTCAATTTCCATGTCGGGCAAAAGTGTTACTGAGTTGTGCTGACTTCACAGTAAGTAGTAGCACACTAGAAAATACAATATCTTGAGATTTGACTGAAAGACCAAGGCGTTGATAGACTATACGGTCGCCTATAGTCGCTTATTCTAAAAATGACCCTAAAGTCTAATTACCATAATAACCTATAGTAAGTAATTTTATAGAAAAACAACATATACATATACAGCTACACTGTAGCATTTATGGACTACAAGAATACGTCTGATACCTACTGCGAACATTCAATAGCGCACTGTGCACCTGGCATCTCGTTATGCCACTACCAATCATCTCGAAGTATATTAATATATGTATATTACTAATTTCATCATGTCAGCCTAGAGACGTCCACTGCTGGAAATAGGCCTCCCCCAAACTTCTCAACACAGACCGATCCTGAGCCGCCCGCATCCAACTGCTTCCCGCGATCTTAACCAGATCGTCGTCAGTCCATCTTGCGGGAGGCCTACCCCTGTTCCGTTAGTAATTACTAATTTACGTTGTATAAACTTGAAACAACATAAAGGTTTCAATTGTGATGAGCCTAATAAAAAAAATTAAAACTTTACATTTACAATAGGGAACAATGTTTGTTATATTGTTATATCTTTATACAAACATTGTACTGCTAGAAACCAATGGAATAAAAAACCGGCACAGTGCATGTCGAGCTACGCACAATGTAGGGTGCCGTAGTTAGTGTCTATCCCTTAACAAACGTCCATAAGATAAAGTGCTCGATCACAATCATTGCATAGCTTGCAAAAAAAATAAATATAATTTATTTCATCGGATATATTCAGTACCTAATTAGAAACAGCATTAAAGAAGCGAACCTCAGCAGCCTGATATATTTCGAATAGCAAACACCTTATACGCTTTGTTGACGATCAGAGTACCAGTATATGTACATAAAATTATTAGTAGTACTCATCATCATCCTCTTAGCGTTATCCCAGTTTCAATCTGGGGTCCGCTTACTAGTCTAAACGGATTTGGCTGAATATTAGCTTTTCCACAGAGCGAGTCATGTACTTAACAGGCAGTCATGTAACGTATATTTTCATTGAAATATTACAAAGCTAATGATTTAATACTTTCACACTATTCATCTCATTCATTTGAACATGGTTAAGCTAATTAAGAAATTATAAGAATTCTCGTTTATGTATTTACACACTTCACGTATTTCATAATTCACTAATTATGAAAAAATATAAAAAATAATAACACATAAAAATACTGCCTCCGTGGTCCAGTGGATAGCCAATGCGACTGCTGATCGGAGGTCCCGGGTTCGATTCCCGGGGGGGGCAAAAGTGTTACTGCGTTTTCCCAAATACTCAGTAGCAGCCCGGAGTCTGGTGATGTGCCCGGTAACGGCAATAGGTTCGCCCCCTATTACCTGGGACCTAAAAATTCATGGCGAAATGTGGGTGTAATATTTACGCCTCTGCCTACCCCTTCGAGGATACAGGCGTGAGACTATACATAAAAATAAATAAATAAACACAACAATACATGAAAGTACCAACTTATATTGCAATAATTAACCACGCACATAGTACCAAATACCTAATACCACAATATTGACAAATTTTCAGTGTCATGTAATTTTTTTTTTCTGAATTTTGCTAAGTATACACCAAGATATATAGTGTACAGAACTGTTCTAGAATATTATTCTGGAGATCCTGGCGAAGGTCCTTATGATATGAGAAATGCTTGCTCAAAAGATGTGAATTAGTCAGTAATACCATTGACTCATCCTGTGAGACCTGAAGATGTTGATTGACATGCCGTCGGTCCCGGTTGTCATGAAGATCTTTGACAGTCGTTATAGGGCGTCAGTATCTTCTAAATAAACTGACTCTAGTTTAAATCATGGAATATCGCTATCCCTTCGGGTTGCGGAGGTCAGAAAGGCAATCGCTCCGTGGAAAGTAAGGAGACCTCAGATTGAATTTGGGATAACTCTAGGAGGATGATGATGAGTGATACTGTAAAGCAAATTAGAAGACGATTCAATCGAGCAACGTGAAGGACTTATACCTTTTACCTGTGGCTAAGAAACAGAATGTTCCAATTCAGTCGAGTTCCAATGGCGTGACACTTTTTTCAGATATATATACATATAAGATGTTATGTAATATTTTTCTTTGTACATAGAGGAGCTCGGCAGGCGGTGTAGTTAGCGAACCATAGCCGATTCCATTAAAGATATCGTTCATCACGTTACGGAGAGAAAATGTAATTCAGGATCAAACATGTTACAGTATTTATAAGTTAGTTTTATTTGATGTCTGTATACTTTCTTTTTATGTCATAAGCGGCAAACGAGCAGACGGATCGCCTGATGGTAAACAATTACCGTCGCCCATGGACACAAGAAACATCAGAGGAGTCACAAGTTCATTGCCGCCCTTTGGGTTAGGAAAAGGGATGGGAGGAGGAGTGGGTTGAGGGAGAAGGAATAGGGGATGGGGCCTCCGGCACTCTCACTCACCGAACGAAACGCAACAATATAGGTACTGTCACTTTACGTCGATTTTCTGTGAGAGGGTAGTACTTCCCCGGTTGAGCCGGCCCATTCACGCTGAAATCAGCAAAGCTCTACTACTTATTACGTCGTTAATTGAAATAAAAACTTTTTTAGGACTAGCTAGCTACTAGCAGGATAAAAGTACGCGTCAATACGACCCAAACTGATTGGGTTTGTGTCGTTATAATACTTCCTATAGCCACGCAACTGGTGTGAGAAAGGCTGTAATGATGATTTTGGAGAAACATCAAGGGCATCGCCAACGGGGCCGGGGAGGCCCAGTTACCCTAAAAGTTTAAAATCGTTGTCAAATGTAAAGCAACCGGGAATCTACTTCTTTACATAAAAAATAAGGCATAATATTGTATGGCATAACGTTTTTAATGATACTGTAGCTTAATAAAACTTAAGCATAATGCAAAGTTTAGCATAACTTATCATTCGGTCTAAATTGGTTCGGGAAATCATATTTATTCGTCTAATAATCTTGAGCCAGAATTAATTTGGCATAATGGTTCTAGGCATTAGTAATCGTGTTGCGGGAAGTAACAATAGGTTAAGGTGCAGTCGGCTTTAGTGTCACGAATCATCATCATCAGCCCTTTAAACTGTCCCACTGCTGAGCACGGGCCTCTTCTCACTATGAGAAGGATAAGGCCATAGTCCACCACGCTGGCCAAGTAAGGATTGGCAAACTTCACACGTCTTTCGAGAACATTATGGAGAACTCTCAGACATGCAGGTTTCCTCACGATGTTTTCCTTCACCGTTTAACAAGCGATAATTAACAATTTAATACGCACTCAACTTCGATAAGTCATTAGTGCGAGCCGAGGATTCGAACCTGAGACCCTCAGCGTAGCAGTCTGTCGGTCTCTCCACTCAGCTATCGCTGCTTCTTGTGTGTGTATCACGAATATCTACGAGAAATGACTTCATTGCATACAGAGCTACTAATTTATTTGTGAAGTGGAAAGAAATAAAACTATGTTCGCTACACCATTCAGTTTCTAAACGATTTAACAGTACAGTTGAACTATTCAGATAAATCGTACGTCTGTATAGCCTACACATTTTCAGACAAAAAATGTGCGTTCCACGTTTGTGTTTACTCTAGTTTTGTTACCGAGTATAAAATACTGAAAAAATTGTTATAACAGTGGGCTAGCCCACTAGTGTTATGTCAATTTTGCGAGCGACCAAAACCAAAGAGCGGAGAGAAAAAGTTATGCTTGCGCTAAATTCCTTTCCCATTCTCATTAACGAATGAGTGGACGTGATGATAAGAGTAGGAGAGCCTTTTTCTTTATAATAAAGTAGCTGTTTCCAGCGGTTTCACCCGCGTCCTGAGGGAAGTACTTCGCGTACCCGGTTGATCTATAGCCTAAGTTACTCCTTGGTACATCAGCTATCCGCCAGTAAAAGTCCCGTCATAATCAGTCCAGCCGTTCCAGAGTTTAGCGAGAAAAAACAGACAGACAGACAGACAGACAAAAAATGTAAAAAATGTCATTTCGGTATATGTACCGTGTAAACATCCATATGCATTAAGTAAAAAGCGTTTATTTTAATACTAGGTGTGCCCGCGACTCCGTTCGCGCGGAATTTGTCTTTTCATTGGGCTACAGAATTGATACCCGAAATGTTTTAAGTTGCATATAATACCTATATTGAATAGTGTAGATGTCCTAAAAATAGCTCAAATGAATTTCACTTGTTCGTGCAAGTCGACACCGCGAAGATACCAACGCGAGTAAAAGATCAGAGAATTCCTGTGCATTTTCGTTGCCTCATAATCATGCTCGTATATTTAATGTCAAAATGCATAGCGATAATACAATCCCATACTTATGAACTCTTTAGACAGGCTATAATTTCATCAGCTCTTGTCTCGTATTCTATGGTGCTATAACAGACAGAGCCTAACGAAAATCGCCACGAAAAAGTACTTTTATACCGCCCATGGGTTCGTCATTTTGTATTCGCACAATCTTACTTTAGTTTCGTTCCTTTGCCGAAATCACCTTAGTAGGAAAAGTCTTGCCGTTCCACCCGAAGCATCTACAAATAGTATTTTTCTCAAATCACTATCCACGCTACGACACACACGATCATAATTATATTAAACGTTGTTCTCCAGTAAGTCTCGAGAGATCATTTTTACACCAGCAAATGATGGTTCGTATCGGTCGTCGTGGTCGTTCATATTGAGCAATAGATAAAACTACTTATATCTACTGTCAAGCAGTGGTTTATTAGATTGTTGTGGGAACCTAAAACTGTCCTCAGCCAATTTGTCTTCATATTTATGCCATAACTATGCAGCATCTCAAACCCATAGCGGAATTGATGAGGACTATTACTTATACTTGCTTCAGACAATGCCATCCCAGTGTTTGTCCCCATCCAGTAGAATAAAATGACTCGCCACTCTTCAACCTGTTTACATATACATGTGCGAATACGTCCAGCCTAAGCTGAACCCTATTTAATAAAATTAATCATACAGATTTAAGCTCAATTTAAATTGGAAGCTCCAAATGTTCGAAAATATCCTATGTATAATCTTTCAACCCTCGTAATTTTACATTTGACTGATCATATTTAGTTTCAACCAATTCGACTAAAGAGTTACTTTTATAGAACAAATTTTAACCGAACAAATGTTTAATTTGACACAACTTTTTTATCTATGAACCTATTCGTATAAAACAAACATCAAATGTTAAGTGGGGCTTACTAAAATACATCAGTGAAAACCACATTCCAATTCTATTAGCCGTTTCTGGAATTAGCGTGCACAAACGCAATGACAAACAGACAAAAATTTTAATAATTATATTTTTGGCTTCTCTTCTTTAATGTAGACCCCTTAAAATAGATTTCTTCTGAATATCTTCCATGTACGGAAATCGATCACTTACAGATTTATTATATGTATACACGGCCGTTTAAGTTTGTGTGTTAAACAAAAATCAACCGTATAGCCTTACCCATACTGGCGCGGCGAGATTTGGAAGTTTTATTTCATCCATATCTTGTGTGTATATAAACCGATTTCTATATTTTTTTAATATAATATACATATTAAAGTGTTCTTTTTGAATATGGGAGTTTGATAAAGATATATTTATGTGAAATACAATATATTGATGTATTTAATACACTTTGAAGAAATGCCTAACGATTAAACCCGTTATTATGGCTAATTTATAAAAGATAGATATATACTATAAAGGAGTTTTTTGTAGGTCTTTTGAAGACCATCATCTTTGTAATACATACTTTTGGTAGATGATCAACGTATGCGAGGATAAGAGCTCGAAAGCGCAATTTCATCTGACTTACTTCAAATTTATCGTCGCTGCTCAGCTCCTATGTGTCTTAGCGTTATGATATATAGCCTATAACCTGCCCAGGAGTATGGACTACAATCATACCAAGTTTGGTTAAAATACCTTCAGTAGTTTTTGACCCATGCGTGCACATACAGACAGACAGACAGACAGACAGACAGACAGACAAAAAATTTACTAATTGCATTTTTGGCATCAGTATCGATCACCATTCATCCTCCAATATTAATTTTGAATATATATTCAATGTACAGAATTGACCTCTCTACAGTTTTATTATAAGTATAGATTGCAAACAGACGCTCCAATTTTATTTATGTGTTTAGATAAATAGAAGATACAAGGCGTACAAATACTTAACTTCGCATTGATCTGTACCTACAGTATGTAGCATGCTTTTAAAATGCAACAAAATTTCAACTTCTGCACATAAAACGTTAACAACCGTTACTCGCGCTGTATAAGCTTACTTTCTTATGAAATAAAGCCTATTATAATGAATACAGATTTACATAGAAGCGCAGTTCTTAAGGATTTCGTGTGCCGATTCCAAGTGGGGACTGTCTGCAGTTTAGTTCGTAGTTGGCGGCGCTGGCGTCGTTCTCCGTCTCTCTTGCTCTCGCAGTTAAGATACACTCTATGAACGTTCGTCTCTCTTGCTCTCTAGAGACAGCTGTCACAGCGTGGCTGCCACGCCGCCAAGCGGCAATTTGGATCACAGAAAGTTTGCCTACAGAGCGCTCTTAAGAAATGCGCTTCTATGTAAATATCTGAGCTCTTTGCCTATAGTGAAATGTGTTATTTTTTATTGTTTAACGGCCAGTTCCAATATTTGATATGTCCGTGGATTTGGTTACAAGAGATACATAGTTAACATAAGCATCATACAAAATATGCCTCATACGCTAGTGTTAGTAGTGTAGTTGCTAGTAGCTAAACTTATGGAGCAGCGATAGCCGAGTGAAGAGATGGACAGACTGCTACGCAGAGGGTCTCGGGTTCGAATCCACGGCACGCACCAATGACTTATCCAAGATAAGTGCGTATTAAATTGTTAATTATCGCTTGCTAAACGGTGAAGGAAAACATCGTGAGGAAACCTGCACGTCTGAGAGTTCTCCATAATGTTCTCGAAAGACATGTAAAGTCTGCCATCCCACACTTGGCCAGCGTGGTGGACTATGGCCTTACCCTTCTTATAGTGAGAAGAGGTCCGTGCCCAGCAATGGGACAGTATAAAGGGCTGATGATGAAATCTATTGCTACATCAAATATTGCGATCAGTCGTACCTAAGCCATTCAGCCGCGACGGAAAATTAACTTTCTATTTACTAACATTGATGTGGGAAGCTTTATCTTTACATATTTAGCTTATCCAAGATTATCGTCAATTTATATGCTTGCATGGTCCAGTGGATAGCGTAAGCGTTTGTTGATCGGGAGGTTCCGGGTTCGATTCCCGGAACGGGCAAAAGTTTTACAAAGTTTTTTTTTCCGAATTATCAGAAGCATCACGGAGTCTGGCAATCTTGACCCCTATTATGTGGGACCTAAAAATATCGCGAAATTAGGGTGTAATATTACATCCCTGCCTACCTCCTTCGGGGATACAGGCATGATGCTATAAAAATATGATAAGTTATATGGTGGTTGGAGTTTTCCTTCGATTGTCTCATTTACTCGTATAACCCTTAACCAGGCTATGGATTGAGGTCCTCCCACATCGATTGTAGGAAGTTTTTACCAGGTTTTGGTAAAGCATCTACCACAAACTGTCAAAAATGCCCAAATAGAAATATAACCTATGGTCACAAAAAAACTTGCTTCAATGGATACGCAAATGTCACTTTTACGGCCATTTCTTCTATGGTCGTCCGTCTAACTATTGTTTTCGTGGAAAATGCGGTGTATTTTATTCATAATGGCGAATCGGCGAAAGGTAAGTCGTACCATTTTTTTATATGTTGTAGAATTGGAGATTTTCTTGTGATACATAAATTATGCGTAAATATTTGAAAAATATCATGATATAACAAAATAAATCATGTGGGGAATCATATAACCTTAGCCTGTGAAGACCTTCTATTGTGGGAATAATATGTCCATTGCCTGGTGAATTAAAATCTTTATTTTGTAGTAACTTTTTCCGCGGGTTTTCTTTTTGGTTTACTCACTGTCATATAGATGACAAGTTAAGAAGAAATTACGTATTGTTTTATCGAAATATAAATTGTGGGTAGTGGTAAAGTACTTTATTGTATTTTTTGTTATACAGGTATTACAAATTCATGTGATCGAAAATGAGCTTCATGAGATGTTTTTATCAAAGGATGAAACTGATGAAGATGAAGATTTTTATTCAGATTATGTTCCAAAATTATTCAAAGCAAGATTGAACGAAATTAAAATGCTTCCAAAATGACAAAAATACTTGTTTAATTTATATATATATAAATATTAAAGTCAACGTCTAGAAAGGCAATGGGACTATGTATTCCCACGTGTTTTTTTTTTTCAGGTTTCAGCAAATTTTCTAAATATCATTGATAAAATCCCATACTAAAAGTTTTTACTCATATAAATCTATAAAAAAATCACAATTACAACAGTATTTGTCCGAGGCCTGGTAAAGGGATAAGAAACGAGTGAAACAGAGCATAGCCATTTTTCTTAGTGTTGTGTGTGGAGAATGCGTGTGCGTGCGTGTGTGGATGTGTGTGTGGCATATTTCTGAGAAGTTATTTCTCGTGGGGGGCCACGAGAAATAACTTCTTCTGACAAACGGATGAAACTCGCAGTGAATGAAATAAGAAGTTCTTTGATCGATGATCGCTGTGACTGCGGGTCAAGTTACAAGAATCCTACTAATTCTCGCAATAAAAAACATAGATTGCATGTTTCAATGTTTGGGCGGTTTCAGATTAGCGTTTTTTCATGCGCGTATACGGTCGATCAGCATACGCGCTTACACGCGCGCTTCATTACGCGCTTCAAAAAACCGGACTCGCGTAAACGGGCACATTTCGGCGTGATCGTTCGAAACGGTAGTGACATCTTGTCAGTGTCAACCATAGAGATATTAAGAATAGAGTGGCAGAGTGAGGCCTATTCGTGTCCGCCGGTGGGAGAGAGAACGCAACATTAGAGGCCCCTTGCATCTCTCTCTAACAATACATGCACAACATCAACATTACGCAGTGGCGTGCTACCTGTAACTATTATTTAAATCAGTTTATTAGTAATCAATACTTTAAAAGTAATTTTTATTGATACACGAAGATAGTTTGAGGTGAAAAAAAATGTTTATATATTTTTAAACTATTGATTACTGATAAACTGATATAAATAATAGTTACAGGTAGCACGCCACTGCGTTATGTTGATGTTGTGCATGTATTGTTAGAGAGAGATGCAGGGGGCCTTTAATGTTGTGTTCTCTCTCGCACCGACGGACACGACACAGTATAGAGTTAGGTACTGTTCTGCCACTCTATTCTAATATCTCTATGGTGTCAACATGAATTCGGACGGCTCACGCCTGTACGAGCTAAGAAGCGCGTCAACGCTCGTACGAGTTGCGCGTCTGCCACAAGGCGCGCCTATAGGCGCCTACATGCGCTTCCAAACACGAGCTTATACGCACGTATAAAACGCTAATCTATAACCGCCCTTGGATGTTTGTAACGCAACCTCTTAAACACGGGATAATTGATTTGTATGAAGACAGAATACGAAGACTGTTTATTACAGATGTTGGATGTTGTTTCAGATGTTGGATGTGGGCATTTACGTTATATTGGCTGAATGGCCAGACTCCTCTTATCTATAAATTATATCGACATAAAAACCTGTGCGATGTGTTTGGTGATTAAGAGCATTCATATTTTAATAGCCCTCTACCTACAAAGTCATTACGTTTGTACTCTTTCAACCTGCTTTATGTTGCAGTGAACTTAGAGGACTTGTCTTAAAAGCATTACTTCCAAAATCCTAAGAGGACAATATTACGCAACAAAATTTCCAGCAGATAGAACTCTACGTAACATTGCAACAACTTTACAGAAAATTATTAATCCCTGCCGGCAACTCAGGACCCTAACTTTCTTGTAAAATGAACTTTATTTTAGACGTAAGTTCCAAAATGTTCTAGTTAACCTAATAAAATAAAGATTGCTCAAGATTATATAAATCACGAAAGAATAAAAGGTTAACCATTTATGGTAATATTGCCTTCCTGGTTAAACTCGCTTCTCGTCTTACCCTTGCACCCGAGTATTGAACGGAATCGTTCACTCACTCGGCCCTTTTAACTTCTTCACCCCTTTTTTGCTTTGAAATATGGCCTTTGGAACTTACGTATTTTGAGTTCTCGTTATGGACTTATACCACTAGGCTATTCTTTTGTTAATCATACTGGAAGGCTGAAAGCTTTTCCTTTGGGAGGCTTTATTCTTGTTTAAGTTTCTGTTTGGAGAATATGTTGTTTCTTGTTATAGATGTTACGTTTTTGGTGAGGCATTGGTATTTATATTATGGGTGTTTTGAAGTTTCCGTGACATAATTTTGCGAATGGTTTTCGTTTTCAATTTTTAGATAGGCTTGAGTTTTTGTCGATTATTTAGCAGTAGCTGCATAAAGATGGAAACGTGGTTGGCAATAACGGTACGATGGCATCATAAATTTGTACAGATATCTGTTTGCAGTTCCGTCCGCGAGGATGTCGGCGATCGCCATAAAAAAGCCTATGTGCTTATCATACATGTTATTCTCATGTATTAGCTGCACTGTTTGTTATTGCGGCGAGGGCTGCGAGTTCGATCCCTACACTGGACGTTCTTTCTGTGCGTTGATTGAAAGTTAATAAAGTATTCCTCGATAAGCGATAAATATAATTTCTTGTATAAAACTAAACAGTCATCAACATCGTCCTAACGTTATCCCAGCTGCATATAGGACTTATCGCCCTGAAGCCCGGCGTCTGCTTACAAGTCTAACCAGATTTCATAGCATATCAGCTTTATAAAATTAAACAGTAATACCTACATATAATGCACCAGGTGGGTTACTTATTTTTGTGGTGGCACTGTGAAAAGACTTTTCAGGCCGTTTCGACTCCGACATTTGGTTGAAAATTATGTTCAACTCTCCCTAATGGTATTCCGAGTCAACTCACTAAAACCACCGCGGTGTACGTAAAGGAAATGCTCTATCGTAACCCCGGCCGGGATTCGGTCTACCGTTTAGAGTTAGCCAAGAGTGGGATCTCCACCTTGTCGTGGTGGGGAGATTCAGAAACCGTGGCTTGGACACCCGCGGTGAAGCTAAGCGAGATTCCGGGAGTGGACGCTCCGCGTGGGCTTGGAGGGGCCTGCGCGGGACGCGTCCAAAGGTGCGGGTGGGGGGGACAGTTCTGCCTGTCCCTTGCAGTCGGGCGCGGTCGCGGGAGGAGAGGCGTGTCGGTGTTGCGTTGCCGCGCGCCCTATGCCCCGCGATCAAATGGGGCGGCACCATTGTTGCGTCGCGGTGGGCCGTTAACGGGAGTTAGCGGGCCCCATCAAGTAGGCTCCTGGCATCAATCACAAGGAATGATATCGAATGTCGTACCAACAAAGAAGATAAACAAGGCACTTGTTTTTCTAGTATAAAATCTTATAACGACCCGGTAATCTTATTTTCGTTTCCAACTCCGTCAATATAATAAGACACTTACTCCATTCAAAACAGGTCAAATTAGATGTTAATCTGTTTTGAAGTGTCGCTCTTTATTGGACCTCTAAAAGCTTTGATGGGGTCAGAGCCCATTCGTCCCCTAAGATTCGCACCCTGTGCCTATTCGTCCCCTAAAATTCGTCCCCCAGCATAAAAGTTGTGGATTCGGCCCCTATATAGGTGCCCATTGGTCTCCTGGTAGGGGACCAATTAATATTTTAATAAAAAATATTATTTTTAAGGTGCCCATTCGTCCCCTCTAATATATATACAATATAAGTTAAAGATTCGGCACCTTTTCAGGTGCCTATTGGTCCCCTGAGATAAAATTAGCTATATTTTACATAAGAAACGGTTAACATAGTACACTTGTGAACAGTTTATTAACGGAATTGATTTAATAAATCATAACAGATCATTGAAAAAAAAGCTATGATGAATGATAATCCGTCATGATAATAATATAACCTGTCGATAGGCTTACGATGTAATATTGTCTCTATACGAATGACTTGTTAAAAAATCGGGTTACAAAATAGATAAGGTGTTTTGTTTGTATGTTATGGCTGGCTCGGTGACATATTGGTTCTTGAGAGTGACTGCGAATCGAGACTGTTCAATGTGTCTTTGGTCTTTTATTAAATGAAGTTCGCCTAACGAAATAAACAATACTGTTAATATTATAATAATAATATTTTAAACATAATTGAATCGAATTATCTCATTTGAATCCTGGAATGTGATTAGTATTATTATTGATGGTAATTCACTTTTTGGTGGAATACTACAGTCATAATTTGACTAAAAAGTCAAAACTAAATTATTTACTCCTAAATATGTATAGCAATACTTTATCGGCAATTATAATTTTATCATATTAGTGGATGTTATTATGTTCTTGTATTCTAAGTGTTTCGTTTTAGCTCAATGTGGAGTACTTCTAGTTATAATTTATTAAATTTAAGTTATTACGATTTTGCATGTAGTTGGTTAATATACAAAAAAATATATGTTGATTTATCTAGTCTTCAATAATTACTGTGATTTTAGTATTTTTTTTGTATTGTTATATTTTTTTAGATTTAAGTTATTATGAGTTTGCATGTTTGTAGTTCGTAAATATACAAAAAAATAAGAAGTGATTATTTACTGTTCATATGTGTTCTATTTTTTTTGCATATTTTATATTTAATGTTGATTTATAGGATTTTTTTTTATGTAATAATAGGCGGCAAACGAGCAGACGGATCGCCTGATGGTAAGCAATTACCGCCGCCCATGGACACCCGCAACACCACAGGAGTCACAAGTGCGTTGCCGCCCCTTGGGGTAGGGAAAAGGGATAGGATAAGGAGTGGGATGAGGGAGAAGGAATAAGGGATAGGGCCTCCGGCACTCTCACTCACCGAACGAAACGCAACAGTTTAGGTACTGTTACTTTACGTCGATTTTCAGTGAGAGGGTAGTACTTCTCCGGTCGAACCGGCCCATTTATGCTGAAATCAGCAAGGCTCTACTACCCCGAATATGATGATCAATCAAGGCTGATATTTGTTAAAGAGTTATTTTTTGTTAGTTTCTAGGACATTGTGATTTTGCATGTGTATTTGCAGTTAGTAAAAATGATCGTTTTACATAGTTCATAAAGACTGATTTTACTTTTTATATTTCTTTTATACAAAGTTATTGTGATATTGCATTATTTTGTAGATCTCTTTGACTGTACAAGTACTAACAATTAATTGTTATTTTTGTTATATTGGTATTGATATTTGGTTATTTGTTTATACACTGGATGTAAATTAATCTAAAATTTAGTTATTACTGGGATTTAATTTAAATAGCTACACAGTTTTATTTTACTGCATAAATATATTATAATAATCATATATTTTGCTAAATATGTACAAATGTACAAGAAACCAAAAGTTAAATAATTATTTTGAAGACTGACTTAATGCCTAGACATGCCTTCGTAAGAACTATCTATTCTGTGGCCTAGAGCCTAGAGGCATTTTATTAAACTTAATCTTATTTGGGATTAGCGTGCATAGGGTTCCCACCAAGAACTTAGGGTCCCAAGCCAACCTCACCTGCAAGTGGTGCACCTGCCGATCAACGGACGAGGCTCTGGCAAACAAAATGACCCGATAAGCGGCAATAGGCTCGCCACCTATTACGTGGGATCAAGGGACAGGGGACGTCAGGGGACGAATAGGCACAGGGTGCGAATCTTAGGGGACGAATGGGCTCTGACCCTCCCCTGGAGATTTTTTTAGATTTAAGTTATTATGAGTTTGCATGTAAACTCATAATAACTTAAATCTAAAAAAATATAACAATACAAAAAAAAAACTAAAATCACAGTAATTATTGAAGACTAGATAAATCAACATATATTTTTTTGTATATTAACCAACTACATGCAAAATCGTAATAACTTAAATTCAATAAACTATAACTAGAAGTACTCCACATTGAGCTAAAACGAAACACTTAGAATACAAGAACGTAATAACATCCACTAATATGATAAAATTATAATTGCCGATAAAGTATTGCTATACATATTTAAGAGTAAATAATTTAGTTTTGACTTTTTAGTCAAATTATGACTGTAGTATTCCACCAAAAAGTGAATTACTTATTCAAATGAGATAATTCGATTCAATTATGTTTAAAATATTATTATTATAATATTAACAGTATTGTTTATTTCGTTAGGCGAACTTCATTTAATAAAAGACCAAAGACACATTGAACAGTCTCGTATTCGCAGTCACTCTCAAGAACCAATATGTCACCGAGCCAGCCATAACATACAAACAAAACACCTTATCTATTTTGTAACCCGTTTTTTTAACAAGTCATTCGTATAGAGACAATATTACATCGTAAGCCTATCGACAGGTTATATTATTATCATGACGGATTATCATTAATCATAGCTTTTTTTTCAATGATCTGTTATGATTTATTAAATCAATTCCGTTAATAAACTGTTCACAAGTGTACTATGTTAACCGTTTCTTATGTAAAATATAGCTAATTTTATCTCAGGGGACCAATAGGCACCTGAAAAGGTGCCGAATCTTGAACTTATATTGTATATATATTAGAGGGGACGTATGGGCACCTTAAAAATAATATTTTATATTAAAATATTAATTGGTCCCCTACCAGGAGACCAATGGGCACCTATATAGGGGCCGAATCCACAACTTTTATGCTGGGGGACGAATTTTAGGGGACGAATGGGCTCTGACCCTTTTGATGTAATAAAGGCGATTGTGTTGTTTAGTTTATTTCGGTTCATAAGAAAAGCAATGAAGTGATGGCAATTTTGTGATATATTAAGATATTTTATTAAAATTGTAAGTCTAATAGTGTGATAGTGGTCAAATCAATGGAAACAAAGAACATCCAGTCACGCAACAGCAATTTGTAGATCACGAAGAGTTGTTTCGTGAGGGATCAAACCCAGAAAACTTGGCGCAATGCTCAATGGCGAGGGGACCAGCTTAAAGCCCTATGTGGTACGTGCAGTTGAAAGAAGCTTGCTCCGTCATTTCTCCTATGCATCGCACAACCTAAAGAAAGAAGACGTAAGTACAGTAAGTACACACAAACTTGCCTCAGTCGGGTCGTAGAATTTACTGAAGCACACGCCTTCACATTAACAGAAATTTACGGCTTCTACTTAGACAATTTGATACCAAAAAAGATTCTTGTACCATTTGTCATACCACTGTAATAATACAAAGGTTCTTAAGACCTACGAAGACCGCCTGAGCTTTTTTGGGTCGTATAGTCTGGGAGTTCGCAGACACCTGCTTGACCAAATGTTTTTATTTAGGCTTGTGAATGGCACCCTAGATTGCCCTCATCTCCTACAGCAGATAACATTCAACAGACCACTTAAATTGCCTCGTGGTTATAGATACTTTGTCTTTGTTCTAAAGAAAGCGAGAAGCAATCTGGGTTACTATTTTTCAATCAATAGATTCCAGTCGCAGTATAATATTATCACTAAGTCAAACAGTAATGTAGACATCTTCGGCAAAAACATGAATAAATTTAAAGCCACTGTTCTAGATACAGCTTGCAAAAATGATGAAAATCTAAAATAGTATTTCATACAATATTGTGTTTTTCCACATATATGTATATTTTTCCATTCCTTTTTATATTATTGTATAAATTTTAGTGTTCAATAAGTAATTTCCTGTTCTAATTGTTATATGCATGCCGTGGCAACCTATAATTAAGGTAGCACTAAACACTAGCTATTAGAACTCAACCACGGAAATGTAACGGTGTATACCTTGTTGGTTGTCCTAAATAAATAAATAATCAAATCCTTCGAATAGAAATCTAAGATCACAAACAGTTCACGTCCACATTATCATGCTAAATAAAATACTGCCAAGGAGATTGGACTAGATCGCGCTTGAGAAGTACACAATAAAATGATATTTACGAAGTCGTATGTCCTACTTACGTCGGTTCATTTCCCGTGCGATGCTTGACTGGTGTAAGCCAACCCTACGATGTTTCCGGAACGCACATTTGATTTGACGTTTCGAGGGGAAAATGTTCAAGAAAATCGTTTAAAGGGATGATGGACCGGAAAATCGATTTGCGTTGTGCCGGTGAAACAATTATTGGTGGAAAAGCACTCTGCTCATTATCTACCACTGTAGTAGATATCATTTATAGAAATTACACACATAACTTCACGCCTTTGTCACCGCAGAGATAGGCACAAGAGTATTACACACCCACACTTCGCCAGTTATGTTTCGGTCCCAATGTAATAGGAGGCGAGCCTATTGCCGATTAAGAATGTAATAATTTTTTCAGACCAACTGGGAGTGGGTTTAGGGAGCTTAATTGATCATTACACTGAGCAACCAGTACAGAACTTTTGTTCACCTGGAGCTCAGTCTTGTACCCTAGTTGATAAGATTAAGAATGCCGACTTGAATGCTCAAACGACTGTCATCATATTGTATGGTGACAGCTCATTAGTCTCCAAAAACAGTCTCATAGAATTAACAGGCTTAATGATAGATGTTAGCACAAAAATAGGATGTACGAGGGGAGTTCAATGTATTCTCGGTATCGAGGTGATATACTAATGATAAGGGTAATTTAATTATCTCATTGGTTAATGACACTCTTTGAGGGTATAAATACAAAATTTCATGTAATTGCCACCATTAGTATTCAAGATATCATTGGGAAAAAACAACTATGATGACTGATTCGACAATGATGAAAAAAATCGAGCATCGTGCAGTGATAAAATGCCTCACAAAACAAGGAAAAACTCAAAAAATTATCCATGAAGAAATGGTGGCTGTTTACCAAGATTCTGCGCCTTCATTATCTACAATTCAGAAGTGGTCAAGTGAATTCAAACGGGGTAGAGAGAGCATTGAAGACGACTCCCGCGCTGGTGGGCCAATTTGTGCCGCTACTGAAGAAAACGTCAAATTAGTCGAAAAATTTGTACTTGAAGATGCCCGTGTAAGAGTGAAAACATTAGCAAAAATGACTAAGCTATCCGTGGGTACCATTCACACAATCCTTCATGAGCGCCTGAATTTGTCAAAGGTCAGTGCAAGATGGGTGCCGCGAATGCTCACCGCGCTACAGAAACAAGTGCGAGTTGACTGTTGTAAGGAGTTTTTGGACCTCTGTGGTGAAAATCCGCAAAGTATTTTCGATCGGATTGTTACTGGTGATGAAACGTGGGTTCATCACTATGACCCTGAGAGCAAGCAAGGGTCTATGCAGTGGCACAAAAAAGGATCAGACCCGCCGAAGAAGTTCAAAGTCACTCCGTCCGCAGGAAAGCTCATGGCCACGGTGTTTTGGGATTCTAAGGGAATCTTGCTAATCGAGTACACAAAAAAAGGTCAAAGTATTACTGCTGCATCATACGCAACCATCCTGCGTAATTTAAAGGATGCAATTAAAGAAAAAATACGTGGAAAATTAACCGCAGGTGTGTTGCTGCTTCACGACAACGCGCCGGTTCACAAGGCGCGCCTTGCCCAGGCTGCTGTGCGGGAGTACGGATTTGAAGAAATCAATCATCCACCCTACAGTCCGGACCTGGACCCTAGTGATTATTATCTATTCCCTAATCTTAAAAAAGACCTTCGTGGAAAGCATTTTTCGGACGATGAAGAGTTGAAGGGAGCAATAAACGAACATTTTTCGGGCCATGAAGAAAAATATTTTTCAGAGGGAATTGAAAAGTTACTTTCACGAGCAAATACATGTATTGAGATGTTAGGGGAGTATATTGAAAAATAAAATTTATTCAGAATTTTCCGCCTTTTCCTTCATACCTATACCGAGAATACATTGAACTCCCCTCGTAGCTTTATTATTTGTGCATTGCCTTATTCATATGCTCTCACAGATGACCAAAACAGGCAGATAGGCAAATTAAATCTATTATTGTACAATAGGACATGTCATAGTAACAGTATTTTATTTTTTGACACTAATATTTTTATTAGTAATTTCTTTTTAACAAAAGATACTATGTATCTTTCTTATGTACATAGGCGACAACTTGCTAAGTTATTAGCATTTAATTTATATACTGACAGGAGTACTACTAGAGTACTTAGGAATTTGGTAGATAATAGTTATACCAATAGTAGTATTGACACATCTATTAGTTTAAACTATTAGATGAGACAACAGATAGGCATTCATGTGTTTTAAACTTAGTTCATCAAAACATACAAGGCCTATCTGGCAAAGAATTAGAAATAGATTTATTTTTAAATAAACATAAGATTGATATCTTATGTATTACAGAACATTGGTTGCGAGGTGACCAATTAATATTTAACAATCAACATTACTCAGTTATAAGTGCATTCATAAGAAAGAAGGCTATTCGTGGTGGCTCTCTAATATATGTATGTAATAGTTTGAAATGTAAAGAACGTAAGGATATAGCTAAACTTTCTATCGAGCGCACTGCTGAGATTTCTTGTGTTGAGCTTGAACAACATATTATAGTGTGTGTGTATCGACCACCACAAAGCGACTTTACTCAGTTTGAAAGCATTATTGAGGATGTCTTAAAACACATAATTTCTAGTAGGAAGTCTATAATCGTATGCGGCGATTTTAATGTCAATTTGTTAGAAAAATCACCAATTTGTACTAGGTTAGTTAGCTTATTTAGGTCATTTAATTTAAATGTTTTGTTCTCTGAACCAACTAGAATAACCTCACATTCGTCTACATGCTTAGATAATGTTTTTTGCAATTGTCTTTATTTAAGTAAGGCTGTTTTAACTGACTTGACATCGGATCACTGCGGGCAAAAGGTTGTAATTCCAACTCATACAACCCCTAAAGTACAAGAAATTACATGTAGGCCAATGACCTCTGCTCGCCTAAAACACTTTAGTAATGATGTTGCTGCCAAGATCGCCAGTATTGACTTAACCGTTGATGATCCTGATGAATTACATAAATGCTTATTTAAAATTGTTAATGATGAGTACAATAAAATGTTTAAACTGAAGACGATTGCAAGGAACATTAAAGTAAAATTTTGTGATTGGGCAACAGTAGGTATATACAAAAGTAGAGCTAGGTTGTATGATCTATATGGTATGAAGAAATACAATTTTAATCCTGAATTTATTCAATATGTTAGAAATTATTCAAAGGTTTTTAAGAGGACATGTGCTTTAGCCAAATCCTTATATTTAAGCAATAAAATCAAAGAATCCAAGAACAAAATTAAAACTACTTGGAGCATTATTAACAATGAGACTGGTCGAGCTAAATTGGTAGAAAACAATTATAAATTAAAATTTAATGGTGAAATTATTACTAGAAAAACTGATGTTGCTCAGACATTTAACAATTTCCTCATAAACATACCAGTGAACACAACCAGCTGTCTAGATTCATGTCCAAACAAAGCAGAAATGTTGGTTAGGGGCAATGTGAATGAGTGTGATGTGCTTTTTAATTTTAAATATATTGACACCAATGACATACTGAAGGTATTCAAGACGCTCAATAATAAAAAATCTGTTGACTTATGGGGCATTTCTGTTAAACTTGTGCGACAAATTATTTCTAGCTTAGCTCCATATTTAGCTGCAATATTCAACAGATGCGTAGATACAGGAGTATTTCCTGATCTAATGAAACACAGTAAAGTAATACCATTATTCAAAAAGGGATCAAAGAGCGACCCTAGTAATTTTCGGCCAATTTCTATCTTGCCTGCTATTAGTAAAATTTTTGAAAAGATTATTTTGCATCAACTAGAGAGCCACTTTTACACAAATAATTTATTTCACAGTGAACAGTATGGCTTTACTAAGGGTCGCTCCACCGTTGATGCCGGTGTAACTTTGTTAAAGCATATTTTTAATGCTTGGGAAAACTCGAAGGATGCCATTGGTGTTTTTTGTGACCTATCAAAGGCCTTTGACTGTGTGGAACATAATACGCTTTTACTTAAATTGAAACTTTATGGTATTAGAGATACCGCACTCAATCTTGTTGCCAGCTACCTTAGTGATAGAATTCAGTATGAAGATGTTAATGGGAGTAGGTCTCTAGGTTTGCCAGTAGGAATGGGCGTTCCACAGGGCTCTATTCTCGGTCCATTTCTTTTTTTAATATATATTAATGATTTGCCGTTCTTTGTACAAAATTTATGTGATATTGTTTTGTTTGCCGACGATACGTCACTAATTTTTAAAGTTGATCGTAATTTAAGTAACTTAGATACCGTCAATAACACTCTTGCACAAGTATTAGATTGGTTTTCGATAAATAATTTGGTACTCAACTGAAGCAAAACCAAATGTGTTAAATTCTCTTTGCCTAATGTCAAAAGTGTTCCTACTAATATAATTTTAAATAAGGAAACAATTCAACTAGTCGAATCAACCGTATTCTTAGGTGTAACTTTAAATTGTAAGCTTCAGTGGGGCGCCCAAATATCCTGTCTCGCAGTAAAACTTAGTTCTGCAGCGTTTGCAGTTAGAAAAGTTAGGGAATTCACAGATATAGATACTGCTAGACTAGTTTACTTTAGTTATTTTCACAGCGTAATGTCTTACGGAATAATGTTATGGGGTACAGCTGCTGATATACAGACTATTTTTGTCATTCAAAAAAGAGCCATACGTGCAATTTATAAGTTAGGTGCTAGAGATTCTTTACGTGATAAATTTAAAGAAGTAGACATATTGACAGTTGCATCGCAATATATATATGCTAACTTAATGTACATTAAGGAAAACTTAATTCTATACCGCAAAAATAGTGATTTGCACAACGTGAACACAAGGAATAAGCATAAACTGGTGGGAACTAACTACCGTCTACATAAAGTTCAGAACTCATTTGCGGGGATTGGTATACGATTTTTCAACAAATTGCCTCTTGAAATAATGAATTTACCCATGCACAAATACAAACGGACAATTAGGAACTTTCTTTTACAAAGGGGTTATTACACTATTAAGGAATTTTTAAATGATAAGACACCGTGGGGATAGGCTAAGGCTTGTTTAACTCACGATTATTTTATTTACATGTTAAGTGGAGGTGCCTCGTGAACACATGATTTTTGCAGGATTTGGATATTTTTATGATTTGAAGTATTTGTGTAGTTTAACATTATTTATCTCTGATCATATCATTGTTCACTTGTCACCTTCACAAAATTCTTTCTACATTTGCATTCCTTCACGTGTTCCACTAACTTATGTTAATAATAACGATCTGGAAAATGGAGGTAATTGGCGGTCATGGTCAGTATACCAATAGATTGTTTCATACTGCTGGTTCGTATACCGTTGTCGTCATGCTCACTAAAATGTCATTTCTTGTGGTGGCGTCGTGTGTCGGGTCATCCCTGTCCCTCTAATATGGCGAGAGGGATGATGGCTGGCACATGCGTCATACTCGTGAACGGGTGCTACTTGCGATGACTGGTCGATGACGGTCTTGCGGGCTGGTATTAGATTTTAATATTTAACTGCATCATTTCCATCATGGTTCTGATCACTTTCGCGGATTGCCTGCATTATTAGGTATATATAATGTAAGTGGATGCTCCTGTTTCACCATGTCTATTCTGAGGAGGCTAACCAAAAGTATTATGCTTGAGTATTATGATGTACAGTAAATATATACAAGTGATATAGAAGGTGTAACAGTTGCAGCACCTTACAAGATGTAAATTGTGTATTATGCAAAACCTGGCGATGAAAAAGAGTGACCGTGAGTTTTATTGCCCGTTCTTTCTCATGGTTCTACCTATTGCTTTGCGAACGTGGCAGTAAATGTAAATGTAGAAGCATACAGTAATAATGTTTTAAATTTGAGTATAAGTAATTATTTTATAAATTTATTATTTTGACGTTCATAAGCGTCACATTGTGACCCAAATGAATAAAGGATTTTGAATTTGAAAATTTTGAATTTGAATTTGCCATCTTCCAGGCACATTATTAAGCGAGCGAGCGATAATTAATATTTTTAAATCCACACATAACTTCAAAATGCCAGAGGTGCGTGCCCGGGGTACCTGGGATTCGAACCCGAGACCGTCGACTCGGCAGTCCGTTACGTAGGTACACCTAGTGGTGTACCGCTAGCTATCGCCGCTATTAGAAATTACAATCAATATGATATGCAGAGTGCAAGTGCAAGTGTGCCGTAGTGGCTTAAACCGTCGCTTCGTCGTTTAGAACTACGCCGTGGTTGCGAGTTTGATCCCCACAACCGATTTTTATCTCGTGTGGACAACAAATTGTTGTTTTAAGTCATTGTGCTCGTTGATAATTATATGGTAAATCTCAAGTAAGGGCTTAATTTCTAGCACAGGAGTTGTTTCAATTGCTGATTGACTGATTTGTTGAAACATTTTTCTTACAGAACTTGTGGGTGTAATAATACATCTCTGCCGGGGATACAGGCGTGAGTCTATATACAAAAAAAATAACTTTATTGAACAGCTCATGATGACATCAAGTAACATATTTTAGGTATAAATAGCTCCATAAACTTCAACTTATCGACCGATGTGAGCTTGTCTGTCTCGTCCATTTCTAAATCATATTCCTGTTACCAAGAGACTGAGTCATTTAGATATTTATACTATCAATTTGTTTTAGTGATTAAAAAATGTATGGTAAAAGAGCGACATTTGGTATGGACATGTGTTCCGCCGTCCTGAAGACCACATGGTACGAGTGGCCATTAATCAACCGACGACGACGCCACGCCGTGGCAGATCTCCTGCCACCTGGCTCTCATCAGTCCAAAAAGATCTAAAGGATATGAATGTAGATGCTATGACCGCTCAATCTAGAGCAAAATGGAGAAGGCAGACAAAGAGAGCTGACACCTTTAATGGGATAAGGCGAAGAAAAGAAAAATACTTAATATAAAATGAAGTAAGTACCCTTTTTGCCCTGTCTCTCTTTTAATGCGATTAACTAAAAAGTACGAAAAGCATTTTTGTACGGTTTTCACCAAGCATAAAGGTAGAATGATAGTGATGATAAATAAATAGAAAATAAATCAACAGTTTGGCTTTAGTCAAATTAAGGGACGTTTTTATTATGACTGCTAAAGCGGACGCCATGTCTTCGATTCTTGCCATGGATATAGCTCCATGTGATGAAGATGATTCATTGTTCTGCACGTGGAATATTCTGGATGTCATTCATCCATAATAATTAAGTAAATACTTCGATATATTTAACTAATATATCAGTGGCGCAGTTGCCGTAAGGCAACTATAAGTAGTATTATTCATATTAAATAGTATTTAAAGTCATCATCATCATCATCATCAGCCCTTTATACTGTCCCACTGCTGGGCACGGGCATCTTCTCACTATGAGAAGGATAAGGCCATTGACCACCACGCTGGCTAAGTGCGGGTTGGCAGACTTCACATGTCTTCCGAGAACATTATGAAGAACCCTCAGACATGCAGGTTTGTTCACGATGTTTTCCTTCACCGATTAGCATAATTAACAATTTAATACGCACTTAACTCCAAAAAGTCATTGGTGCGTGCCGTGGATTGGAACCGGAGACCCTCTGCGTTGCAGTCTGTCGGTCTCTCCACTCAGCTATCGCTGCTCTGTCTGATCTGTGTTTGAAGTATTTACCAAACCTAAACCTGCTACTTTAAACATTTTCAATCACGGCATCAACATACCTACACTAAAAAGCTTGTGAAAGTCGATCCTTCTATATCCGCTGTAGAGGGAAAACGTTCAAAGCTTTGTGGGGTTGCATCAAACGGGCACACTATTTCTGCTTCCGGCCGGCTAGCCTGATCTGAACACCCTTGATCGCGTTTACATAGACTGATGTGACGTATAGAGCAGGACATTATCAAGGATAAATCAGGGAAGATAGCGTTAAGATGATGATGATGATCATGATTGTCAAGAACATAACTAAAATACAACAGGTAGTAGAGCCTTGCTGATTTCAGCATGAATGGGCCGGCTCGACCGGGGATGTACTACCCTCTCACAGAAAATCGACGTAAAGTAACAGTACTTAAACCGTTGCGTTTCGTTCGGTGAGTGAGAGTGTCGGAGGTCCTATCCCCTATTCCTTCTCCCTCATCCCACTCCTCATCCTATCCCTTTTCCCAACACCAAGGGGTGGCAATGCACTTCTGACGCCTGTGTTGTTGCTTGTGACCATAGGCGGCGTTAATTGCTTACTATCAGGCGATCCGTCTGCTCGTTTGCCGCCTATTATTATTAAAAAAAAAACATTTTTGGTCTAAATTGTGACCAAACTTACTTCACTTTTAATTATATTACTAACTAATATCTAAACTAATTATTTTTGCGCATCAAAACTAAATACAAGATGCAACACGCTTTTGGCTCGTTTTTTATTGCTACTTCTGAAAGCTCATCTTAGCTTTGAGCTTAATTCCTTTTAAATACTTGTACGGAACTCTACATTGTGATTCGTACGACAAGGACTTTCTTTTTTATTGTTAGTACTACAGCTTCTCAATGGCTACTAAACAGAAACAATATAAAGAAAATCGTTGCACAAACTGAACAGTGTTCTTAGCTAATTTGACTGTCCTGTTAGTGGTTCGTGATCCTGAGTGTTAAGGTGGACGTTGTAGATTCGGTTACCACTGAGGATAGATAAAGATAAAGATAAAGATAAAGAAATATTTATTTTTCGCTACACACAAATTTTTATCTATGTAGGTACACATAAATACACGAAATGTTAAAAAAAAAAACAAAACAAAATTGACAAATAAGATAGAACTAAGTAAAGAAAACAAAAATAATAAACAAAAAAAGAAAACAAGAATAATACATAACAAAAAAAATAGGCAGGATAGAAGTAGTAAAGATATTTGCGTGCAGCCAAAAAAAGGACCTAATTCGACATTATGCTAGGCAAAAGCCTGGCGCCGATTTTCAATCAGGCCCTCTTGTGACTCACGCATGTGATATCAGATACTATAGGTAATAATAATATAATTATAATAACAATAAACATAAGCATAGAAATTGTTATAGATAGACTAAATAAATAACTATGTAACGTATTTAAATCATAATTGAAAAAAGAAAAAATTGTACTTATACATATACATAAATATTTAATAAATTATGGACTTATAAAACGTTAAATATATTAGGCACCGAAGGCGAAGGCACAGTGCGCGCGCGATGATCTATCGGCGCCAGAAGGGCGGGGTGGCGGCGGGAGGCGCGAGGCGTGTTGTAATTGTAAACAAAGCCTGCGTCACCCGCCAGTCGCCGCATCACCACTGGCGAAGCTGTTTGTACCGTTCGCGTTCCCAAAGAATGGGGCGAACTCGCATTACATACGCCGAGCGTCCAGTAACTTCACACGGTGCCATTATATATAAGTATATATTATGAATGTTATGCTAGCAGTTATACAGTAACGTCATTGAGAAAGAAAACTAACAGCGAACTATGGTAAGTGCAGGTACAGCGCGATGTATAATATGATAATATAACTGAAGATTCTTACAATACTTTTACTTCTTGTGATTATGACATACATGATGACATGGATAGAAATTTGATGAACAAGATTATTTGGTCTATGTCTGTTTGTGATTCCATAATTTGTATGCTTGTATAAGAGTCAATAAGCATTGGTACCACGAATTGGTACTCCAATACTGCTGTTAAAAAAAAGACCATCATACACAGTTATCTATGTAGTTAATAAATCATCATCGAGCTTTAACAGTCCACTGCTGGACTAGGCCTCTCCTTTGAAAGGAGGAATTGGCCTACTATACCACGCTGGCCAAACGGGTTGGTATAGGGTTTGTATCAAGTTTTCCTTCTCTTACAGTGCTGTTCTCTGCGTAATATGCTCCCTCTGTCGGCTCTTATTTACGACACCCATGGGATGATATGGGGTGGTGACATTCCGTATTCTTAATCCGTCACCCCACGGACGTAGTTAATAAATAATAGACATAAAACGTGAAGCTAGTAGCAACTTAAATTCTCTAAATTCGTTAAGAGCAAAACTATTTACCACATTTCTAACAATAATACCGTTAGAAAATCTCAATTAATTTACAGCCATTTGTTATTACAGTCAAAATATAACGCCATTAAATCCGTAAACATTAGTTTAATTACAATACGCATATATATATATATATATATATATATATATATATATATATATATTTTTTATTTATAGTAGGCAGAGGTGTAAATATAACACCCACAGTTCGCCATGAATTTTAAAAGTCCCGCGTAATAGGGGGGAGCCTATTGCCATTACCGGTCACATCACCAGACACCGGGCTGCTACTGAGAATTCGGAAAAACCCAGTAATACTTTTACCCGACCCGGGAATCAAACCCGGGACCTCCGATCAGCAGTCGCATACGCTGGACCACGGAGGCAGTCAGTGCATACAAATAGTAAAATATTGAAAATATTCACTAACCGACCATCTCAGTAGTAACTCAAGTATAAACTTATATAACTTGAACAGTCTATAAACTATCCAGCTACAATTAAAGCGTAATATATCACAGGCATTCTCTCCTAGTACCCGCTAGTATGCTAAGTATTCTGTTCAAACATAACAAGGAATACCTCCTTATGGCCAGTCCGAATAGTTGATCTATCCACGGATTTCGCTACTAGAGATACATATCTGACGTAAGCTGCATACTAAATATGTCAAACTAGAAGATGCAATTACAAATAATATCAAATTTCTATATAGTTTTAACATTCCAATCTATGTACATATATAGGTACATAGATTCGAATGTTTTGGGTTTGTTGATGGATCATGCGATGTCCCGCAAATTAGGCATACAATAATTACGTCATTTTGTAAATTACATAAAGTTATTTAACTAAGGAAAGATATTCATGAATGTCAATTATCGACTACAAGGTGCACTCATCTTATGTATCGATGGGTGCACTAAGATTTTTATTGACTACTAGCTGACCCGGCAAACTTAGTACCGCCTTCGTACAGTCAATACTTTTTTTTAAGTTTTTCTCTCCGTAATAACCATCCTCGTACTTCAAGGAATATTATAAAAAAGAATTAGCGAAATCGGTTCAGCTGCTCTCGAGATTTCCGCTTAGCAACATATTCAGTGATTACTTTTATATTAAAGATAAGATCCCAAAGAAACATACATGCCAAAGTTAATTCCTTGCGCCCAATAGCCTCAGCTGAGCGTTATCTGTCAGTAAATCAGTGCCACAAGAATACAATATAAAAATTTGTATCTCCAGTAGTCAAATCCATGGATAGATCAACTATTGGGAGTTCAGTAATATATCAAGTGTGTTTCGCTTAGTTGGCAGCGATGCGGTCGGCACCGCGTCGTCGTGTGCTGCAGTGTCCCACCCGCTGCGGAATTTACCCCAGACACACTACAATACGAATGAATTACTTTGGAATATGTTTGCTTATGAGATATTCTACAACTTTATATATACATTTATATATCAGATTGAAACATAACTAAGTTTTAAAATGCTATACAAAGAAATATATACAGAACATACAAATAAATATAATAATATACAGAACGAAAAGAAAAACAAAATAAATAAAATTAGAGGGCGTCACGAAATTCATCTACATCGCCGTCAACTGGAAGCGTGCCCAGAACGCTGGCAGCTGTATGGCGATACTTACCTTCTGGGCCAAATACAACCCAGCCTTCTGGTCACGCGAGGCGTCGACAAGTCTCTTTGCGAGGTCTTCTAAAAAGAGATCTCGCACTTGGACCTCATGGCCCCAACGTTTCGACCCAAACGGCTCAAATACGTAATCTCCTACTAGGTTTACGTATTTGCGCCGTTTGAGGGTCTCCGCTGTAGCAGCAGCAGCGCCCGCACAACCGGCTATGCTAGGAAAATGTGATGGCGTGAGGGTATCGACACACGTTGCGTCCCATACAAAAGGCCTACCCAACTTCCATGGCAGTAAAGACATACAATATAAAAATCTTTTGCCATCGTCACGTACCAGGCCCGGATGTCGCACCTAAACGGAGGCAAGACGCGATGCAGAAGGTCGTATTGTCCAGCATGGTACCCATGTTGGACGATGGCAGTGCTTGAAGCCAGAGGCCCGACTTCCACTCTCCCACAGCCAGTAGACGAGCACGCTCCGCAGCATTAGAAGATGTGCTAAGAAGGTTTTTTTGTATTCTGCTGCAAAGCGGTCCATCCCACTGCCTCTGAGAGGCTAGGTTGCGGGGTAAATCAGTGCTTGGACAAGCTCTTCTCCAAGCATTCGAGGCATCGGTCTTACACGGTACCTCAGAATCGACCAGTGTTGGTGCTAAGATTTTCCTGGTCAATTCTGCAGTGCTGTGGACCGAGGACAGGAATGCTGGTAGGTTAACATAGGAAATTTTTCGAACGCCGAGGCCGCCAAAACGTACAGGTAAGGCCTGTAGCCACAATCGGTCATTCAGTGCTATATTCAAAATTTGATTAAGAGTATTTTGTATAATTTTGTCCATTTCAATGAGTAGGCTCGAATTTTCCAAAAAAGCAAAGCTCGAATAGCGTTGATAAATTTAGGCACGAAAAGACAATACCGAATTATAGTGAAAGCCGAATGAATGTTAATTTTGAGGAGCCTGTCAGAAATTTCATTAACATTTTGAATTTTTTCATGAATCAATGTATCGAAACCTTCGTTTAAAATCGGGGACCCAAGGAGGCGAAGAGAACTTTTTCCAATGTGGGTTATATTGGGAGTCAGAAATTGACATTTGGAAAGAATAGAGGATTTATTTAAATTGTCGTTTATGAAAATTTCATATTTAGTTGGATTTAGGTCTAAGCCTATGGATGAAAATTTAAATTTCAAGAAAACCAGATCTTGATAAACAGTCTCTACATCGCCTCACAGGGTTCCATCATCTATATATTGAATTTAACTGGTGAACTGAGATATTCTATTTCTAAATAACTAGCATTCACCCGCAATTGCATAGTCTTTGCTTCAAAATCGGGGCATTTTGAAACAAAAACCTCGACCCCTATTTTGTCTACTTAGTTGGAATATCAAAAAACAGTACCATGGTAATTCAATGATGCAAGGTATGATTTTTCTATAATAATAATAATAATAATAATATATCTTTATTTCAGACATAGGTCCATACATTTTTAACAAATAGAGTATAATGAACTAGCATTTACCTGCAATTTCACACTGACAGTTTCAAAACAGGGAGATTTTAAAAAAAAAGTTTCGACCTCCGTTTTGCCTCCTTATGGGTGGAATAATTAAAAATCTGTTTAGTGAAGAGTACTGCTTCCTTATAAAGACTGTCTATGATCTTAGTGACGACCGGCAACAAGAGTTTAACGTGATCACCAAGGCACGCCGCAGCGATAATTGATTAACAATTTAGTACGCACGTCACTTCAAAGTGCTTTAATTGTGTCCGTTGATTGTATGCTTGTAAAGTCCCCCGCGATACAGGATGTAAAACAGGTGCGGGAGTTGTCTTCAAAAAAAAAAAATTGTAGGCCCTGTGCATGACAGACTGTTGGTATCTCCACTAGGCTATTGCTGCCCTCGGAATGTGACTTTTCGTTTATATTTTATATTGTATAGGTATATTCCACACATTGCGTATGTATGGACTGCGGTATATGGACCGCGTTTGTTATCACGCACAGACAGGCTTATACAGAGGGTGCAAAATGCCTGCGCTCGTTTTTGTTTCACAATACCGCCCAGACACCACGTGACACCGTTCCTTAATGACAAATTTATGTTAAAAATGAAATCGAGACGTAAATTGCACTTGGCATCACTTATGTTTGGCGTTATTAATTTTAAGAAACCATTATATCTGTATCGCAAGCTAGCGTGGGTTACTGATCGGCGTGACTGTACCCGCAGACAGTGCTCACAGCAGTTGTCCGTCCCATTGCACAGAACATCTGGGTTTAAAGGAAGCTTCCGCTGTGCGGCGTCCAAGATATGGAATAACATTCCACCGCCTATACGATCGCTCAATACAATTGGCACGTTTAAAAATAAATTAAGGCGGTATCTTATCGACGCACAGCGGGAGCTTGACATGATAAATGTTAATAGTTCTTTTATATAGGGAGGGACGGCTCACAGAGAAGAGCCGAGTGCAATGCGTGCATGTTCTATTTGTGTTTACTATACGTGTCTGTATGTGTGTGCCCGTGTTGTCTCCTTCTGTTTTACTTTAATTCACAAATATTATATTATTTATTATTATTTTTATTGTTTGCTGGTTTTAGTTTAGACGTCACTAGGGCCTAGTTGAAAACCAGCGTCTGACACCCGTCAGGCATATGCTGAACTGGTCCCTATTTTTCTTGTTTAGCATGAGACACGTATCTACCTATAGACGTTTGTGTTTTTTTTTCTGTATTGCTATTTTTTGTGTATTTTGCTGTTCATTTTGCTTTTATTGTGAACCATATTTTGTGTACATGTGTCTCATTTAAATGGGAAAATAAACATTATTTTCTTTCTTTCTTTCTATATGTGAACACCTGCAACGCTACTGTTCTCTGTAATAGTTAATTTTAAAACCAAATCAGTTTTGGCAACAAACGATACAGAGTGCGCCAGGTTGCGTTCGCTGTGTTTTCAACTACGTCGAATTGGCCGTGGCATTGCTACGCCCTGGATTTCTAGTGGACAGGCTTTTGGTTTACTAGAGGAACTACTATTGGTTAATAAAAAAATAATTTAGTTGCAATAATAATTCGTAACATTCTCAAACGTTTCAGTACTAATATGTTGATATAGAAGACATATAAAAAAAAAAAATTGAAATTTACCAAAACAGGTCGTCAAATCATTAAGTAAATAATAATTTGTCTTCTTCCAATGGTAATTAAACATCAAAATATGTCGTTTATTTGCGAGTTTACCCGGCGAAACATGACGCTATTCAATGTTAATGATTTATGACTTTGTTCGTTGCTAATATAGTACCATATATGTTTCAAATTTTAGCAATGTGTTTTGATAATACAGAGTACAGATTATGATTGATTTTTATCCGTTTTAATCCTGTGTCGCAGGGAGCCTCACAAAATAAAATATTCAAACAACTGGTGTAGTTGTTCACACTCGAACTTGAAACACACACGTGTGGAGATTGAACGCTGTCTGACACTTGCTGCAGTGTCAAGCAGTGAGGCAACCGATCAGCTGTGCCACCCATGAAGCGTAGAAAATATTAATGCCTTCGATATTGTTTCGAAAAACATTCGAGAACCGGTAGTAGCACATCAGCAGTGCGACATCGTTGGACTATTCACATTATTTCAAATTTCCACGCATCCATAACCATTCCGCCAACGGATTCTTAAGTTACCATTGCGAATATTGTCGTCAATGAATTCCGAAATGCAAAACGTTTGGAAGCAACTGCTCTTTCTGTTTCAATTTTAGCAGTATATGAGTTTGGCAGTTTGGTGATTGGAAATGTGGTTTATGTTCCACTGGTAGTAATATTAATCAATGATTATAGGTACGTACTAGGTACTAGTTTTTGAATCCTCATAAACTAGAGTGAACATAGTTACTGTATTTTATTCATATTCAATTCAAAACCATATTGCATTTCCTTTAAGGTGGCATTCTGAGAAGCTCATCTTTAAGCGTAAGAAAACTCTGCGCAGAGCAAGCTTTCACTACACGCGGTTTGCGCCACTTTTATGACCATTTTGAGCTCTCTAATTTATGGAAAATTCGTTCAACAAGAGGCTTCGATATTTTATTATCTACGGTTGTATCTATGCGATTCTAACAAACTATTTCCGCGCCTGCACAAAAACGAACAGACCCGAAGGAAAGTGAGAATTTTTTGGAGCCGCACCTCATAAGTCGAGCCCGATACACCGTGAATATAATGTCAGTATTTTACCGCAGAGTACGTGTTGAGACCACGATACAGAGTGTATGGATATAAATTGTTTCCTTTATTTTATTTCACAGGCACACACATTCT
Organism: Euclidia mi; assembly: GCA_944739405.2. Taxonomy (NCBI): domain Eukaryota; kingdom Metazoa; phylum Arthropoda; class Insecta; order Lepidoptera; family Erebidae; genus Euclidia; species Euclidia mi. Next base: position 119,129,646 of record OX123182.2, read on the forward strand.
TTTATTTTAATCACAATTTTAGACGCGTGTCGTGAGTTTAATAAGATGACTATTTGAGCAAAATATTCTCCTTGAACTGAATGACTCTGTATCATTATAATTACTCTGACAAAAATCACGTACACGAAAGCCAATCAAAAAGACGTCAAAGCATGCTGAACAATTATAGGACACTGATCCACTGTGACAACGGAGCGATTGGGCGTCAAATTACATTCAGCTTTTAGGAACGTTAGAAGAATAAAGTAACAGAAAGCGTTTTGTTCTGTGTTAAACTGACTTCAAATAGTATGAAGTCTTAAGAATAAACTGTTTAAAACTAAAAAACTTTCTAACCTTTGCTTGTGACTTTAAGATCAAAAAATATAATTTTATTTATGTTTTAAACGTCATTATTAAAAAACTTAAACCATTTTTTTATCTAAACCAAATGCTAAAGGTTTCTAAAATATAAATCAAATGAATATTTGTTAATAAGCTTGTTTTAACAAATGAACTGCATTATTATTTCACTGCAGTGCAGTGCAATAATCATATTATTACAAAAATGTGTGTGTGATCAACAAATTGTTCATTATTGTAAAGTAGTATTTATTTAAAGTGAGGGAGTTAACCTTTAGCATGTAATGTAGATCCACGTGAGACGCTAAAGCTATTTCACTGCATCTGGTATTACTCTTAAATCAAACCATTATCAAAATTGTATGTATACCGCGTAATCAAAATGTCTAACTCTGCCAAATTACAGCTCTCGCGTAAAACCGCAGACGGACAGACGGACGGACATAGCGAAAGTATAAGGGTTCCTCGAGAATACGTAACCCTAAAAATAAAATTGGGCAAGTGCGAGTCGGACTCGCGCACGAAGGGTTCCGTATTACCATCTATAAAAGAAAATCAAGTTTGTTGTATGTAAGTATACCAAAATATTTTTAAGTTTCTACCTGTTTATTAAGATCGAGTAACAAATTGCTTAAAAAATACGTTTGTTGTATGAGAGCCCCCTTTATTATTTACTTTTTTTAAATTTAATTATTTATTTTGAAAGGTAATATTCAACTACATATTGAGAAAATTTTAAGTATCTGCCTGTTACCGTTAGTAATTTTTAGCAAAAAATACTAAAAAAACACGTTTATTGTATGGGACCCTTTTATTATTTTCATTTTTTTATTTTTAGTACATGTTGTTATAGCGGCAACCGAAATACATAATTTGTGAAAATTTCAGCTAGCTCATTTACAGTATGTATCGACATAACGAACTTAATTCAAAATTACCTCTTTAGTAAGCGGCTAGTATGATAAATGAGTTCATAAAATTCATGAGAACGAGCCACACGATGAAAACGTCGCTCACGAAAAGTTAGCAAACTGCGGAACTTTTGGGGCTAAATTAAAACATTAAGGTACTTAATGATTCAAGTTATAAATCCTGGTGTACTAGGCATTTTATAAAGGTGACTGCTCTATAGTTCAAAGTTCGATTTCAGAACCAGGCAGTATGTTTTCGAGTTTGCTGTTACGATATTTTTGTAGCTACAAACAACAAATTTATTGAAGGATCAAGCATCAAGGTGATTGAAGCAAATAGACGTAGTTTTTATTTATTGACAATAGCAAATTGTGTTACTGTTAATATTCATATAAAACTTGTCAACGCATTATTTACAGGTATTCAATAATAATTTTACAAATTACAGGAGTAGATTCCTGTCAACAGAGCAGTAGTCAAGCGGGTGTCGAAATCAGTACTCAATAATATAAAAATAAAGTAATCAATACTACAGCTGCCTTAAACGGCAGCCGACATGGCTTCGTACAAAAAAAAAATATACTGAGATCTGCGCGGGCACTCGTTGCGGAGTGGCGGATCTCATAAGTAATCATAATACAGTAGAATCCGTTATTATGACGCCGGCTATATTGACCAACCGCTTAATATGACTTAATTATATAGTGAAGTTTGGTTTTCATAAAAGAAAACTCTATAAAAAAGTCGGATATAATGAATTCACTTATAGTGACTTGTCGCTTATTATAACCACATTATGACCCATTTAATAAATTTAGTCCGGTTATTATGACCGATGGCGCACAACGACGTGCGGCTTGGTAGCCGTGGTTTAATTAACATAACATAACCTCACGCCTATTATTCCCGAAGGGTTAGGCCGAGGTGTATTACACACCCACTTTTCACCAGCCACCCATGTTTCGTTCCCAATGTAATAGGGGGCGAGCCTATTGCCATCTACCGTGCACATTATTAAGCGAGCGATAATTAACATAATTATTTAATGCACATAACTTCGAAAAGTTAGTGTGCCCGGGGTACCTGGGGATCGAACCCGAGACTATCGACTCGGCTGTCCATTACGTACACCACTGGGCTATCGCCGTTTATTTGATTATTTTGAAAAATATATCAATTATGTTAGTTTACTTTTGTTTTTAGCAATGTACTTATTACGTACAATTTTTACTTTGATTTCACATGTTTCCTGTAGAAAAATTAATACAACAATTGTCCGCCACTGTATATCATTACCCCATGTACACAATAGCGATCGCCTGAAGTGGGACAGTATACGCCATTGTGTACTGGAGCCTTAATATTAAGTTCGTCAGAGACGTTAGACGGTTCCTTAAAACAGGACAGGTTAGAAGTACCATAAACAGAAGAGCATGCATGAGGAATTTCATGGGAGTGAATGAATCAAGAGAGATACATGTGTCAGGATCGTTGCAAATTGCGTTCCGTAGTCTCTGTCTACCCGTCTGGGAAACAGGCGTGAGTCTATGTTTGTATGTATATCGGAGAACGGTCCGTATATGCCCTGAAATCCCCTTTTCGTCCTATCAGTATGAGTGCGATAACTCAAAAACTGCCCAACAGATTTGAGTACGGTTTTCAACAATAGATAATGTGATTGCTGAGAATGGTTTAGGTGTACAATTCACGCACGCGAAGTCCAGTTGCAGATAAATAACTTTAAAATAGTGTATGCAGAGAAATTAGTTAGTAATCGAGTTCAAATGTCCAGGCCCTCATCGGTGCAATTGCTCCGTTTGCCTTCTTTATCACTCACGCCACGACATTACCACAATATGCCTATTAGTACTCGAACAATTTTGTATTTATTCAATCTAGTAGCTGAGCCAGCGGTTACACTCGCGTTACTAAAGGCTAGGGTAACCACCCTAGTCCTAAGTAACATAGCGTGATGTTATGTAGCTCATAGGATTCCTCAATAAAGACATAAAGACATATTTATTTCTGCATTTTGGTTGTTTACAACACTTACACAAGTCAAAACCTTATTCTAGATGATGCCGGCTTTTCCTAGCTAAATGACTTCTTGAGAAGAAAGGCCGAAACAAATTCAGAGTCATTGCTTTTTTTTGTCACTTCAACTTATTTTATCTTGTCTTAATTTTTAAAGTCCAGACATGAGATGGGTTTTTTAATAAATAGTCTATTCAGCATAGAAATACTATTCAAATTGAACCTGTAGTTAGTTCTTGAGATTAGCGTTTTCAACTAAATAAGCAAATAAAAATCTCTTGAGCGGCGTCATATCTCATAAGCAGACGTAGGCTTACGAATTCTTGTGAACATCAATCAATTTCTGATACTAGAATGTAACATAATTTATAGAAATACAATTCTTCGGAAAATGGGTATTTACTTGAATCATGGAGCAAATTTCAAGAATGATTGAACTCTAACTAGTTTCTAATAAAGTGGAAGGCAATGCGTGGAAATTCACAGCAAGAAATAGAGGACGGAGTATTTCTTAGAATAGATATATTCAGTTTAACCTATCGAAAAGAATAACAACATTCGAACGCATATCATATTCTATATACAAAAGTATATACGGGTATTTTACAAGTGAAATACAAGAACACTCACGAAATAAAGAAATAAACATTTTACGTTCGTCCGAGAGCGTTTTGCGTAGCCATCCAATAACATTTCCATATCGTCACGTTAAGGGCTCCTTCTTAATAGCGTCCGTATATTTTTGGATAAGAATGTACCACTGCGTCACGCACATTATAAGAAACGAGTATGAGATGATTTACGACACAACTTTGCATAAGGCTTTCTTTGCTGTAAAAATATGCACCAGGATATTATGGTTGTAACGCGTATATTTTGTACGGCGTGGATTTTTTTCTTTATTTATAAAAAGACAACTCCCGCACTAGGACTAAATCCTGTGTCGTGGGTGACTTTACAAACATATAACTAACGGACACAATGAACACCCAGACTCGAAACAACAATTTATGAATCTCATAACGTGTTGTCTAGTGTGGGGACTGAACCCATAACACTCGGCGCAGTGTTAAGCCGCGAGGCAATCGCTTAAGCCACTACGCCAACCATGTAGTCTAAATTACTGAAAATACTTTTTAAATAAATTTACGATATTTGTCCTTGGTACAAAACTTGTCTTACTGAATGATTCGTAAGAGCGAACAGGTAAAGTGAGATTGCTGCGGTCAGGGTTTGGATGCATGTCACATGAGCTACTATGACAGCATGTTAATTGAAATGTTTTAATTTTTGTATTAACATTTTTGTATATATCTATCGGGCCTACGCAGAAAAACCACCGCGATGTCCGTCGATGAACGGTCGTTGTGTTTGAAAGGATTTTCATTCGATAATTTAGTTTTCTTATATTGGTTTTCACGAGTTTTTTTTATATCACGGCTATAATATTGACGCCAAAAATAAAGTTTGCCGTTGCTGCAAGTTTACGTATTTTTTCTAGCACCATTATTTAATAAAAATTTCAATAATGCAATAAAAAGGCTTGTGTCCACTAAGAATAAATTGGTTTGAACGTAGTATCTATAGATTCATTATGATTTTAAGATGTCAATAAAGTTTATAATTTTTAATAAAAAAGTAAGATTAATGTTATTTTTAGGATTCTAAAACTAAAAATAATGTATATTCTTGTGACAGTGAACACCAATCAGAGAGCGAGATTACGTCACATAGTGTTTTTGTCAGAAACGAACCGGAGCTCTGGGATCTCTACTCCTTCATACAGCCATGACTGTGACTAACATTTTAGACGTTAAGCGAGCAATAATGTACTTTTTAATGCACACATAACTTCGAAAAGTCAGAGGAAGAATAGATATCTTCTATAATATTAAGAAGCCTTAGTTATCAAGTCAAGGTCTCGAAGAGAATAAAAACATACGATCGCATTTCATATTGTAGAAAGATACAGTTGTTTTACAAGTGAAATACAAGAACACTCACGAAATAAAGAAATAAACATTTTACGTTCGTCCGAGAGCGTTTTGCGTAGCCATCCAATAACATTTCCATATCGTCACGTTAAGGGCTCCTTCTTAATAGCGTCCGTATATTTTTGGATAAGAATGTACCACTGCGTCACGTACATTATAAGAAACGATTATGGTATGATTTACGACACAACTTTGCATAAGGCTTTCTTTGCTGTAAAAATACGCACTAGGATATTATGGTTGTATCGCGTATAAGTATTTTGTACGGCGTGGCTTTTTTTTTTATTTATAAAAAGACAACTCCCGCTCTAGGACTAAATCTGTGGGTGACTTTACTAACACATAACTTACGGACACAATGAACACCCAGACTCGAAACAACAATTTATGAATCACACAAAGTGTTGTCTCGTGTGGGTATTGAACCTACTACACTCGGCGCAGTGTTAAATAGCGAGGCGATCGATTAAACCACTACGCCAACCATGTAGTCTAAATTACTGAAAATACCTTTAAATTCATTTACGATACTCGTCCTTGGTACAAAACTTGTCTTACTGAATGATTCGTAAGAGCGACCAGGTAAAGTGAGATTGCTACGGTCTGGGTTTGGATGCATGTCACATAAGCTACTATGAAAGCATGTTAATTGAAATGTTTTACTTTTTGTATTAACATTTATGTATGTCTATCGGGCCTACGCAGAAAAACCACCGCGATGTACGTCGATGAACGGACGTTGTTTTTGTAAGGATTTTCATACGAAAATTTAGTTTTCTTATTTTGGTTTTCACGATGTTTTTTTTATATCAGAGCTATTGACGCCGAAAAGTAAGTTTGCCGTTGCTGCAAGTTAACGTATTTTTTCTAGCACCTTTAATTAATATTTTTTTTTAATAATGCAATAAACTGCAATACATTTATGTTATTACCCACTGCCGTTTAGTAATCACATAATATATGTTCGGCCTCCATCACCCCGTTTTATTGGTCCAGTACTAGTAATAAATGTAAGCAAACCATAAAATATATAAATAAATCTTTGGGTAGAATTATTACATGAATATTTTTGTTTTGTTTTGGTCAGATACGAACTGGAGCTCTCGGATTTCTACTCCTTCATACAGCCATGACTACGACTAAAATTCTAGACATTTAAAAACCAAATCGGCTACAACCTACTGAATACATACTCTTAAAACACAATAAACTTATTGTAACTTTTGTCACCCAAACCGACCCAAATCATGTTGATGTATCTATATATTTCAATGAATTGGATGGTTGGGAATACCATAAGATCCGGTACGTAGCGGAGTTGGCGAGATACTGTCTCCTTGCTCCGCTAGTTAAATAAAAAACAAAGAACCCACAGCGTCTGTTATCTTTAAAGTCAAAAAAATCTGAACGGATTTTCATGTGGTCTTCACAGGCACAGGTTAAGCTGGGCTGCCCTACGCTATTCTTTGCTACGTGACATGGTTGCCCACGCCTAGGCACTTGTGTATTTTATTTACGAGCACGTTGTATTATGTATTTTTATTTACAGTGTACATGTTGCAACTCTTATGGTCTATTGGACATATAAAGACATTTAAAACGGTTAGATTCTGTAAATGTCTTATCAACTCACAACCTACATTATTATGTCACGTTTATGAATGTGTATTCAGGTTAACGTTGAAACCAAAAGTTTTTATAGGTCTCCAGTGTCAGCTATTAATTAACAGTATAAATGATGGAATAAATAGGGGTTATTTTGTCGCTCGTTTAAATGTTTAAATGGCGCACACGAATGTAGCCTCCGGTTGTAAGAATTGAGTCCTCTTGCTTTTTTTCTGTCTGCTCGCTACAGGAACGAAATGGAAAATGCATTTTTTGTTCTGATTTATTTCAACTGGGGAAAGTATTTTTTGAGATTTATCTAGAGGGAATGGAATATAGAGGTATAAGATTTTTGATTAAACATAATATTGTATCATAGTTATATAGTATGGCATCAACTGTATCTTCAGTTAGAAGTCTGCAATGCTGAGGCGTATCTGCTGTACCCATAATTGCTCCTACTTGCAGATTTGCTTCTGAACGTCAAAATGCCAGCATGACCATGTTTAGTGCCAGCATGCGTGCCCATTTAACGTATCTGTTGGCAATGATTACCCCCAAACTACTGTGAGAGCGTGATCTGCATCATCATCATTCTTGAGGTGCCATCATTAATTTTCTAGTCTAAACATATTTTAAATCTAGTCTAATCAGATCTTCACTCCTTAATAGACCAAAAAAACAGCAATATCGACTCAAAATCACCAGATTATGAAAAAAAAATTCAACTGTTTTTCTGCCATAGGTGAAATATAAAGAAAAGATCCATCCTTAGAGGAGGCACCCTCTTCGTTTTAAAAGAAATCCACTATGTTACTGTGTCTGGATTGCTTTATTATTTGTATGAAGCGTGAACATTTTCAGATGGTTTTTTTAACATTTTCAGTACCAAGTAGGTACTCAATAGGTTTGGTTATTTTAAATGCTGCACAGATATTTACAATACAATAGTAAATATTTACATAAATATAAGTCAGCAAACGGTAGGAGAAATAAAAAAAACCCGCGACGAAGGTTAGTAGTAACGAGCGGCACGATTTATAGCGAGATCGGGCCCGACTTTAATCGAATACCAGACTTGCTTACTGCCCTTGATTTATTACCAGCAGTGTTAATAGCTATCGATTCTGCTCCGCTAGCTTCGTGTCGACTGTACGCAATGAATGCTGCTGATCTAGGAGCGTGCGACGATATTTTTGGTATTTGCCGAATTAGTTGTTACTGAACTGCCTGTTTCACGAGTTTTGGCCAAATCATATCAAATTCGTTTATTAAATGGGTCATTGCCAACAATCAAATAACGAATGCAAAGTACGTGGATTTGGAATAACTATATATTAATTTTTAAAGACGATATGTTGTCCTGTGTGGGGATGGAAAGCAACTACACATCATTCTGTGCTGATTGATCAAGTAATCGCTCTAACCCTTCGGCCACAACCGATCAAAATCCGAGAAGTAGGTACACTATGGAAAAATCTTCATTAAGTCGTTGTCATTATCGAAATTTCAGACTAAAGACGTAGACGTCTACTGCCGGACATAGACCCCCTGCCCCTCCAAGAGTCCACACTAAGCGCCAGCAGGCTTTACTAAGTAACAGAATGTAAACCACTTTTTTCAATGTTTCATTAAGTATCATTATCATCGTCCTACCGTTACCTACTCCAATTACATTCAAGATGTTTGCCTTGATGTCCGGGGTCCGCTTACAGTACTAGTTTAACCATATTTGACTGACGTCACGTCTGTAACCCAGAAGTATAGCGATATGCTTTGGTTTGGACGAGAGGCAGTATCTACAAGTAATACAAGGGTACTGACTTCCCATAATGACTCTAAAAGATCTTCATGACAGCCGTGACCGAGATTAAACATGCACTCCGATGCACGGGGCAAGCGACAATTAATTAATAAGTAAACACGCGTAATTTTGAAATGGCACAGTGGTGTATGCCATGGTTTTGAATCCGATACTGTCTGTTGGTATCTCCGCTGTCTTTTTATTTTCCACATCATAGACAAACAGAATGCTAACTTTGGACTTGATTTAGCAAATCTTGGATTTCAATCGAGTTATCTTCAGAATATTGATTATAAATAGTAGCAAACAAAGGTAGTCGATATCTTATACAACATTATCAGTTTCCACACCTACCCACAATATCCTATCATAATACCGCAATAAATACGGTCTCACATTCAAACCCCACGTTACTGAATAAAGAACCCTTTGAGTACGAATAACTAAGAATGGTACAAAGGTTATATCCGTATTGAAAAGAACATGTACTCTATAAGCCATCAATTCACTGGCATACCAAACAGTATTTTTACATCATACGATCAAAAAACCTTCGGATTCATAGGTATATAAGAAACGTCTACCGAAATGGACAGTGGGACAAAAAGAAAAGGACCTGTATAAAAATATGAAATATGTGCTACAGAGAACCCATATTTTACTGTATTTTTTATTACGCGGGCTTGACGTCGCTACTCTTCTGGAAAATTGTATTATGTAGAATAATACAATTTTCATATTTTATCATTTGTAGGGTAGAGTAAAGCAATGTAAAATTGGAAAAGCTTGATTGGCGTAAATACTACGTTTTGCCGGTTAAAATATTTGATAATGTGGCATTTTGAACAAGCGGTATACAAAATAAAACAATATCTGCCTCTAGTAGGTTTCAAATAATACTAAATCGTGGAAGGGCTTTGTGGAGGCAGCAATAGCGTACTAGAGACACCGACCATTACCGAACGAAGCACAGGGTATCGGTCTCAAATCTAAGGCGCGCATTACTGACTTTTGAAGTGATGTGTGTATTAAATGGCTCGAAAAGCATGTTATGCCCTCGGTCCCGGATGTCGTGAAGATCTTTGACAGTCGTTATGAGCAACAACCTTTCAATGTACTGACTAAACCATGGAATATTGCTATACTCCAATGTTGCGGCGTTCAGACGGCAGTAGTTCTGTGGAAAGCTAATATTCAGTTAAATCTGGTTATTCTAGCTAGCGGAGCCCTGGCTGTAACTAGGATATTGCCATCACGACCTAACCCTGACATGTTATGTACCTGATATCGATGTTTTTCTTCTTTTTAGGGTTCCGTACCTCGAAAGGAAAAAACGGAACGCTTATAGGATCACTTTGTTGTCCGTCCGTCTGTCAAGACCCTTTTTCTCAGGAATGCGTGGAGGTATCAAACTGAAATTTATACTAAATACTCGAATCTACGGTTCCATAGAGCTGTAAAAAAATCAAACTTCTAATCCTACGCAATCAAAAGGTACAGCCGTATATGCTGCAAATTGCAGCATATTTTCAAACTCGAATTGCAATCAAAACCTAAAGGGTACTTCCCATGAACTCAGAATCTTGAAATTTGGTACGAAGCAACGACTTATAGCACATATAAAGGAAAAATTCCGAAAACCATAAATTTTTAGTAACATCATATAAGAAAAATATTTTTAATAAATTTAAAGTTACTACCCCTTTCTCTTGTACGCGTGGAGGTATTAAATTGAAATTCATACCAAATACTCAAGTATATAACACCGTTAGGCTGCAACAAAATCAAGCTTCTATGTCAACGCAATCAAAAGAAAGAGCAATATAAGCATATTTTCAAAGTCGCGCCTACTCGCAAGTGAATCAAAACCTACAGGGTTCTTTCCGTGAGCTAAGAATCTTGAAATTTGGTACGAAGCAACGCCTTATAGCACATATAAAGGAAAAATTGCTAAATCCATAAATTTTTACTTACATCATATAAGAAAAATATTTTTAATAAATTTAAAGTTACTACCCCTTTCTCTTGAACGCGTGGAGGTATTAAATTGAAATTCATACCAAATACTCAAGTATATAACACCGTTAGGCTGCAACAAAATCAAGCTTCTATGTCAAAGGAAAGAGCAATATAAGCATATTTTAAACTCGCGCCTATTCGCAAGTGAATCAAAACCTACAGGATACTATCCGTGAGCTCAGAATCTTGAAATTTGGTACGAAGCAACGTCTTATAGCACATATAAAGGAAAAATTGCGAAAACTATAAATTTTTAGTTACATCATATAAGAAAAATATTTTTTATAAATTTAAAGTTACTACCCCTTTCTCTTGAACACGTGGAGGTATTAAATTGAAATTCATATCAAATACTCAAATATATAACACCGTAGGCTGCAACAAAATCAAACATCTATGTCAACGCAATCAAAAGAAAGAGCAATATAAGCATATTTTCAAACTCGCGATTACTCGCAAGGGAATCAAAACCTACAGGGTACTCCCCGTGAACTCAAAATCTTGAAATTTGGTACGAAGCTACTTCTTATATCACCTATAAAGGAAAAATTGCGAAAACCGTAAATTTTTAGTTACATCATATAACAAAAATATTTTTAATAAATTTAAAGTTACTACCCCTTACTCTTGAACGCGTAGAGGTATTAAATTGAAATTGATAGCAAATACTCAGGTATATAACACCGTTAGGCTATAACAAAATCAAATTTCTGTCTTCGCAATCAAAAGAAAGAGCAATATAATCATATTATCAAACTCGCGACTACTCGCAAGGGAATCAAAACCTACAGGGTACTTCCCGTGAACTCAAAATCTTGAAATTTGGTACGAAGCAACGTCTTATATCACTTATAAAGGAAAAATTGCGAAAACCGTAATTTTTTAGTTACAGCATATAAAAAATATTTTTAATAAATTTAAAGTTACTACCCCTTTCTCTTGAACGCTTAGAGGTATTAAATTTAAATTCATATCAAATACTCAGGTATATAACACCCTTAGGCTGTAACAAAATCAAACTTCTATATCTACGCAATCAAAAGAAAGAGCAATATAATCATATTTTCAAACTCGCGACTACTCGCAAGGGAATCAAAACCTACAGGGTACTTCCCGTGAACTCAAAATCTTGAAATTTGCTGAGGACCGTGTGCTGTGGTGCGTGTTGGGAGAGGCCTATGTCCAGCAGTGGACTGCGATAGGCTGATTGAGATTGCGATTTCAAATAATTACATAGTCTACAAACCTTTTTGCTAATTATTCTGTACTTTATAAGTATTTTTGTAACAGATTTCTAATAGTCACTAAAAACTTTGTAAATCAATAACTTCGATAAAAAATCTTACCATAATTCATCAGCAGACTTTTACAAGGTTGCTGCAAGGCTGGTATAGGAATTTAGGTTATATTATAAAATAAGTGATATATATTAATCTATAATATAAAAATGAATCGCAAAATGTGTTGGTAAGCGCATAACTCAACAACGCCTGGACCAATTTGGCCAATTCTTTTTGTTATATGTTCGTTGAAGTTCAAAGATGGTTTTTACGGCGAGAAAAAATCTAATAATTGCCTGAAAAGCCCAAAAACAGCCCTTTTCTTTTTCCCATACAAACGTTTTCTAACTAAAACGTAGAGTCAATTTGTAATTTATTACCGCTGCAGAAAGTTCAAATTCGCGTGCGCGTGGATATAATTCTTTGTTTGATGGCAGTTTTGACAGGTTTCCGGACCTGAAGTCTTAGTGCTGCCGCCCAGCGGGCTTCATGTCAGAAGAAACCCATTGATAATCTCTACTTAATATTATAAATTCGAAATTGTGTATGTATGTATGTTCCGATTTCACGCTAAAACGGCTGAACCAATTTTGTTGAAATTTTAATATAGAGATACATATATTGGATCATGGAGACGGATATATAGACTACCATAAGTTGTAAAAATTAAAATGAGAGGGATTGTAGGGAGGGTAGAAGTTTGTACGGCACAAATTTACCTCTTGGAAGTAAGAACGCATGCGCTGATAATTGATTGCTGTGCATGTGCTATCGCATATCTGTCAGTACTGTCACGTCATACCTACATAATGTCATATTGTGCACGTTGATTAAATTGTTCGCATATCTATACTTCTATACTTTTATACTAATATCATAAAGCGGAAGAGTTTGTTCGTTTGTTTCTTTGTTTGAACGCGCTAATCTCAGGAACTACCGGCCGGATCTGTATTCCGCAGTTATTCCGGAAGGCTATAGGCTATATAACATAACGCTTCGACCCTTTGGGGCAGGGCAAAAGGCTAAAAAGGCTAAAACATAATGTCGGCTAATCTCAGGAACTAGCAGTCGGATTTTAAAAATTGTTATTGCCTATGATAGCCCAATTATTCCGAGTTGGGTCAAAGGCAAAAAAGGCTAAACGAACGGGATACAATCTATATGGGTATCGTTTTCGAGATTTTCGGGACGCTGATTAATAATATGAAATTTATTTAGTGATCCAAGATGGCGGACGGGAAATCAAAGATGGCGGACGAGAAAATTTAAAAAATCAGTATGGGTATTGCCTTCGATATTTTAAGGGGTGGGGAATCGAAATACAACATCTATTTCGTGATCAAAGATGGCGGATGGGAAATCAGAGATGGCGGATGGGAAAATTTTAAAATATCAATATTGGTATCGTCTGCGATGTTAAAAGGGATGGGGAATCCAAATACAACATCTGTTTCGTGATTCAAGATGGTGGATGGGCAATCAAAGATAGCGGATGGGAAAAATTTAAAAACCAATATGGGTATCGTCTCTGATGATTTAAGGGATGGAGAATCCAAATAAAACATCTATTTCGTGATCAAAGATGGCGGATAGGAAATCAAAGATGGCGGATAGGAAATCAAAGATGACGGACGGGATTTTCTTAAAGTCGATATGGGTATCGTCTCCGATATTTTAAGGAATGGGGAATTCAAAAACACCATCTATTTTGTGATCAAAGATGGCGGATGGGTTTTTGTTTAAAATTAATATGGGTATCGGCTCCGGTGTTAAAAGGGATGGGGAATCCAAATACAACATCTATTTCGTGATTCAAGATGGTGGATGTGAAATCAAAGATGACGGATGGGAAAAATTTAAAAAATCAATATGGGTATCGTCTTAGATGATTTAAGGGATGGTGAATCCAAATAAAACATCTATTTCGTGATCAAAGATGGCGGATAGGAAATCAAAGATGGCGAACGGGTTTTTTTTTAAAGTCGATATGGGTATCGTCTCCGTTATTTTAAGGAACGGGGAATTCAATATTATATAAAAATCTATGTTTGTTTGTTCATCATTTATAGACTCTGAAATGATAAGAGATTAAGCGCTAAGTCAATGGTAACTTTGGAAAAGGGGCTTGGAAAAAAGGGAATTAGGTAAATAAAAACTCTTAAAAAGGCGATACGAAGTTCGCTGGGTCAGCTAGTATAAAATAAAGGATGACTGATTACAAACGACCAAGACCCTTTTTTCTTTAATTTATGCTCCTCCAGCTTTCCATACTGTAATGTTATGGATTTCATTTGGCAATAAAAATACCATAACTATGACTGGTGAACTTTTACTTATATATCTACAGGTTTGTACGGAACCCTCGGTGCGCGAGTCCGACTCGCACTTGACCGGTTTTTTTTGTTTTGTATTTTTGTGTTTCTGTATACCTATAATCACTTATGTTTGTTAGGTTGTGAAAGCAATAAATAATTTTTCATTTAATTTCATTTTGATTTCATTTTCATTTCATTTCAAGGAGGATGATGATCTGGTAATATTAGTGCGCGTACCCTGGGCTACAAGGCGAGAGTCTTAGATGATAATAAGCGCTAGGACGATGATGGTTTCAGCAAGTACAGGACGCCGCGAGACCAACGAGGCAGTCAGTCAGTATTTTAAAAGTACTTTCAGTAATTTAGACTACATGGTTGGCGTAGTGGTTTAAGCGGCCGCCTCGCCGCTTGACACTGCACCAAGTATTGTGGGTTCGATTCCCACACGAGACACCACTTTGAGTGATCCATAAATTGTTGTCTCGAGTCTGGGTGTTAATTATGTCCGTTGGTTGTATGTTTGTAAATTCCCCCGCAAAAAACACAGGATTTATTCCTAGTGCGGGAGATGTCTTTGAAAAAAAAGCTGTCGCGTTTTCTTTTAGACAAATATACTTATTAACAAGCTACGTAAAACGTTGCTACGTACATTTTGTTTATACTTTTTGGTATTAATGGATAATATAATTAATCAAAATTGTTCATAATGTTTGAAAGCATATTCGTGTCGCGTAAACCATACATGACGTAAAAGTTAAATGAATGTTATGTTTAATTTACACGAGATTTTTCGCCCGTTTCTGATGGTAACATGACTTGTATAGCTGTGCCAAGTAAGTGACATAGTTAAGGCCGTTTTTTCGTAGGCCATCGAGTTCTTTATGAAGTAGTTTCAGCCCGCAGCTCCACCTGCGTGGTTGTTGGTTTTTGCGGCCAAATTTGCTAGCTTGTATGCTATTCTGTTGTAGCGCATATTACTGCAAAGTTTTATTAAAATTAGTTCAGTAGTTTTTCGTGAAAGAGCAACCAATACTCACCCTCACAAACTGCCGCGAATATTTATCTACTTTTGGTAGCATTGTGTGGAGTCGTAACGCTTACCAATGATTTCAATTTTGCCTATGAAATCCATATTTTACTCGTGAACTCTACCTAGTTTATGATAGCCTAGTGACCTTAGGCCCAAGATTTTGCAGCATTACACCGTACACAGGTGTAAAGAATAACATTCGAAGAAAATCCTACGTAGCTACCTCTTTCATCCATTCGCCGCTCAGCATTTTTCTACCTGACTTAGCTCCTGTCTACGTCCTCATATGCCTCACAAACAAACCTTGGTAATATATGGGAGCGCACGTTCGGCGTTAAACGTTTGTAAAAGACAATTGACCCTCTATACTGGCCGATCTTCCGTCTTCATATTATTATGTCAATAACAAAGTTGTAGATAACTTTTCGGGGTTTCGCTTCGAATGCAAGTTGTGAGAGTTAAGCGGTGGTTCAAGGTCAAAAGTTCGTGTCAACGGTACATTGTAATGAGCTTCGGAAGTACGGAGAGTGTAAACAATTTAATTAAAAACTTTTATGCTGCCGTACACTATAGCAAATAGCTTGTAAAAAATGTCAAAGTACCGCTTTATACAAAGAGTTCGCGGGTTTAGTTAGAATGTTGCTTGAATGGTGTAAATCGTTATTTATAGTTGGATAATTTTAGTTGGGTGGATGAGGGTGGCTCAAGATCGGTAAATGTGGAAGCCTATGTCCAGCAGTGGACGTTTATCTACTAATATGATTGTTTTAAATAGATATAGTTTTATGATAGGTCAAGTCGATTATATCAATTTAGTAACGTTTAGTTTAGTCTATTGAAAATTTCTGACTATGGTCACACTGAACTGTCAACTTCCGTTGGGAAAAATGGTTGCGCGGACGCCGTATCCTTGGTTTTGTAATTGAAATAAATTGATTGCCTTTTGAAAAGCACATCCTTGTAGCTTCGCGAATAGTTTGTCGTTTCCCGCGCTGGCACCGGTTTAATTGTGATAAAAATAGTATCTTAATGAACATTGTAAAACACGTGGGTGAATTCCTGATTGGTGCCCGAGGAGTAGGACTACGCCGAACTGGACACTGGTATTTATTCGATTTTCTTGTTATTTTGGCCAAAATTATGAGTTAATCTTATAGGTCCATTCAAGAACATCATCAGGAGCATCAGTAAGATTTGGTAAGACATTTTATTAATATTAGAATTTATATTCATTCGCTGTGCAACCACAGTATATGTTAGACCTTTGCCTTTGGCTGAGACTGGATGAATTAATCGCTTCCACTGATCTCTGCAAACCTTACCCGATCTTAGCTCCAAACTCTAGACATAATTTTTGGTGCAGACTGTAGTTGAAACGTAGCCGTTGATTGTATCTGAACTCAGATTGGTGTTGTATGAGCTATATATTTCATTTGTAAACAGTGTTATAGTGTTCTCAGGTCAGTATTGTCTAAAATACATAATATTTAATTGTATAAGTTGACCTAGATAATTTGAAACACATGTAATACATAACCTCAATCAGTAATTGTTTGATTTCTATTGTTGAAATCTAGCAATGATTTGTTGTTGTTACCTATTAATAAGTCACTTTGATTGGATACATAACAGTTACATGTATCAATTAATTTAGTTAATGGTTAATTGCATATATTGATATATTAAGTTTGAACCTTACATTGCTCAACCTTGTTATAATATATAGATAACATTGTTAGGTAACACAAACTGGTGCCTACAGTTGTAATATATAACACATTTGGTCTGTTTGTTGAAGTAATTAATTAATTACTAAACTTAAATTAGTAAGTTTCAACTTTAATTGTTATATGTTATAACTTTAATAACCTTTGTTTTTGAGTCAGTATATTGAAACTATTAATTTTGTTGGGCAGTGAATACCTGCCACTTGCTTGTACCAGCAGTAAACAGGCTAATAGTTTGTTGGTTGCAAAGAATTAAGAAAAATTAAGTTTTGATTGTTAATATTATTTAACGCTTGTCCGGGCTCTTTTGAAATTTGATTATGTCAGCTATCAAGGACTTGCGTGCGGCTGCTGGTGCTATTGCATCAGATTTGCGCTGGTTTGCCTCGGCCAGTGCCTTGGTGAACCGGCCTGATCGCCAGCAGGCCTTACTACAAAGGTACGAGCGGATCGATGATCGCCTGGCAAGTGTGGATCAGCAATTTCGCATTTTCAGCGCTTGCTGTCTCGAAGTGTCAGTTAATGAATTCACCGCTGACCAGCGAAATAAGGTCAGCGAAGATTATGCCCAGGTCTTAGACCTGTATGATGCTGTCTCCAATAGTGCGAGACAACTAGTTGCCGAGAGGGACGGGCAACCCGACTTAAAGCAGGAGCTTCCTAGGTCAGCACCGGGGCTGGTGAGTAGGCTCCCTACCTTAGACCTCCCCCATTTTGATGGCTGCCTAGGAAGCTACCTGGGCTTCGTTAATTTGTTTGACAGCCTGGTCAATGACAGGGCTGACCTTCGGCCGGCACAAAAATTGGCATATTTGAAGTCGGTTCTGGATGGAGAGGCCAAAGGCCTCATCCAGCATCTGCCCGTGTCTGACGAGGCGTACCAGAAGGCTCGGGACCTAATTACCCGTAGGTACCATAACAAGCGTGGCCTCACCGACACGCATATTGAACAGATTTTGAGTTTGCCGACACTCGACCGGGTTTTTGGGTTGCGCACACAACTTTTGAACCCGCTTTTGGTGGCCATCAACGCACTTAAGTGCCTTGACCTGCCCATGGACCAATGGTCCTATCTATTGGTGCACATTGTACTTAAAATGCTGCCTGCCGACCTGAGGTCGCGTTTTGAGCAGCTCTTTGGTGGGGATCGCGCGACCCATCTGCCCCCCTTTGCTGACCTGGAGAGGTTCCTGGAGGATGAGTGCCGGGTCTTGGACAACTCCGGTGGTGACACGCCAGCTAAGACACAGCCGCCCAAGGTCAAGGAGCAGGCTCGCGTTCACACCCGAGCCAGTGTTGACCGGCGCCCTCCTCGCTTTGCAGTCACGCAGAGCCCAGTGGAGTGCTCTTACTGCAAGGTCACGGGGCACAGATCGGCCAGTTGCAGGGCATTTTTGGACCTGCATGTCGCCTCTCGTAGGCACATCGCGAATGCCCGCCGCCTTTGCTTCTCTTGTTTGGGGTCCCACTACCAGCGAGACTGTCGAAATGTCCAAATCCTGTCCTCACTGTGGAGGACAGCATTTGGACATTCTCTGCATGAATGCCAGAGAGGTAGGCCGCTTGTCCAATCAGCCGACGCCGCGCACGGGCGGGTGTTTTGTAGGTGGCAGCCGAGGCTCACCGGCGCGCAGCCGAGAGTCGCCTCGCTTAATTGATCGCCGCTCACCCTGCTTGGAGAACCGTAGCGTGCGCACGCCTCCTCTCTCTCGCGCACCAGAATGTGCGACTGCTCAACGTCACCAGCACCATGACTGCTGTCCCAGGTATTCCCCTCCTTTGGCGGAGCGTCCCCGCCTTGACTCGCGCCCACCTCGTTTTGGGCGGGTGCGTCATTATGAACCCCCACAGATGGCGCGCGGATCGAGTCATCGCGCCTTTGAGGACTTCAAGCCGCACCCCCATTTTGACTTACCTGGTCCTGGCCAACGGTCGCCGCCCAGGCAACAATAGGTCATTGACCCCTGCCCTATAACGCCAACCTCCCCCATTCAGACCGTTATCCTACCAACGGTTGCTGTTAGGGTCTGGGGACCCATGGGGACCTCTGTTGTTGTCCGTGCTATATTGGACGCAGGTTCACAAGGTTGCATTGTTTCCACTTGTTTAGTAGGGCAGGTTAAATTAAATATGGGTTTATTTCCAAATTGTATACGGGGCATAGTGGCCGTAGCCTCTAATGTTGAAGGGCAAGTTAAGGGTTTGTTTGGCCCTATTGAATCTTCACACCCGAGGATTAAAACCTCGGCTATTGTGCTGAAGAATATTTTGGGTATGCATCCACAGAAACAGCTATCTGCTGCTGTGGTGAATTTGACATCGGGATTGGAACTGGCAGACCCCAAATTTGACACACCGGGACAAATCGACTTGTTGATTGGCTCTGATGTCCTCGGTGGAATTTTAACTATTTATATATATAATTGGTGGGAAACGTATATATATAATTGGTGGGAAACGGGTCTTGGTGCCAAATGGTTTGACTGCCATCCCGACCATATTTGGATTTGCTTTGATGGGACCTGTACCTAGGGACCCCCCTCTACCGGAACTTGATAATTTGTTGGCTGTAGGCTCTGCTCTCTCTGATGCAGTTCAGAGGTTTTAGGAGGTAGCGGAGCCCTCTCAAGTTGCCCGTTTGAATCCAGAACATGAGGAGTGCGAGCTGTTCTTCCAGAACAACACTGGTCGACTCCGTTCTGGTCGGATCATTACGAGGCTACCTTTTCTGTCTGTTCGGCCTCCACTTGGTGAGTCACGACCTTTAGCCGAAAAGAGATTGTTGGCCATGGAGCGTCGCATGGGTCGTGATCCGGAGCTCAGACAGAAGTATATTGAGTTCATGAGAGAATATGAACAGTTGGGACACATGTCTGTGTCAAATTTGGATTGGCGTTCGGTGGAGCACTACTTTCTCCCGCATCATGCGGTATTGAAGCCATCTACTGGCAAGCTGCGCACGGTGTTTCATGGTTCTGCGCAGACTTCAACCGGCGTATCCTTGAACCAGTGCTTGCATTTTGGTCCCAAGTTGGTCAAGGACCTTTGTGACGTCATCACCAGCTTCCGACGACATCAGGTTGTCTTTGTGGCCGACATAAAAATGATGTTCAGGCAGACGATTATCCACCCTGATGACTGTCGCTTCCAGCTGATCCTTTGGAGAGAGTCTCCTCGCGATCCCATGGTCGTCTACGAGCTTATTACTAATACGTACGGGTTAAGGTCAAGCCCCTACTTGGCAATACGTTCTCTTTAGGAGCTCGCAGACCGTGAAGGCTTACGTTTCCCACGAACAAACTCAAACTCAAACTCAAATATGTTTATTTCCATAAAAATGTTTAAATTTTTTGGACACGTCAGAAAGTCATACAAATAAAAAATAATAAAAAAGTAACTTTAAATGCATATTAACATAGTTGAGCATTGAAAAAAATGCCTGTTCAGAAAGTAGAGCCTCGTGAGAAGAATCAGGCAAGAAACTCCGGGCCACTCTTTTCTACGTCTTGATTCTATACAATTTAAAAGCTTAGTAACTACATTGAATTTTTCATAGGTATATGAGCTGGTGTGTCTATAATGTTGTTGTCAATTAATAAGGCTTTTTTAATAATAATATAAAAGTACTAACTAGCATAATATAGACACAATAACTCACACTCACATGAAACTTAACACTAATCAAACATAAGTAGCCTGTGGGACCGAGCAAATTAATCCCAAGCATTTTTATCTTCAATATAATCTAGCACTGAATAGTACCCTTTTTGGCAAAGTTTACGTTTTATAATCTTTTTGAATTTATTATAACTTAAATTTTGAATATTGCTTGGCACTTTATTGTAAAAGCGCACACATTGGCCTTGAAAAGATTTCTTTATTTTCTCTAGCCGGGTAGCCGGCACTACTAGCTTACTCGTATTTCTAGTATTCAAATTGTGGATATCACTTTTCTTTGAGTATGAGGCCTTGTTTTGGAATAAATATATTAGGTTGGAATAAATGTACTGGCTTGCAACTGTTAAAATGTTTATTTCCTTGAATTTATTCCTTAACGAAGCCCCATAATCCAAATTATAAATTGCCCGAATAGCTCTTTTCTGCAGAACAAAGATGGTCTGAATGTCGGCAGCATTTCCCCACAGGAGAATACCGTATGACATTATAGTATGAAAATAGCTATGATATACAAGCCTGGCAGTGTCAATGTCAGTTAACTGGCGAATTTTCCTGACTACGTATGCTGCAGAGCTGAGTCTATTCGACAATTTACTAATATGTGGTCCCCATTGCAGCTTAGAATCTAGTGTAATGCCTAAAAATTTGGTGTTATCCACAAGATCCAACACATCATCCTTAACCTTTACTGAGGTGTTCACTTGTTTGACGTTAGGCATCAAAAATCGAATACATTTAGTTTTAAGTCTATTTAAAAGCAGGTTGTTAACCTCAAACCAGCGAACCACCTTTGAGATAGCAATGTTTACATCGTCCATATCAATTTGCTGTCGTTCTAATTTAAATAAAAGTGAGGTATCATCAGCAAACAGTACTATCCCGTGCTTGTCATTGACGAGGTGTGGTAAGTCATTAATATAAACTAAAAATAAAAAAGGACCGAGGATTGAACCCTGTGGGATGCCCATTTTGACTACAGACCCATGCGAACGCGACCCGTTGACATCAACTCTCTGAATCCTATTACTCAAATATGAAGTAAGAAGATGCAGAGCAGAACTACTTAAACAATAGTGATGTAATTTCCTGATCAATGTAACATGTTCTACACAATCAAAGGCCTTGGACAAATCACAGAAGACACCTAAAGCATCATGTGAATCCTCCCAGGCATCAAAGATATGTTTTACAAGCTCAACACCGGCATCGGTCGTGGAGCGCCCCTTTGTAAAACCAAATTGTTTAGAGTGTAGAAGCTCGTTGTTATTAAAATAACTTTGCAGTTGGTCTAGTATCAATTTCTCGAAAATTTTGCTAAATGTGGGCAGCACAGAAATTGGCCTATAGTTGGTGGGGTCTGATGTGCTACCTGCTTTGTACAAAGGTATTACCTTGCTATCTTTCATAAGATCAGGAAATACACCACAGTCAATACACTTATTAAATATTAAAGCTAATCTGTTAGCAGCTAAAGCAATAATGGACTTGGTAATAGTAACGGAATTTCCCCACAAGTCTGCAGTCTTCTTTAAATTTATATTATTAAAAGCTTTTATAACATCATTTGAATTTATATACTGAAATGAGAAATTACTATAGGTTGTACTCATGTTTTCTTTTAAAAGAGATTCCGCTGCATTGGTTGATGAGTCCAAAGATCTAGTAGTAATAACGGGGATATCAGTAAAAAAACTTTCAAACGCCGATGCAACTTTTGAGTCTGATGTGATAGTGTCATTATCAATGTTCAAACTAAATTTTGAACTTTTACTTTTAACTTTCCCAGTCTCGCTGTTTATTATATTCCAAGTCATTTTCATTTTATCGTCACTACTCCTAATCCTTGAACTCAGGTAAAGAGACTTAGCTTTCTTGCAAAGTTTCCGAAATATCCTAGCATAGTTTCTAACATAATCCTGAAATTGTTCACTTAAATTAAAGTTTCTCTCGTCATATAGCTCATACAATCTCTTTCTACTTTTGTGAAGCCCAGTTGTTGCCCATTCACAGAAGGTTGCATTACCTCCAACTGTAATCGTTCTAGGTGTGAAAACCGAATTAAAGTCTGTACAAAACGCTTTGAAAAAGCTATTATATAACAAATTAGGGTCACCTTCATCATCTAACCGTGACCAGCTAGTCATTAGTTTACTTTGAAACCTAGCAAAACGAGTTGCAGTGTTAGGTATTACAACTATATTTTGCCTAGAAACATTCTTACTGTTATCATTAAAGGAGATCTGCTATCCACAATGGTCTGAGTCTAACCGTCTAATAATTTGCTTGTCTCTTACTATGATATCTGTAAATATATTATCTAGGCAAGTAGATGTAGAGGAAGTAACTCTTGTGGGCTCTAAGAATAAGTTCTTCAGATTATATGATAGAAACAGCGCTTTCAATTTTGTACTAAGACTACTATCCTCCAATAAATTTACATTAAAGTCACCACACACAACAACATTTTTATTTATGTTTGCAACTTTGTTTAATATCTCATCCATAATACGCTCGAAGCTATCATACAATGCTGAAGGAGGCCTGTATACACTTATTACAATAAATCTCCTCAGTTCCACACAGGCTACCTCAATAGTTCGCTCAACAGACAGACTTACAATATCATGATGCTCCTTAAATTTAAGTTGCTTATTAAGTAAAATCATCGAGCCACCATGTACTGCTTGCTGCCGGCTAAACGAGCTTCCTACTATATGATTACTGAAATTGAACATGAACTGGTTGCTTTTTAGCCAATGTTCAGTGATCCAAAATATATCAACAGCATTACAGTTCATAAACAATTCCATTTCTAAATCTTTATTAATCATACTTCTAATATTCTGATGTACTAATTTAATCAATTTTTTTTTATTATTATGTTTAAGTGTATTAGTCAATGAGTTACGAGTAATCTTATTATAGCTAGAGGTGTTCTCTATTGTCTCAGAATTTAATTTAAATTATTATTATTATGAATGTCAATAATGGAATTGTCATGTACTCTAACAGTACTTGGGTCACTGTATAAATTAAATGCTAATAATTTAGCAAGTTGTCGTTTAAAAGAGTGAGAAAGATACATAGTATCTTTTGTTAAAATAAAATTACTTTTAATAAAAGTATTAGTGTCAAAGAA
This sequence comes from Euclidia mi, assembly GCA_944739405.2. Classification (NCBI taxonomy): domain Eukaryota; kingdom Metazoa; phylum Arthropoda; class Insecta; order Lepidoptera; family Erebidae; genus Euclidia; species Euclidia mi. The sequence continues at coordinate 119,153,525 of OX123182.2, forward strand.
TAAAATTTTGTCATTATGACGATATGTTCTATTATATAATAATAGATTTAATTTACTTATCTGGTTGTTTTCTTTATCAGATAAGGTCTTTGAATAAGGAAATGCACAGACTATAAAATTGCACCCCACTTTAGAACTTCTATCAGTCATTATATCCGATAAAGCTAGTATATCTTTCCTAGTAACTAGTAAGCTATCACCATACATAATAATAACTGTAGAATGTTTATTTAATTCTGCATGTTTTAACTTATTAACTAATGAAGACATTCTTTCTCCTGGATAACAAAAGAACCTCCGCCATCTTGAAGGACGATATTTACGTCGATGACATTTGCTCGGGCGCCTCCACAGCGGACGAGGCGATCCTCCTGCGGGACGAATTGATAGGTATTTTGGCCTCCGCTGGTTATGAGTTGCGCAAATGGATTTCCAACTCACCAGCGCTTTTGGAAGGCTTGCCAGAGGATCATCAGCAGGATCCACATTTGTTTGAGATTGTTGACAACCCTGCCATGATGGCTGTTCTCGGCGTCCAGTACAGACCAGTCCAAGACATCTTTACGTATAACGTAGACTTAAAATTGCCTTGTTCTTGGACTAAACGTCTCGTGTTGTCTACTGTCGCCAGAACCTTTGATCCGAACGGTTGGATTTGTCCAGTTATATTTTGGGCAAAATGCTTCTTGCAGAAGCTTTGGACAGCAGGATTGACCTGGGACGAACCTCTACACGGCACTCTTGTGGAGGAATGGACCTCTTTTGTATCCTCACTTCCTGCCGTCAACGAGATCTCCTTGCCTCGTCCCATCCTTCCTCTCGGGAAGTACAAGGCCACCCTTCACGGGTTTTGTTATGCCTCGGAACGTGGTCACGCGGCCGTGGTGTACTTGCGCACAGTCAGTGCCTCAGGTCAGGTGACAGTTTCTCTGATCATGGCGAAGAGCAAGGTTGCACCCCTTCGGACAGCTCTGACCATTCCGAAATTGGAGCTATCGGGAGCAGCACTACTTGTACGCTTATTGAACCACGTGTCTTGTACTTTGGGTAAAAGCATTTGTATTAATGGGACCTACGCCTGGATAGGCAGCCAAATTGTTCTTTATTGGTTGAAGGCTTTTGTCCACACTTTGGAGGTATTTGTCGCTAATCGCGTTTCCCAAATCCAGAAATCCGAAGTCAACACTTGGAGACACGTGCCAGGTGAGCTCAACCCCGCTGATTGTGCCTCGCGCGGATGCTTGACGCCTAGTTTGATAGGTCATTCACTGTGGTGGGGTCCGGAATGGTTGAGTCGACCAGAAATTGATTGGACTCGAACGCCAGTTTTGAATAATTCTAATTTGCCGGGTCTACAAACACTCGCTGTTGAGAAGGTGGAATGCGCCTTCGACCCCGATTTCTTGCTGAATCGCTACAGCTCCCTTGACAAGTTGTTAGGTGTTACTGCTTGGATAAAGCGTTTTGTTTTTAACTTTAGGCACCCACAACAGAAACGACTGACACCCTTTATCTCACCACAGGAACGACAGGAATCCCTCACCTTTTGGGTTCGTTCTGTGCAATTGGCGCATTTTGAGAAGGAGATTGCTATCCTTAAGTCAGGGAAATCGAAATTGTCGGGAGCAATATCTAAATTGAACCCCTTTTTGGATGATACGGGTCTCTTGCGCGTTGGAGGGCGTCTCAAGAACGCCAACCTCCCTTACGGGGCACGTCACCCCCTGTTGTTACCTAAAGACGGTCATTTGGTACGCTTGTTGGTAACTGACCGTCACCTCAAAAATTCGCATGCTGGTTGTAATGCCCTGTTGGCTATTTTGCAACGCGAATTTTGGATTTTGTCTGCCCGAAGAATTATTCGGAGTGTAGTCTTTCGCTGCATGCCTTGCTATAAGCTCAAGGCTTCTACCATGCAGCCGTTGTTAGGAGACTTACCGGCAGATCGCGTAACGGAGAGCAGGACATTTGACGGTGTTGGCACGGACTTCGCTGGTCCCTTTTTGGTGAAAACGTCGACACTTCGAAACAGCAAGACTGTCAAGGCCTACTTGTGTGTTTTTGTTTGTCTCTCCACAAAGGCTGTACACTTAGAACTGGTCTCCTCGCTTACGACCGAGGCGTTTGTAGCCACATTTGACAGATTTGTATCCCGCAGAGGGCTGCCTTTCTTGATCCGTTCTGACTGCGGCACTAACTTCAAGGGCACGTATAATTATTTGAATGATGTTGTTAATGTTCTTGAAACCAACAAGGCTGACATAAGTGATAGGCTTGCCCGACGTGGGATAAATTGGTTGTTTTCCCCACCAAATTGTCCACACTGGGGTGGTATTTTTGAGGCCGCTGTAAAATTGGCCAAAACACACTTGCGCAGGACAATCAGTGAGTCTGTCCTTACATTTTAGGAACTCGCAACTGTGTTTTGTAAGATTGAGGCCGTTTTGAACTCTAGGCCGTTGTGCCCGATCTCCTCAGATCCGAATGATTTGGAGGCCATTACGCCGGGCCATTTTTTGATTGGTCGCCCACTTGTCGCCTTGCCTGAGTACCCCTATATTGATACGAGACCTGGTCGTCTCTCGCGTTTTGAATTGGTACGCCAGATTACTCAGAGCTTTTGGAAACGCTGGAATTTGGAATATTTGCACATACTCCAGCAACGCGTTAAGTGGACCGACAAGACCGATCCACCCAAGATAGGTGACCTCGTTTTGATCAAGGAGGCTAACCTTCCGCCACTCAGATGGCGCAGGGGGCACATTCTTCGTTTGGTAACTGGGGCTGATGGAGTTCCCCGATTTGCTGAGGTCTTGGTGGACGGTTCGATTCTGAGGAGAGCGGTTGCAACATTGTCACGTCTACCAACCGATTAGCGGACCGGTAGGCCGGTCTGGGGCGGGTGGATGTTTGAAATAGAAATAGTTTTATGATAGTTCAAGTCGATTATATCGATTTAGTAACGTTTGGATTAGTCTATTGAAAATTTCTGACTATGGTCACACTGAACTGTCAACTTCCGTTGGAAAAAATGGTTGCGCGGACGCCGTATCCTTGGTTTTGTAATTGAAATAAATTGATCGCCTTTTGAAAAGCACATCCTTGTAGCTTCGCGAATAATTTGTCGTTTCCCGCGCTGGCACCGGTTTAATTGTGATAAAAATAGTATCTTAATGAACATTGTAAAACACGTGGGTGAATTCCTGATTGGTGCCCGAGGAGTAGGACTACGCCGAACTGGACACTGGTATTTATTCAATTTTCTTGTTATTTTGGCCAAAATTATGAGTTAATCTTATAGGTCCATTCAAGAACATCATCAGGAGCATCAGTAAGATTTGGTAAGACATTTTATTAATATTAGAATTTATATTCATTCGCTGTGTTACCACAGTATATGTTAGACCTTTGCTTTGGGCTGAGACTGGATGAATTAATCGCTTCCACTGATCTCTGTAAACCTTACCCAATCTTAGCTCCAAACTCTAGACAATGATGATGATTATGATAATTTCAGTGGCCATCTGTTAACGAATGCATGATAAATGTTTATTGAACATTAATTATTTCTTCATATTGCAGTTCTTTCTCTTTGACTGCATGTGTAGTGCAGTGGATTAAATAAAATGTATAACAATAATAACATTTTGAAAGTGGTTGGTTTTGGTGCCTAAAACAGTGGTTGGTTCACTGCTGCCAGTTACCTATGTATCGTAGAAGGTATGATTTCCACAAATAACAGCACATTATGTGCTCCACAAATGGGCGCACAGGAATTTCATCCAGAGCGGACGTTTTCTATAAAATCATATCAACTTTTAGAAAAAAGTATTAAGAAACTATATTTGAAAAAATAAACAATTTGGATAGGCACTTACCAATCGAATTCCAAAACGAAGAAGAATAGAACTCAGCCAATATATTCACCGTGCTGAATGTTTAATAGCCATCGCCGCTGTCTCCCGTGGCGTGTCCATCAAATAATGCTAAGGCGGTCCCTGGCACGGGCTGGCCCATAAATATTTGTACCTCCTGTCCTACCACGATTTATGCGTTAGAAGATACATGGCCGATGGAAATTGGCCTGTTATTATATTATACATGAATAACAGCCTAGCTTAGAATGATATTCGCTAGACGTGCAATTGCCTCACATATAAATGGTTTTTGTATTGGTATTTTATTATTACGTTATTGGTGTAGTACTCATACAAGGCATGGTATGAGGTTAATAAAGAAAGCCTTCTTTTGCATTTTTTTTTATAAAGATCAACGCCCGCTATGGTAAAACAGGCTGTATCGCTGTAGACTTTAAAAATATTTAAATAAACTCCAATTCAAACTGTTGACTGTCCAACTTACTTTGACTGGCTAGTTGGGCCAGTGATTACTTGATTAGTGATCCTCAGCTGGAGATAGTCAGTTGGATTCACACCCAGTAGGTACATATGTCTTGAATTTTGGTTTAACATAAGCGTTCGGTGAAACGGAAGCAGTACCTGTGTTATAAAAAGATAAAACAAAAATATATTATTCTCACGGCAAAGCGAATCTATAAAGGTATTAACATTCGTCCTACGTAACCGAGTCTCGTGGAAGCGAACTGAAATAATTGTATGTAATTCTGATATATTCGAAATAACCCAGTTATGCATGTAAAAGAGTTGATTTTTCAAATTGCTTTTGATAGATATCTCGTTGTCAAGTTTCGAAATACGTTGAGAAAAAAGGTAAATATTTGTTACTACCTGTATTAAAATACTCTCATTTAAATTTCAGAGGCATCTATAGCCAACGGACTGCCATGCAGAGGGTGTCTGATGCAAACCCATTTATTTTTCAAAGTAAGTGCAAAATATTAAAATGTTATCTATCGCTTGCCCCGTGCCCCGAAGAACATGTTTAAGCCATTCGGTGTCAGCTGTCAAGAAGATCTTTGACAGTCGTCATGGGGAGTGAGTCGCCTTGAATACCTATACCAAAGAGCTCAGATATTTACATAGAGGCGCATTTTCTGTTCTGAAGACAAACTTTCGGTGACCCAAATTGCCGCTTGGTGGCGTTTCAGTCGCGCTGTGACAGCTGTCTCTACGACAACAAGAGAGACGGAGAACGACAACTACGAACTAAACTGGAGACAGTCTCCACTTGGAATCGGCACACGAAATCCTTAAGAACTGCGCTTCTATCTAAATCTGTATTCATTGCCTACACCAACCCTGTTCTAAGCCGTGGAATATCGTTATCCCTTTGGGTCGTGGAGGACCGACGGCAGTCACTCGGTAAAGCTATTCTGTGATAAAACTTTTGAGTTCAACCGCGTTTACTCTAGTACAATGATAACTGTACGTATTTTGTTTTTCAACTTAATTAAAAAAAGCAATTGTTTGGAATTGCTTAAATATAAAAAATAAGTCTTATATTATAACCCTATTTGTAACGAATTTAAAGATACAAGTTTGTATTTTGGCTTTTAATATGGAATCATCCCATTACATCAGCACGCTATGGATATTATATGGACATAACCATTGAATAAAGAGTTGATACGAAGAATCGTTTCCCAGTGATTGCTTTTACCTATAAGGTAAAAGAAATCACTACATACATGAAATCAATGGGGTGAAACGCAATTCGGGTAGCATGACGTACTAGGAGAACTATGACGTGAGATTAACTGCTTGCTTATTAATAAGAAGATATATTATAGTCATTGCTTGTAAAATGCACTTACTTCATTCTTGAAGTAAGTGCAGAAGCAGAAATCCTCATACTTTCAGCATATTTATTTGTCTGAACGCAGTTTATCTCGTAAAAAAAAGCAGCCATAGTCTAATGAAGATATCAAGAGACTGTTCAAATTCACGGACACCACTAATTTTTCCAAATAATTTTCTTCTTATAACGCTAATTATTGCTTGCTCTGTGCCCAGGAGTACACTTTTAAATATCAATCCTGGCTTTTATGAAGATCTCTGAAATTTGTTTAGGGCATTTATGGTCTATTCCATGAAATTTCGCTATCCCTTTATTAGAGTTTAGACGATAGTCACCCTGTAGAAAAGATAATATTGTCTGTTCTGGTTAAACAAGAGAGCGAATCTGGGGTTTGCACAAATATAAAACTCTTGAGTGCATAACCCTAGTACGATGAATTTCGGAATGTTTATGTATGCTGTGCAAACACAGCATACACATACTGAACTTACCTACCTATAAGAAATTAGATTCTTCATAAATATATGAACAATCTAATTACACATGAAGTATTTTATATAACTGGCTACACTATAAAATACAATATTTTTGTATCAATATGTAAATTCTCTGTACTCTGTTAATTGCAGAACTTAGCGCCATATCAAAGTCAAAGTCAAAAATCATTTATCCATCTAGGTCACAACGTGACGCTTATGAACGTCAAATTTTTAAAGTAAATTAATAATGCTTCTACATTTACATTTACTGCCCATTCGCAAAGCAATAGGTAGAACCACGAGAAAGAACGGGCAATAAAACTCGTGGCCACTCTTTTTAATCGCCAGTGTTATGGTACATATTTTGTTTTTGTAAGGAGCTGCAACTGTTTCACATTGTAATTAATTACTTGTAAATAGTAAATAAGAACATACATATTATATACAAAATATGTAGTTATTAAATTAGGTGCTGTAGTAGTCTTCAAATGTGAATCTTGTGTAACAGGAGCATCCACTTACGCTTTATAATGTAGGCAACTCGCGATCATGTTCAGAACTATGGTGGAAAAGTATGTTACAGAAAGTGACGGTATATGAATACACGAAAATTACAAAAACGTTAGTATCCAGCCCATGATAACGAGTTACCTTCATCTAACACTGTAGCAAATTTTAATAAAATTTGTGGAACAACAATGAAAATGTAAATGTAGTAAGTTGAATGACCTAATAATGCATGAATATTAAATTAATAGAACTAGAGATTTTATATAAAAAAAAAACTGAAAAGTAAGGTATCTATATAAATTAAAAAAATCAAGAGTTGGCTAGTGTAAGTGACCACCTATCCTTATCACTGAAATAATCATTAATGGTATAATAACCTTTCCTAATAAGACAGTCTTTTATTTTACTTTTGAACGTACTAAATGGCAATTCTAAAAGACTAATTGGTATTTTATTGTATATACGAATACCTAGCCCTACAAAAGAATTATTAACTTTATGTAAACGATGATAAGGGGCATATAACTTATGCCTGTTTCGAGTATTTATGTTATGTACATCACTTTTTGTAGTAAATAAACCTATATTTTGCCTAATATACAATATATTAGCAAATAAAAATTGCGAGGCTACTGTAAGAATCCCTATAGACTTAAAGCGTTCCCTAAGAGTATCTTTTGCCCCTAACATGTATATTGCTCGTACCGCTCGTTTCTGTAGAACGAAGATATTCTGAATATCCGCAGCTTTGCCCCATAACAAAATACCGTAGGACATGACACTATGAAAATAGCTAAAATAAACTAGACGAGCTGTGTCAACATCAGTAAGTTGTCTAACTTTTTTGACAGCATACGCAGCAGAACTGAGCTTACCTGCAAGACATGCTATATGTGCACCCCATTGTAACTTATTATCTAGTGTAATGCCTAGAAACACTGTCGAGTCAACTGTGTCAAGTTCCTCCCTATCTAGCCTTATATTAGGTCCCAGTTGTCTAACGTTAGGTAAAGCAAATTTAACGCATTTAGTCTTTTTAGAATTAAGCACTAGGTTGTTTGCTGTAAACCATTGTGTAACCTGTATAAGTGCATTATTTACATCATCAAATTGATTCCTATTCCTATCTACTTTAAAAATAAGTGACGTATTATCTGCAAAAAGTACGACATCACAGATATTTTTTAAATAAAAAGGTAAGTCATTAATATATACAAGGAATAGAAAAGGACCTAAAATAGAGCCTTGTGGAACGCCTAACTGTATAGGTAATTTAGAGGATGTAGTCCCATTTACATCGACGCACTGAAATCTTTGCCGCAGGTACGACTCGACAACACAAAGTGCGGTTTCCTCTACGCCGTAGTGGCGGAGCTTACGCAATAGTGTGTCGTGATGAACGCAATCAAATGCTTTTGAGAGGTCACAGAATACTCCGATAGCATTTTTAGATGACTCCCAAGCATTATAAACGTGTTTTATGAGAGCAACACCCGCATCAGTAGTGGATCTACCTTTAGTAAATCCGTATTGATCTTTATGAAGCAGACTATTTAAATTAAAGTGTCTTAGTAGCTGCTTTAATAAAATCTTTTCAAATATTTTACTAAATGCCGGCAAGATAGAGATGGGCCTGAAGTTATTTACGTCATTTTTATATATATATGTCGTAATAAACACCTGTCATAGATATGCGGAGACAAACATACCTAAACCATTCCCAAAAATACTTCGACAAAATATACCACACCCTTCCGTTTTACCAACTTTACCCGTTTAGGTCTGCAGACGAGGTCCTTCAGTTTACTAGTTAAATCCAACTGTCTCTTTATTTTCCACTTGTGACGTTTAGTAAGGAAAATAACACGGAATGGTCCTAAAGAAAACTATTAGGTAGTAGACGTGGCACTACGAGTATGAACCGAAGTTCGTCGTAAAGTATTGTTATCTTGTTAAAACTGGAAACATAGGGATATTCAGTTGGACAAAGTAATTTTTAAATTTATCATTATTTTTATTTTGTTGCGTTGCGAAATTTCAACTCCCGCACCAGGAATAAAGCTCAATCAATATTTTTTTTTCGCATGTTATGTTATATATTTTAAGCGGTCGTTTTTGTAATCCAGAATTAGAATAATTATTGTATAACATGTTTATAACACTTGGGAGATTCTAACTTTTTCGTGCTGTTATTTTTATATACTAATGTCTTTCAGAGATATAACTAAATTAGTGTATTTTTGCTTGTTAATTACTTCCTGCGATCTAACAGCAAGTTGTCAATGTAGTCTTACAGTGAAATTCTATTACGGCTATAAATGTTACTACGGCTCGATTAAAAGTTTATCCATTTATCCATGTCTTTGTTCTGTATGTTTTCAATCTGCAGTTTAAATGCTTTCTATAAACGCAGTACATGTGAACCAATCTTGACATGAAGGTTGCGCGATAAACGGCCAAGTTTCCTTATCAACTCAAACAGATTGCTCACTTTTATTATTTGCCAAGTCTTGGCCTGGGGAGCCGTGAACTCTCTGAGTTTACGTGACTTACGGAATTATATTCTGTGTATATTGTTGGCTTAGGTGCTTGGAGCCTTAGTTAGGTGATTCTGAAGTTCTGAATTAGTTGATAAGCGATAAAAAATATTTTTTTGGTCATTGGATTTATGTAAGGGTAGTTTTATGGTCTATCCACACACATCCGGGCCGTGGACGGAACGGGGACGGGCCGGGGACGGGCCGTCACCGTGCTTCCGGGTCCCGGCCGGGATATTTCGTTCACACACGTCAGGGCTGCAACCGGAGCGTGGACGGGCTGTCACTAGAGATTGAATTTTAATATTTGAATTATTCGAATTATGAGTTGTGTTAAATATTCCAAAGGAAATTGCAATTTCCGATTCTAGTTTGAACGACGTTCTCAAAATTGTCCTAAATACCAATAAGCACTTTAGTTGATATTCTTAACATATACTTATTTTAGTTTTTTGATTTTTCTTTCGGACGAAGCTCTAAATGGAGAAGTTCTCAAAATAATAAGAAGAATAGCCGAGGAAAAAGAATCATAATAATAATAAACATCTCGGGGGGGCAGTCATTATCTCAACATGAGACTAACGCAATCGGAGGGCAGAGTGACAGCTCTCAAACATCACCTTCATCTTATGATAAACAAAAACAGCATCACAGGATGAAAAGAAAGCTTACAAATCACAGGGCAGCTTTGTGGCAAGCTGTCAGTGCTCAAGTCAGGGCCTCGTCTTCAACTTGCCGTTATTGGATGGTTGGAGTGGATTTCCAAAAGCGCCCGCAACTTCACACAACTTTAATATGCGTCTCATCGCACCGATTGTTGGGCCCAGCAAGACCATGTCGTCCGTACCTATAGCTGATGTTGTTCATAACAACTCCATCATCATGACAGTCGACACCAGCCTTGCTGAGTACAACAATTAGCTGATTTATAAATAACAAAAAAAATATAGATAAAGGCGTGGCGAGGTGATTTCCTCTTGCGTCACACCAGATTTCAGCCCATATTCCTCATGCAGAGCGCCCGCCTGACAGTGTTTATTGAATTTGCATACCAATATTGTAGCATTCACGTACCTACTTCATAGTTCATACCAGTATCTACCTCACTCTCAGTTTTTAACTTACCCCATAGAGATCGGCAAAGTTAAGCAACGCTTGCATATGTCGCCACTTGGATGGGTGACCACGTGTGGCATTTACATCTGAGCGCTATCTTGCTTCGGAGGGCACGTAAAGCTGTCAGTCCCGGTTCTTGTCTCAGGATAGGATATGAAGAAAACTCCGACACTATAGTTGGCCACAAACTCTCACGAAAAACAACAACGAAATAACAAATTTTAGGGGCCATGTATATATCCAGCAAACTATCGAGCACAACGACAACCCAACTGTGTTGTCGTTTTATCGAGCACCTTAGTTGTAATGGTTGTCAGGAATATAGGCCTATAGTTATGAAGTTCAATAAAGAAAAAAAAATGAATATAAAAATATCAAATAAGTATTCGAATAAAAATTTAGAACATTTGCAAGCCCTAGCCGGGACCTTTCATCTATCACTATTTGCACTTGGGGCAAGTCCAATACAAAACACCGATCTGGCAATAACATGGATTGGACATACCTACCTACGAAATTAGCGTCCATACCTACGATTATGTAAAAAAATAAAAATTATTTTTTTAAAGATATGTAAATTTATATTTGCAGTAAGTTACTTTACTTAGTTTAAATCTTTTTCCAGGTTAGTTTATTCCATTACGCAAATGCGGTCAAACAAGGTAAAGCAAAAAACGTCCCTTGACATGAAGACAAACATGAAACAAAATATTCTCTGGTAGCCAATATCGATACAGTGTCGCTGAGAAAGAAACGGACATGAATGGCGCCATTCATACCGTAATGAAACACACTGTCACACTGAAATACCATAAGGGCCAAGGGGATAAGAAAATCAAAATTGATGAATGATTTTATTTATAAATAGTATTATTTTATTCAACGTTTCATTTTTAGGAATTCTCGCATACAGTTGCTGTTCAAAATCTTTTGCAAAAACAATAATTTTCCATAATTATGTACTATTTGCCCTCTCCATGTATATTCTTTATTCAAAGAATACAAACAAAAATGGGCGAGTCCATTGCGATCTGTCAAACTTATTATGTCAGGTTTGGGTCATAGATTAATAAGAAAGATAAGTTAATTTGCAATTATTATAAACTAGATATTCTTATGCAAATCAGGAAAGCATAATAATAAATACTACAAGATTTATTGTTTATAAGTATGCGTTTTCTTGCTAGACTTATGTCCTGCAGTGGACGTTTATTGGCCAATATGCCGATGAAGTTAGTTAGCATGAAAGTGAACCAGCATACATTTTATAGTATTTCTTAGCGCTACAGTACCGTCGCACGTCTCGCTGTATGATGAAATACTTCGAAGAATATAAATAAAGTTTCAGGAAGTTAATTTCTACCAGTGATCCTTCTTCTATTTTATTTGTAGGTACTACCTACGTTTCTATGTCCCAATAATTCATTTCATATGGAATGAATATGAAGGGTTAGGTTAGATGCCTTTCATAATAATTAGTAATTGCGGCAATTTATTTCACATTACCACTTCACAATTTTTTTACCTCATATATTGTTATCCCTATCATGTTTATCTGCAGAACTTCAAGAAGACAACAACATTAACAAGTCTCAAAATCAAACCCGAGTCCTATTTCATAGCAGTCTAAAACTCCAATCAACCATGTTTACAAACATAAATTAAAATTTTGCCAAATTTTTGTGAGTACTTAAGACATGTCAACAAATCTTTGTCACATCTATTTTATTTCAGTAATAATCTATGGCCAAATTATTCACTAGTTATATGTGTCATAGCGTGTCTATGGATATATGATGTCCTAGAAGTGACAAATATTTGAAACGAGGCATTTAATCGGTTAAAACGCTGGCTTATGTATTCAGGGTGTCACAAGACCCATCACCAAGCCGAAGTCTGCTCTTTTTGCACATCATACCAAGTCATACTACGCGAAAAGAATACCTGGGAAAAGAAACATTTTTTTAGCTTAAAGAAATAGACACATTTTATAAGCCGCAATGTATAGCGAGCGTTTGCAGGAAAAATTCACTACCACTTCGAGCGAACATGCCGAAATATGCCCGTTTACGCGGGTTCGGTGTTTTTACTTTATTTGACTCGTAATAATAAAAACTTAAAATGTAATTATGTTGCGATTTTCTCAATTATGATTGACCATTTTATGAAGTTTGTTAATTAAACGATTTGTTATCATAGATCTGACCAATGCAAATCATGAAATTACCAATGGATAATTATAAGACTTTTCTTGAAATGTGACCATTTAATAAAATGGCCAATTTCACGATACGGCCACGACATAGACCCGCTTTAAGCACCATAGTGATACAAATGTTATAGCGCAACTTGCTGTCATCTATTGTCAATACGACTGTACGACGTAGTTGTGAGTATTTGGACATAGAATAAGGTACATTAAAATAAGAATAGATTAAGAATCCTTTGTGGTATACGACACCCACCCTACCTCACGCCACCCCACGCATGTTGAGACTAATCAATCCCATATATTTAGTATGGTCACAGAATATATACAAGCACTAGAGGTATGTTGAGGTGCAGATATACAACACTCCACCCAACGCGACCCCACGCGTCACCATCCATTCAACCCTGATCGGCGCGTTGACGGTGGAGAGGAACACACGCCATCCGACGCTTGACAAGCAATATGTTTCTAGTTAAAACACAACGCCATGCGTCAGTTGAAAACATTCCTGCCATGATGATACTTTTTTAGTGTTGGTTGAAAATCACAACATTAGCTATTCGAATTATTAAAATGTAAGCCCGCATTATACGATTTGAGTTCAGGCTAATACCGTTATCATTATAATAGAAATAATGCCTCACTATAAATGAGAATCTTCCTCAAAACCACAATTTAGGAAATTATGTCATAGTTTCGTAAATAGTGATTTTGAACGAAGCTTGTTGTAGCGTGGGGTGTTGTATATGTGCACCGTTCGCATCGGGTGTCTACACGTGGGGTGGGGTGGAGTGCGGTAAGTATATACAACAGATATCTGTTTCAACCTTTAGTACACATACAATATAAAACATCAATATAAAAAACAGGCATTATAACGTGTAATAATATTGTGATCACAACTAGGTTACAGGGTAACCCATCGTAAAGATACAACTTTCATTAAAATACAGAATCTTTCCAATCTTTGTCACGTCTGTCCTAAAAATGACAAAATAAATATTGGAGTGAAGAATATACAACGGGAGTTTAAATATAAAATGTCCTTAATTGTGGGTTTTTTTTTTCATGCGTCATTTCACTCGCGTTTGAAAGTGATAGTTTGCGTAATAAATAAAAAAGGACGTCTTTTTTAATCATAAGAGACTGGCCCAGAACAAAAAAAGTATTATTTAGTTATATTTACTAGTAAACTCGTTTATAACATTTTATTAAAACAAGTAGTTACTTACTTGCAAAATAATATAAAATAACAATTGAAGCTTCGACTGTTTTTCAGAAAATCGATTATCTTTTTTCGATTTTTTCTCTCTCAAGTTTGTGAACTAAGGAAGCTAAGGACTAAGGACTAAGTAAAGCGTCATTGTGCCTTAACTACAATTCACTGCCATGTGGTTCTTCTGAAGATTACATCGAACACAGCGTATCTAGTGCTTAACATATGTATTTATAATATTTTTCTTCTGGATGTCACGTAGCACTTAGCGCATCTAGTGCTTTATATTTGTGGCACCCGTCCCCGGCCCGTGCATGTCATGGCCCCGGTCGAGGCACTGACAGCGCACGATGACACGGCACGGAAGCTCCGTCTCCGGCCCGTCCACGGACGTGTGTGAACGAGTCCATATAAAATGTATGCAACGATTCTTTTCTGCGCTCCGTCCCGTCCACGTCCCGTCCCCGTCCCGTCCACGGCCCGGTTGTGTGAGGATAGACCTTTTAATGTTCGCTTGTATATACTTTGTACGTTTGAATGTTGCAAAGGAATATCATTCACAGCTACAGCTATATTACACTTGTACAACATTTTTTTTTATGTTATTACATAATAATCCTACTTTATTATTTAGGTATTGCATCGCTTCTCATGTCGATACATGAATTATGACATTTATGACGGCAATATTAAGTAATCAACGGATGACTGTATTTCTATGGTCAAAACATTTAATTCCTGGCATTTATGCCAGGAATTAAATGTTAATTTGTTTTATATTTTAATATACATAATTCTTAGCTTATTTCATATTTTGATCAGCTTATCTTATTTTTATTATATTGCAACGAGAGAAGACGATCACTAGTTATTATTTATGCCAACATAATAACAACGTGTCCAAAATGTCCAGATTTTGTAAAATAATTAATGTAACATATTACAAATAGCAACTAATTGATATTGACGTGATAAATTACGGTACAATGTAAAATCACGGTACAATGTAAAATAAGACGTGTTCAATTCAATTAACTAAGTCAATTTATCATACGCAGGTAAAGACCCTTTCATATGATTACACCTAGTTATACACTGTTTATAATATGCATCAGCAAATAAATTTGCAGCTCCTCTATCATTAAAAACTAAAGCAAAATGTTCGAATTCACTGAACACAATTATTTCTTACTCGCTCAAGTTGGGATACCTTTTGTGAACGTTAGCCTTTACAAATATGTCCTACTTAATCATCATCGTCCCAGCGTTATCCTAGTTGCATACAAGACTTTCACCTTGAAGCCCGGGTTCTACTTTCTAATATATCCGAAATTCAGATCAGGTAAAATGTTAATGACGCTCCAAAAATCTATACTTACTCTTTATTTTTTTTATAAACTTATGCCTGTATCCCCGAAGGGGTAGGCAGAGGTGTAATATTACACCCACATTTCGCCATGAATTTTTAGGTCCCACGTAATAGGGGGAGAGCCTATTGCCGTGCCGGGCACATTACCAGACTCCGTGCTGCTACTGAGAATTTCCTAACGGTAAAGCCCAATAACACTTTGCCCGACCCGGGAATCGAACCCGAGACCTCCCGACCTCACGCGCACATTTATGACGCGAGACCAAAGAGGCAGTCTCTAATCAAATAAATAAAATCTATACTCAAATTTGTCTTTTTTATAAACTCACGCCTGTATATCCGAAGGTTTAGGCAGTAATGTAATATTCATCATCATGAGCCTTTAACAGTCCACTACTGGACTAGGCCTCTCCTTTGAAAGGAGGAATTGGCCTACTATACCACGCTGGCCAAACGGGTTGGTATAGGGTTTGTATCAAGTTTTCCTTCTCTTACAGTGCTGTTCTCTGTATAATATGCTCTCTCTGTTGGCTCTTAAGACACCCAATGGGATGATATGGGGTGGTGACATTCCGTATTCTTAATCCGTCACCACACGGACAAAAATGTAATATTACACCCATTAAATTAGTAACAACCATTTGTGGATCAAACAAAGTGTTTCCACGTGCAAGGATCGAACTCATTACACTCGTGTGTGCTGAAACACGAGCCCTTTAAACAATACAGTATCCTTCCTAGATTACACCCCAAAACACTTGCAAACGAGTTGACATAATTTCAGCAACAATATAGCTTTTATTATTCCAAGAGTCTTGTGTGTGGACCCACCCTTAGGTGAAGATTTAAAGAGTGAAAAGGGCTTTGTGAAGAACAATATATATGTTCAGTAAAGGTCCAAAATTTTGCCTCAGGAATTACACGGGTCAAGTACATACGCATAATGTACTGTTTTTATATGTATTGCTAATTTTATAGGGTCTTAGTTATAGCGCGTTTTACTTTTATAAGTCAGGTAAGACATATTTATAAATACAAAATTAAAGAACAAATATCTTTTAAATCATTGACGTACATAGATAATTTGAAGAATAATGAACTAATCTACATAATCTACACCTATATTATTAATATTATAAAGAGATTTTTTTTATTTTTGTTTGTTTGTAATGGATAAACTCAAAAACTACTGTACCGATTTGAAAAATTATTTCACTATTAGAAAGCTACATTATCTGTAAGTAACATAGGCTATATTTTATTTTTAAAAACATAGGGTTCCGTAAGATATTTGGGTTTCGGGTATGCGAAGTAGTTCCCTCAGGACGCGGGTGAAATCGCGGGAAACGGCTAGTATTAAATATTTATGTTCAAAAATGCCGAAATATTGATGATAAATAATCAGACTACCAAGTTAGTTATTCGCTTAGAGCCACCGCCGACTAGCTTCTTTTAGCATCGGCGACCGGCGATTTTGCAACTGTATCGATGCTGCATCGCGTTTTAGCGACTCCCTGCGTTAGGACGCGGCGACCGTAGTGCTGTAGTGTATTGTTGGTGATCGGCCGAGTCGAATATAGATAAATTCATTTATTTTTTAACGTTGTAATACAATAATTGTACAATATCAGTAATATAGGTTTCTATAAAAAACATAAATATACCAGTATAATAGGGTGTTTGACTAAAAAAATCGAATTAGTCCGTCAGTTAGATTATCGAAAAATATTGGATACGTATTTTTTGTTTTATCAAATCAGTAAAAAATTACGAAGATAAAACGCATCAAAGATGGAGAAACGTATAAGAGTGGGGGTTTGTAACGTCACTTGCCAGTAAAAAGTGTACTGGCAAGTGACGTCACACGAGTTTTCAGCGAAGTTTCTCGTCTTAATTTTTGTTTATGCGACTAACGAAAATATACGTGTCCAATATTTTTTGGAAATCTATCTGACGGACTAATTCAATTTTTTAGTCAAATACCCTATTAAATGATGTTCGTTACAATAATGTTAAATTTTGTTCTATTATTAATAGACTTATACTATCGAAAACTGGCAAGTACCTAGTACTCTACATTTTATGCTCTAAACAATAGATGGCATGGACAGTACTGCACTCATTTCTTCGTATTAATATTAACGTATGAATTGATAGATGATGCTCACTGAAAGTAATACGAGAACTGGTTTTTGGATGTAGGTAAAAAATACTGACTTTAGCTTGCTTAATATTTTCATCGGTATAAATAAAGCAGTAGGTAATGTAGCTTTATCATAACCTTTGATAAGAATCGCCTCGTCAAAATCTAGCACATCACCCTAGGTCGTGTACTGCTTTAATGAAAACTTACATATTTATTATAAGCGCTGTCATAACTTTATCGACATTTATTCTGTTTAAGCCAGTCACTAGTCAAACCCTATAATAACATCCTTATTTTCGGTTACAGAATAATAAATAAACTTTGGGGTAAAATTACCCCAAACCGCTATTAAAAGTTGTAGTGTAGAAAATAAATTATTTTTGTAGTTTACATGGGGCTATTTTTAACAAAGCATCAAAAATTTTAAATAACACTAAAGTGCGTTACATTAAAAAACTTCATTCTTTCATTAAATTACTAATTGTACACCAAATTAATGATCGTTCTACAAATATTATTGAGTACTAGAGGACGCCAGCAGCTACGCCTGCATTTTTTTTTTAATTTACCCGTTTTGGCCGATCCCGTGGGAATTTCGGGAAATCCCTTCTTAGTGCACCCTTACGGTCCCCAAGGAACATACATGCCAAATTTCAGCTTCCTGTGCCTAATAGTTTCGGCTGTAGGGTGTCTGTCAGTCAGTCAGTAACGCAAGGATTTTATATATTAAGATGAAAAGTCTCGCCCGTTCCGGAAACTTATCCACTCAGAAAACTTAATAGGTTATCTTAGGTTTTCTTGTGACGCTGCACCCAAAAAAGGAGCTTCGCAGGGCTCTGAAAGCTTAGTTTATCAAACAGTTGACTGAATTGATGAGAAATTAATGCATGCGTAACTGACACCCTGGGGTAATTTTCTCACATAGCTTAGCAGACTAGATGGAAGTTTTTTGTAACGCCACGTGACTGACAACTTGAGGAGATGATACTACCATCGCAAAAAAATACAAGTTGTGTCCCTGGGGTGAAGAATTTTAATACCCCACGGCATAGAGATAGATAATATAGAGATGATATTTCGAACAAAATTACTGTCACTCATGTCACTCACACTGAATGACTACGCATGCGCCAGCAGGTCATTTCGTCAAAGATTATGAATGTATATAGGCAAATGTGACAAACTGTTTATTTTACCTACTTGATGTTTCTTGGACACAGAAAAATACAATCAGATAGATATAGATTGTAATAGATAATTAAATTTATATAAATTACTAGGTATGTTACTGCAAAGTTGCAAACGCCTGGCTTGAAGGATGGTAAATTCTTAGTTTTATAACTCGGCGTGGTTAAAGTACTTAATTCAGCCTGATCTAGACGCCCGGAACAGAGTTCCGTCGACACAGCCACACTTAGCAATATTGATTATAAAGGGGTTGTTATTTTAGCGGTTTCCTGGTTTTACTTGTGTACATAAATTTGCCATTCACCTAAGTATATGGAATGCTTTTCCACGGATATTTTTGTATTTATGATCACAAGCAACCGAACATAGATATTATATTAGTAGATGTTTTTTATTAATATTCTACCTGAGATCACGAAATTTTCCTTGCTATAGGAATATTTTTTCGTTCGCGACAACAGCAACCGCTTGTGGACCGTATATAATATAATAAGCCCTATGTAGGTAACTTCAAAAATACAAGAAAAGTCGTCAAAATCGGTAAAGAAGAAGAAGACAAACGAACATTTATTTTTTGTTCTCTGGCATGTACTTATAATAAACATCAGTAAAATAGCTCACTTGTGGAAAGTAACTCCTGAAGCTTTATTTGTATTTTTGGACGTATTTTTACAAAAACGTAGAACACACGACGGCATCGCTGAGTATAAACGTAGAATACACCAATCTATGAATTTAAAACTATATTATTTATAATATACTAACAATAATAATAATTACATACCAACCTTTGACAAATTTGTAAAGCAAAAAAATATGAAGTCGGTACTCGAGATTCTCAAAGGAATTTGTCCAGTCTGTAATTTTATTCTATGACGAGAACTGCCGACAACTCGGCGTATGTATGTGTCTCTTTTTTGCAAACTTAATATCGTGCATATGTGAAAGTGACAGATAGTACAATGGACTCGCCCTCATTTATTAATCATGGACTTGCCCACAGTGGACTTGCCCACAATGGACTTGTCCGGTGCACGAAACTTGATAATATTGCCTAGTAATTTCGTTGCTAAGATGTTTTATGTCAAAAACTAGATTACTTACCAAGCAATAAAACAGATTTGCAGAGAAAAAATCACTGAAAACGTCTTTTTCCAATTAAATAAATAATTACATATGCCAATTGACAGACCGCGGTTTCATGCGCTCACTAGAGAGTTGTCAAACGAACTAAGAGCTGTATAGTTCCCGAGCCATAAGTCAGTGGAACATTTTCGTTGTACAGAAGGGCGAATCTAGTGCGTTAGTACATATAAATCTATGCCCCACGGTGTTATTTAAGGGTTAACAAATAAATGACAAGTCGTCCTTTAATCACGTGAGTCTTGATAGGTGGAAGGGACAAATAAGTGTAGACAGACATCAAGTGTCCTTGTTTTTCATGAGCCAGAGATTTATCCTATACGCATCATAAAACAACGATCGTTCGTTCGATTGGCAGGGATTCAGAAAAGTCCTGTATTAAGAGATCCATTTCTGGAATTCTTTATGTGTGATATGCTTTTATATTTTGCAAGATCGAATTGCAATTATTGCGAGTTAAGATTTAAATGAGCCAGTATACTTTTAAAATAGCGTTCTTAAAGATCACGCTATTTTAAAAGTATGCATGATATATTTATAATTTTTTACCATGCCAAAATAGAGAAAATACCTATCAAAGTAATCTGCAAGTAGCGTCCATGGATGAAAAGATTTGCATTTTAGAGACATCTTATGAGAAGAGTGGATAATTATGTATTTAGGTAAACAAGTGGTAAATAGGAGGGTAGAGAGGAAAAGGGAGGGGGCGACCAAATAAAAGATAGAATAACTGTGTGAGAATAGATATGTAAGAAAAGGGGGAAGTGATCGGATGACTGGTGACAGAGAAGTATGGAAGAGAATGTATGTCCATACAGCGCCGACCCAAACAAATAGAAGTCAGGTAAGAGATGAAGAGAATAATGAGTGTAATATTTTTTTATTTTAGCTTCAATTTTGACACCAGTAGCTCGCAATGTCTTTTTTGGATAAAATATTTTTTAATTACTTTGTATAAAAATACTTTTGAAACTGACTTTTGAAAGAATGAGCAGAGGTGGTAAAGCCTCAAACCTACCCAGGTATCATCACCACAGAGTAAGTTTAAAATTGAAAAGACGTAAAATCACGTTATTAATGGACGATCCCTACGTTATTATTTTAAGTGACAGTCGCCGCGATCGGCATCTTCCAGTGTGCGGTGTAAGAATTCGGACGCTGCATCTGGATGCTAAAAAGCGACTGAATCGCCGGTCGCCGATGCTAAAAGAAGCTAGTATGCGGAGGCCCTTAGATAATTGTGCGACTATTTTGTATGCAATTTTCTTTTTATTTTGCTTTACGGCGTTTTCACCTTTTTCTTTAATAATTATAGTCTCTCAGAGCTTAAAGTGTGTAGGTATAACTAGCGTTTCGTTTGTATGGAGTTAAAATACCACATAATTATTTTTACATTACCGTGGTACTTGTCTGCCAAGTCGCAGTTTGCTGAGCCTGATGACCTAATATATTCCATAATTAGCGATGGGCAACGACTGAGCCTTATTATATCCCATAATTATTTTACCCAATTTTCACCCGCTATCACTGACGCCCAACCCTTATAATGAAAGGTCGATACAAACGGTTCTTTCTTGGAGATTTGTAAACTCGAGGGTCAAACAGTTTTTGTTCCTAGTTTATTATTGATAATGTATCGTAAAGATTTATATCTATAAGTTTCGATAGATAAAACTTCGTACTTATATATTGTAGGAAAAATATATTTGTTTTGGTAATGTAAGTCTAAGGTCTATATAATAAGTATATTCAATTTATCATATAGTTGGTATGTGTCCTTATGTTGTTAAGATAATAACAAGCAATAGTACTTTGGTGTAAGGGGTTTATAGATGTGGAATAGACCTTGCATTTTTCATAAAAATGTTTTTAATTTGGGAGCAGCGATTGCCTCTACGACAGCCTTGTGGAGAGATTGAAAATACTTTTAAGCAGTGGTTCTTGTATTCAAACCCACACCACGGAACGTTATACTGATTTTTGAAGAGAGTATAACGTTTTGAAGTATAGTTTACGGTGAAGGAATACGTATTTTTTTTTTTTGGAGTAGGGGGCAAACGAGCAGACGGATCGCCTGATGTTAAGCGATTACCGCCGCCCATGGACACCCGCAACACCAGAGGAGTCACAAGTGCATTGCCGGCCTTTTAAAAAGGAATACGCTCTTTTCTTGAAAGTTTGAAGGTCGTATTGGTTCGGAAAAACCGCAGGCGACAGACAGATCATTCCACAGTTTAGAGGTGCGAGGCAGAAAGTTTCAGAGAAACGCACCGTAGTGGATTGCCAACCATCTAAATGATGGTGATGAAAAACGTTATGAGGAAATCTGTATATCTGAGAGTTATTCAAATGTGATAGTGACTTCGATAATGGCGTTGCTGATTTACATTATCTGGGATATTAATGTTGCCTAGATTTGTGTGTAGCTTTACAAACGCCTTTTTCTTGTAACATTGGAAGATGCAGAAGTTTGTTAGATCCGTTCCAAAAAGTATAAACGGATAAACAGACGGATACACAGACAAATGAAAAATAAAAGGCTGTTTATGTCATGTTAAATAACTATAAACATCTTTATGTCTTTACATACACTTGGATTAAAAGCTATCAACATTAATCCTATATTAGGGATTAATTTACAGTTATAAAATACTGTTAGCAAAATGGCGACATTTTCGACCCTCGTCACAGGTGTCAGCTGCAAGCGCTGGCAGAATGATAGTAGTCACCATCTTAGTCTATGTATTTCCTTTGATATTTAAACAGATGTTACTTTTGCAGTAATAATTAAAGTGGCAAAAGCAAACCCGTGGCGATGCCCGCGGGAATTCAGCAGTTTGAAGAACAAATGAAATAAAAGTAACTTAAGTTGGACTTTCAAATATTAAAATCAGACCATTTTTTTGTTTGAAAGAATAAAATAAAAGAATTAGATTCTGTGATATGCTCATCGTCCCAGCATTATCGTGATTATATCCAAGACCTACGCCTTGGAGCCCGGTGTTCGCTTACTAGTACAATCAGGTTTGACAGAATATTAGTTTCTCCTCTGACGTCTGACCACCCGCCGCAACCTAAAGGGTAAAAAAATCACAATTTACGAGGGTCAAACTGAAAGTTCTTAGAACTGGCCACTTATAAACAATATAATAAAAAAAATATTCTAAAATTTGAAAATAGCACTCTTTGCCAATATTACTGAGTATATATTTCATTCATTTGTCATTTGTTTTACGATTTGGCGGCAAATTGAAAATTGTCTGTGTCACGTCAACATGAATTTAACACGAGAAAATTTTCGTGCAATGATTTTTTATGACTTTCGATGTCATTTAAGTCAACAAGAAAGTTATGATAGACTACGATTGGCCTTTCACGATGAAGCCCCATCTCGTGCGACTGTTTACAACTGGTTTAATGAGTTTAAACGTGGTCGCACTAATCTCACTGATGATGTACGTGAGGGACGGCCTTCTACGGCGACGACTGAAAATAACATCTGTGTTGTGCGGCGTATGATAGAGACTGACAAAAGAGTGACCTATCAGCAGATTCGGACAAGCTTAGGCATCGGTATGAGTCAAGTGCACAAAATCCTCCACGAACATTTAGCGGTCAGGAAGCTTTGCGCCCGGTGGATACCTCATAATTTGACTAAGGCTCAAAAACTCCATCGTGTGGATTGGTGCCGTAAAATGATTGAAAGATTTAACGGAGGTGACTCAAATGCTGTGTTCGACATACTAACAGGTGACGAAAGCTGGATTTACTGTTATGATCCTGAAACCAAAAGACAATCTGCTCAGTGGGTGTTTCCTTTCGAGGAGTTGCCAACTAAAGTGAAGAGAGATCGAAGTGCGGGAAAAAAAATGGTGGCCTCGTTCTTTGGAAGGATAGGTCATTTCGCAACAATTGTGTTAGAGGATCAAAAAACAGTTTCTGCAGAATGGTACACTACCAATTGTTTGCCACTTGTCTTGGAAAAAGTTCGAGAGAAACGACCTCGCAGTAGGATCCTCCTTCACCACGACAACGCCTCGACGCACACCGCCAAGCGAACGATCGACTATTTGGCGACATCAAACGTTGAATTACTGGGTCACCCACCGTATAGCCCCGACCTCGCGCCTTGTGATTTTTATTTATTTCCAAAAATTAAAGAAAAACTTAAAGGAAAGCGGTTTATGAATGCTGAAGAAGCGGTGGCTGCGTATCGCGATGCCATTGAAGAGACCCCTAAGGACGAGTGGGCAAAGTGCTTTTCCCAGTGGTTCCATCGCATGCAGCGGTGTATTGACGTCAATGGACAATATTTTGAAAAGATATAATAAAACTAATAACTGGCTAATGTAATCAGTTTTTGATTTTCTAAGAACTTTCAGTTTGACCCTCGTAGTATGCAAATAACTTGGAAAAGTTACTAACAACGTCTGTGTGACAGATTGTTGGTATCACCCGGCCTGGCGCAAGTTCCTAAGAAAAAACCGAAAGTATGAAACGTGCTATCTTTTTAATGGCTACTATTATATGTATAAAACGTGAAGATAGCATCCTTCACTATATACCCTTGGAACAGTATTCCTTCAAAGTTAGACGGGTTATACGTACATCACCGCCATGGCTGTCAATAGTGTCAAATGTCACAACTGTCACATCATCCAGATTGAACTTTGCCGCGTTATGTAGTTTGTTTATAAAACGTAAAAAACATACTATAAAAGTGCTTTGTGTATACCAAATACATGTTATTTTACACTTCTAGTGTTAGTGTTACTATATTTATTTGATTAGCATTGAAAGGAGCGCAATGAAAACAAGCAAAATAACGTGCGAAATATGGCATACAATAACATGCCGGTCAAGCAATGAAAAAAGGGTATTTATGGCAAAATGTCCCTAGATAAAGATCAATGAATATTTATAATGTTATATAATGTGATATATTTTAATGAAACATAAAAAATAAGGAAATATTCTAACGTTTCATAACCTAGTACTTTGTAGGTAAACAATAGTGCTGCCTGTCAGTTATCGATAATCCGTTATTCGAAATTTATACAAGGACTAAAAATTCTATTCTTTTTTATCCTTTTAGATGTAAAAATGGGTAGCTGCAACTAGAAACCAAGACTTGATTTATGTGCCCATTGAAAAATTACATCAGTTGAACTATGTGTGTGGCAAGCATTTTAAGCCGAAAGACAAAAAAAGGGAACTTAAGTCAGAAAAACAGCTGTGCTTTGTATCTATAGACGTTTCTTTAAATCCTATTACAGAAGAAATCTTGAAAACCTTTCCATTACATGTACATACATATGTCTTTTAGTTCTGTGTATTTTTCTTCGCTAATCTAGAATAGGTTTATAGAATAGTCTAATTTGTTTGAATAAACACATAAATATTAAATACATCTTTTATTTGTGTTGGAAAAGTATAATTCTAGTCGAAACATAATTATAATTATTTCTCTTACCGAATATTATCAATATCGATATTTCGTTAATCACTAGAGGGTTCATCCCTATATTGAACAATATGACAATGCTGACAACATAAAAACGATGTCAATTAGTATCTTTATGTTGGTACGAGTTCTCCCTGCACGTTTCATACAAAGTTTAAAGTATCGCATGATCTATGGCACATCCGCCTAATCTTACGTAGTATTTGTATACTCTTTGGTATCACCAATGAATACAGATTTACATAGAAGCGCAGTTCTTAAGGATTTCGTGCGCCGATTCCAAGTGGGGACTGTCTACAGTTTAGTTCGTAGTTGGCGCCGTTGGCGTCGCTGGCGTCGTTCTCCGTCTCTCTTGCTCTCGTAGTTAAGCTACACAGGAGGAACGTTCGTCTCTTTTGCTCTCGTAGAGATAGCTGTTACAGCGCGACTGTCACGCCGCCAAGCGGCAATTTGGGACACAGAAAGTTTGTCTTCAGAGCGCCCATAGGAAATGCGCCTCTATGTAAAAATCTGAGCTCTTTGCTATCACTGCCTCAAAAAAGCCTCCACCATAAATAAGAAAAATAAAATGTAAGCGGATCGTCAAAACGAAAACAAAATTTTGTAAGACCAAGACAAACAAACAAACACAGAACATCTAAAGAGATTTTCTCTCGAAAATACCTAATCCCTCTTTGATACAACTTTAGATTATAATTCTATTTTTTAATTAAAATGTTTCCCTTTTTATTCAAGTTTGTTTTTCTACGGCCACTTAAGCGTAATCACTTTCGTATACAGTTAGAAATTTGTCGTAAAAATAAGTACAGAGTGTTTGCTTTATGAGAACATAATAATAAGAGTATTGTGTATTGTAAGCTTTTAGAAGGACTTACTTTTGGAAAGTAGAACTCAATTCCACTAATATTATTAGCCTCTGTTATTATTGGTAGCCATAAATGTATTTACTTCCTTTGTTTACAAGAGTAACTAACGGTCAATATTGAGTCAGTGCATGACGTAGGTACGCTTACTAGAAAGTCGTTGGTTCCATTGTATTAAAGTCTTGCTGAAGATTGTCCGTTCGATGATTGGGTCACAAAATATTATTGGTATATTATAATAAAATTGCATACAGTTAGAAGGGTACCACAGAATAAAATACCATCAGCAAATCTACTTAATTGTAAATCAGAGAAATACTACCACATAATATTTTTTCTAACATTAATATTCAAATTCACTTGTTTTCTAAAAAAACTTAAAAGTAAATCTTTATTTTAATAGTTACAAGTTTTTATAAAGCAATTATTATTGTTCTAAAATAACATTTATTTCTCTCAATTTCAATAACATAATTTGCTTAGTAATGTTGACGCCAACACTTCGAGACATTCTTGAATATAATAGTATATGCACTGTAATCTCCAAAGAGGGTGCAATATTTTATGATAGAGTTTGACCACATATATACGGCATCGTGCAATTTCGTTCACAGTCACATGCAGCTGTAGCACTGATGATATCTATTCAAGAAAAAGTGTTAGATATAAAACCAATGGAAAGTGAAACATAACAAAACTCTGTAACATATAGTGCAGAGTACTAATGATGTATATAATAGTATCCTATCGGTTAGCATGGAAAAGAAACATAATGGTTTGTTGCATTGTCGGAAAAATAAAAAAAACAGCCGATATAATTATTAGGTACGATTCGTAGTGTGTATTATTGTCGGAGTGCTTTCAATAGACAGGCTTGTGGTGACAGTAGAAAAGTAGTAGCAATTTTAGATGGACACCCAATAACGAGATTCACTATAACTACTAATCCATGATAAATGTTTGTGTCAGAAATGCATCCTGCACAATCTGTCATCGGGCGCACACCTATGCAATACCCACAATAAACATGCAGTGGAGGTAACTGCGTGAACATGGTTGCACTTGAAATATTCTAAACAAGTTATTTACTCAGATATATTTCATTGAATATGGATGAAGTCGTTTCATGTGACGTGCACTCGGCGAGAGGATAATAAAATCATATTATATTTATGATAATGCTGTGTCTTTTGAAATTGTGAAAATATTGTAAAAACAAGTTAATACACAGAAATTTTGCAAAAGAGAGCCTGGTAAATAAAATGAACCGTCTGGTAAACTCGTCAAAGATCTAACTGGTATTTTATTATCTTAACATTTCATGATGGCATGAGGTCCCTCGCCACGTCGTGTCCGTCAGTATGAACTTGATAAACCCAAAAAACTAATAAACGGATTACTGTACGGTTTTTGCTATAATAGAGTGTGATTCTTCAGGCAAGTTTAGGTGTATAATTTAGAAGCGGAGCCGTGGGCATAGTTCAATTCAACAAGCTAGCTTTTTTTATAGACTTATGCCTGTATCCCTGAAGGGGTAGGCAGAGGTGTTTTAGATCACTTTGCTGGACTCCGTGCTACTACTGGGAATTTGGTATTGTAGCCGGCGACATAACTCGGAATAAGAAAACTTAACACCTCCACGTTTCAATGTCTCTGACATGGCTAAACTCTATGGGCGGTGGCAAGCGGTAACACTTGCCATCAGGTGGACCATAAAAAATAGTGGTATCATAAAAAAGAAAACTCCAATTAGCTTTCTTTTAACTGAGACCTTTCTTATTTTTCTACGTCTACAGTGAGATCGTCACAAACTTGAAAAACTCCTAAACTTGTTTTGCGAAATTTTCATGAAAAATTCAAATATCAATTTCTGTAACGTGAAACTGGCGAAGTAAATTTATATTTACGTAAACTTACAAGCATTGGCGGTGGGTGAGGAGCTTTACGTTAAATACGGTACGACGTACATACTCCTTAAATAATAATTACTTTGATGTATGGGGAGAGCAAAGTTTGTTAAATAAATGTTATGAAATATAATAGGGATTATGTTACATGAAAATAGCTAAAAGAAGTTATTGGGTCCAGTTTTTATTAACGATTTTTCAGGATGTGTTGTTTTCTTTTAAAGACATGTTTCTTTTCTCATCTTCGTCTTTGACATGTCACCTTGTTCCATAAACGAAAACCATCATCATCATCAGTCCTCTAGCTGTTAATGCATTAGTTTCTTTGGTTTGTTAGTCTAGTGATCCTTGACTGATTGCTATACCGAGGGAAATGTGTACGATTTCCACTCAGAAACAATTTTCGTCTTATGACTTGATTATCTTTTGGTTTATTTGTAACTACATACATTTTGCCGAGGCTGATTTCAATTTAGTATGGATCAGCAGATTTTTCTTGATTTCAGCTAGGTCTCAGAAGAAAAGTTTGTTCATAATAACGGCTACAATCAGCCCTAAGGTTTGTACAATATTAAGAACAACATTGTATATTGTTGTCAAAACACATTTGTACAATAACACGAAAATTACTTCTAACTTTACAGGCTCACGTGTAGGTAAAATGTTCAATACATTACAGTAATTCTATTACTGTACAATTTGCGACCTTTAGGATCGCGAGGGAAATCTCCAGGCAGTAGTAATCATTTGTATGACGTTCAGCTCTCAGCCTTATACAGGTGACTTGGAAGGAGTATTCAAGGTGCAGGAAGGTACAGGATGGTTGTAAAAATCATATTTTGTGGGAGCTTAAGATTTTTGTCGAGAAAAATGTAGAGCAAGAACCCGTTACAGTCAAATTTACGTAATGTACCTAAGTTGAAATTTTCCTTGTACATATTATCTATAATGCAGATAGCCAGCAACTGATAATAACATAATGTTTCAATGATCGGGCTGCACGAACGGAGTAGTAGTTGAAGCGGTCGCCTTGCCGCTTGGCACTGGGTCGCGTGTTGTTGGTTCGATTCCCACACGACAGCACTTTGTCTGATTCAACAATTGTTGTTACGAGTCTGAATGTACTTTGCGTTTGTTGGTTGTATGTTTGTAAAATCCTCTGAAACACAGCATTCATTCCTAGTGCGGCAGTTTTTTTTTAATAAGATAAGGTGAGCAGTTGGGACCGATAACTACGAACGCGAATAAGCTCGCGATTTGATGGATTCCTGTACTCACTACTTTAATATACTAACGAATATACGGAAAATTTATAAAAACATAAACAAAGTTTTATGATTATGCATGGATAAGCGGTATTTAAGAAACCAATTTTTTTTTTCGCTTTTTTTATATCTAGGCTTTCCCCCCGTGGGATCTTCATCTTGTCATGGTGATGGGTGATGTCACGGTGATGCTAAGAGGGATCCCGGGAGTGTCGGTGTTGCGTTGCCGCGCGCCCTATCTCCCGCGACCAAATGGGGGCGCACCATTCGATGCGTCGTGGTGGGGTCGCAGAGGAAGAGGAGATGCGGTCTTGCGTTGCCGTCCTCCCTATCCTCTGCGGCCGCTGGGTGTTTTGGCGGCGGGGCCCAACACCGCCAAGGGGGTTTTATTCAGACTCGCCTGACCATCTGGCTGGCCAATGCCCGTCGGAGGGTGGCGACGAATGCTTCGGCGATGCCCTACCCTCCGATACACGGGTACATGAGAAAGTGAGGTGGTTTTTAGTGGAAACACCACATACTCCGGCTCTCATTTCCCCCAAGAGTCGGAGATCCGAAGGGATTTTCCACCTCGTAAAACAAAAAAAAGGCTTTTATAACTTGGACGTACAAGTACCGTCAGAAACTTTGGGTCTCAAAATAACAAAAATAGGAACATTACTTGTACTGATTTTTGGCTTCGATTAATAATAAAAATTAAAATATAAATGTAGGCCAATGTAAGCAGCGGTTTCATAAACGAACATCTTTCAATGTTGAGAAGTCAGATTTGCGCCTATTAGATGGCCCAGGGCTAGACTAAAGTGTCTCTTGACAACTTCTTCCTCTTGTTATCTTTGATGGCCTTCATAGACATCAACTCCTAAAGTCTTTCACAGGTACTCCTCCGTAGTCCAGTGGATAGCGTATGCGACTGCTGATCGGAGGTCCGGGTTCGATTCCCGGGTCGGGCAAAAATGTTACTGGGTTTTTCCGAATTCTCAGTAGCAGCACGGTGTCTGGCGATGTGCTCGTAACGGCAGTAAGCTCGCCCCCTATTACGGGGGACTTAACATT
This sequence comes from Euclidia mi, assembly GCA_944739405.2. NCBI lineage: Eukaryota > Metazoa > Arthropoda > Insecta > Lepidoptera > Erebidae > Euclidia > Euclidia mi. The sequence continues at coordinate 119,183,714 of OX123182.2, forward strand.
CATGGCGAAATGTGGGTGTAATATAACATCTCTGCCTGCCCCTTCGGGGATAAAGGCGTGACCCTATAAAAAAATATTTACTAATATTATAGCTAAGTAACTAGCTAGAAAGCGTACCCCAGGTTGAGACTGGGATAACGCTAGGAGGATAATGATGATATTTCGTTTTTTTCTTTTTTTGTGTCGCGTTGGAAAATCCTCATGGAGTCCCTTCGCCCTGGGGGAAGGGCGAAGGGGACTGTCAGACTCTTACTGATTAAAAACCCGTATTCCTCACGTACCCGTATGTCGGAGGGTCGGGTATCGCTGAAGCATTTCTCGCTACCCCCCGACGGGTATTGGCCCGCCAGATGGTCAGGCGGGCCCCGAATAAAACCCCCTTGGCGGCGGATGAAGGCCTTGGGCTCCAAAACACTCAGCGGCCGCAGAGGATAGGGAGGACGGCAACGCAACACCGCATCTCCTCTTCCTCTGCGGCCCCACCGCGACGCAACGATGGTGCGCCTCCATTTGGTCGCGGGAGATAGGGCGCGCGGCAACGCAACACCGACACGCCTCTCCTCCCGTGACCGCACCCGACTGCGAGGGACAGAAGAACTGTCCCTCGCACCCGCAATTTGAGATAATAAGCTGGAAACTTGTATACAGCTTCATTGTGGCGTTCTAAAAGTTGTCTCAAAAGTCACATATTATCTCGTGTCTGCGTCGTAAGTTATTCAAGGTCAAAGGTCACGAAAATCGGTTTTTTGCAATTACCTCCATTTCTATGGTTCCAATCACTTCAACACCCATTATGAAAATTGAAGATAAAAAAATTTGCCACAACTTTTGTCTCAACTCTTTTTCTGTACGCTCAACCCTTTTCGAGATAAAGAGCGGAGAGCACCCAACGCTCAGGCATATACTTATGTTTTAAAAATGTGTTGTATTTTAGATTTTTTATTCTATAGGGATTCCGGAGACACAAAACTAAGAGCATGTTAAACCGTCGGTCCTTTTGAGTTCGGAGAGTAGTGCCGTGAAATATTGTGATGCTGGTCTTCTTATCACAGATTGTCGCGCTTGCTCTTCTGACTTTATAGATAGTCGCAAGAATGACGTGCATTATGTAGGTCTTGTAAAATTTCTTGTCTCAGTTATGTAACTATACAGATAGTGGACCCGCACAGGTAATGTACCTACCTAATGGTTTAATGTATCTATTCGACGTTTATCACTGGAGTGTTGTGGGGCCAATCACCATATAAGACATCTTTTTGTGTGTGTGGGTGATCCTTGTGTCCGTTGATTGAATGTATTTTATTCCTTGTGACGACGTTGCCGTTGTCACATACTTCTTCAGTGTGTCAACAGACTAATACTGCGAGAAAATGGTCAAATTATTTAGCCCATATATACGCTTTATGTGATGAGGAGGGATAAAAATCAAGTGACTAGAAAGGTGACGAATATGAGAGTTGAGAGATATAAGGCAAGAGGAAGACCAAAGAAAAGATGGATGACATGAATGAAAAGGGAGTGAATAACCAGATGACGTCTTAGGAGAGAATGGAAGAGAAAGACATTCTGCGCTGACCCCAAGTAATATGGGAACAGGATAGGAAGAAAAATAATATACGCTTTATGTATATAAACTTAATAAATAAAAAAGTTGGGGTTGTTTGAAATCCGGTCGACTGACATCGATTTGATTAAATGGAACACACAATGTACTGAAACCATTCCAACCATTCCAACATTCTGCTTCCTCTGAATTCGTCACGATGTAAATTTTCGCCTGAACATTTTCATTTCAATGCAAACCATTTGCATCAGAGGGCCTTTTCGTCAGTCCATTGGTACTGTATAGTTGTTAAAACCGTATTTATAATAATTGCCATAGTAAGCCGTGGCGCGATGCCAGACCGTTGATTGAAATACGAAAGGCTGCTCAAAAATTGTTATATTATGTATGTAAAAATATATATTGTTTGTACCAAATCACCGTTTTGGAATTTATTGTTTTGATATAGTTATTGTTTTCCTGAAACAAAGTGCGGTAACGTTTTGGCCGTATTCAAACTTTCAAACTGGTATGGTGTAATTAATAAATATGAGCAGCTTTGTTTGCATGTATGTATGTATATATCGAGGTTAGAACAGCCTTGTGGGTGTGGCAGCCTCGCCGTCCATGTGAGCAAACGCTCATATGCCGAAAAATTTGATTGACGCTGTCAACAATCGTGCTCATATTGCGACAGCGTACGAAGCTCCGCGAAAATAAAAGAATTATGCCGTCTTGCGCTATAATAACGTGTCGAAAAAGAAGCCAGTTATGTACTGTGGCTCGAGAAGGGATTTTTTTTCACCGGTAAGTCCGAAAACCTTAAAATAAAAATGATATTTGTAATTGTTACAATAGTATTATGTTATTTGTAGACAATCACGATATTATCGCAAGCAAATAAAAAAATATACATTGCTGGCAATACGTGGGTACCATCTAGTACTACGTAGGCGATTGCGCAATGTATTTCGTTCACTGCGAATGTCAAAGCTTGAATTCTGCTAAATCTATGGTGGTGGGTCCGATAGTGTTGTACCTACCAAGTTGTGAACAATGTCGATTGTGAGTTCCTTCGTGTGGATGTATTCAAATGATTGTTATCAGTAATATTAAGATTAACATAACTTTGTTTATTACTACCGATTAATGTTTATTGTGGGTTATTAACTTAGTATCGCGGGTTATATATCACATATTTTAATTAAGAAAATTTATTGTGACATATGCGTTGGAGCACTGATGTCAAATGAAATAAATTCAGACCATAAATTTACCGTAGCAAAAGATAAAGGGGGTCTCCTGTATCATTATATAAAGATTTACACCGACCATCTTCGGCAAATTAATGAACATAATATATGTTGACAAAAAAGATCTTGCGCACCTTTGTCGGAACTGAATTATTTAGCAACATTAGTTATCAAGATCTTGGTAAAAACAACGAGAAGAAAGAAATCGACCGCAAGATCCAGTTGGGTTGGGCAGCGTTTGGCAAGCTACGTCGTGTTTTCTATTCGCCCTTACCGCAATGCCTGAAGACCAAAGTCTTCAACCAATGCGTCCTACCTGTTATGCCGTACGGTGCCGAGACGTGGACACTCACATTGGGACTAGTCCACAAACTAAAAGTCACGCAGCGAGCTATGGAACGGGCTATGTTTGGCGTCTCTTTGAAGGATAAAATCCGAAACGAAGCTATCCGACAAAGAACCAAAGTTACCGACATAGCTCACAGAATCAGTAGGCTCAAGTGGCAGTGGGCTGGCCATATCTGTAGAAGGACTGATGGCCGATGGAGCAAGCGTATCCTAGAGTGGAGACCACGTCTCGGCAAGCGTAAGGTAGGGCGGCCCCCGGCTAGGTGGACCGACGACCTGAAAAAGGTGGCTGGGACAGACTGGATGCGGAAGGCTGAGGACCGTGTACTGTGGCGCGTGTTGGGAGAGGCCTATGTCCAGCAGTGGACTGCGATAGGCTGATTGATTGATCAGTTATCACCAGGTTGGATTTTATGCTAGTGCGAGCCATGTTACAGACCTATCTAAATCTATCATAGAAAAATATATCAATGTAAGATTGCATTTTATTTTGAAAAATTCGAGTTTAAAAGATAGCAAGCGTATGCTTCTTAATAAATACGTCTTATTTCAGGGACAATAATAGAATCTGGGTTGAAATTGAATTTAATTAAATTTTATTTTTCAACATTAAAATATTATTGTATTATATACTTGTGTCATTTATTTCTTTACAAACTTTAGCTTATGTGGTTGTACACGTGAATAGTTTATCACGGACTCTTGGTATTCGGATATGATAAAGGCCATATTGTATCTTCCCCTTTAATTTTATATTATTATTTATATATATTAAGAAAGGCCACACTATTTGTACTCTATCCCACCATCCGGAAATAAAAACAAACAATTGCAAAACTTAAAGTAACAAAACAACAATATTTTATCGATATAAATAATCGACCTTTTGGACACCGTAACATTAATGAGAGTGTGTGGGTGATCGTCAAGCGCGATAGTTCCATGTCAAGCGAAGTGTTTGCGCTAGTGTGACAACCAATGGCAAAATCGCGATCTAAGTAAGTCTAGGATGATGTATCTCTATGGATTTGACAAGCAAATAATAATACCGTGACAGACCGAGATAATGACATACAGAAATACATAAGAGTAAAAGAGACAAGGATAGCATTTTTTGTCTTTGTCAGAGTTTTCGTTTTTTTTTGTTGGTCACAACTGAATATTGTGACCAACAAACGTTTGAGCCCTCGATAATTTCCGCAAAAAATAGTGTTATTATTGTTATTAATTGTGGATGCTTAGTGAAAATATCATTGGTTCAGATTTATTATGGTGATTTGTTACATTTAAGGCTGTAAAAGCCATAGTGAGCGGAAATGTGAGAACATAACCATTTATTCGTAAGTACGATATTTTAGTTATAATATCTATTTATACATGAAAATATTGATAGAATGATACAAATAGCGTATCATTACATAAGGAAATAATTTCTAAATTACATCAATAAACCAAAAAATGCTATTTTATTATCACCGCGATTTTAGTATTACACAATCGAATTCAATAGGTCGTTGAATGTTGACCTAGCCAAAAGTCATCGATACTTTTTAATTTTACAGCGTTAAATGTTTTTTAGGGATACCACTGAAACGTTTGGGAAATTACCCAAATTTTGGGTAATTTGCCGTTACTTAGTGTTATATGAACCTAAGATTAATTATTTAATTTGTTTTCCGATTCTTTGTAGTAATGAAATTATTTGTTTATAGATTCCCAAAGAACTGCACGATCCAAAAATAATTGTGGATACGTGCAACAGGAGGAGAAAACTGGGATCCGAATAAATATGCAAAAGTATGCTCTAAACACTTTGAACAACAGTGTTTTAGGAAAACTCCCCGCCATAGGTACTTATTTGGCATCATTCTCGAATGATAAAGAAGAGAAAATAAGAAATTTGTATACAAAATTAATTTTGTTCAAAGGACAGTAAAGTTGAGTGTCAAATAATATAATAAAAGATATATAACTCTGAGCCTCGTGTTTATTTGGCGAGTGAAGCCAGTCCCACATATTCGACACTTTATCACTTTTCATATTTATCCATTATCTAGTACCCATAGTACAAGCTCTGCTTAGTTTGGGACTAGATGATGTTGCGTGTATTATATTGAGTCTATATTTATACTTATATAAATAAATTGATTGAAAATTGATTGATTGATTGAATTGAAAGGTAGCCTGGAAGAGATCGCACTTAGCGATAAGGCCGCCGATTGTACATTACTCGTAGTTTTTAAGCCTAATGTATTGTTAATATTTCTTGAAGTATAATCTAATCTAGCTTTTGTAATAATGTTTGCTAGGTACTTTTGACTTATATTTACGATTTTGTACGATTTTGTTGTCTATCATCCAGCTTGGTATACTTAAATACAATGAACGTCAAAATATTTTGGTAGAAAGAGGGTTGCGATGTTTCTCTAACTAATGGAAGGATCCTTTGAACAGCCTAGGTGATCGTACTTTGATGATTAAATTCGTTGCTGCTTCCAATACAATACAGCTTATCTTGGGTTTCACGAGTGTCACAATTCGGTGTATTCTATTCGACGAGGTACTGATACAAACTAAGACTACGAGTTAGATGAATAGTCTAGAGACTACTGACAATCGTGCTAAGCGGATTAATATACTACATTATTATTTTTAATTTTGTACACGAATCTGAAACAAAAAATACTATTAGAGACTTAAAAAATGCACGGGATGACACTTACAGTTTGTGTTATTTCGTTTGCATTTTGTAATGCCTTCATCCCATCATATGCAGTATGCCCAAAGCTTAAGAAATTATTTTATTCATAGCATCTTAACACAGCATAGAATATAGAGGCATATGCAAATTATTACAAATCTCAACCGCTCCGCGGAGTCCGAGATTTGACATATCTATTTATTATTGAACCTATTTCCACATTACCTTTCAACCAACATAATCACAGTTGCTAGCAAGTACCCGCCAGCTAGGAGGATGAATGCTGGAGCGGCTCCACCAAGCGCCAGAGCTCTTGAAGAACTAACCTCCCACTTGGCTTCAGGAGAGGCGGTGCGAGCTTGGATACATGACACGAACCCACGCTCTAGAAGACGCATAAGACTGTAAAATAAACATTAATTCAAGTCCAGGTTACTTAAGATTGGCTGCATTATGTTTTATGATATTGTGGGCTTATAATGTGTGTTTCTCTAACTAAGTAGTACGAGTATGTACCATAATATTGGCGATTTAAAAGAGTGGCCACGAGTTTTATTGCCCGTTCTCGTGGTTGTAGCTATTGTTTTGCGAACGAGGCAGTAAATGTAAAAGTAGAAGCATTAAGTATTTAATAAAAAAAAATAACGTTCATAAGGGTCACTTTGTGACCTAGATGAATCAATGATTTTGACTTTGACTTAGTGGTAGGATCCTATGACCAGGCTAGGTGAAAACATCCTTTGCGCGTGGTAGGATTTTAGTTCCGTCGTGTCCGTTAGATGTCGCCAAAGTTAATTGTCTTCGCCGTCGTACGATAGATGGCTTCAGTTGTGTGTTGCTATCGCACATGGTTAACCGAAGAGCTACAATATTTTTTTTGTTTTAGAACCCAAATATTTTGATTCGGCACGAATGAGCCAGGTCTCTCATCTCTAATTGTAAAACAGGTAATTGTATTGTTGCATTTCGTTTAGTTAGTTAGAGCGCTGGAAATTGTATCAGCCTCATCTCGCTGGATATTGCTTGCTTAATTTTTGTCCTGTTTAAAAGCCTAAATTCTCATGCCGAAATTACAAGTTACAGAATTACGTAGGGTAGACCGAGGCGAATCGGATCAGGGGGCGAATCGGATCAAAATAAGAAGTTTGAGAATATTTTGAATTAGGCGATGATAGGAAAGGCAAGCTACTGGCGGCTCACGAGCCACTTCCACCCCGCACCTGCTGCCATTGGTAGCGTTTTGATTCGACCAGTACATCAGCGTCAGCGCCTCTCGCCAGTGAGTCTCTTTTTGTGTGTGTCGCTAAAATTGGCGCTCATCTAAAGCACATGCTTACAATTTATTGGTGTAAATTTAAGAATTTGTGTTAAAACTTTGAATTATATAGCTACAAGGACTTGGGAATAGGTCTATTTTAGAAAACATTTTAATTTTTAAACACAGTATTATAGGTTAATGTGTAAAACATTTAGTCCAAAAGTCATCAATATGGGGTGATTCGGATTGCGTCATCGGGGGCGAATCGGATCACTTATTAAAAACATTTTATTTAACATTTGAGAATAATTAAGCATTTTTACTCAATTATAGATAGTTCGCAAATATAAAAGATAAACAATAAAGATAACAAGCAGGCGAATGGTCCCCAATAACAAAATTATAGCCCCAAACAAAATACTGGTCTAAGAATTAATCTTAGGTCGGGCTGCTGAGATTTCAAAATTGCGTTACACACATTTACAAAGGATTGTTTCTCTCTCCATGGATGTCATTAACACACGTGGTAGACAATAATACCAATATTGCATTTGACTCCACCCCAGAGTAAGATTAATCTTTACGAAAGAGATGCTAAGAAGAAACTTAAAACTGCCGAAACAGCTGTGAAAAAAAGAGAAACTGACTGATACCAAAGAAAATATGGAGAACAAGAATAATAAAAGAACACATTGAATAAAAATCCTACGATAAGCAAAAGATTGGCTTTGTATTTACTGATAAAAAGAATTCATTCATCCACCATCATATGAGGAACGGTGCCCGAAAAAAGTGTTGGTCTAGGTGGGAAAGAAGGCCCGTATTCATGTGATTAATGTTTTAGTCTTTAATATTGTTCTGATTGTTTATTATTCTAATATTTATTTTGAAACAAAAGCTTATAACGTGGGAAAACCTTAATTTTATGTATGATCCTATTCGCCCCGATAATTGGGGCGATTCGGATATTTCTCTCTTTTAACCTTTTGATCAATATTTTGCTCAATTTATAAGTAATTTGAGTTTCGAAATGCTTAATGCGTAGCGAAATAATTACTGATTACCGATTTGTCAATTAAAAATACATAAATTACACCTTAGTATGATTTTTATGTCCTCAAATAAAAAGTGATCCGATTCGCCTCGGTCTACCCTAGATGAAACTTATTTAGGAAAACCAAGGCAGCAAAAATAATATTGATTGAATAAAGGTTCATCATTATCTAAGTAACATCAAATTCCACCAAAATTATACTTGCTAAATAAATCCCTTTAAAAGGCTACCATTGATTATTTGCATTCAGATATAATACGGCCGATAATATTCTAATTTAAGCCCCCACTCACACATTGAGGTCAAATTCTACGAATCGAGAGTAACCCAAAACCCTGCAGGCTGTCATTAAGTTGGGGACACAAAGCTCGAGAAACTTTAACGAATATTGAACTCCCTTCGCTCCAAAACTCGTATTCTAAAAGTAGATACTTAATTACAAATGATTTGCTGGTACAAAATGACCTGAGGCAAGTGTAACTTAGGAGTTCGTGCAAATACAAGGACTTTTTTGGTCCATTTTCAGCGGGCTGATACCCGCCATGAAAGTAAAATAGTTCAAAATTTAATTTGGCACAGAGAGATTAAATAATGAGTATGTTGACTTTTATGTATGCTTTTTATTCATAGTATATTTTAACTTTATTTGTTTCTCAAAATAATTAGCTATTTTGATAAATAGAGCTTAAATAGTGGTGGACATTTGGGACACTTTTGTTCAACCCAATTTTTAGGGTTCCGTAGTCCATAAGGAACCCTAAAAATTGGGAACCCTAAATATTAAAAAACAAGGTCTAAATATAATACCAGGTTTAAACCTTAATGGAGGATGTTTAACAAGACTTTTTGACGAAGGTGGTTATTTATTTTTATTCGACATTCGTTCTAACGAATTTTAATGTCAATAGTTTTACGAAAGTGGATCTATATTGCAGGTATAATCAATTTTACGCAGATAAGTTTAGTACTAAACCTTGATTTAGATTTAGTCCGTGTTTTGTAATAAGGCGGTTATAGTTTCGTCATGTCCGTCCGTCTGTCCGTCCGCAGCCTAGCTCAAAGACGCCTGGTGCTAGAAAGCTGATATTTGACATGAATATAGACATAAGATATTGCAACTAAACTGTAGAATAAAATTTAGGAAAATATTTTTTAAGGGTATCTCCCCTACATATATAAGTGGGGTTGAATTTTTTTGGGTTGAATACCCCATCATGTGGGGTATCATTGGATAGGTTTGAAAAAAAATATTATTAGTTTGCTCAAATCATTTTTCGATCAAGTGATTGCTTTGTCAAATATCAAGCTTTGAAGTGACAAAAATTGTTAGACTCAAGTGTCCCCCCCCCCCTCTGCCGGCTAAACTATTAATTTGGAAGAGGTAAAAAAAATCACAAATGTAGTACATATAATGAATTTAAAAGGAAAACTATCACGGCTAAGTAGATATCACTAGTTTACGAGTAATCGTCGGTTAACTTATAAATACCTATTTCTGTGAGTTTACATTGGGCGCGCTGGCTTAATCTTAAAGATATACGTACTTTGGTATGTAATGTACTACGGTACTACGTATGTATAGTAGTAGTATATCTTGGAAACCACATTTTATGTTTACAATACATAACTGGATACATACCTAGTATTTTTCTAAACAAATCTTAGGTTCTTATAATAGTGTTATTAAAATTATTTTTTCAGCAAAATAAACAGTCGGATTTGTTGTACATTAATACCCTTTGCAGCAAGTCATTATGGGCAACTACGGAACCCTACATTGCGCGTGGCCCAACACGCACTTGGCCGGTTTTTAGTCTTTTTTTTAATAAATCACAAAACAAAAGCTCAAACGAGTGCTATGTAATCAACAAGTGCTATCCATACCTCCATGTTAAAAAATCCTTGTAAGGGCTATTCTTCGGGACAGCAGGATATAAAGGTGTTTGTTTGCTCCATGGACTGCAAGGCCCCTAGTTCGCACAGCTCCTCCTGATCAAAGGTCCTTGATATCAAAGCATTCGCACTATTCACTTCTGTGTGATAAGCGTAACCTGAAAATGCAATATCAGGTAATAAAATCAAATCATTCGGTAATTATAATCATTCTTCCTTTTCCAAACTTTGGACTTAGCACACATTTAGGCCGCCCTCACATTGGGTGTCAGCGTCAACGCAGCGGCACCTCGGCAACTTCGCGGCGTTGACGCCGCCAGCCGAGGTGCCGGTGCATTGACGCCGATGCCAATGTGAGTGTGGCCTTTAGCAACGGACACAAAGTACATCCAGACTTGAAGCGACATTTTGTGGATCACACTGTGTATTCTCGTGTCTATCTTACCTACACATCACACTACTTTGCCCTAGTTGTATACGGCGATCATTTAAACTTCTTCACCATAAGTACGTCAGTCAAAATAACATACAGTTTGATTTATATGCCGTAAAAATCCTGTTTATCACATGATTTACTACTGATACTGAATGTTTGATGATTTTTATTTCGACTTATAGGTATCACTTTTACCTCGGGTAAATCTAAACTTGCCATATTAATATGAGGGATATTTTTAACAGCGTATCAAAAATGTTATGTAACACACTAAAGTGAGTTACGCAAAAAAACTTTCATTTACTTTATTATAGAATGTTAACTATACCCCGAAAAACTATACTCAAATTTGTTCTTGTTTTATAAACACACGCCTGTATATCCGAAGGTGTAGGCAGAGATGTTATACCCGCTGTCACTGACACCAAACCCTTCCTTATAATGAAAGGTCGATACTAACGGTTCTTTCTTGGAGTTATGTTTCGCGAGGGTCAAACAGTTTTTGGTTCTTGTTTAATATGGATAATGTATCGTGATGATTTATGTCAATAAGTTTAGATAGATGATACTTCATAGGTACTTATGTATTTTAGGAAAAGTATGTTTGTTTTGGTAATATTAGTCTTCCATCTATACCTATAATATATTAAATGTATCATATTGTTGGCATGTTGTTAAGATCATTACAAGCAATAGTGCTTGGGTATAATGTGTTGACAGATATGGAACAGACTGAATTTTTTATAAACATTTTTTTTTTAATTTGGGTGTAGTGTTTGCCTCAGCGATAGCCTTGTGTAGATATTGACAGACTTCTAAGCAGAGGGTTTTGAATCCAAACCTGCAGCATGGGACGTTCTTCTGATTTTTAAAGACATTATAACATTTTAATTATTGTTTACGGCGAAGAAAAATATTATGAGGAAATCAGTTTATCTGAGAGTTAGGTATCCATAGCGTGGTACTAACAAAGTTTTCGATCGAAATTTTCTTGGATTTTAATATGGCCCTTATTTGTCGTATCCTTACAAACTCCTGTATCTTATAAGATAGAGAATTTTATAAGGCCCATAAAAAATTATTAATGTCTTCCAAAAAGTACCCTACTTATTTAATGACTTATGTGTATGACTACTAAATAACTATAAGAATAAGAATAAGAATAAGAATCATTTATTTGTTTGAACATGGTATATGTCGGCGATATGCCAGGGTTATGGTGTCAGACTCCATAATAAAAACACTCACGTAATATTACTTGGTTTATTTTCAGACGATTTCTAGCACAGAATTGAATTAAAATGCGAACTACAGTCCTTTTTATAAACTAACCGTCATTACACTTAATGTAACGTTTAACAACTCCTTTTCAACATATAATTGAAATTACTGTAAGATTAATTATAAACTAATCAAAAATAGACATTAATATTGTAATGAATTTTGCACAACACCAAATGATTTATTTTACACGACTAACAAATTTATTTTATTAACCAAACGCTGCTTTACAACATTGTCAACAGATGGCGCTATCAACAGGATGCAAATATAAACGCATGTTATTTATTACCGTAAAAATAAGTGTCAGAATAATGTTATTTAATACTAATTGATTTTACTTTGAAAGTTTCTGGAGTTATCTTAATAACTAAGCGATAAATTAAATACCCAATCTTTATACAGCCAGTTAAGCAGCCAATACAGTGTCTAATATTGTAAAGTAGTGAAGGTTCTCAGTTCTGTGTTCACAAATAGTTATCAATCTTAAATATTATTAATATTTTCGTAACAATATAATCATTATATATTAATTTGCGCCCATACGGCCATTCTGATCCAGCGCGCTCCTCGCGCTGATTATTTAACGGTTACAGAATAAACAGCATAACAAACAAAAATAATCAATATAAAAATTACATAAATAAGCGTTTATCATACAGAATGAACTAAAAGTTATTTACAAGGCTTCACCTAGTCATAGGATCTTAGCCTGAGGCATGCGTCACCCATCACGGGATCTAACAAACAATGCTTCACCCATGGCTAAGCCGATTACGGCATCACCGATTACGGGATCTAGCGCACACAGGCATCACCCACATAGGGATCTAGCCCACAAACGGCATCACCCACAAAGGGATCTAGCCCACAAACGGCATCACCCACATAGGGTCGATTTAGCCCACGCGGCATCACCCATCACGGGATCTAGCCACACACGGCATCACCCATCACGGGATCTAGCCAACACACGGCATCACCCATCACGGGATCTAGCCAACACTCGGCATCACCCATCACGGGATCTAGCCAACACACGGCATCACCCATCACGGGATCTAGCCAACAAGACCAGGATCAAGGATACGCATGGTGGCCAGCCAGCGTTTTGGGAAGGATGTTGGATAGGAAAAATAAAATTTTACTCAAACACATAAATGCAAAATTTGCGTCATAAACACATCAATGCATATACATAAAATAATCATCATCGTTCGTCATGATCAGTTATATCAATACAATGCAATTACATAGGTCCAACAACGACAGTAGAGGAGGTAGAGGACCCCCCACGTAAATCGGTATCTGACGAATCCTCCGCCCATACGGTCAAGCTGCTCATACAGTTGTTGATGTTGATCAGCAACAAAGGTTAGCAAACAATGCTTGACTCCAGCTCAGTACAGCACTCATGCGGCACGTGTGCGCGCAGCCCACACACAAAACCACCGACGTCAAAAGGGCGGGCCACCGTCATCCATACATACCAATCAGTTAAGGACCGCTCGTCCATCCTCTCTTCACACTAAGTCCAGGTCATCTGCCAGGATGTCATCATCAACCTGCAACACTCAAAAGACAGGTGGTGGGCAACATTTCCCACCCAAATATTAGTTCCATGAACCTTCGTAACTGTAGATGAAATAAAATTCTACTCTTACAAAGTGGTCCGGTCTATTAAGCTATATCTATATATCAGGCATGTTCAACCTGTGCATTGGTCTATAGTTATCTTAGCTACAACAGTGTTAGAGCCCATATTTTACGCACAAGGTAAAATACAAAAGACACTGAATTTTCTCAGGTTCTGTCTGACAGTGCCATTTTAGATAATCAAATATAAAGTTATCAGGATACCCATATTTTGCAGTTTTGATAAAATAGTTAAAACTTAATATATTCAAAATTAGTTTTATCCACATCAAACAGGAAAACAAAATGGCAAAAACAAAGAGAGGCCTATGTTCAGCCGTGAACAGTCGGACTGTTGGTGATAAATATGAAATTATTTCAAACCATGCAGATCTAAGGATTTCGAAAATACTAGTGCTATAATTATTACTCATGTAAGAACATGTTTAATCCAATATTGAATATATTTAGGCATAGCTGTGAAAATGTGTAAATTTAGCTGTGAAATTGTTGAACTGTTTGCCAACTGAGCCATAAAAGAGAAATTTACAAGCTACCAATATTACTAAGCAAGAGTAGTGCAGTCTTTTTTCTAAAAATGATTCCATTCAGTTTGTATAGTTAATACGGTGGTGAGTTTATATCAATAGTTTTATTTGACTTTATATTTAAGGGAATTTTCTAAATAATGTTAATATTTATTTTAAACTTAACATGTGGTGCTAATGTAATTCTTATTTATTCATACACAATAATAATTGTTTATCTGAATAAATAAATTTAAACTGACCAATCACAACTGACTTAGAAACAAAGCATGAGTAGTCCATACATTTACTTTTATTAGCCAAGAATAAATACTGCTAAATGGGAAAAGAGATAATATGGATTTTCACATCACGTTATTTAAACCCATTTACCATTATCCTAATAATCATATTCCTAACCGTCTTGTATCCCACAAGAGCTAAGCAATAAGGTTGGCACTAAATTTTATTAGTTTATCACTGGTTGTCATCTTGAATATAGATGCAACTAACTTAGCAAATGAACTCACAACTAAAATTAATTGTATTTACCGAGTATAACACTAAGGCTTGTTATTTATAAAAGATTAGCAGTCACCTGCCTTAAGACTTTCAACCTAAAATGCTTAGAGATGGACTTTTATAAAACCTAAGTGAGTGCATATGTCCATAAAGGAATCTACTGACCAGATCTCATGTTTCTAGCTTCAGTAGTTCAGGTTAAGCAAGGACTTATCACGGTCGGAACAAATCATTCTATAGGTATAGGTACAGGTATAAAATTAAGCGACAAATATTAAGATATGTCGGGTTCCCTTGTCTTATAACCTTAACTTGAGCTGCAAGTTGACAGTAACAATTTCAACATAATGTTAAAATGAAATCATGTAGGCACCTACAGAGTCCACAAATATATGATAAAACCTATTTTGTAACTGTACAAATATTAGCTTTAAAAATGTGTATCACAAATTTATATCTACCTTCTGAATATATATCTGTAATAATTTAATAAAACTGAAGTTTGTTTTGTTCAATGCACTTATCTGTGAAACTACTGGTTTTATGCAAATAATTATTTTTGTAGTGGATAGTCATTTATCTAGAGAGGCTTCATATAATCGCGCCGTGAGCACTAGCCATAAGTAATGCAGTTAGTTAGCCTTATGTAATGTGTAACCAAGGGCTATAAATAATGTTTTGATTCCTTTAATGTTTTACTATTGGGATAACCTATTGACTACCAATTGAATTCATATTCAGTACATCAATTAGCTTATTTAAACTGAAAGCAAATCATGTCATTTATACAATGGATCTATATCAGAGCTTCAACCTGAAAAGGGCAATTATACCGTTCATTACTAATAATTATATTAGTAGAACCACATAACAACAAAGCTTTTTCTCTTTCTTGTATAGATAAGTAAGTTTTACAGAGAGTTTCCGACATGGCCTAACGATTAATAAACAGACAAGAGCCCCAGCCGACGGCATAACATGACTATAAGCACAGTAGCACTGCCACAGATTACTTAATAGTTATGGCACTGCTACTGCGTACCAAACGTGGATAAACAACAGTTACCTATAAGTTCTATTTGGGGTGTAACATTCGTAATTTTGACTGTAGGTATGATGTTTATCTGGTAATCCTTACGGGGACAGTAGGTAATCTTGTAAGCACCATAATTTATAAAATTAGGATGTTTCTCAAAAACTAATCAAATCAGCTCTAAATAAATACCTCTGGTCAGTGCATCAACAACTGGCATCTGCAACCTCAGGTAGCACTCAGGACAGAACAGCGTTCACGTCACAGCACACCCCGGTGCGTGCACGCCGTCGTAGTCGCTCTGTCGCTCTCGCTCGCACGTGGCCTCACGTGAAGTGTAGACGTGCTCGCCGTAACTCCGACACACCGTGCGGTCTCCGATCAGGGTTGACTAGCGCCAAACACGGCTTCCAAGCGCTTGTCGCATCAGTTTTCAGGTCAGCATTGGTAATGGCGGCCAAGCCAAGAGACCCATCACTCTCGCGCCAACCGTAGATCCCGATGTCTCTTAGGGGGCGTTTATCCAACCGCTGCTGTCGGCGATATGCCAGGGTTATGGTGTCCAGACTCCATAATAAAAACACTCACGTAATATTACTTGGTTTATTTTCAGACGATTTCTAGCACAGAATTGAATTAAAATGCGAACTACAGTCCTTTTTATAAACTAACCGTCATTACACTTAATGTAACGTTTAACAACTCCTTTTCAACATATAATTGAAATTACTGTAAGATTAATTATAAACTAATCAAAAATAGACATTAATATTGTAATGAATTTTGCACAACACCAAATGATTTATTTTACACGACTAACAAATTTATTTTATTAACCAAACGCTGCTTTACAACATTGTCAACAGATGGCGCTATCAACAGGATGCAAATATAAACGCATGTTATTTATTACCGTAAAAATAAGTGTCAGAATAATGTTATTTAATACTAATTGATTTTACTTTGAAAGTTTCTGGAGTTATCTTAATAACTAAGCGATAAATTAAATACCCAATCTTTATACAGCCAGTTAAGCAGCCAATACAGTGTCTAATATTGTAAAGTAGTGAAGTTCTCAGTTCTGTGTTCACAAATAGTTATCAATCTTAAATATTATTAATATTTTCGTAACAATATAATCATTATATATTAATTTGCGCCCATATATACATACATTGAATGCAGGATGTCAAGAAAGTATAGTTTAGTTCGTACATGTTCAGCCTCGTATAGTGGCGTACAAAAAGAGAGATGTTGCTACGAGCCATTAGAATAACTTTGTCCGAGTATTCATTTATAATATGATTATGTAGTTAGTATTAGTTGTATTTTATTATTAACAATATTAAATAATGAAAATTAACAAATTATACAATTAAAAAATAATTATAATAATAAGATATAATACAATTAAGAAATTACGTCAGCATTAATAAAAAACATATAATAACAAATAAATATAAACACATATTATTATGTTTTAAGGTATCACAAACAGTCACTTTAATAAAATTACCATACTTAGTTATGTAGATGTGATATACACAAAGATTAAAAGCTATCAATATTAATCGTAATTAAAATGTTAGGGATTAATTTACAATTTGAAAAATACTGTTATCGAAATGGCGACATTTCCGACCCTCGTTACACCTGTCGGCTGCAAGCGCTGACAGAATGATAGTAGCCTCCATCTTTGTCTTTGTATATCCTTTGATATTTAAACAAATGTCACTTTTGCAGTTATAATTATGGTGAAAGTCGTGGCTTAGCCTTCGGGAATGTAGCACTTTGAAGAGCAAATTAAATAAAAGTAACTTAAGTTGGACTTCCCAATACATGCAATATACATACATATATCTATACATTCCCAATACGGACGACGACGGCAGAGACTACGAAACGCCATTTGCAACGATCCTGACATATCTCTCTTGCTTCATTCACTCCCATCAGATTCCTCATGCATGCTCTTCTGTTTAGGGTATACCACTAGGCTCCATGTGCCCAAACCACCTTAGAATACCTTTCCCGATGCTTGTCACTACATCTTCTCTTACATCACAACAGTCTCAATCATCACACAATTCTTTACTCTGTCAGTCAAAGACACACCACACATACTTTTCAGTGCTCTTCCAGTGGACTTCCAATATTTATATGAAGCCAATTTTAGGTGAAAGAATAAAAATTAAAGTTATATTCTATGATATTTTCATAGTCCTAGCATTGCCGTGGTTACATGTAGGACCTACGCCTTAGAACTCGAGATCAGCTTACTAATCGAACTAAATTTGACAGAATATTTCGTTTCCACTGTCGTCTGATCGCGGCAACCTAAAGGGATAGCGATATGGTCCATGGTTTAGATTAGATGGCTTAACGTGGGTTCCTAACAGAACTAACTTTCCAATGCGCACATAACTTGGCAAAGTCAGTGGTGTGTGCGTGGATTTGGACCCTTTACCCTCTGTATGTGCTTTTTTGAGGCAACAATAGGCTAGTTGAGGTTGAGGCAATCGCTAACTTAAAACAGCTTCCACCTTAAATAAGTAAGGCAAAACGTAAGCGGATTGACAAAACGCGTAAAATATTTTATTAGAATAAGACAAATAAACTAACAAACACAGAACATCTCAAGAGATTTACTCTCGAAAATACCTAATCCCTCTTTGATACAACTTTAGATTATTATTCTATTTTTAATTAAAATGTTTCCCTTTTTATTCAAGTTTGTTTTTCTACGACCACTTAAGCGTAATAACTTTCGTATACAGTTAGAAAAGTGTCGAAAAATAAGTACATAGTGTTTGTTTTATGAGAACATAATAATAAGAGTATTGTGTATTAAAAGCTTTTAAAAGGACTTACTTTTGGAAAGTAGAACTGAATTCCATGAATATTAAGAGGTTATTTTACTATTGTTAGGCTCAAATGTATGTACTGTGACTGCCTCCGTGGTCCAGTGGATAGCGTATGCGACTGTGGGTCTGAGGTCCCGGGTTCGATTCTCGGATTGGGCATTGTTACTGGTTTTTTTTGGAATTCTCAGTACCAGCACGGAGTCCGGTGATGTGCCCGGTAACGGCAATAGGCTCGACCCCTATTACGTGGGACCTATGAATTCATGGCGAAATGTGGGTGTAATATTACACCTCTGCCTACCCCTTCGGGAATACAGGCATGAGCCTATAAAAAAACGTATGTACTCCATCTACATTTGTTTACTAGTACTTACTAGAAGTATGCGTCGTTGGTTACATTGTATTGTAATTGTCTTGTTGTTTGCCCGTTCGATGCTTGGATCACAAATATTACTGGTAAGTATATTAGAAGTGGCCCCATGGGCACCACAGAAATATTGCCGGTAGCATATCTAACTAATTGTAAATCAGGGAAATACTATCACAGAAATACTTTCACGTTATTAATTTTCATCAACAAATATTTTAAATAATTATGACTCGCCCATATCCAAAAACCTTAAAGTAAATCTTTATTATTATGGTTGCAACTTTGCATGAAAAAAATTTATTGGTCTAAAATTACATTTATGTCTCTGCATTTCAAAAACATAATTTGCTTAGAAATGTTGACACCAACACTTCGAGAAATTCTTGAGTATAATAATATATCCACTGCAATCTCCAGAGAGGGTGCAATATTTTATATTTTATGATAGAGGTCGACCACATATATACGGCATCATGCAATTTTATTCACAGTGACATACAGCTGTAGCACTGATGATGTATTTTGAAGTAAAAGTTTTACAGATAAAGCCAACGGAAAGTGATGAGTAAAATACAAAAATTACAGACGTATCATATTACAGAGTGCTATAAATGTAGATATATCAAATTCTTGCGTTACTGACTGACTGACAGACAAAACACAGCCGAATTTACTGGGCGCAACTTGGCCTGTACGTTCTTTGGGGACCGTAGGTGTGCAGTATGAAGGAATTGCTCGAAATTCCCACGGAAGAAATGTGTGAGCGTAGCTCTCTACTAATGAGTTAAATAGTGTTCCATCCGATGGCTTTCGGCAGCAATTGACGTGGCTATGTTGTTTCACAGTTACAAAAGCAACAAAGAACACATACATAGAAGTCACAGCTCATTCGAAATAAGAAAATAAGGGAGACAAACTAATGGTAACGGCAGAGGAGGGGTTTTTGGGTAAGCGGCGTTTTCATCCACCGAAATTGACGCAAAAGTCATACATAGAAGAACATTATATGAGTGGATAGCACTAAGCTGCTACATTTAAGCATGACATTATTTAAACGATTTTAAACTTTCGCAAAGGACGGCGCTGAGCTCACCAGTCCCGCCGCGACCACAGATGAAGCCAGTCAGCCGAAACGTTGGCAAAAACCGAGGTATTTATGCCTTAAATATAAGATTTATCGCGAGTAAGACCCGCTATATAACCTTGTATAATGACATTATTTAATAGTTGGTCGATCTATTTCTTACAATTAGTGTTTTATTCGAATTAATATCGAAAAATTGAGTAGCCGAAATATTACAATTATTATTATGAGTTTGTATTGTCTCTTGGATTGCTTTTAATAGATAGCTTTCGAGGCATTTTAAGTCTGGCCCTACCAATTCTACAGTCGTTACTGCTGGCATAGTTAGTCACCCAGTAATGAGTATTAGGGACCTACTTACCACTCAATAAAAATACATACGCAAGTGGTAACTGCGTAAACAATATAAACATGGTTGCACTTGCAATATTCTAAGCAAGTTATTTGCTCAGATATATTTCATTGAATATGGATGAAGTCGTTTCGTATGATTTGCACTCGCGAAGTGGATAGTTAAATTATATTATATTTATGATAACGCTGTGTCTTTTGAAGTTGTGAAAATATTGTATAATAAGTTTACTACATTAAAATTTTTGACAAAGTCATAGACTAGTAATAATGATGAATAATATGATAATATCTGTCTAGCATTTTATGCGCCATAAATAGAACCATCTCAGGTTTAATATTATTATGTGTTGCTATTGTATGTTCGTTTTATGGATTTTATTTGTGTTCTTAATCTAATCTTATTGCTGGATTGTATAATTTAAATATAATATTATCCTAGCCCAAATCGGTCTGATTCCAAACTATTCAGAGATTTTACAATGGCAACCATATAACTGAAAAGCATAATTATACTTAGATCTGTAGTAATAAAATAAAGCTAAAGAGTTTGTTTGTTTGGTTGAACGCGATAATCTCAGGAACTACTGGGCCGATTTGAATAATTATTTTTCTGTTGGATAGCCCATTTATCGAGCTAACGGCTGGTAGCCTAATATTTAATCTATCCACAGATTACAAGGTATGAAGGCATAATTACTAGAAAATGTTGCTCCAAATTGCTTTCTTTTCACCGAGACCTTTCTATATTTTTACGTTCATAGAGAGATCGTCACAAACTTGAAAAACTCTTAAACTTGTTTTGAGAAGTTTTTCATGGAAAATTCAAATATTAATTTGTGTAACGTGGAACTGGCGAAGTAAATTTATATTTACGTAAACTTACAAGCATTGGCGGTGGGTAAGGGGCTTAACGTAAAATTCGGTACGATGTACACACACCTTAAATAATAATTACTTTGATGTATGGGGAGTGCAAAATTTGTTGAGTAAATGTTGTGAAATATAAGTTATGTTACATGAATATAGCTAAAAAAAGCTTTTAGGGTACAATTTTTATTAAGAATTTCCCTGACCCTGTTGATGATCGATTTGTATTGTTTTCTTTAAAAGACATGCATCTTTTCTTATCTTCTGCTTTAACATGACACCTACACATGAGTCCTATTAACAATAACCCTACCTAATCGTTGGGTTATCTAGCTGTTAATGCATTAGTTTAAGTGGCCTGTTGGTCTTGTGATCCTTGATCGATTGCTGTACTGGGTAGAGAGTTCGGTTTCCACTTAGAAATAATTGTCATGTGACGAGTTGATCATCGTTTTAATTTTGTCATGTTTTTTATAGGCCTACGCCTGTATCCCCGAAGGGTTAGGCAGAGGTGTATTAAACCCACATTTTGCCATGTATAGCCACGTAATAGAGGGCGAGCCTATTGCCGTTACCGGGCACTTCACCAGACGCCGTGCCGCTACTGAGAATTCGGGAAAACCCAGTAACACTTTTGCCCGACCCGGGAATCGAACCCGGGACCTCCGATCAACAGTCGCATACTCTATCCACTGGACCCCGGAGGGAGTCGTTTTAATTCATTACTTTATAATTACTATACTACAATTTATGTATGGAACAGCAGATTTTTTCACGATTCAGTTCACTATTGTGAACAAACTTTTCTTCTGGGACTAGGTCCCAGAAGAAAAGTTTGTTCACAATAGCGGCTACAATCAGCCCGTCAGGTTTGTACAATACTAAGAACAACATTGTATATTGTTATCACAAACAGTACAATTACACCAAAATTACTTCTGACCTTCCAGGCGCAGGTATAGGTCAAAGTTTCAATACATTACAGTTATTCTATTACTGTACAATTTGCGACCTTTTGGATCTCGAGGGAAATCTCCAGGCAGTAGTGAAATGAAATGAAATGAAATGAAAAGTCATCATTTGTATGACGTTCAGGTATCAGCCTTATACGCATGACGGTTTTACTCGTCTCAAGGTACAGAATGGTTGTAATTTTTTTTTTTTATAAGATAAGATGAGCAGTTGGGACCGATAACTAAGAACGCGCTTAACATCGCGAGTTGATGGATTCCTGTACTTACTACTTTACTTCAATGTATTAAACATTTTTACGAGAGCCTTATTGATTTCAGCATCATAACTGGGCTGGCTCGACCGGTGAATAAGGTGCTGAACTGTTGCGTTTTGTTCGTTGAATATAGTGTTAAAGGCTCCTTCCCCTTTTCCTTCGCTCTCATCCCTATCTCCTCCTCCTATTCGTTTTCCCATATCAGCGGCCAGCAACGTAACCTCTCTGATGTTGCGAGTGTCAATGGGCACAGGTAAACGTTTACCGTCAGGCGTTCTGTTTTCTCGTTTGCCTATAATCTTACAAAGTTAAATATTTTACTATATGTAATATTATATGTAATTAAGTAAAATTATGGCATTGGCAAACTACAAAGTACATGTCAGCTGCCCTAATTCGTGTAAATCCACACACAATAACTGGTAACTCCTCTACAGGCTTAGATTATCTCACAAGGGATAAACTTCTGTTAATGGTTTATCAAAACAGGCTATAACTGCTACCGGAGGCTTCACAAACTTAGTTACAGTGAACTCTGACTTAATTACACGACAATTATCTAGATAAGTTAATGAGAGCTCGCGTTACTGTCTAGATTATACGATATCGGGTAATGAGTTATTTAGGATTTTAAACGAGGAGTTTTGTTTTAGGAGCTCGTGTTTGGAACGTTCTGTGTTGCTAGCTATCTACGTTTTTAAATTGGATATTGTATTAAGAATTTGTTAATGTATAGGGATTCCTGAGGCATAAAACTAAGAGGACGTTCAGCCGCCGCTCGGTCCTAGTTGTTATGAAGATCTTTTTAATTTGGTGAGTTAGTGCCATTAAATATTGTGATGCTGGTCTTATCATAGATTGTCATGCTTGCTCTTCTATCGTGAAACACGGTTGACGTAGTGGTTTAAGCGGCCGCCTCGCCGCTTGACACTACGCCAAATATTGTAGGTTCGATTCCCACACGAGACACTTTGTGGGATCTATAAATTGTTGTTTCGAGTCTGGGTGTTCATTGTGTCCGTTTGTTGTTTAATATTGTATGACGTTGTCTTTTTTAACAAAAAAAAAAACAAAAAGATATGGCAATGATGACTCAGTAAAACCGTAGTCATTTGTAGGCCATGTCCTAGTCTTATTTATTTGACTGCACATATAGCTTACCTTATGGTTTTATGAATCTCTTCCACGTATAACACTGCGCGGGTTGTTATTGGTAAGAAAACTAAATAGGACATCTATATGTTTGTGTGTCATTCTGGGTGTCCTCTGTATCCGTAGTTTGAATAATTGTTATCTTTCCCAAGATGCAGGCTTTATTCGTTGTGGCGATGTTGTTTTTTAATATAATTTAAATAGGGTGTTTCAATTGCCTCAACAACGATTTGGTTACCTAGGTACTACTTTTGTGTCTAAACACCAAGATAGACTGGGCGAAAATGCTCAAATTATTAAGCCTGTATCGCATAGGTACGCTTCGTGTATACAGGGTGTAAAAAGACCGTTAACGAAAACTGAAATCCCGTGTTTTACCAATCACTACGAACATTTTTTACTTCGGCACCATACCTGGGAAATTACTGGTTTAGGAGATATTGAGGCTCAAAGCTAGTATAGAATTGTTCTACTTAGGTACAAAATCGATGCATTTACCCCGCAAATATGTTCTATAGATGATAGATGTTCAATATGACCCCATGGATTAGTAGGTATTTCGAGCATTGCACGCGCGCGTTTAATTGCGGTTTAAAAATGTGAAAAATTAAAAATAATCGTTTCCCAGGTATTATTTTTGGTTATTATGACTTGGCATGAAGTCCACAACGAGTAGACTTCGGCTTGGTGATGGGACTTGTGACACTCTGTATAATCTTAACAAATAAAAAAAAGTAGGGATTGGTCATTCGATTGTGTCTGTTATTTCGTCGAATAACATGGACTTTATTAAATGGAACACATAACGGACTGAAACCCACATTCTGCTTCCGTTTCGTCACGATGTACATTTTCGCCGGAACATTTTTTTTTCAATTCAAGCAATTTTCATCAGAGGGCCTTTTTGTCAGTCCGTTGATACTGTTTTTTTTTTTAAATTGCATTTTTAATAATTGCCATAGTAAACCATTGCGTGATGCCAAACCGCCACGGTATGTAAAAATATATAATATTGTATGTGCCAAATCGCTGAATTGGGATTTTAAATTTAAATAGTGGTAAAGTTATTGTTTTTCCTGAAAATAATTTGTTGGGAGAAGTTTTGGCCGTGGTTTAAACTGGTATGGTGTAATAAATATGAGCTTATAATACAATAGCTTTTGTCATAAATTCATGCATGCTACATACTTTTAATCTATCAGAAAGATTTGATTGCATATCATCCAGCTTGGTATACCTTAATAAAAAGAAATGCCATTGTCAAAATATTTTGGAGGGAAGTGGGTGTTAGTATTTCTCCTTTGACCAAGCTGGATGATCGTACCTAGTAGACTAGCCCAACGCAAGCAGTTATGTACTCGTATATACATAAACTCTACAGTAAACGCGTGCGAAAACTTAAATAGCGCAATTAGGATAGTTCCGTCGATGTGCGCTAGGTGTCACCGGTGTTTGTTGTTTTCGCCATTGTGCATAGATGGCTTTTATTTTTTGGTGTCGGGTTGGAAAATTCTCATGGAGTCCCTCCGCCCTGGGGGAAAGGGCGAAGGGGACTGTCAGAATCTTACTGTGTGTGTCGGAGGGTCGAGTACCACCGAAGCATTCCTCCCTACCCCCTGACGGGTATTGGCCCGCCAGATGGTGAGCCGGGCCCCGAACAAAACCCCTTGGCGGCAGATGAAGGTGTTGGGCTCCGCCGCCAAAACACCCAGCGGCCGCAGAGGATAGGGAGGACGGCAACGCAACACCGCATCTCCTCTTCCTCTGCGGCCCCACCGCGAGGCAACGATGGTGTGCCCCCATCTGGGCGCGGGAGATAGGGCGCGCGGCAACGCAACACCGACACGCCTCTCCTTCCGCGACCGCGCCTTTAGACGCATCCACGCGGAGCGTCCACTCCCGGGATCTCACTTAGCTTCACCGTGGGTTAGGTTAACCACGGCTACTGAGCCCCCCCACCACGACAAGGTGGAGATCCCACGGGGGGAGGAGGGGACGATAGATGGCCTCAGTTATATGTAACTGTCTCTACGATAGTGAAAAATAAATTTACGCAGGGAAAGAAGACAAATAAAACAGATATTATTATTTTGCTTTCGCCGTCTTTTTTATATCAGTCTACACACATTTTTTTTTGCATTTAATAATGGGGTAGTTGGGGTGTTTAGTGGGTTTAGTAATCAATTATACAGATTAATTAAACAAAAACCAAAAAGAGATCTTCAAGATATCTTAACCATCGTATTAAACATGCAAAGCGATCGATTTTGCTCTACATATTAATTATTGACAACAGTTATAGTTCCCAAACTAGATTGTTCAATAGTCAAGTCGATAGTGCTTGACTCAACTTAGCTTTTAAATCTCTTTAGTTTTCTCACCTGAATTGAATAGCAAGGCAGTTCATCTCATTAACTATTCCCAACACCTATAAAAACTGATGATTATTCGTGTGATCTTAAAAGTTGTACGGTAACGGAAGCTACAATCAAAATCACAAACTGGCTCCTTACACTGTCATATGAATCCACTGAAAATTTTTTGGTCCATCTGACATGAGAATGCTCATTCCGGTTCAATCCGTAATTATATTTATCACACACCAACTTAATATATGTACCTATGTATAAGTATGTTTATCTATCCATATTTATTTGTAAACCATAGGATACGTAAGGAAATAATTGTACGTCACCTTTGCCTCCTTTTTGTTTTAATTGCGTTATTTTAGAATTTCTAGTGTTTAGTTCCATCTTTCCGACCGAGCATGATTTGTAAATCATTTGGTAATCGTTATAGGCACCCACAGGTCAGGCTTGCCTAGTGTGGGGCGACTGGACATGGACATATAATTATGTTATATCTCTTTGTCAATAAATTATTTGTATTTTATTTATTTTTATTTAAATTCGATGCGGCTTCCAAGACAATATATGAGTATCTTGGGATTTCACGAGTGTCAAAATTAGGTGTTTTCTATACGCGGAGGTTCTAATACAAACTAAGACTACGACTTAGGTGAACAGTCTAGAGACCACTGACAATCGTGCTAAGCGGATTAATATACTACATTATTATTTTTCATTTTGTAGACGAATCTGAAACAAAAAAATACGATTAGAGAGTTTAAAAATGCGGCACGCAGATGAAACTTAACAGTTTATATTATTTAATTTTTATATACAATATAATACGCAGTAAGACCAAAGCTAATATAAAATTAAGAAATTATTATATCACTAGCAATTTAACACAGCAGTGCAGTGGGTTGGCATAATATGCATACGTAAGGTCAATTATTACAAATCTCGACAGCTCCAATGAGATTTTTTTTTTGTTTTTAACATGACGCCTTTGTCTCCGAAGGGGTAGGCAGAGATGTAATATTACATCCACATTACGCCTTATAAATTTTAGGTCCCACGAAATTGGGGGCGAGCCCATCTTTATCGGCACATTGCCAGACGCCTCAGAATTCGTACAAACTCAGTAGCACTTTTGCTCGATCCGGGAATTGTACCCGGGATCTCTCGATCTGCTTCCACTGGACCATGGAAGCAGGTTTTTGTTTTTTGTTGCACATTACCTTTCAACCAACATAATCAGAGTTGCCAGCAGGTAACCACCAGCTAGAAGGATGAAGGCTGGCGCGGCTCCACCAAGCGCCAGAGCTCTTGGAGAACTACCCTCACACTTGGCTTCAGGAGAGGCAGTGCGAGCTTGGATACAAGACACAAACCCACGCTCTAGCAGACGCATTAGACTGTGAAACGATTAATTCAAGTCAAGGTTACATAAAACGGTCTACATAAAGTTTAAAGACATTGTGGATATAAAAATTGTGTTGCTTCTCCAACTAGTGGCAGGATCGTATGATCAGGCTAGGTGAAAACTTCGTTTGCGCGTGGTAGGATTTTAGTTTTGTCGCGCCCGTTAGATGTCGCCAAAGTTAATTGTCTTTGCTGTCGTACGATAGATGGCTTCAGTTGTGTGTAGCTATCGCACATGGTTAATCAAAGAGATACATTTTTTTTTGTGGTATTTGATTCGGCAAGAATGAGCCAGGTAGACCAACTCTCTAATTAGAGAACTAATCTCTCATGAAGTATCAACGCACAAGTAGTAATAGTAGGTACGGTTGCATTTCGTTTAGTTAGTTAGTGCGCTGGAAATTGTATCAGCCTCATCTCGCTAGATATTGTTTACTTATACTTACGCAATGTCCATAAAACTATACAATAAATTACCTGATACAATAAAGGAAGAAACAAAATTTAACCGATTTATAAATAAAGTAAGATTATTACTATTAAGTAAATGTTATTATAGCATCAATGAGTACCTAAACTATACTTTTTAAATTAATATTAAATAAATAATTTTAATACCCACTAACTATAATTAAGCATAAACAAGATAACAGAATAATACATATAATTATACTTAATATAATAATGAAATATTTATTGAAAGAAAAATTATCCATTAAATTAATTAGTTTTAAATATAACGAATTATTATGCTCTCTTCCTCCCTTCTAATTTTTGCTGTGCCCGACAGGGTCCATGATGATCTCATAGTTCCTAAGTTACATCTAAGCTCACATTGTGGAATGCAAATAAAGATTACTGAATTACTTAATTTTCGTCCTATTTAATAGCTTACATTCTCATGCCAACATTTCAAGTTGTTTGGCTACTAAATAAACTGTCTAATAGTATTTCAAATGTTTATATTAATCTGTGACCACATTTACATAGATGTAGTTACTCAAAGAATTCATCAGCCCTGTAGGTATAATATAATCTATCCCATTGCTGGGCACGAGCATCTTCTCGCTATGAGAAGGATAAGGCCATAGTCTACCACGCTAGCCAAGTGCGGGTTGGCAGACTTCACTTGTCTTTCGAGAACATTATGGAGAACTCCCAGACGTGTAGGTTTTCTCGCGATGTTTTCCTTCACCATTGAGCAAGCGATAATTAACAATTTAATACGCACATAACTTCGAAAGGTCATTGGTGCGTGCCGAGGCCCTCTGCATAGCAGTCCTTCGGTCTCTCTACTCGGCTATCGCTGCTTCTATTCTCAAAAAATTACGTAGGTATATTAAACTTATTTAGGAAAGCCACATCAACCAAAATAATAAAGATTTATTGAAGCTTCATTACTAACCAACATTATATTCCAATAAAATTATAGTTGCTCAATAAATCCCTTTAAAAGGCTACCATGGATTATTTGCATTCAGATATAATACGGCCGATAATATTCTAATTTAAGCCCCCACTCAAACATTGAGGTCAAAGTCTACGAATGGAGAGTAACCCGAAACGCTACAGGCTTTCATTAATTTGGGGACACAAAGCACGAGAAACTTTAACGCATATTGAACTCCCTTCGCTCCCAAACTCGTATTCTAAAAGTAGATACTTAATTATAAATAATTTGCTGGTACAAAACGACCTGCGGCAAGTGTAACTTAGGAGTACGTGCAAATACAAGGACTTTCTTGGTCCATTTTCAGTAGACTGAAACCCGCCATGAAAGTAAAATAGTTCAAAATTTTATCTGGCACAGGGAGATTAAATAATGAGTATGTTGACTTTTATGTATGCTTATTATTCATCGTACATTTTCACTTTATTTGTTACTCAAAATAATTAGCTGTTTTGTTAAATAGAGCTTAAATAATGGAGGTCATTTGGGATACTTTTGTTCAACGCACCTTTTTACTATTAGTTTTTATGGCATTTCGGTTTTTTTATAATTAATCTCAAAAAAAAACTCAAACGAGTGCTAGGTATACAGGTGCTAGGTATCAACAAGTGCTTGAAAATTCCTTGTAAGGGCTATTCTTCGGGACAGCTGGATATAAAGGTATTTGCTCCATGGACTGCAAGGATCCTAGTTCACACAGCTCCTCCTGATCGAAGATCCTTGATATCAAAGCATTCGCACTATTCACTTCTGTGTGATAAGCGTAACCTGAAAATGTGTTAATAAAATCAAATCATTCGGAAATTATAATCATTCTTCTTTTTTCCAAACTTTGGACTTTATACACATTTAGCGATCGGCGAATACGCGGCATCGACGCCGCCGGCCGAGGTGGCGGTGCATTGAAGCTGACGCCGATGTGAGTGATTGGCCATAGAAGCGCGGGCCGCGCGCGGCGCCACGCGCGTCTTCATGTGTCCGTAGAGGCGCGGTCGCGGGTGCGGTGTACAGTGTATGTCAAATTTAGTATTGTGACAAATCGCGGCTAGATTAATAAGAGTTTTCAGTTAGATGACGTTAACACTCACCATAGTAACACCACAGTATAAAGACATACAGTAGTTTGACGCCTTTGATCTCGTAGAAAAAGCCGACAACGTCTAGACAAGGGTAAGTAGGCTAGGGCTGTCACATGTAAACAATACCTACTTATTCAAACACCGTCTATTTATTTTAGAAAAATATTACAATTGCTACGCTACATGAATAATATAGTGTAAATCACTTATCTATTCACATAAATAAAATTTGAGTGTCTGTTTGTAATATTAAAATAACCGCTTTTTACTAAATGCATATGGTATGGTGACTGGGAGAGTTAATCTGACGAGTAGATACTCGTCATAGTATCTCCCCCAGCGCAAGCAGTCAACCGAAAGATGGCGGTCTAACCATCCGAACCTGGCGGAAGAAAATCCTAGATGCTAGATGGGCAGCAGCGTCCAGCACTAAAGACTTCCGCCACTGCGATCGCCAATACGCCTGCCAAGCGTGGCGATTATGGCAAATCCCCCCATCATGAACCACACCTATAAAAACCGGCCCCTAGTCCCCGGCGGCCCCGCTAGTCCTGGTTATGGTAGCGGCCATGGTAACGGCGGGGCAAGGGGTGCGAAGAATCTCCGGAAGAGATCGGGCTACCACCACCAACGACAATTGGCCCTGGCAACACTGAACACGCGCACACTGCGGACCGACGAGAAGATTGTCGAGCTGGAAGAAGAATTGAGCAAGTTGCGATAGGATATTATAGGCCTATCCGAAGTCCGAAGACAGGGGGAGGACTCGATAGTTCTCAATTCCGGTAACTTGCTCTTCTACCGGGAGGGCGACCAACAGTCCCAAGGTGGTGTCGGGTTCATCGTCCACAAATCTCTCGTGACCAACGTGGTAAATATCGGAAGTGTGTCGAACAGGGTAGCGTACCTTATACTCAGAATATCCAAGCGGTATTCGCTGACAGTCATACAGGTATACGCTCCGACCTCGTCGCAACCCGATGAGGAGGTGGAAGCCATGTACGAGGATATATCTCGGGCTATACATGGCTACAAAACCCATTACACCGTGGTCATGGGAGATTTTAACGCAAAACTGGGCAAACGCGACGGTGATGAGCTGAGAGTGGGGCAATTTGGTTATGGGCATCGGAATTCCCGGGGTCACTTGCTGGCTAGCTTTATGGAGAAGGAAGGATTCTATATGATGAACTCCTTCTTCAAGAAGCGAGAATGCCGCAAGTGGACCTGGGTAAGTCCAGACGGTGCAACCAAAAATGAGATCGACTTTATCATGTCGACGAAGAGGCAGATATTCAATGATGTCTCCGTGATCAATTCACTTAAAGTGGGGAGCGATCACCGAATGGTAAGAGGCACATTGAATATCTGTACAAGCCTCGAACGGTCGAGGTTGATAAAGTCCACGCTCCGACCGGCACCGGTTCATATCCAAAACCCCGAGAGCTTTCAGCTCGAACTCAAGAACCGTTTCGAATGCCTGGGCGAATGCGTAGATGTGGACGAGTACAGTAACGGGTTCGTGGATGCTGTCCATAAAACAGGGGCTAAATTCTTTAAGCCCCAGAAAAGCAAAAGAACCAGCAAGACCCGGATCCGACCCTCGAGCTGTTAGAGGAAAGGCGCAAGATGGTTCTGCTATCCTCCGACGACATGCTGAAATATCGGCACCTCAACAGACAGATCTCTAAGTCTCTGACTCGCGATCTCCGCCAATACAACACAAAACGTGTTCGTGAGGCGATCGAGCAGAATAAGGGTTCCAAAGTGTTCCAGAGGGATCTGTCTGTTGGGCAGAGTCAGCTGACAAAGCTGAAGACGGAAGATGGCAGAATCGTATCGTCCAAGCCTGAGCTCTTGGAGGAGATCGAAAGGTTCTATGGACAGCTATACACGACAACGCTATAACCCGCAAGCACTCCAGCGTCAGACCCTAGAGCTGGATTGACCCGACACTATACCGAAGATATCCCGGACGTCAGCATGCACGAGATTAGTGTGGCTCTCAAACAGCTCAAAAACAACAAGGCGCCGGGTGATGACGGAATTACGAGCGAGCTTCTGAAGGCCGGCGGTGCACCCGCTAGAGAAGCCCTCCGGAAGCTATTTAATTCCGTCATTCTCGAGGGTAAAACGCCACAGGCGTCGCACAGAGGTGTGGTGGTGCTTTTCTTTAAGAAAGGGGATAAAACCCTCTTAAAGATCTACAGACCCATCACACTTCTGAGCCACGTCTACAAGCTGTTTTCGAGGGTCATCACAATTCGTCTCGAGAGCAAGCTAGACGACTTCCAGCCTCCCGAACAAGCCGGTTTCCGTAAAGGCTATAGTACCATAGACCACATACATACGCTGCGGCAGGTTATACAGAAGTCCGAGGAGTATAACCAGCCCCTATGCTTGGCGTTTGTGGACTATGAGAAAGCCTTCGATTCGATCGAAACCTGGGCGGTGCTACAGTCTCTCCAACGGTGCCGGATCGACTACCGATATATCGAAGTGCTGAAGTGTTTGTATGAAAACGCCACTATGTCAGTCCGCCTCCAGGACCAGAGTTCGAAACCTATTCAACTCCAGCGAGAGGTGAGACAGGGGGATGTCACATCCCCGAAACTGTTTACCACTGCGCTGGAGGATGTTTTCAAGCTTCTGGACTGGAATGGACTCGGCATCAACATCAACGGCGAGTACATCACTCACCTTCGATTCGCAGACGATATCGTAGTCATGGCTGAGACCATGGAAGACCTAGGCACAATGCTCGATGGCCTCTGTAGAGTCTCTCAACAAGTAGGTCTTAAGATGAACATGGACAAGACGAAAATCATGTCGAACGTCCATGTTGTACCTGCTCCTATTCAGGTTGGGAACTCTACGCCAGAAGTTGTCGACAAGTATACCTACCTGGGGCAAGTAGTCCAATTAGGTAGGTCCAACTTCGAGAAGGAGGTCAATCGTCGAATCCAACTCGGTTGGGCAGCGTTCGGGAAGCTACGACATATCTTCTCGTCCGATATCCCGCAGTGTCTCAAGACGAAAGTCTTTGACCAGTGTGTGTTGCAAGTGATGACTTACGGATCAGAGACGTGGTCGCTCACTATGGGCCTTATCAGAAGGCTCAAGGTCACTCAGATGGCGATGGAGAGATCTATGCTTGGAGTTTCCCTGCGAGATCGAATCAGAAATGAGGAGATCCGCAGTAGAACCAAAGTCGCCGACATAGCTCTCCGGATAGCCAAGCTGAAGTGGCAGTGGGCAGGGCACATAGCTCGAAGAACCGATGGCCGTTGTGGCAGAAAGGTTCTGGAGTGGCGGCCACGTACCGGACGACGCAGCAGAGGTAGGCCCCCCGCAAGGTGGACCGACGACCTCGTCAAGATCGCGGGAGGCGGTTGGATGCGGGCGGCTCTAGACCGGTCTGTGTGGAGAACCTTGGGGGAGGCCTATGTCCAGCAGTGTACGTCGTTTGGCGGATATGATGATGATATGGTATGGTGGTATATATACACGGTACATACACCGAAATGACATTTTTTACAATTTTTGTCTGTCTGTCTGTTTGTTCTCGCTAATCTCTGGAACGGCTGGACTTATTTTGACGGGACCCTCACTTGCCTGATGTACCAAGGAGTAACTTAGGCTAAAAATTAATCGGGTACGCGAAGAAGTTCCCTCAGGACGCGGGTGAAACCGTGGGAAACAGCTGGTTTATTATATTACAATAATTAATGATAAATAATTATTATAAAACACGTTGCATTTTTTGTGCGGTGACAGATTTGCATACAAAGTGTCAGTCAGCACCTATTTCATCCCGCAGGTGTCGTGGGAGGCGGTTAAAAATATAAAACATTTTTCGTACAAACCAAGTTAAAATAAAGCTATTGACATAGCGGTGGTTTAATGGATGGGTAACCTTGGGATCAGCTTGCAGATCCTATGTTATCGATATGAAGTATTTTGCAGATTTTTTTCGTGCATACTACGTCTTAGGTAAAGCTATAGACATCACGGTCATTTTATGGATGGGTGACCGGGCTGTGAGATTACGGAGAACATGTCCCACAGAAGTTCTCCGTTTATAGAAGGGGGCCAAAAATATGGTTATTTTTGAGCTAGGATGTGCCGTTATCAAGATACATAATAATATGTGATAGTTACTTACCTAATGCGAAGGTGCTAGGTACTTATTGAATGAAATTAAAATCACACCAGAATCGAATATTACCTTACAACGCATATTTTCTTACGTCTGCCATGTTGTTTCGGTACAATAATTGCTACTTTATTCTGTGATTTGGCCAGACATGAGATATTGTAAAAATTTAGTAGATTAGTAGGAATGTGCACATTATTTTAAGTGGTTATAGGTACATACATTTTAAAATAATATAAATAATTATAATTAATGAAATTTTCTTTTTTGGTATAAGTAAATTGATGAAAAGCAGTTTTTTTAAATCCTTATTTATTTAAATCTTTAAACAGCATAAAGAATTTCAATGTCTCACAGCACAAGTCGTATGCACCATCTTAATTAATATTCATAAACAAATAAATAAGTAACGAACAAAAAACAAGCACGTGCCAGCCCCCAAAAACATGAACCTAGTTACGAACTAAGGCGATATACGTAACTAGGTACCGTTCTTCCCGCGTCTCACCTCTTGGCCCCCGCACGATTGACCCGTCTAGACGCGTTCGTCGAACGACTGTATGGATTATTTGACTGTGGTAACACTCTGTCAATTGTTCGCCAAATTCGCAACTAACTGATAACAAGGCTATAGCCGTGCGGATAATACAACTGCCTCACGGTCTGAGGGCGTGGGTGCAAATCACATTTATAACTGTTTTGAGATTTTTTGTTTTTATGAAATTTAGAAAATGTTTATGAATATTTGGCAAATATTAAAAAAAAATTTTTTTTAATAAAAATTGGAAAATTCTAGTAACTTCAGGAACGAATGGAAGGGTTAACAAGATATATGTGGTAATGTAAATAAATAAAACAAATTAGAATGTATATATATACTTTGCATTTTTAAGTTCATCATTACATAATACCAGCTTTTGCCCGCGGCTTCGCGCGCGTTGAAGTCGGGGTAACATAAATTTACTTTCAGTCTCAAGTTGTGTGAGACTCCTGATTAGTCTAAAGAGTTCAGAAACTCTATAGAGTACAAAGTAATTCGGTCAGTATCCATGACATTATCTACCATTATATATACCGAATATATATTTAAACACTTTCGAATTTATAATATTAGTAGAGAAAATCGTTTCAGCTATTTAAGCGTAGTCTGTAACTATTAGTTTATGTTTATGCGCGAATAATGTAATCAGCGTGCACGATATGACAATATGTATGATGTGAAAGTACTGACAGATATACTATATATTATTATAGATAGCACATGCGCAGCACTCAACTTACAGCGCATGCGTCCTTACTTCCAAGAGGTAAATTTTTGCCGTAAGTACAAACTTCTACCCTCCCTAAATTGCCTCCCAGTTAAATTTTTGCAACTTATACTTTAAACATTTTAAATGAAATATTGTAGTATAGCTTATACATCACAATGCCACATGGGGTACCATCTCTTGCGATAACTGTCACCCACATCGGCGCAGCCGTGGGCCGAAGCTAGTCTGTAAAATAAAAGTATCGATAAAATTATAACGTTACTACGAATATCAATACAATCTTAATACTATGAACAAGATCTCAAAGTTGCAAATGAAGTACTATTTAATTTTGACGGGTAATGTATGGCCATCCTCATAAATGTCAATATCTCAATGATCAATAAACAATATCTATATACAAACACTAAGGAAAGCAAAGTTATTTTTGCTAGCGAAAAATTGATAGTGATATTTGGCTATGTGATGCTTATGTTAAGTGAATCCCTCTACTACGTTAACCTTGATGAGCGAGTTCGACTCGCACTTTATTTAATAATTACTCATAATATCATTGCTCATAAAAGTTTGAGATCCGCACGCTCCGCATTGTTTCCCGCTTGCCGCCCGCTCATTCACTACGGACACTTGTATGAAAGTCATATGGTTTGAGTTGCCCGCGTGCTCCCCGCGCTGCACAGCCCGCGCCGCTCGCCGCGCCCGCTCACCCACTACGGACACTCCTATAGAGTTCCATATGTTTGAGTTTCCCGCGTCGCTCCCGCACCCGCGCCCGCCTTTCACTGTGGCTGAGCACGGCCTTTATCAACGGACACAAAGTACATTCAGACTTGAAGCGAAATCTTGTGGATCACACAGTGTATTCTCGTGTCTATCTCACCTACACATCACGCTACTTTGTCCACATTGAAGACGGCGATCATTTAAACTTCTTTACCATAAGTACAGGTTGTCAAAATGACAATACACTTTTGATTTTTCTTTTTTTTCAAATTCATACAACACCATCTAGTCCCAAACTAAGCAGAGCTTGTATTATGGGTATTATACATAGAAACACCCAGACCAAGACAAACATCCATGTTCATGCATACAAATGTTTGACTTGAGTGGGAATCGAACCCGCGACCTTCGACGTAGCAGTCGCTTACACTCCCGTTACGCCAACTGGCCGTCGTTGACTTTGATTTATATGTCGTGAAAATTCTGCTTATCACATGATTTACTACTGATACTGAATGTTTGATGATTTTTATTTCGACTAAAGGTATCACTTTTGGTGTCCGATCATTTGACAAAAAACAAATAACAAATTTTCATTTGAAATATAACATTTGACTAAAATATACTTGATAAATGTGTTATTTAAGAAAATATATCTATACGGGAATTAACGCGAACATGCATTAGGTATTTACATACCTTATTTTTGCTTGACGTTTCGAGACGGTTGCACGTCCCGTGGTCGCAAGCTGACTGGTGTAGCGATGTCACGTCTCCGAGTGTGAGGTAGAAGATTCTATTTCTACCCCCGCGTTGTTGATTTTCGAGGTGCCGGCGCAAAGCACACTAACCGTATCTGTATTTTGAACATTCGCCGACTGCGCATTAAAGTAGGGTGTTGTTAACCGGATCACTGGATTCCACGCCGATGACAATTTGAAGCCCTCTCCCCGATTGAAATTTTTATGTTTTCTGATTTCGATCGCTTCACGCACACCTCTTGGGTAAAAGTGGCGTTCCGTGGAGAGGACTTGTGGACGATGAAATTTAATCCAGTGATTGGTGCCCGATTGAAGTAAATGTTCCGCAATCGCCGATTTGTTCGTTTGACGGTTCTTTACAGCTGCGATGTGCTCCTTTATGCGTTCAGCGATGGTCCGCTTCGTTTGCCCTATGTAAGAGCTTCCGCAGCTGCAGTTGATTTTATAGACACCTGGAGTTTGTAGCGGTAGAACATCCTTTGGTGTGCCCACCATTTTGTATACTTTGGCCCCTGGTGTAAATACGGTCGGAATGGAGTAGTTTTTTAACTTTGCTCCTAATTTATCCGTAACACCTCTAATGTAGGGCATGTAGGTAGGTTGTCTATTTAGCGCCGGATGTTTATCTCGCTTGATAGGCCGCGTCATTCGACGTTGTATCTGGTATCCGTTCTTCCTAAGTACCTCCTGAACATGGTCTAGCTCTAGCTTCAAATGCTCAGGGTCACAGAGGTCGTGAGCTCTGTTTTTTAGTGACGTCACAACGGATTGCAGTTGTCGAGGATGGTGGTGCGACGTGGCGTGCAGGTATCTATCTGTGTGTGTAGGCTTCCGGTATACGCAGTGTGTTAAGGACCCATCTGGTCTCACAGTCACTTTGACATCCAAGAATGACAATGATCTGTCAGTTTCCATTTCGTAGGTGAATCTCATCTTCGGATTAATGGAGTTAAGGTGTTGCACATATTGATCTACTTCCTGCTTACCTCCTTTTACGATACCAAAGATATCGTCCACGTATCTTTTCCAAAGCCTGATGGTCTTAGGTCCGATGCTAAGCGCCTTTTCCTCAGAGTTCCATCCAGATATTAGCCAGTACTGGGGCTACTGGACTCCCCATTGCGTGCGTATTGAAACATCGTTGATATTTCTAACAAAGTGTCGCGATTGGGACTTATTACCTACGTGTGTGCGTATAAAACCACATAGTGATATCGCATTTTCCCGTAAAATTCTGTATAATGCGAGTGTACGTCTCCTGAGACAATTAATACGCAACAAACATAGTGAGCTCAACAGTGTACAGTGCGAGTTATATGCCGTGCATACGAAGTGTAGTGGGTTCCTATCTCGCGTTGATTACGATTTGTGTGATCGGATAACGTTCTTACAAGCAAGTCGGATATTCGAACTATGTAGTGCTACTCACGAGCGAAAGTTCTCGAAGTTATTAAACCGACGGTATGCGAATAAAACGTTACCTACGGAATTGGTACAAACCAGTAACACCGTAATTAATAATAATAATAATGTAGTAAAACTCCAGTTGTATTCCAATACAATTTATATTTCGGACACACCTTTACACTGTACAGATATAATAATATTTCCTAAGAGCCACCGTCCGTTCAGTACCGTCGCCCGGAATAGAATGCCCGCTCTCGCCAACCGCCATTTTGAATTATTTCGATAGTGATGTGACTCGGACGAGTCAATCGACTACAAATTATTAAATTCCAATCGATATGAATTTTAATAAAAATGGGGACCTTACACTCGTCCATCCTGACCTCGTGTATGTCCCCATACACGCAATCAAGCAAACTTAACATAAACCTTACACTCGGCGAGAGGGGGCACTTACAATCACATTAAAGAATCCTGTAAACCCATCCAATTCTCACCAATACATTTTATAAACCGCTTATAAAAGCTTACAATCCTGATCAACCCATCAATTCTGACCAATACATTTTATAAATCGCTTATAAAAGCTTACAATCCTGGTCACCCCATCAATTCTGACCAATAAATTTTATAAATCGCTTATAAAAGCTTACAATCCTGGTCAACCCATCCAATTCTGACCAATACATTTTATAAATCGCTTATAAAAGCTTACAATCCTGGTCAACCCATCCAATTCTGACCAATACATTTTATAAATCGCTTATAAAAGCTTAGACATGTTATACATGCAATGCTTGCTAACCCATCCAATTCTAGCAAGATTGACATTTACCAAAGTTATAAATGCAATGCTTGCTAACCCATCCAATTCTAGCAAGATTGACATTTACCAACAATACCTACGTGTTATAAATGCAATGCTTGCTAACCCATCCAATTCTAGCAAGATTGACATTTACCAACAATACCTACATGTTATAAATGCAATGCTTGTTAACCCATCCAATTCTAGCAAGATTGACATTTACCAACAATACCTACGTGTTATAAATGCAATGCTTGCTAACCCATCCAATTCTAGCAAGATTGACATTTACCAACAATACCTACATGTTATAAATGCAATGATTGCTAACCCATCCAAGTCTAGCAACATTGACATTTACCAACAATACCAACATGCAGTTCCTGCTAACCCATCCAATTCTAGCAGGAACTGCTACACTGCTTATTATAGCTTATAATTCTGGTCAACCCATCCAATTCTGACCAGAATTTTCACATAACAAAATAGACCTTTAATAAATAAAATCATGGCTACATTAATACGGTTTTACAACCAATAGTGCAATATATCAGCTCATACAATAGTTAGCGCAACATGTGTAAAACACCACTATTACTAACCATTTAATTTTTAGCACAAGTTAACAACATATTATCATAGCGACATAATATACACAAGGAATTGATATAAATTAGAATGATAGGCTGTTTTATCACTGCTACAAAAATAAGCCTTTAACAATACAGCTCTGGACTGTACCATTAATAACTAGGTACATTAATATTATTTTAAATTAATAATTTTTGTGAGGGGGGTGAAGTTACTCGCGTCAGTAGGAACTACCATCCTTTCCTAGACCCACCCTACACGTGCCCCCAAAAAAATTACTGTTATCCGGTCAAATGGGCTATCGGCTATACATTCACCCCAAAGGACAATAAACGCTACCGCTTAGTCATTAAAAACCTCCACCATAGCCAACAACCACCAAAGATTGTGAACTACAACAGAGATCCTATGCAAGTGTGGTAGCCACCGAGACCGTAACGCAGTCAAAATCTACACCAGCTTCTGAAAACACCACTGATATTACTGACAATCAACGAAATCGGACTCTTGAAAGCATACTCATAAAACAAAGTGAGACGATCGATCTCCTAATTCAACAAATGTGCTCCATGTTGGATCTTATCACAACTCTCATTACAAAACAACAAATTACTTCTCTAAACCTTGCAACGTGGAACATTAATGGCCTTGCACCTAACTCTCATGAACTTGAAGCATTCCTCCACTCCAACAAACTTGATGCATGCCTTATATCCGAAGCACATACAACCAATCGAATCCAAGCCGAATCTGCATCACCGGATATAGCGTGTACTTTACCTGCCACCCGGATGGCGGAGCTCATGCTGGTTCTGCGATTGTTATTAAAAATAGCATAAAACACTGCCTACCGCAGCCGTACGCGACTAATCACCTACAAGCTACCACAGTGCGCATAGAAGTGCGCATAGAAGACGGCTATGGTCATATGAACCTCTCGGTCATATATTGCCCACCGCGACATTGCATAAAAGAAGTCATGTTCACAGAATATTTCCAGTCTCTGGGGAATCGCTTCATAGCTGGTGGGGTCTGGAATGCTAAGCACACCTACTGGGGATCACGAGTAACCGTTACAAGAGGTCGAGAACTAAAAAGGAGCGTCGATTCCAATCGACTTATACTATTATCTACTGGTGAACCGACGTACTGGCCCACAGACGGCAACAAGATACCAGATTTGTTGGACTTTTATATCACCAAAAATATTCAATCCCTTTATGTTCACATAGTATCAAGCCTCGACGTCTCCTCGGACCATAGTCTAGTGATGCTGATGATAAGCACAACAATCATTTACTGTGTACCCTATAATGAGAACCTGTACAATGAAAAAACAGACTGGGGTAATTTTTGTGAATTTCTGGAATCCAATATAATTCTTAAACTTCCACTGAAAAATCCCGAAAACATTGACCACGCGTGCCCATACATCACCAACCTGATACAAGTAGCGGCTTGGAAAAATACTCCCACTCTAGAAACACCCAATCGTAGAAAACTAATTCCAGTTGATATCCGCAGCAAGATATCTGAAAAGCACAGACTTCGCAGAGTGTGGCAACATTCACGCAATAGAGAAGACAAAACACGACTCAACCGGGTGATCACTGAACTAAGGACTGCTCTCGCACAGGTTGCAAATGCATAGAGTCTACCAAAAGATAAGACTAAGTCTCTAAAATAAGGAGTACTGCTCAGCAGCATTTCTCGATGTCCAACATGCTTTCGATCGGGTTTGGAACAAAAGCCTATTGTGCAAAATAAAGAGGACCCTGCCCCACACGTTCTACCTTCTTTTGGCATCATATTTAAAGGATAAAACCCTCCAAGTCAAGCAACGCGGCTCCAGATCCCCTCCGCACACTTGCGATGCAGGAGCGCCTCAAGGCTCGGTCCTTGGCCCAGATATGTATAACATATTTACTCACGACCTACCGCAAGCCCCCAAACGTAATTATTGCGACGCCTGCGGATGACGCTGCATTTCTGACATCTAGTAGTGACCCAGATGAAGCCAGGGGACCCTTACAAATCCAACCAGACCAAACCTATAGCTGGTTGCAAAAATGGCGAATTAGAGCGAGTGCCCCCAAATCGCACCACATCACTTTCATGCCGCGAAAGAAACTATGCCCAACAGCAAATCCCGGTCAAGTACCGCTACCTCAGTCTACATGTGTGAAACCCCCGGGCCTCCACTTGGATCAATGTATGACCTGGAAGGAGCATGTAAAACATAAACGGAACGAAGTCAACTTTTGTTTTAAAAAACCTATTGTGGTTACTCGGTAAACAATCCGCTCCGTCCCTGAGTAACAAACCCAGAGTCTACAGCTCAGTTATAAAACCCATATGGACTTATGGATTCCAACTGTGGTTCTCAGCCTGCAAATCAAACATCCAATGCCTCCAGAGCCCAAAATAACATCCTCAGGACTACAAGTGGCGCCGCCCGGCCCACTCGCCACTCTGAGATCCATGAGTACTTGGAGACGAAAACTTCTGGAGGGGTCATGAGGCAGCTCTTTGTCGTCCCGTTCAAGACGGCATCGCTGCTCACCTCGGCTGTCCTTTCGAAAAGACCGCATCTCATCCTGTCTCAATGATGTCGGTCTATGCGACGATAATGGCATCGTCATCAAGTCAGAGAAAACCAAACTGCTAATAACACACTATACATATTTGCGACCATCAGTAGAACCAGTATTGTATACACACAACCATTCAAGCTTTCATAATTTATCAAACCGTCAATGTAAACCTAATGAAAAAGTAAACTGTTTTAAATACTTAGGCATGAAAATAGATAAACATTTTTCATCATTTAGATTACCTTTGTGACAAACAGAGTATTCATCATACAATTTAAAACAGATGTAAAACAGAGTATTACTTGGAAAATTCTATCATTTAAGCTTTAAAGTACTTAAAGGAACATTGAAATCCTTATATAAGTCACTCTAGGAGTCTATTCTCGGTATGCTTAAGATTGCCATGGTCTTACATTCAAAACATATATAAATAAATTAGAATCAATCCAAAGAAAGTTTCTTAAACTTCTTGTCAATAATAAAACTAGAAATCAGCATAAAAATGTCTACACAAAAT
The DNA here is from genome assembly GCA_944739405.2 of Euclidia mi. Taxonomy (NCBI): domain Eukaryota; kingdom Metazoa; phylum Arthropoda; class Insecta; order Lepidoptera; family Erebidae; genus Euclidia; species Euclidia mi. The sequence continues at coordinate 119,226,244 of OX123182.2, forward strand.
TATTTAAAATTTGTAAAATACTACCAATTTCCCTAAAACATAAATACTTATTGGCTGTAAACAACCATGGCAGTCTTGGGCATAACTTGGAACCTGTTACAAATAATCATAACACCCGATCGATGGCCTCTGGCAAATATATTGTACCAAGAGTGTTTAATTATTACGGTGGTAGAACTTTAAAAACGTTTGCCATATCCGCCAAACAATGTCCCAGAGGACATAAGGAACGAAAATGATGAAACTATATTTAAAAGGAGACTTAAGCAATATTACTTAGATAAGTGCTAGAATTTAAGAGTGAAGTTAGCTATAAGTAGTTATTGTAATTTTATCTATGTAAACGTTCTAATTTACTGTACGGAGACTGGATCCCACAGTCAAACCGATGACACGGTTTTGTGGGACACTGCACTATTCCTGCATGAACGTGTGAATGACAAATAATTAAATAAATAACAAATATGCGACGCATTACGGTCGCCGCGACGAGAGCCATGCCGTCGGGAACCCGGCCGATGACGACTCCGTTGCAAGCCGATTTCCTCTTCCAAGCGCCCGACTCCGTCTCGTTACTCTCGTTCTCTCTCCGACCCAGGATCCCCGTCCCGGACGCTCCGGCCGCAGACGCCGCGATGAGCAGGGCCACGGCTCCGATAGCGAGTGCGACCTCCACAGTCCACCTCGCTGCGCAGTCGACTCCCGCCCAGCTCCTTCGCCATCGCGTCCCGGTCCACCGGGCTCCGGCGTCTCCAGGCGTCAGCATTCCCGCCTCGCTCCATTTTCTTTAACTCAGAGACGAAAAGTTCGGTTTGAATTTGTATTTTTTAATAGACGATTTTTTTGTTGAAAAAATCGTCTATCTCGAAAACGGGGCGCGTTAGCGCAAAAATAATGAAAAATTCATACCCGTTTATAAAACCCCGGAGCATATTTCTTAGAACCCTTTTCTGACCTTAACATGACCTTAACCCTGGTCCTCCGAACCACAACCAATGATACACTTTATTTAATAATAAAAATAGACGGTCTTGGAGCTTCCTCCTCAAGACCATGGTTGCACCTTAATGTGACCTTGACCCTACGTTCACGGCACAAGCTAACCATAATCAAGTCGTATTATTTTCGTAATTATCAGTTACATACATACACAGTCTCCCTTCTATATCCTCGAAGAGCTAGGCAGAGCTAGATATTGCTATACTCACTTTTGACCAGACCAAAAAAATCCCAACAATACATTGCCCGATCCGGGCATCGAACCCGGGATATGTCCCACGAGAAAATTTATGCCGCGAGACCAACGAGACAGTAATAATCCGTTAGACAATTATTACACTATGAAGAGGATAATTTTAAATTTGTTAGCGTTGTTACATTGTACGCTGGTAACTAGATTTCTATTCCAATATATATTTAACAAAAGTTCAAAACTAGGACGAATACAAAATACCCCCATACGCGCACACGTAAAATCATAATTTGAACTAAAACGAATAATTATTAATTAATGTGAGCATGTACTTACCACTTCTGATTTGTAGTAAAACTCCAGTTGTATTCCAATACAATTTATATTTCGGACACACCTTTACACTGTACAGATATTATAATATTTCCTAAGAGCCACCGTCCGTTCAGTACCGTCGCCCGGAATAGAATGCCCGCTCTCGCCAACCGCCATTTTGAATTATTTCGATAGTGATGTGACTCGGACGAGTCAATCGACTACAAATTATTAAATTCCAATCGATATTAATTTTAATAAAAATGGGGACCTTACAATAATAATTTTATATTTTTAAATGTGTTTATTTTTATATTTTTAAATGTGTTTATTTTGGTAAAAAATATATTTAAAAATGTAATTTTAATTAGAAAAATAATAAATAAAGGAGATAATAATAATAACATTTGTCATAAGGTACACAAATTAACGGACACAATCACAGTACTTATAAAAAACAGAATTCAAGTAGATCGATCAATGACCCCCATGCTAGGAAAATCCTGTGTTATGAGGGGTATCCAACCGTCCAACGTTATGTACATTAATGTTTTATTTTATAAATAGGCACATGCAAGCGACATTATGGACTGTAGTAAGGACAAACAAGTGATTAATAAGAAAACAATTATAATAAAAAAATAAACAAATATAAAAATCTAAGAGTACTTAAGCTAAAAACAACAAACAATCCGTAATTATAACGTGAAATCGGGTAGTGTAACGTAGTTTATTGTAGTGTATTATAGTGTTATTTATTTTAGTGTAGTGTAGTGTAGTGTAGTGTAGTGTAGTGTAGTGTAGTGTAGTGTAGTGTGGTGTGGTGTGGTGTAGTTTAGTTAAGTGTAGTGTAGTGTAGTATTCTGTGTGATGTATTATGTATTATATGTTTAATGGCTTCAGAAGTTCCTCTGTGTCATCGTAATCCAATGTTTTGAGGTAATCTTTTATTTTTTGTTTACATTGGTAAGCGTTTAGCAAGTGAATGTTAAGTTTTGCGTGCAGTTTGTTATATAGCAGAGAGCTCAAAAAATTATAGTGTCGTTGTGCAAACGTAGTGTTTACACGTAGTTTCGGACAAGCGGGGATAGGTCTTCTTCTTGGGATGGGCCTAGAGGTGTCTGGAGGTTGAATAGCGGCGTGTTTACGTAAAATTGTGCGAAGAATGAAAGTTTGTCTGACTGTGAGCGATCTGTGATCCGAATACAGTTTGTGAGTGGGATAGCGAAAGGGTTTGCCCAGAAGAACTTTAAGCACAGCACGTTGGGCACGTTCTACTTCTATGATCGTAGTCTTTGCAGTTTCTCCCCAGGCAGTGATACAGTAGCCTACAATGGAATCGCAAAGTGCGCTGTAAACCATGTTTAAGATATCAGTGTGTGCTGATAGTCTTAGTTTTTTTAAAACAAATATAAGTTTTCTGATGCGTGATGATAAGTTATGTAGGTGGGTTTTCCATGACAAACAGGAGTCGAGATGCAGACCGAGATATTTTACTACCGGAGCTCTGTTTATTGGAGGGCACGCACAGTTAGCGTGTTTAGTGTTGCAATGGTGTACCTTGATCGATATTGAGTGTTCAGCTGGTTGGGTCGAAGGTCGAGAACTGAAGGGGACAAAATTTGTTTTGTCTACATTTAAGGTAAGGCTATTTTTGGACAGCCAGCAAGAAATTTGTCTTAATATATCTTCTGCAATGACTGATGTCTCGTGCCAATCACGTCCATATATAACAATTGCAGTGTCATCAGCATAGGCTACTATATTTGCAGATGGATGTGAGAGTTCACAGAGCTCGTTCACATAGATGGAGAATAAGAGAGGACTGTTTAGACTTCCTTGTGGGACACCAAACTCTATGGATTCCTGTCCGCTAAAAAATTCTCCTATTTTAACACACTGTGTTCGGTCGGATAGAAAGCTCTTGAATAAGTCAAAAGCAGTGCCGCGTACCCCAATCGTATCCAACTTGGAAAGGAGGATGGGAACAGAGACAGTATCAAATGCCTTCGAGAGGTCCAGGAATACACCCATGCATTTAAAGTTTTTATCGATTTTGTCTACCACACAATTAAGTAATGTCTGCGTAGCATCTTCGGTAGATTAACCCCTTCGAAAGCCAAACTGGTTCTGCGATAAAAGTCTGAATTTGTTTACATAACCGTTAAGCCTCTTGTAGAGTATCTTTTCCAAAATTTTCGAAATTGCTGGGAGAACCGAGATAGGGCGATAATTGTTGACACTGTCTCTGCTACCCGATTTGAAAATGGGATGTACTACGGCTTTTTTTAGTGCTCTAGGGAAAACACCCGTAGACAGACAGAGTTTACAAATGTGCGTTATTAGAGGTACTAGGATGTTGCTAGTAGATTTTAGTAACTTAGGAGGTATACCGTCCCAACCTGGAGCGCTGTCAGTCCGAAGCTCTTTGATCATAAGCTCGACTTCCCTCTCATCCGTATCCAGCAAGACTAACGAGTTTGGCATAGTATGTCTATTTTTGAACAATGTTTGATAGTTGTCCTTAGAGTAAGTGATTTTGTTCGCTAGATTCTTGCCAACTTGTGTGAAATAGTGATTAACAGAGTCAACTGATTTTAGGGGTGAGTGAAAAAGATTTAAGAGTTCAGATGGTAAATGTGAGTTGACTTTAGAATCTGTAATTTTTCTTATAGTATCCCACATTTTTCTTGGGTTGTTCCTAGCTTTCAAAAACTCTTGCTTCTCATACTCATTTTTTTATGTTTAACAGGTTGTTGCAAAAATTGCGGTAACGTAGGTATGTGAGTTTGAGAATTGCATTATCAGGTTCTTTGTTAGTTTTTTTATGCATTCTATCCCGGTTACGAATGCATCTCAGTAACCCAACAGTAATCCAAGGTTTGATGATTCTGATTTTGCATGGAATAGTTCTATGGATAGTATTTCTTGTTACTATGGATGACAATATACATATCAGACCATTCCTTGCTAGATTAGGATCGTCCATTGACATAATTTTAGAGAAGTCGTAGCATTCGATGTCTTTTATGGCATTTGTAAGGTCGAGACGAGATGAAGTGATTTTGTGTTGTTTTTTTATTGTATTACAAGATTCAAGACTTATTAAGATACCAGAGTGATCCGTAATTGAAGTCGCGAGCACCAAAGTTGTCGCTTTATTGCTGGTTTTTAGTAGAATGTGATCTAAGCAGCTGTTTAGGCGAGCTGAGTTGGGAATTGATGTGCTGTTAGGAGCCCATGTGACGCAACTAAATTGAGGTATTGATGCATGCGAGAATCAGTGCTGTTTGGAGAGATATTTATATTAATATCACCTATCACTGCAACAGTCTGGAAGTGCTTACAACCCAAAAGTTGGTTGTGAAGGCTATCAAGAAAGTTTTCAATATTTTTATTTCATGGTGACCTATATAGTGCTATAATTGCCAATTTATTTTCGATTGTGGATATAATGCAACTGGCGTCAGAAAATTGCGGTTCGGAGACGCTCATACTTAGAGCTAACCGAGCATATATGACAATTCCATCATTTTGATTATTTAGATTTTTAGTTTGATAAGCAGCATAGCCATCTAGTGAAGGTATTGTACATGGAATTTTTAAGCCAGCATTCTGATAGAATTAACCTTCTACTGGTGATGTGAAATTGGGTAACAGTATTGGTGAGGTACCGTCATTTTGACGTACTTCTCAAATGCCGAATTCTAGGATAACTAATTACATGAGGATAAAACAAATTACTTTATTTACAAGTATATATATTACTTTTATAAATGAAACACCTTTTATATAGTATATAAGAAAAGTTTACTTAAATTATGGTTACAAATATAGTACTAATATTTGGCTTGCATTTTCGCAGACATGAGATCACTCAAGATAAAATTTAAAAAAAAATAAACCAAATTAAAATCTATTCTTCTAGTCTTATTGACACTTTAATAATTAATCAAAAAAATGCATTCATAATATATACTACTACTATAGAAAAATATTATATGAATCTTGATAACAAGCGACACAATTTTTTCTAGGTAATCAAGGCAGGCCGGCTTCTTGCACTATGATATGTTGTTTTTTTTTAATTTTTTACGGGATATACCTATTGAGCAAGTTTCTCGTTTTTCAGGCTTTGTAGATGTAGACGGAACAGGTCTTGTATCTTCTATTTTTAAAATGCTCTTGATAGAAGCGCGATTATTCAGAAAGCTCACTTTCTGTGTTGTGAACAGATTCCACACAGTGATTCTGGTCCAACTCACGATCTTCTATGTCACTGACATCGCTACTACTTTGTTCTGAAATCTCAGTGACAATGCGTTCGTAATATTCGTCATTGGGATACATTTTAATTTTTTAATGAACTATAAATTACGGACACTGTTAGTGATGTGACGTCAAATTGACGTCAGGTGTCCTTTATCTCTTCACCTGTGCGCGTGCGACGACCGACTCCGGCGAAATTGGGAGCCAAACTGAGCTAGATGTAGCTACTGAGAAGCGCGGGACGGTGGAACAAATCGTTTGAGAGATATTCAGTTGTTTTACTTGAAAGGTGTCAAATTGACGGTACATTACCAATTGAAGGTTAATACATCACTTTGCTTATTATCGTAGATAGATCTAGGGTAGATTCGTTCTCCACTTGCAGCACGTTTCGGATTTCAATGCTAGAGGTGCGAGGCAAAAACCGCTGCAAGTCCTGTATTTTGGATTCAAGGTTCAAAATAGTATCTTTAAATGCTTGTTTTTCTTTTTGAAGAACTTCTATCTGTTTAATCATCTCATCGTACTGCTTATTGATAAATGTGATGGATTTTTCAATCTCGGTGTTAGTTTTTTGGATGGCAAGATTTTGTGTTTTAACTTCCGCCAATTCGGAGATCAGCTTGTTAAGAGTTGAAGTTTGTTCACTACAAAACTTCGCAAGGCAGGTTTCCTGGTCTGTTTTCCATTCCAGTAACATTTGTTGTATCTCTTTTTTAAAATCATGCAAATCAGAGCTCAGAGAGATACTCGTACGAGGGCATTTATGACGCGCCGTTATGTTCGCATCTTCAAATGGTAATCTATCCAACGCGAGTTTAGATGAATCTACGATTAACATCTTGGCCAAAGGTTTAAACTTCGCATTAACACCTAAGCGAATACCGTACGAAAATATAATCAGCAGTGTTGAGGCGACGATTATCCGTAATAAAGTACCGCCCAGTGATGCCGATACCCTACGACAGGACGTCGCGGTGATATTACGGAAGTCGAAGATACCTACCAGTAATGTCACTATGGAGGAGCGTCAAGCACTGAAAAGGATTCGGGACAACCAGGATATTTTAGTGCTTAAGGCCGACAAGGGAAACGCCACTGTAGTGATGAATACGGCTGATTATACGGACAAGGTACGAGAGTTGTTATGTGATAACAAGGTGTATAAACCGGTCTCATATAACCCCACGGCCAGAGTAACGCGCAGAACACGAGCACTGATACAAGACCACCAGGACCTGTTCACGGAAGATGAGTACAGCAAGTTATATGGTCCCAAGCCATACCAACCACCTAGGCTATATGGTCTGCCTAAGGTACATAAGCCCAACGTGCCACTGCGGCCTATCGTAAGTCAGATTTCGTCGCCTACTTACGACCTTGCGAAGCACGTTGCATCGGTATTGCAGCCATTAGTCGGTATCACACCGTCTTTCGTGAAGAACTCGCGTCATTTCGTCCAGATCGTACAAAGTATCCGATTGGAACCGGAAGATGTAATCGTAAGCTTTGACGTTGAGTCGCTCTTTACCAACGTTCCAATAAGGGAATGTCTGGACGTAGTGAGGGACAGACTGAGTGACAACGATATGCCTCACAACTATATTGATCTACTAAAGCACTGCTTAGATGGCAACTACTTCCTCTTCCAAGGCCAATATTACCTCCAGATCGATGGTGTCGCAATGGGGAGTCCAAAAGCCCCAGTACTGGCTAATATCTGGATGGAACACTTTGAGGAAAAGGCGCTTAGCATCGGACCTAAGACCATCAGGCTTTGGAAAAGATACGTGGACGATATCTTTTGAATCGTAAAAGGAGGTAAGCAGGAAGTAGATCAATATGTACAACACCTTAACTCCATTCATCCGAAGATGAGATTCATCTACAAAATGGAAACTGACAGATCGTTGTCATTCTTGGGTGTCAAAGTGACTGTGAGACCAGATGGGTCCTTAACACACTGCGAATACTTCAATCGGGCACCAATCACTGGATTGAATTTCATCGTCCACAAGTCCTCTCCACGGAACGCCACTTTTACCCAAGAGTTGCGCGTGAAGCGATCGAAATCAGAAAACATAAAAATTTCAATCGGGAAGAGGGCTTCAAATTGTCATCGGCGTGGAATCCAGTGGTCCGGTTAACAACACCCTACTTTAATGCGCAGTCGGCGAATGTTCAAAATACAGATACGTTTAGTGTGTTTTGCGCCGGCACCTCGAAAATCAACAACGCGGGGGTAGAAATAGAATCTTCTACCTCGCACTCGGAGACGTGACATCGCTACACCAGTCAGCTTGCGACCACGGGACGTGCAACCGTCTCGAAACGTCAAGCAAAAATAAGGTATGTAAATACCTAATGCATGTTCGCGTTAATTCCCGTATAGATATATATTCTTAAACATGCAACGCGAGTGTTTAAAAGTTTCAAATGTATTATTTTACAAACTATTGTTTAATAAACTACTCATTCGACAATATATTTACAAAAAAAGAATTATTATGCTAAAACATTAATTTACAAATTGATTATTTTTTAAACATGTTAGTTGGTAAAACAACGTAAAGCATAAATAACATTTGACAAAATGCATTGCTTGGTAAATATTTTACTAACCAAAATCTACGTTAATACAACAATCTTTGTGTAGGGTCAACTGAAACAATGTCTGGTTAGGTTAGGTTAGAACTGCGACCACAACGCACGAGCCGAGCCAGGGGCGAGTGCCAGAACCGAATTCTACTTATTTCGCTTAATTCAGGCAGTGTGTATTTTTTTTAAAACACTTAAGATTCTATGGAATTAGTATTAATACAAAATTATTACTTGCCTATAAATAATCAGTCCAAGATGAAAATTGCAACCATGCAACCTAATATTTTCACAATTTCGCGTAAGTATTGGTTAGAAATTTGTTATTTTTAAAAACTAAGAATTTATCTTCTAACTTTTTGTACAATCACCAATTTGGCAAACGAATTTTTAGTCATGTGATTATTTTTAAAATAATATTTAAACAATTTAATTATTTCCTAAGTAAAACATTTGCGAAACCTGTATTATGTCAAATGATTGTTTTTAAAGTAATATGTTTGCGAAATGAAAGTTTGTCAAATGATTAGTTTTTCAAACGTTGTTTGTAAAATGATCTTTTGTCATACATTTTTTGTTAAACAATAGTAAACCATCACTTTTACCTCGGGTAAATCTAAATTTGCCATATTAATTTAAGACAACGCATATCAGGCATGTTATGAATCCGATGAAAGAGCAACATAACGACGATTTGAAACACAATGAGAACTCTTGCAAATTCAGAAAAATACTAGTATAGCGCGTAGGTACATAATATTTCGTTTCAGTAGCTATGGTGCCTAAAAGCAATATAACAAATACTAGGATTTTACGCCATATCACCCTTCAATAAAAATGAATTACCAAGTCAAAGTCTAACATTTTCCAAAATTACCTCCTTTTTGCACCATCCTTATGCCCTGAACTAAAGGTTCCAGTAACGGTGCGTCCTTCTTTTTATTGAATACTTTCTTTTGACGTAGCTCGTCCTCTATCGGGGCGTTTCTTTTGTTGTAGTAGTACGATGGAGTCTGCAATTTATACATACGTTTGAGGATTTCGAAGTTATGTGAGGCTTGATGTGAATGGGTAGACCCACGGGTTCGCACGAATGGGAAAATTGAGAGTATTGCCAGTGCTTTATGACGGCTATCCGATTGTTTGTTAGGTACAATGCGTCATGTATATGGTTGTGTAGTATAGTAAGTAATTTAGAGTTGCAATACCACACAATGGTAGATGAGCGTTACTTAGCGGAGTCACGCGAAGGGAAGCCATGGCCGTGGCGTCTAAGGCCACCTCCGTGGTTTTTAGTGCGTAGTGTGAATTGTTTCTGGAGTAGCACATACCATACCAGCGCCGTAATATGATGTTATCATAGGGCGTAACAAAAAAAAGGATCCTGACATATTTTAAGACTAAACTAGTTTCTTTGTAACCCGAACTAACTTTGAAAAGTCATTGGTGTGCGCCGTGGATTCGAACCTGTGATCCTCTCCGTGTAATCTCATGCGGTATCTCAGCGGTGAAAAATGCGGCCAACACTCAAACAATGTTTGTTCTGCAGACCAGAGAGCTATCTGAGCAATTTAGATCGTATTGAAAGAAAAATTCAAACAAATGAAAACTCCAATAGGAGCTCGCAAGTATAGTTTAATGCTTATAACTAGTTTGTTGTATCCACATTTTAAAAATTAAGATTTTAAATCACTAAGGGGCAGATTAGAGAAATATCCTTCTTAAGAGGATGTTTACGTTATAAAGGGAATCCAGTATATTCAGTAGTTTAGGCTTAGTGATGATTTATCAGTTAGACAGTCAACTAATCGTATTTGTGTGATGATGATGATGATGACAAGTGATTTTATAACCAAAAGGAGCTAGTATGTTGTAGCTCCTTAGACCTTACCCATAAGGTTACCACGACCAATTTATTTTGTTAACTTCTTTTTAATTAAAACATTAACATGGCTATGGTAACGATAAGAAGTAATTTCTGTCTACACTTAAAGCTATAAAATATACTCATTTTGTCAATGACAATCAAGGGTAAGTAAAAGTTTTCTGTTCAATAAACTGCTTGAGCATTCGGGGATTAATGTTCACTCCATTTATTCGGACTGAAGCTGTATCTCTATGGATACACGCATATATACTTGATTTATGTAACAACTTTGCCAGGTAGTAGTATATTACTAATAAGCCGTGTTTCAAAATTATGTTCTTCTTAGCTTTATCATTCTTGAGTACAATATTGTGACTCTTGAAGTAGAAAAAATACAAAACTTTTCATTTTGCTTTTTTTGTCTCGCCCACGTCTGTTAGCCCTTCAGTATAACCTGTTTGGCTACACCCCTGGTTAGGTTCTGCCGTAAAGATCATTGAAGCCATTTAGTTTCGAGAAATCATCCTGCTACACCTGCGTATTGTGGCCAACATTTTAACGCGTTAAATTGCAAATTTCCTATGCACATTTTTAACGCGTTGCTGAACGTACAGTTGGCCATTGCCATGAACGTTAAAACTAACACAGGTGTAGCAGTAGCATAAACTGGAATGCCGTAGAATAGGGGTTGAAGTATTACATTTAATGGCCAAAATGGCATGCCAGTTCTTACAATAACTATCTTAAAAGAGTTTTAAACCCTATCATAAGACCTATAGTTATCTGGCATAGCCTGATGATTGTGATTCAAACTTATACCTAAAGGCTTAAAGAAAAACCCAAAATATAAATTATTGAATTTACTATTTATTTTTATATATTTTGTTACTGACTCCGGGGTCCATGCGCATGCGCCTGCTGATCGGAGGTCCCGGGTTCGATTCCCGGGTCGGGATAAAGTGTTACTGACTAGTATTGATAATCGAAGGTTTCTGAGTTTTCCAAATTCTCAGTACCAGCACGGTTCCGGTGACGATCCGTGTAAAAACTCATGGGGAAATGTGGGTGTAATTATTTAACTTCTGCCTATCCCTTCGGGGATACAGAATTGAGTATATAAAAAAAGTATTTATTTTAAGTGTTTACTGATTATAAAAATTATTTGAAAAACATGCTCACCTGCAACCAAGATCTCATGTAACCAATATCTTCGTAGATCAGTTCCAATGGACTATCCAGGAGTTCCTTCAGAGAGTTGACGGAAGGCGGAGGACCATTCAGCAGCCAGCTCACTACTGAGCTGGTGTAGTAATTGTATATCAGGACGCATGATAGACCAGTCACCAAAATCGTGACTTTTCGAGCTGGAAGGTAAATTTATTTATATATAATTATTTAGTTTTTCCCAGTACACCCTGGAAGTGAGCCTCTTCCAATTTGAGTCACTATAATACCGTAAGTGAGTCAATTGGATGAAAATTAAACACAACGCTTTGTGACGCAACTTAAAAAGAGGCCTATATCTTTCAGTTGATTATAAAAACCAGAATAATGATGTTACTACTCAAACCAAATTTGCTTCGTGTATTTTTTCTTAGTCATCTCTTACGACACCTACTAACAGCCGGTTTCAATATTCGATCTATCAATTTTTTTGTGATTCTAGATTCATTTTTGACATAAGATCCATACAAAATATGTCCAACACGAATCTCGAATCACAAAATCCATGGATAGATCGACTATTGAAACCGGCCGTAAATCTCAGGGAAGAGAAGGAGTCTGGAGTAGTGTAGTATAATTTTATTATACTACTGCATTTGTTTTTTCACAGCTCCAGCTGAAAATTACGCCTTTTGGTCTAGTGAGTAGAGATCCTGACTGCTAATCTGAAGGTCGTGGGTTCGATTCTCATTCAGGACACAGCTTTACGTGACCGTGTCTAAGTTATCCTAGAATATTTTTAATACCAAATATGTCTTAAGTATATTACGCTAATTACCAATTTATTGATCGTGCCGCAGTAATCAATATGCTGAAGGCATCCATTTTGGATATCAAATTCCAAAGTGAAACTGTGTCAATTGTTAATGTAATTGTTTTGTTAGGAACTTTAATTCCCCAAAGTGGATCCTTGGAAGGTAATTGCGTCGTATTATGTTTGTCAATATTTTTGACTACTTCATAGGTATCGTAACGTAAAATTTCATGTGAGTGGATGTATGATAGGTTATGACTTTGTGATGCAGCATTGCGTATGATAAGAAAAAGATTATACGCCGTGGAAGCAACTTATGTCATAGAGTCAGTAGTGAAATGTAGTAAAAAGTCCACTTGCGTAAGAAGCGGCGATAGCCCAGTGGTGTACGAAACGGAATGCTAAGACGATGGTCTCAGGTTCGATCCCCGTTACCCCGGTACACACCTTACGTTTCGAAGTCATGTGTGTATTAAAAATGTTAATTATCGCTCGCTTAATATTGTGCCTGACAGTTGGCAATAGGCTCGCCCTCTATTACATTGGAACCGAAACATAACTGGCGAAGTGTGCGTGTATAATACACCTCTTCCTAGGCCCTCGGGGATAAAGGCGTGAAGTTATTTTATTGTTATGTTTATTATGAACATCAATGCACGGCCATATGTTCCTAAATTAGGCAAAATCATGGTAATGACAACTAACTGACAAACAATTTTATTCTAAATACTCATAAATACACACATATTACAGCAGCAGCTGATAAGATAGACACACATATTCAGAACAAATCATTGTGTTTATCATGCAAAAAAGTAAATCATAGGATTTACTGAACGACTTTACTTACTAATTCAAAAATACAAATAGTTACCTGTTGACACCCTTTTAGCTCCGTTTTCATCACAATCTTCGTAAACTGAAAGAAAATCACCAATGTATTACTTATGCAACGTCAAATTTACAAAAATGCGATAGGCACTTACATTGCTGGCAAATAGAGGCTATAACCGAGAACACCGCGTACTGAATTGACGATGGTCTTTGCTCAAGGCGAGCAGATAGCAGCAGTAAGAAGGCACATAGTACTGATACTCCTATGACACCCCACCATGCGACAGGGCTTAGAGGCATCAGGAACTGGTTTTCGAACTTTCCAGGGCCTTTAGATGGTATGCGGTAGTAATATCTAGTTCTGAAAAATAGCAATATGCTGGTTATGATTGAGCCATCGAGATGGGGTTTCCAAAATTTCAATCACAAATAAATGAAAATTAAGTTGTTTTGTCGTTTAAAAAGTCATAAAAGATCTTGTGCAATGTGATGTGATTGTGTGGTGTTTCTTGTGTATTCCATTTTTTTTTAAACTCCCGCAATAAAAATTAATCCTTTGCCGCATGGACTTTACAAACATACAACCATTGGACACAATGAACAGATTAACATCTCTTATCTTAATATATAAAATCCTTGCGTTACTGACTGACTGACAGACACGCTACAGCCGAAACTATTGGGCGCAGGAAGCTGAAATTTGGCATGTATGTTCCTTGGGGACCGTAGGGGTGCACTAAAAAGGGATTTTCCGAAATTTCCACGGGTTCGGCCAAAACGGGTAAATTTCAAAAAAAATGCAGGCGTAGCTGCTGGCGTCCTCTAAGTCATTATATAAAATCAATTGGGATACAAACCTTTCGAATTATGTTTTATTACAATCGTAGGTATGTACATAATTATGGTTTACTCACTCGATTGACGTCAACGTTGATATAAATATGTCAATTTTGTCGTGCACAGCGGATATTAACCGAATCACAGGTGAAATGTCCTGCTCTCTTAAAAACAGGCTGTTTGCCACCACCTAGGAAAAGGACATAAAATAACAATCAAAAGCTAGATGTTATAATAATCTGTATAAAAAAAATATTCCGTTACTGGCTGGCTGACAGACAACGCCCAGCTAGAACTATATTTCTTGGGGATCGTAGGGTGCACTAAGAAGAGATTTCCTGAAAGAACAATGGCAGAATTTGATCTGCGTTTGTTGTGGCGACCTTAAAATTATATAATCAAAAAAAATGCTTTTTTCCTACGATTTTTAATATATTCACTTTGTCTCGTTAAAGCCGGAGTATTTTATGAGGATAAAAAGCATTCCAATTGATTACTAACTAGGTAGCTACTTTATTATTTGATTGTTGCCATAGACAATGGTGTGACAGCAATAGACGTGAGTGCTCTTGATCCGTATCGATTATTAAATAAGTAATCGATACGATCGAACTTTATAGGGTTGGTTTAGTTTAAAACATAATTATTAAAATGCAGTTATTTAATTTTTAATCAACATTATATCCATAAGCTAATATTTTTGAAACAAAACCACTTTTAAATTAAATAAAAACGTCACAGCATCATTTTAATGTTGTATTGATTTCACATAAAATCGATTTAAAATGTACAGCTCTGCTTTTGTCTTTTGCTGTGACAGTTAGATGCTACAGAATTTTTCTGCGTTTTGACGTCAATCTGACATATGTCATTTGATAATTCTAACGTACCTGCATTGTTCATTCTTAACTAGAAATGAAAATACCGATATCTTCTTTTTTCGGCTTTCCCTAGTGAAAATAGAATCATTTATAGACTCTGTTACGTAAGCCGAATTTTTTTATATATTTTTTTTATAACTGTACGCTTCGATTTAAATTCAGACATTTTGATGTATGGAGATCTGCCACTGTCCTTTCCAGAGGTCCGAAAAGAAACGGTTTAATTAAAAATAAAGTCCGTGCGGAGCTGCGGGCATCCTCTAATCTATTATAATTATTGTACTTGCTTTAATTTTAAAACAAACGGTTATTATGTTATGCATGGTGCAAGATTTTTGCGATACCTACCCTTGTGTTATTCCTCACAAATGTGCCAATCCATCTATCCGTAAAAGTGTGGACGAATCTGAAATAATAGCCAATATGTAGAGTAGTAGAAATATGACAATTTCAGCATATGTGAGTGACTAGATGACATGGATTGTGGCATCCGATCACGTATCACGCTACATCAGAACTATTGAATTACCTGAAGTTATGCATCTCAGCAATAAGACAGAGTATAGCACCGGCTGTATGTGTTATCACTGCTACGCCAGGAATCTGTTGTGGGCTCGATAACATCTTCAGATCAAACTTCTTAGGTGCTGGAGTTACCTGAAAAATATCCTATATGGGTTACTACGCCTACCGGTTGGTGGTAGAGATATTAACAGATGCTTATTTGTCAAAATCATACGTAGAACCACGTATTGGTGGTACATGAATATGACCGTGATCATGATGATGATGTCTTTGAGTTTCCATGACTTCGTAGTGTCGTATGTCCCTGGGCATATGAGTATCAGATATCATCCAGAGTTCACATCACATCGTAGTGGCGCGGCGATGTCAAAATTTAAATAAATTATAATTTTAAAAGCTATAAACCATGTCTAATTTTGCGCCTCTACCAATTATTGTCTATACATGCTAAATCAGATGTCAGGCTTTTTTATAAAGTTTTTCACAGGAGATATCTGCTGGGCGGTTTTGGAAGATATATGGTTAGAAATTAAAAAGTGATTATTTGATCTTTCATAAGTAATGAAAAAATACCCTCTTTCCCCATATCTCGAAAATAAGACGTTACTTACAACCAAAATCATCCTCATCGTCCACTTCTGGAAATCCCATCGTCGATAATATTTATATTCGTTTAAGTCGAAGTCAAGTCTCAAACCGTTTGCCGTGTCCCACGACCCAATTTCGTTGACAATTAAATTGCCTCCTTGAATTTTGCCAAAATTGAATACATCATACAATGTGTAATATCCGGAGTTATCTGAAACAAATAACGTGTTGATGCCAATAGAATATTGATGATGTGGATTAAAGAGTTTTTTATATTTCTAAGGCGCCGAACGTGATACAGCCTGCCTGATATTAAGGGTTCGTGTCCTCATGCATTGAATGTTACGGAGAAAATGCTGTGAAAATCTTTGAGCGACCGAGGTACACGAAGGTATTTGATGGCTTCTGAAATCAGATTTTGTTATAAAATGGCTTCAAATTATGATTATTGATAACATAACAAAAAACATTACAAGAAGACCCATTACGCACCTCGGAAGTATCTCAGATGAGCAGCTCCTAATCATAGTTTTGTAAGTTTTCCGTGACTAGAATGTGTCGCAGAGGTCAAACAGTACTATTACTATGACTACGCGGCAAGCTCGCCTCACTGAAGTTTAATGGTAAAGTGGCGAGAACCCTAAGAATCTACTTTTTTCTATAATCTAGCCAAATAGTGGTAGCCATGCCAGATATACACGAGCTTTAACTAAAAACAATTTGAAAACCAAGCATTATTACTGTGACAAGTAAAAATCCACCTCTGCCTACCCCTTCGGGGATAAAAGGCGTGACGATATGTATGTATGTATGTAAGTAGAAATCAATTCTGAACGAAAGATTAATGACTGGATCTTCGTAAAGATAAAAATCTAAAGTACCGTTCAAACGTCGTTTGATCAAAGTTTCTAAGATAACGAATAAGGAGATAGAACCTTTTCTTTACATTTGTTTGATTACGTCTTTAGTTTGATCTAAAAGGCTTCAGCCAGGTCTTATAAATTTCATCAATATATCCTTTTCAGACCCGAGAGGGTGTGATAAGGTTTGAAGCGATAGATAGCTTGATTTTTATTACTTACTAGAAAAAAAAATGCAGCAACTTACAATATTGCAAAAAAAGTATTTTTAAACTAAAACTATAAAAATCATAAAAAAGTGTAGTTTAAGTTTGTACTTGCCTCGCGACCCCACAATAATGTCGGCATCAACACTAATATTTAAGTTACCAAGCACACCAAACGTACTATTCTGCTCATATATCACATTATTGATTCTGGTGCTATTATAATACTCAGAAATAGCGTGGTCATCCGCTATAATAAGCCATTTGTGTTGGGCGGAGTACGATAGGTTTTCTGATGCCTGAAAAATCATTAAGTGTGTTTTAGGTTTCGTTTTTGGATTACAAGTAGAAAAGAGAGTGTAAAATGTTATCCGTGATCTGCTGGTAGTTAGATCTTCAAACGAACAAACGGTTGTGATAACATTTTACTGGTTCTATGACATAGTGGTTAGAGTAGTCGCGTTGTAATATTTTGTGGGTTCGACTCTCCCACTAGAGAACACCATGAAATCAAACAAAATGTATCGTTATCGGGTATTCATTGAGTCCGTTGATTAACTTCTTATAAAAATAACGCTATGCCAGCGAGATAGTCAATTTGATCAACGGGTCATCACTATACTCTAAGCTTCATCTATGTACCTATGCATATCATAAAATAAAGTACCCACGGCGTCCTGTCTGGCAGTAGGAAGGTGATAAACATAAGAACTACCAAAAGCTTTTTGTACAGTTTTCACCAATAGATAAAGTAAAAAGACGATGTCTAGTATTATATATTAAAAATACTCACACAATTATCATCTAAGAATACTCTAATAGAATGCATTCCATATTCCAAGCACTGCTGAACTTTGTCAAAATCTGTCCCAGGCTAGTCTAAGTATACTTCAGATATTGCAATAGAATTGCTTGATGCCGATTTTGAAAACATAAGAGACCCTGCAATAATGAGAAAGTTCTTTTTTTTTTGCGGCTGTAACTGCTATCCTCATGTTTAACAATAGAATGTCAATATATTTATTTGCAATCAAATCAAAACTAACTATAGCTAAGTGACTATTTACACAAAAAATAAAACAATAATTTCTATACTTAAATAACTGAAAAATAAAGGATACATTAAAAAAAAAGAAAATAAAATTTAAAGGCCGTCATGGAAATCCTCCACATCGCCGTCAATTGGAAGCATGTCCAGAATGCTGGCAGCATTGCCACGTTGTATGGCAATGCTGATCTTTTGCGCCAAATACAGCCTTTTGGTCACGCAAGGCGTCAACCAGTCTCTTTGAGAGATCTCTAAAAAGAGATCGCGCTCTTGGACCCCATGGTCCCAACGTTTCAACTCCAAACGGCTCCAATACATGATCTCCTACTAGACTTATGTATTTGCGCCTTTTGAGAGTCTCCGCTGTAGCTGCAGCAGCGCCCGCACAACCCGCTGTGCTAGGAAGATGCGATGGCGCAAAGGTGTCGACACAACTTGCGTCCCACACCAAAGGCCTACCCAGCTTCCACGGCAGTAAAGACATACCGTCTGGTCTTTTGTCAACGTCGCGTACTAAGCCCTGAGGTTCAAGTTGGGCTGGAACGCCAGCGGTGACAAAAGCCCGGCGAAAGAAAGTTCTGAAATGTATTTTTAGAAAGCTAGAGCTTGGCAATGGTTCTTTTACTGTGGGAATTATATGATAAATTGGAATCAAAGTCCGCTTCACCGTTTAGCTCTTCATCGAGAATAGTATTTTTCGATCCTTGTTCGAATCAATACTTTGGTGATTCGCAATTAATTAAAAATAAAATGATTGTCTTGAATCTAAGCAATAGATCTAAGTAATTTCTTTAAATTTTATTCATTACCAAGGTTATATGATTGCTTTCTCATGTTTTGAAGCACTTTTAAGAGGCGCTCAGAAAGAAAGTGGCGTTTGGTCGTTGCCATTACATTGTAAAGCGGTCAAATCCAAATTAGTTTCAAAAGCCCGTAATGCTTAGTTGATAGCTATACCAAAGCATTGTCTTTGCGTGAAGGCGCATTGAACTAAAATCGGTTATTGTTATATAGGTAAGCAAAAATAAGAATTAAGATTTTGACTTTACGTTAAACTTACAATAAGCATCTCTGTGGCAGCTTAACAAACAGATAAACTTCACTTCTCTATATTTAAAGTAACTAATACTTAAATTTACTCCATCTGTGGCCAGTCCTATAATGGTCCTGGGTAGTATAGAAGCCAATATTACCAGTAACCACATTTTGTAAGCAGTTCCCGCAACTTTGCTGAGCGTTTGGTGAAATGCAATACATATTTTGCGGTTTTATATTTTCCCTCAGAAACTAGATACGGTCAGAATATAAATATTTATAGTTTCCTCATAAAGATTTTGATAACATTTTTGCCTCAATATTTTATGTATAATTTACGCATTCAGCCATTATATTTTATAAAACGTTCTCGACTCAGTAAGTAGAAAAAAAATATTACAATCTCATATCAGCGAAGCTATTATTAGAATATAATAAATAGTAACGAATAAAATATTTATTCATAACACAATAGCATTTTCCACGACAAGAAAAATTAATCTGTATAAGTATTATTGCCGTTTCATTTATTGGTAATATTGGCAGTGTCTCATTATTTTTCGCTTAGCTATCTAGACGGTAGATGGTAGTAGATCTAGTCATTTGTTTTAATATGTGGTTACAGTAGCCTGAAAACGTGCATAGCACTGCCCGCGAATCGTCATAATTGAAAAATTTTCCGTTTTAGGCAGCTGTCGAAAATAGCTCAAAATACAAACAGTGTCAAAGCCAGCATATTCTACAGCAATTTTTAATATAATTTGAAAACCAATCCCTATCAGTAAATCATACCAAAAGTTAAAACCAACGCGAGAAATGTCTCAAGAATATAATAAAACTTTTCTGCGGACGCTACCAATCCGATATAAAATCTTGACGTAAAAATGGGCGATCCAATTGAGTTGTCACAAGTCCATAGCCTGTGTCTTTGATATCAAAGTAATAATACCAATTTATGTAATTGAAACCTTTTGATTATAAATTCTACTGAACGTTTTGTCCGATTTACCCATATTTATATTTCATGGCCGCTACTGAAATGGAATATGAAATCGTTTATCAATATCTGAGTATTTATTTTAACGGACACAAGTTTCGTGCGTGTTTTAAATAATATTAAAATCGAATTAACTTTTCCCTGCTCGTTTTAATTGAAATTCCGCACAGGCACTGCATACATTACGAAATTTCGTTGAAAATATGCTTTACAATGTTTATACTGTAACAAAATGTTACTTTACAGCGCGGACTGAAAAATATTATATTTAGATTTAACAATGCACTTGCTCAATAGTGTTACTTATTCATACCCTATTAGACCAAGTAATTACAAATAAAAACAATTTAAGTAATGTTACATCTCTGTCGCTTAAAATACGCCTGGCAATCTATTATTATTTTTTCAACTCTTCCAATAGACTTCTGATTAAATTCGTTGCCAATTCCAATACAGTTAAGCTTCCCCGGGACTTCACGAGTGATAAAAATCGGTGTCTTCTGTGGTCACTGTTGCTGAACCTGGCTACACAGGTGATACTGTAGTAGGAATGAGGGTGGGATTAGTCCCATACTAGGCAAACTTTGCATGGAGATATTATCGTTAGAAATCGATTGCAGTTGTAGGTGCATGCCGTAATATAAGTATTATCCATTGCCTAATACCTGTTTGGGACTAGATGGTGTTGTGTGTATGTGGTAGAATAGAATAGTATTCAATTAAAACACCGAGCAAGCAATGTGTCCACAAATTGCATCTGCTGTTTACCTAGTAAAGCTTAAAGTACAATAAAGATTAAAAAAATAATTCGCTTTCAAAGCTCCGTCCAAGCACTATGTTTGCCTTTATCAAACAAAGGCTAGGTGATTCAATAACTTGGCATTGCTAGGCTTTGAGCGATATATTGAGATTCTAATAAGGCTGCTAGGGACGCTAAAGGATGAAAATAATACATGAGCGCGCATACGAGGCCTTATTTTTTAAACTTTGGTGCTGTGTGTTCTGGTTTTGCTTGTATGTGCGACAATTTGTTTTTTGATTGATTGATTGATGTATTCTTTATTGCACAGAAAAGTAAAGTACATTTACTACAGTGACATAAAGCTAATTTTTATGTACAAACGGCAGCCTTATCGCTAGGGGCGATCTCTGCCAGGCAACCTTCGGATGGACAGAAATGATTAAAGTATTTTTGTGGGTATGGTGTAGCTTTGAAATGAAATTATCAATAAGATAATCCTAAATAAAATACATATATACACTTACATTAAAATAAATAAGTAAATTAATATACCTTTTACCTACATACATAAAATACATACACTACCGCTCAAAAGTATTTGGCCACCTTGGTTTTAGTATGTTTGAAGAAAATTATTTTCTTCTAATTGTACTAATTTTATTATGACAATTCATTGTCGTATGTTATTAAATCTAATAAAGACAGTTTCACTATCATGATTTTACTAAACAAACTTAAATAACCAAAAAGCAGGCAGCGATAGCCTAGTGGATATACCAACAGACTGCCGTGCAGAAGGGTTCGAATCCACGGCGCGCACCACTGACTTTTCGAAGTTATGTGGTATTTAATTGTTAATTATCGGTCGCTCCGTGCCCCGGCGAGCATGTTAAACCATCACTCTTGGCTCTCGTGAACAGTTGTTGACAGTCGCTACGCGGAGTCAGTACCCTTAAGTAAACTGATACTGGTGTTAACCATGGAATACCGCTATCCCTTTGAGTTGCGGAGGTCAAACGGCAGTCGCTCTGACTCAGAAGGTTCACAATCCTTACACAAACATCAATGTCGTATTTTATGCCTTTACTGTAGTTTATCTTTTTTCTTTAAGGCCAATTCCCACATTAGGAAAAATCCTGTGTCGCGGGGAACTTAACAGACATATGGACATTAACGGACACAATGAGCACCCAGACTTAAAATAACAGTTTATGGATCACACATCAGTGGTGTTGTCTCATGTAATATAACTTTTATATTATAACATACAGCTCATGTTCCTTCTGTCAACAACTTATAATAATAGAGAATCGAAGAGTCTGATTGCTTGGCTAGAATGTACTGTATTTTCAAGTTGTACATAATTACTCACACCTCGTTATTCACTTCTTATTAGAACAGGGAGTATTGGCATAATTTTATGTTTATTATGAGCAGGTCTGTTTTAAGCGTATATCTATAACTCTGCGTATTTCTCGATTTCTGCTGATATTTGTGTCTTTCTTACACTAGTATTAGCCATGATCAGAAATACAAATCAGATTTTTCACAACAGGTCTATGACCTGAAAAATCAACTTCTATGTAATAATAAGAAAAGATGGACTGATAACTTAAATGAGTAATTTGATGAGAGTGAATGAAGCAAGAGAGATATGTCATGATCGTTGCAAATGGCGTTCCGTAGTCACTGCCTACCCCTCCGGGAAACAGGCGTAAGTCTTTGTATGTATGTATGTATGACTTAAAGAGTGTAACTGTTTGGTAAAAATTGACGATCGGGTCTTCTGCCTACGTACTGGCCTACGTCCAGCAATGGACTGCAATAAGACAATGAGATGCGATGAGAAATAAAAGATGCTTTCAAAAAAATGTCATAGTAGGTAAAACATTTAATTTTTTGTAGTTTATGACAAGAATTCAAACCAAGTAATTTAAGGTAAGATCCGAATCCTGACTGACGTCAGCGATTTCATATCGTTTCCGTCCCTTAAGTTATAGCGGTGTCATAATTTTAATGTCCTCCAACTTTCCTCTTAGGTTTGAATGTCACGTACCTACGTTTATGTACCTATTAGAGGATGCACGCAACTACGCTACCACATTATACATACATAGACTCACGCCTGTTTCCCGGAGGGGTAGGCAGAGACTACAGAACGCCATTTGCAACGATCCTGACATATTGCTCTTGTTTCATTCACTCCATCAAGTTTTTCATGCATGCTCTTCTGTTTAGGGTACTTCTGACCTGTCCTATTTTTAGGATGTCTCCAATCTGGGCAAAGAACGTCCGACTAGGTCTTCTTCTTCGTCCAGTCCCATTCACACTTGCCTTCATATATGTCTTCTTTTTCTTCTTCTTTCCACACATTATATAATTCTTAATTTAACCGTTCCATTAAATTACCTCTGTCTCGTGGTCTTTTTGGGAAATCTTTTCTTAGTGCAGTCTCCAATGAACACCCATACCAAATTTTAGCTCTTTGTGTCCATTAGTTTTGATGTACTACCGAGCCAGACCGGCTGTACTCTGAGTCCGTTGCTTGTGTGTTTATAAAGTCCCCCACAAATCTCGTATTCCTTGATGGTGAGTCTTTAAAAAACATTTGCCCATCGACCATGCCTTTAGAGTCCGTTAATGTAAAGTTCTAACATCCAAAAACATGGTTGTGACGTGATCTTGCTTTAGGTATATCTGCGAATATATGAGCATGTAAGTAAATGTGTGATAATGTAAAGAACCTAATGGAAAATTAATACGGGTGCCATTTCTTCACACCACCACTTACAATAAATTAGGAATAACCGAACGAGAAAAAAGCGGTAAGCTAAATCATCAACTAATGGTTGGCGCTAAGCGAATCCATACATTTCAAGAAATCACGCGCTAAACAAAGGTATTAATCTAATAGAAATATAAATGATAAATGGCAAAAGCTAAGAAAACAAACATACTAAACCCAAACAAAATGTTCCAAGCCAGGGTCCGTGAAAGCCTCAGAATCTACATTCATAAATGGCGAGCTGCATAAATAATATAAATGCCTCTGCCTGAAGTAAAACCTGGACATTATTCAAGCTAAATCCCCAGGATTTGCCGGGACTCCCCACGAATTTCTTTACATTACCGTTAAATTGTTTTACCGACGAAAAAATCTGGATAGTATGGCATTTCTGCTGGTAATTAGCTATACGATTGAAACCTTTTTATAATTAGCGATATACATAAAACCAGAAAACTATTCCTTGAAAAATAAATTCGTATCCCTGAATCTGTTTATTAATGGGTCACAATTTTATTTTATTTTATAATAAAGCTAATATTTTGTAAAATCTAGTTATACTAGACTGCGGATTCGATCCTCGTAAGGATAGTCTTGGATGCAATCTGGATGACGCTCAAAGACATAGTTTCTTTATCTTGAGCCAAATCATTTTAAACATAAATTGCATTGTGAAAATAATATTTTTTGATATATGGTCTGAAATAGTAAGGTAAACAAAATGAACACTTGTAAAAGGATTTTAAAGAATGATGTTAGAAATCGCAGCAAAGTCTTGATTTATAGTAAGTTCGTATAATGTACTAAGGTACGAGTTGAAATGTAATAAATTTAAGTCTCTCCTACTGACCTGGAAACTCCAAAGTCAAATCGGGCACATTAGCCATGCAAAAAAAAGTTTGCCACAAGTTCACTCTGAAGCAATTGCGATTACTATTTGAGCAGAATTTACATGTAGGTAATCACTGTAAGCATGTTAAACGGGGGAACAGGCAATATCTCTAAATGCCTTACGGCCCGGCCACAGCCTATAGCGGCAGTGGCAGCGGCGAGCGATTTCGATGTACATGGCGCGTTATCTCTGAGACGGCATCGGTCGCAGCGGCGTAGCAAAGCGCGCCATGTACATCGAAAACAGTAACGGATCTACGTATTTTTTTAAACCGAGGCAAAATCTTACCAATGGCGCCCTCTCTCAACAGTTTTCAGAATTTTTTCTCTGTCGTGACGTGATTTTGTCGCCCCCATGACGCTGCCGCCCCAGGCAAGTGCCCCGGTTAGCCCCCGCCGTAGATCCGCCACTGATCAAAAACGCTCGCCGCTGCCGCCGCCGCTGCAGGCTGTGGCCGGGCCGTTAGTCCTTTTCATCTGAATAAAGTTGGCGAACTATGGAGAGGTGCTGCTTTAAATTAAGCCTTCAACTAGCTTTGTGAGGAGTGTTACAGTTGTATTAGAACTATTTTAAATTTAAATTCTAAGGCCTAGGTATGCCGACCTATTTTGGTTGGAGATCATTGTCCAGTACCAAACGGGTAGATGCATAAGTGTGTGTTCGGAGTTTACGGCAAAATTTTTGAAATAATTTTGATAAATTTTGCCATAAAAATTGATCATCGAATTATTTTATTATGCTTTTACATTGGCATAATACGATATTATATATTTTTGTCTATTAATGGTCTATTCACAGACAACTGGTACGGCTTATACATAGCCGCCGTATCAACGACGAGACACATTGTGTAAACGAGTTTCTACAAAAAGTACAGAACAATATTTTTTGAGCTCCAGGTGAGGCACGGTCTATCCACATCTCAGGCGTGGCTCCGGTAACGAGTATGTATGGATAATGTTGGTATGTAAAGATTTATTAACAATTTTAGTAAAGCCAACCCGACGAAGCCGATTATCATAATAACTTGACAACCTTTTCAATCTTAGCATTTGGTTTATCAAATCAGCGTGGAGACGCCCACTAATTGCTGGACAGAGGTCTCCCCCAAGTTTCTCCACATAGATCGACCCTGAGCCGCCCGCATCCAACCGCATTAACATAAGCTTAGATTAGACGAATTACCTAAGAAAAATAACATGAAGTATCCGACTTACCGAACAAAAGAAAAACAAAAGCATACGTTAGAAACATAGTAAATTTTCTAAGAGCAATAACAAATATTTATTCGGCCAAAAAGGGCAAGAATCTAAGAATTGCGCTTGAGACTTTGGCCGCCCGCCAGCCAGTGATCTGCAACTGAAAGGCTATTGGTATTCTTAGTTCGTTTATTTCAGACGAATTTGCTCGAGCAACCTTCAAAGCGAGCGTGCTCCATTTTCGGAAGTATCAGCGGTTTGCATAAGGCGAGATCACGGTAAAATGTTTTCCAATCGACAGTATAAAAAAATTGCCTGTGTGTGGAACTTTGAAGACCACTTTACATTTTGAAGGTGTGGGAATGGGATTCTATTTTCCGGTTTTCAACCAAAAAGCTTAGAAGAGACTTGACAATCTACCACTGAAAGGAAGGAGTAACGCAACCCTGTAGTGATTAATTTCGCTTTGTTTTGCACATTGAACTATGCTTTTGTAAATATAGTACTTGGTAGCAACAAAATATGGGGAAAATTTGGGGTATGTCTAGAATGGGGTACATGGCATATCGGCTGTCCCAAATCAAAACACAGTAAGGGACATTTTTGTCGAAATCAAGATTTTTACACCATGCTTTTAACACAGTAAATGCCCACAATATGCAAAAACCCTTTTTTCAGTAGATTGTTTCATCATTATGCATAATAATTTAATTATTTTGGTGACAATATTACATTCTATTTATTTATTTATTTATTAAGCACATCCACATCACACATATCCATACATGGTACGATGAAATTGTTATAAAGTCTCACATCTGATATGTGTGACACTTATGGTGTACATAACACTGACCACAAATGCTTAGCTAAAAGAATAACAATATAACATAAATTAAAACTAATCATAAACTAAATTAAAAGTAATCTTAAAAGTAATATTAACTACATACATAAATTCTGATTTAAAGTGCTAGTTGAACAAAACATTTTTTTTAGTTGTGTTTTGAATTTGGGAAACGAATCACAAAAGATGCTCAAATTCCGCGTCTGTATAACATTGTACTGATTAAGAATTCTAGAGGCCTCCATCATCCTCCCAATATAGCGATACCATAAAACCTAGTAAGTGAACAGACTAAACCGCAAACTCCAAATCAAAAACCTAGTAAGAGCTGATAACCAGTTCAAAACCCAGCAAGGCACACGTACTTACTTCGTTTTGGATTGAGAATTTCCACTTGCTAGGTTTTTGATTTGGGAATTAATATGTCTAAAAGACCATAAAATCTAAAAATTACACAGTATAGCACACACCCGTCGGAGTTTTTATCTCCAGGAATTAGTGAGAAAACATCAAATTTCGTATTTTGAGTTTATCTGTTTTTGTTATTAATTCCTCGTTTTCTACTATAATTTGGAACTTTTCACATTAAATTACTTCACCTTCTAAGAATTAGAATAATAAACATGGTTAATTCTCGTTAATGTGTTTTACTGCAATAGTTTTTAGATACGAACTTAGAATATTTTAAGTAAAAGTTTTCAAAAAAAATCAAAACCTAATAATGTCTTATTACTTACTGTGTTTTGGTTTAGTTTCCATGGGGAATGGTTAGTGTTGGATCCTATTCCAAACTTAGTAAGTGTTATACAACGTGCATCGAATTATATTTTTAAAGTTTTGGTATGCAAAAATGTAGACAGTAATCTTATCTACCATCTCCAAAAATCATATTCAGCTTTAGATTCATATGTAGTTTGGTAATTATTATTATTACAAGCCTGAATTGGTGTCCCACTGCTGGGCAAAGGCCTCCCCTTCCGACTTCCATTTCTCACGATCCGCTGCCATTATTTGCCAATCTTTTGTATAAGCGTCTAACTCATTGCGCCATCTTCTCCTGGGCCGTCCCCGTTGTCGCTTCCTATTATTTGGGATCCACTGAGTGGTTACTTTCGCCCACAATTCTTCAGGCATGCGACAAACGTGGCCCGCCCAGTTCCACTTTAATTTGGCAGCTGAGTGGCCTACATCGGCAATCTGTGTTTTGGAACGTAGTATTGAGTTTCTTATGCGGTCTGTGAGCTTGACTCCCAAAATACTTCGTTCCATTGCCCTTTGACAGACCCCGAGGGCGGACTTTTGATTTTGAGTCAGTTTGGTAAGGCATAATAAAATTAGCTTCTTTTGTCCTTCTGTAAAATTTGCTCGAAGTCCCTTACTGTGTTTTGATTTGGAACTGCCGATATGTCTAGAAATAAAGTAGTCGTATAGATTTGAGGCATAGTGCACTTTTGTTGATTAACTAAGTACTTATTTAAAATATATGAAATCTGTTTTGAAAGCAACGGGCGTTTAATATATTCTTAATTAATCCCTAAGACATCAAGTCCGTCTATGTAACACATTTTCGTAGTGCAAAAGTTTAAATAAATGAGAAAATATTAATTTATTAAAAATTAGGCAAAAGGAAAAATTTGTTAAGCTATGGTATGCTAATAGAACTAGACAAGCGCACCCATAAGTTTTTAGTTTCGCAATAAAATGCTGTTAAAGGAAAGTATTTCACAGTATCCTTTATAGTACCATTAAATTAGCAGTATTACAGTGTCATAGCAGATTGCACAATTTATGAATTTACTCTATGCACCACCGTAGACACCGACCACCGATTTTGTCTCACATAAACTGCTTTTGAAAAAATTAAAACAATATGGTATTAGGGGACCAGCACATAACTGGCTAAAAACCTACCTAGAAGATAGGCTTCAAAGCGTTGATATATCTCAGTTGAACGGTAAGGATTATATACAAACATATAGATCAGATTACAAAAAATATGAATTCGGAGTTCCCGAGGGAAGCGTATTGGGACCTCTGCTTTTCCTGGTCTATATAAACGACTTACCTGATGTTATAGAACATAAAACTATACTGTTTGCAGATGATGTATCGATTATGGTGACTACAGATAAAAATATGTCAATCAAACAACACGAAACTGACATTTACAATACTCTGACATTAGTTATTAATTGGTTAAATAATAATAATCTAAAAATAAATTTATCTAAGACAAATATCATTAATTTTAATAATTTTAATAATAATAATATAATAATTAATTATCATGGACATACCTTATCGAATGCAAATTGTGTGACATTTCTGGGAATTATAATAAATTCAAAATTCAATTGGATCGAACAAGTAGAAAAAATTACGAACAAATTAAATAGTTTTACATATGCTCTTTACAAATTGGCAAAAGTAACTAACCAAAATACTGCACGAACAGCCTATTTTGCTTATGTTGAATCAGTCCTCAGGTATGGGTTACTTATATGGGGCAACAGCTCACACATACAAAAAGTGTTTTTAGCCCAAAAACGATGCATCAGATCGATTTGCGATATCGCTCCGGACGTATCATGTCGACCTTTCTTCAAAATGTTGCGAATACTCCCGTTAGCATGTCTTTACATACTTGAAATAGGTAAATTTATAAAACAACATCCAGATTCATTTAAACACGCAAAAGATGTCACTCGGCGGGATAATATAAGAAATCCGGATAGGCTTGTTCTAAACATGATACCCAGAACGAGTCGGCTTCAAAACAACTCATACGCCATGTGTGTAAAAATTTATAATAAATTACCAAACTTTATAAAAATCCTGCCGATAAATAAGTTTATACCAGCTTTACGTAGTTGGCTCATGCAAAAAAGCTTTTACTCTATTAAAGAATTTTTATCAAGTAACTAAATGATGAATTATCGGTGTAATGAGTACCTAATTGACCTATTGATGAATAAATATATGACATTGTTAACATAAAATATGATCAATGAAATAGATTTAACTTGTTCAATTTCTACTGTATGTTCCTACATTTGCATGCTATTTTAAATGGCTAAATGGGCTTGTACTTTATATTATTATCATACAATGACATCAACATCTGTAATGTACCCTGTTTACAGTAAATAAAGATATTCTATTCGTAAAATATAGATCCTCGCTATTCAAGTCCTCTTCACATATTCCCATTGTAACGATTTTTACCCGTCTTTGTACTGAGAAGTGCTTTAATAACTAACTGTTGTATATCTGTACCGCGTTATGCCTTGAAACTACGTAACGGACTGCCAACACGATGGTCTCGGGTTCGATCCCCAGGTATCCCGGGCACACACCTGTATCTTTTCGAAGTTATGTGTATATGAAAAATGTTAATTATCGCTCGCTTAATAATGTGCTCGGTAGATGGCAATAGGCTCGCCTCCTATTACATTGGGACCGAATCATAACAGGCGAAGTGTGGGTATGTAATACACCTCTGCCTATCCCTTCGGGGATAAAAGGTATTCAGCTTGAAAAAAGAAGAAAAAACTAAGTGGCTAAGATACCCTACGATACCATACCATAAGCTTAAACTCATCCCTTGAAATACAATAGTATACTTAATAAATTACTGTAATAACAGGGTTAACCGAGTAATTTCAATGGAATTCAGATTTGGGGTAACTTGGTATTGTATTATTATAATTTGATATACTTGGGCTCAATAACATATTATAGAAGATTACATATCACTGATAAACCGTTATTAATAAGGCGTATCTAATTGAATTTGCTCTGCAATCTACTGTAATGAAAGCATTTTCGTAGTATATTGTTGCATAATTATATTTAAATTAAAGACTGGATACAATAACTATGAAAGAAAAAGATACCTTTATCGTTGTCCTAATAAACGTAAGTAGAAGAGTCTTGTTGATTTCAGCATAAATGTCCTCGACGTACCTATATGACACAGTGTCTGCATAGCATAGCATAGCATAGCATAGCATAGCACAGCATAGCGTAGCATAGCATAGCATAGCGTAGTATAGCATAGCATAGCTAATTAGTGCTTTATCTTACACACAGTTTTAGCACCCACCTTGATCCCTTGAAGAACAGAACAACAACAAGACGTAATACAATGAGAACTATGTAACGTAGGTACGGTACCCATAATCACATACCCAAATACCGTCTCAATAGCGGGCGGTAAATCATATCGCTCACTACGTACTATGTTAGTTAGTAGCAAGTGCGGAAATATTGAAGCTCCGATCAAAAGATCAATGCCTGCCGGATTCGCAAACTCTGCGTCTGCTAGCGGCAATGACTCGAGGTGAGTGAGTGATGCTACGTCTACATTAGCGTTCGGCAATGCGTCCGTGATACGCTCCGCGATAAGCGAAGAAATGTTAAAATTAATATTCCTATCAAAACGCGAATGTATTTTAATATCTACGGAACCCTTGCAATGTTTTTCTGATCCGCCTATCCCTTTGACGGTTGAGTTAGTATTTTTAAAGTTATTCTATAATCCGAGGCGTTTGAAGCATTCCGATGTTATTAGATTGGTCTGAGACGCGCTATCGAGTAGGCAACGTACCATGTGCGGCGAACCATTAACATCATAAACGATAACTTGCGCTGTCGCTAACAGAACAGTCTTAGACGTCATACACTGCGTTTTGGCCCTGCGCGGATCATTATAGATGCGCGAGTGCCGTCCTCGCGTGCGCATCGCCCGCGCAATGGACGTCGTACACAACGATACTTCGCCCTGAGACGTGGAGGGGGAAGTCACCGTGGCCTGCACCTGCGACGTAAGTGTGTCAAGGTTAGCGGCTTGACTTGACAACGGGTTACCTTTATCTAAATGTAATAATGAGTGATGTCGTTGATTACATAAACGACACTTCGTCTTACTAGAACAATCACCCGTTTTATGTTTTATACTTAAACAATTAACGCAAGCTTTGTTTTCTTTTACACATTTGAAACGAGTGGTCGGATTTAAATTATAAAAAGCGGGACACTTGTAGAAATGGTCGTGCAGTATATTACTGCACAGACACTTCTGTGAATTATTACTATTAGATTCCGAGCATGTTACGTAAGATTGTGGATTAGGGACCGAGTTATTATTACTATTTCGCGATTTATTCAACCTTTGTTTGTTTCTGTTAGTGTTAGACGGGCCAGGTGAACCAGACTGCGTATTATGAAATATTCGACACTGATCTTTGATGAACGAAATAAAACTATCTAGTGTAGGTATTTTATTATTGCGTTCCGTCATCTCGAAAGCACGAATTGTTTCAGTGTCAAACTTTTTTAAAGCGAGTTGAAGCAACATAAAGTCGGAAAGATCTTCTAATTTTAAGTTCCTAAGAGAATTAACCGCGGTTACGAAGTTATCAATAAACAGCTGGAAATTCGAGACAGATGCGGCACCGG
This sequence comes from Euclidia mi, assembly GCA_944739405.2. Taxonomy (NCBI): domain Eukaryota; kingdom Metazoa; phylum Arthropoda; class Insecta; order Lepidoptera; family Erebidae; genus Euclidia; species Euclidia mi. The sequence continues at coordinate 119,258,199 of OX123182.2, forward strand.
ACAGTTTAAGATTTAAAGCTTGGTCAAAGTAGGTAGACGCTAGGACGCGCGTGTCTTGATATCTATCAAGTAGTGACTGAAATATGACCTGATAATTCTCAGCACTTGGTGTGACACCTGCAAATACGGACTGGGCCTTCGGTGACAGTTTACCTATTAAATAGTACCTGTCAGCATCTGTCAGAGAACCATTATCGTGCACTGTAGACTTAAAGCTTGCATAGAATAACGGCCAATTTCGTATATCTCCGTCAAACGACATAATCTCGATTGGCGGTAATTTCGGCTTGCGGGCCGCGGCAACGGGCTCTGCCGAACATTTACCCTCCAATTGCGATTGTATACGCTTAATAATACAATAAAGATCTTCGAATGAGGTGTACGCCTGATAATTCGGTTGTTCATCAGGGTTGATAGAAAGTATCTTGCGTTATAATCGTCTAACAACTTATGAAAATCTGTTCGAATATTATCCACTGTCATACAATAGCTAAGGAATGATTCCCTATTACTGTCAGACGCGGCCGCGGTCTTTGATCGCTCGTAAATGTTTTGAATGCTTTCAAATAAAATATTGCGTTTTGCTTCTAAGATTGTCATCTCTTTGTCTTCCGACACGCGTGACTTCTTTTGTTGTGACATGCTTACGTAAGTATAAGCTAATGAGACCGAAACAAAATAAGAATATCTAATGTACCTATTATTTTACCTAAGTAGGCTAAGTAGGCAACACTTTAGAGCTGTGGAATTAAAAGTTGCTCGAAATATGAGATTTACAAGACAACTATGATAGTTCCAGAAATAATAATTGAGTAAGTAGGTAGCTACATAAAAGTTTATTACCTACTGAAGCGGGCGGAAACAACCATGTGACGGTTATGTGAATAGATTAGGAGTATAGCTAGGTGCTATAACTGCCTAGGTATAGCGATATAACGTATAAAAACGTAAATAAATCCGGCTCGAAGGACCAAAAAAATGGTTCGGCGTTACACCGAATCTGAGTCAGAGTCAGAGTCAGAGTCAGAGTCAGAGAATCAGAGTCAGAGTCAGAGAGAGAATCAGAGAGAAGAGAATCAGAGTCAGTTTATTTGTAAACATAGGTAGGTCACAATGGTATGAGATAGTACATATAACTTGTATCACTATGCTTTGCCATGTGGCGTACAAATATCAAAAGCAGTAAAAATGTTATTAAACTTACAAATAAATATAGTTGACTAATCTTTGTGATGCAGATATACCTAATGTCAATTCCAGTATTTTTGACTACTGTTTATTTTTATTATGATTAAAATTAATAAATTAAAGATGTCCAAAGTAATTAAATTAAAATAAAATTAATAAATTAAAATGTCCAAAGTAATTAAATTAAATACAAATAATTAGATGTCAGTCAAAAGGTATGAGTTTAAAATTGTCATTAGATATTTACATAATCATCACTAAAGCTATACTAAACATTATTATACATCAAGTCAGATTGAAATAGAAATGTCATTAAGGTAGTCGTTAATAGAGTAATAACATTTTTGAATTAAAATAGAATGCAGAGTCCTTTTAAATTTTATCAAATCAAGTGTTTTGATTGCATCTGGCAGTTTATTGAATATTAACTGACCCATACAGAAAAAGCTTTTGTATTTTAATGCTGTGTTTCGTTCTGGTATTTCGAGTTCTAGTTTGTGCTTATCGCGTAATTTTCTGTAATGACTTTTAAAAGCTATTTTATACAAGTCTATGTTGGTCTTTACAAATATACTAACCTCATAAATGTACAAAGAAGGTAGTGTCAAAACTTTTAAACTTTTAAATATAGGTGCACAGCTTTCTGTAGGATGCAATCTACACATGGCTCGAATGCATCTCTTTTGGGCCCTAAATGCAAACTCTTTATGGACTGAGTTGCCCCAAAAGATTATACTATATCTGAGTACTGATGCAACGTAGCTATGGTATGCCAGCAAAACGGATTCCATGTTAACAATTTTGGACAGCTTATATAATAGGTACACAAATTTATTCATTCTTTTACAAATTTCGTCAAGTTGTGGTTTCCAATTTAAATTACTATCTATAATTATGCCTAAGAATTTAGTAGCAGTTACTACTTCTATTTTATTTCCTTGATAACTGATGTCCAGTTGTCTGCATGGGATTCGCTGATGAAAGTGCATGATATTTGTTTTGCTCAGATTTATAACCAGTTTGTTCTGGTTTATCCAGTCTATGATTTTATTTAATGTTGAGTTTATTTCATTTTCATAAGCTATTGGATCGTTACATTTTATTATCACTGTACTGTCATCAGCGAACAGTACCATAGGATGTTTTACATATCTAGGTAGGTCATTGATATAAAGCAAGAACAGTAGTGGCCCCAATACACTACCTTGTGGCACTCCTTGTTTTATTATTTTACTGTTCGAGCGGTATTTTTTTTCCTTTCCACTTTTTGTACATATTTGCGTTATTTCTACATACTGTTTTCTGTTACATAAATACGATTTGAGCATTGACAGTACATTGCCTCGCATCCCATAGTTTTCCAATTTATTTAATAATATTGAATGGTCCACATAGTCGAAGGCTTTCGACAAATCCATATACACAGCACATACAGGGTTCCTATTATCTACACTTTGTATGATAGGTTGAATAAGATCATATATGGCCATATTAATGGTCTTGTTTTTACGAAAACCTTTTTGTTCGTTAACTAATATGTTTGATTTTTCAATAAATGTATATAAGGCCTTATATATGACCTTCTCTAACACCTTCGAAAAAATTGGTATCAAAGAGATTGGCCTATAATTTTCCATTAAGTTTTTATCTAGCTTTTTGTGTAGTGGGGTTACTACTGAAGTTTTTAATCTGTCGGGAAAAGTTCCATTCAGTATAACCAAATTTACAATATAGCTGAGGTGCGGGGCAATGTATGGTGCAACATGTTTAATAACCTTAGTATTAATCCCATCGTAGCCAACACTATTCGTATTTTTAAGTGTTTTAATGTGATAAATAATATCTTGTGAAATTGTTGGTGATATAAATATAGAGTTAGAGTTAAAGTCTTTAGAACCATTATCTATTTTAAAATTGTGTGATGGCAATGTTTGGTCAATGTAATAGTCATTGAAAGCGTTAGCTATATTTATTGGATCTGTGATTGAAATGGTATTAATTGTCACTTCAGTTATTGGTTCTTTTGGAAAATATGTTTTAGAATTATTAATTATCGTCCATGCAGCCTTAGATTTATTTTTGGATGTATTTATATAATAGTTGTTCTGTGATTTTTGTGTTAGTGACAAGATCTTTTTCAACCTCTTAGAATATGTTGTATATGCATTTCTGTTTTCTAGGGTTGGTTTATTTCTGTATTGCCAAAGTAATGACCTTTTCTTTCTACTGCAAAATTTAATACCATTTGATAGCCATTTTGCTTTCTTAGTAATGGTTTTCGTGGTCGTTTTAAAGGGAAAACAGAGATTATAAAAACATTTAAATAAGTCCAAAAAAGAATTGTAGGCATTATTTGCATCTAAGGCGTCATAAACATCTGAAAAAGTTAGGTTACTAATACAATTTTTGAAAATATCTATATTTTCTCTACAGTAGTTTCTGCGCCTAATTTTCCAAGATTTCATGGCACAAGTTTTTTTTACCGGACATCTCAAAAGCTGTGCGGTATGATCCGACAATCCAAATTCAATAATTTCGCCTTTACAACCTCTAATATTGTGTGCGAAATTATCTAGGCATGTTTTACTACTTAATCTGGTAGGTTGGTGAAATTCAAGTTTTAAATTGTAGCTTAAAAAAGTGTATTTAAATTCCAATGCCTGTGTATTTGTTTTTAATATATCAACATTAAAATCCCCGCAAACAATCACTTTTTTATTATGTTTTATACATACCAAGCTTAGAATGTTGTTCAGTTTGTCATAGAATATGTCTAAGTTAGAGTTAGGAACTCTATATACACATATAATGATTATGCCATGTTCAACCAGTTCTATAGCGCAATATTCTATGATATTTTTGATTGAATAGTTTTCATTTAATATTTTAAATTGATGTCCGATCCGCGTAAGTATACATGCGCCTCCTCTACGACTATCTCTAGCAAAGCTTGATGCTATTTTGTAATTTGGTATGTTTAATATTTCTTCTTGTTCCGCTGTCATGAAGTGTTCTGTTATGCATAACACATCAACTGTTTTTTTGTTGAATTGTAACTCTTCCAAACATATTATTAGGCTGTCACTTTTGTTTAGAAGTCCAGCAATGTTTTGGTGTAGAACATATATGTTGTTATACACGAAAAAAGTGTTGATTTGGCATGGTAGTGAATGTATTGATATCTTCAGTGTCATCAGTTTTAGTATCTGTAGAGTGGTCATGTTTATTTGTTTCGTCAGTTTGTTCAGTATATAATGAAATGTCAATCTGCATGTTGTCCATTAAACGTTTATGTATATTTTGTAGTCCATTTTTATTTACCTGCCCAGTATAATAATTAAACATCTCAAGGGATAGAGTGAGATTACTGTCAAAGAAGTATGCATAGTCATTATATTGCAGATCTAGGTATAAGAGATTATTAAATAGTTCGACCTTGTAATTGTATATTAACGCACCTGTCTTGTAGGTGGGAACACAAATTATCTTATTAGTGTTTTTTATGCCTTTTAGTGATTTTTTTATCGTGTTTACTGTGTTCATAATAGTGTTTTCCTCTCTCAAGTCGTTTTCTCCCACTAGTATTATGCAATAATCATTTAGTGTGAAACCATTTAACTTATTTTCTAGGTTGCTTAGAAGCCCTTCAATTGTGCTGTTTGGCATTTTGTAGTGACAGTAGTCAAAGTGATCAGCATAAATATCTTCAAATATTGAAAGGTCTTGACGATTACTGCTACTACTCAGAATACACAGCCTATTCTTTTGTTTCAGCTTGTGTATGGTATTCGGTTTTTCTTTGCATTTTGTGGATAGTCCATTATGACTCGTAATATTGTTATTAGCTACTGAAGTTGGATCATGCGTAATTTGATCGGTAGTTTGAGTCTCTTTGTGGCATTTACTGGGAGGCGTCATTTGGTTTGGAGCTAATAAAATGTGGTTTTCGTCATGGTTTGTAGTGGAACTCTCTGAGCTTTTTGCATCTTGTTTTGTAGGCGATGCTTGGAAACTATTTGTGAGGCGACGGCGTACAATTTTTTTTGAGCTTGAGTTCATATTTTGTCTAAATGAGCTCAACGGACTTTTGCATATCTGTTTAAGTACATTAACTTCCTGACTCATGTTACTTATCTGTTTTTTCAGATCAATATTTTCTAAGAGAATATTGTCTAGCTCGTTTTGTGTAATTTCTAAATCACACTTTAATTTTCTTATTTCGTCCTTTAGTTCACACATGTAGGAAGAACTGAAATTTGTTGAAAGGTTTAAACTGTTGCCCAGTAAGTCTTCACACGACATCGGGCTTTCAGACATAGTCCTATGAAGGGATTCTATCGATAGTGATTTAGGCTTTAATTTATGTTTTCGTAGTGTGACGTTACTTTCCGTCCGTTCCATTATATAGATAAAATTAAAAGCACTGTCTTAATTACTAGTATAGTATTGTGTTCTTAAAATTATAAATCAAATTTTGTTATAATGTACTCAATACTCAGTGTTCAAGCCCAAATTTATGCATTTTAGTAGCCGACAAATCACGAAAAGTAATGTTCTTGCTGGGATTTGATCTCTGTAACTCTGACTCCGCCCTTATCGGTCTTATGCCTCTCGACCAACTGAACAACAACAATGTGTACCGTAGCTTGCAGATAGGTGTTCAACTTTATTATTTTTATTTTACTAATCTTTACGTAAACAAAGTCAAAGTTAAAAATGTAAAATTCCAAAATGGCAATTCTTCAGTTTCTGTTCATGTCAATATTATAAAAGTATGTGTTGTAGTTTTATTGCAATATCAAAACGTGCATGAATGAATGACTTAGGAACTATTATCTGTCATTTCTTGTCTATGGTCTTCTCACTCAGTTGTCAAAATCATATGAGTCAGATGTCATCAGTATTTTTGTATATTAGTGTTGCGTCCGTGTGTAATATGTAAACAGCTGTTAAACAGCTGATTGTGTATGTGTGAGTGGTTTCAAAATCTCAGCAACGTTTTCTCAAGGTATTGTAATATGTTAATTAACTCACAAATTGCCCCTGATGTTGTAGTGGTATCGTTGACTTGGTCTGAGAGGTTATGTGTCACAACTTTATGAACTTTATTACTAATTATTTGCACCGATAATCAATTTTCAATATTTTCTAAGTGAGAGGTACAAATACAAGTTGTTTACATGGCCACAGTGTTGCCAATTTTTTTGCCGAAACCGTAGGTTCTAGGCGACTTGGAGAAGGAATGGACTGTATCTAAAGGATGGCGAGTTCTGGGTCGCCTAGGATTGGAATGGGGAAGAGGATTGTGAGTGGGTATAGGATATTTATTATTCTGAAGGATGAGGGGCACCTACCTTGGTGGTCAGTCCTCTTTCCTTGCAAATGGCAGCCTCCTGGTGTTTTCGAGATGAAGCTGCTTGATTCACTCCACTACACAAATCACTTTCTCTCGCGAGCGGTTCTGTATAAGCGGTAATAATTATAGCGGTGTGGAAGCGGCGCGGTGCGGTATGCTGACACGTTCTCTCGAGCTTCTCGAAAGTTCTGGACTGTCTCTCGCGTCGACGATCGCGGCGACCAATCCGCGAAAGGCGTGCCCCTTCCAGGGAATGGGATAGACAGAGACGGAAACATGGTATCGCTCGCATCAGACAAGCAAGCGTGGAACGATTGACGTTGATGTGATTAGTTCTCAATGGATAGGTAGATGGCGCTACCAGAAAGAAATTTTGAGTATTCCTTAGTTTAAAAATGTCATGCGTAGGTATCTTGGTTTACGTATGACTTATGGTTTGTGTACCTTGATATATAACTGCAGAGAACACAGGCTTGGTATCTCGCCAAGTCGCAAAAGATGCGATATTCTGAATATTGCTACGACATTTTCTTGATATTTAAACGTTACTGCAAAGCGAAGAAATATTTCTTTATGCAAAGGCTGTCAAAGAAGTTTTGAATTAGCAGTTAAACTTATATCAGTTTGAAAAAAACTGGCGTCATATTTTGTTCCAAACGACAGTATAAATTAATTTGTTTATTGCTCTCATCACAAAGGTTCATCATCGTCCTAGCGTTATCCCGATTGCATTCAAGACTCACGTTGGAGCCCAAGGTCCGCTTACTGGTCCAACCAGATATGACAGAATATCAGAGTGACTGCCATCTGAGCCCCGCAACCCAAAGGGATAGCTATATTCTGTGGTTTAGACCAGTATCAGTTTTTTTGAGGGTACTGAATTCCCATAACGACTGTCAAAGATCTTCGTGACATCTGAGACCGACGGTTTTACCTGCTATTATATACCAAGCACGGGGCAAGTTTTAATCAACAATTTAATACGCACATAATTTTGAAAAGTCACCGGTGCGCGCTGTGGATTCGAACCCGATACTCTCTGCATGGCAGTCCGTTGGTATTTCCACTAGGCTATCGCTGCCCTTCTCTCATCACAAAGGGTCACAATAATATTAACACCGAATGACATGCAATCAGGGAGAGAAAAATGAAGTCAGGAGTACATATAGGTGAGACCAGGTGTTCTCCAGTCCGATACTTAAACTCATAGAAAGAAAGAAAAAGAAGACGGTTTTGACTATTGTTACACAAATGCGATTAAACAAAAGAGCACTCAAAGTTAAGGTCGACATAAAATCGAGTGAAAGGAAATTAACGGCTTACTCACTTAAAGCTATCGTGGCATCCACGATATCCAATGGCGTCGAGTCCATGCATATTGTATACAACCTCAGTGGTATGCGAATGGCATGGGACCGTGAAGAGAACAATTCAATAAACCACACAATAGTGGTCTCAAGACGACCACCTTACTACTCTTATCCATAAGACCAATATTCGAGACTCGGCCTGGGCTCCGTGGTCTTGAATGCAACCGGGATAACGCTAGCACAATGATGACAATTTAAAAAAATTTACCTTTAGCTAGTTTATGAGAGCCTCTTCATACACATAATATTTAAATACCAACAAACATTGCTGGATTTCAAAATATTCATTTGTATCTCAATGAAATACTGAATATTCAAATAAATTGAAAGCCGCCTTACTGTATAATTCTTCATACTTTCGTCTCACTATATTGATTGGGTTCCTCAAAAGTCCAAGAGGTTTTATTCACAATTATTTTAAGAGTAGGCGTAAGTGTACTCTTGTGTAGGCGATTCGAGGCATTCTCTAACGCGTCTTGTGAATGTGTTTTATATAATTATGTGAAGGATGACAAATTCTGTTAAGAGCATGTCTGGCTATGTACAATATCGGGTTCCATAGCGACTTTGTGGAGGATTTAGTCCCAATGATCAAAGGGCCGACCGAAAAAATAAATTTAATTAATTTAATCATTTACCACACTTACTTAAATATTATGGCGTGGTTGAGAAAATTAGAAACACACTTGTTAAAATATATTAACCATATAAAAAAGCATGTTAACTTTTACTCTAATGAAACTCAGTCATGTATGTATGTTCAGACTACTTCTTGTTTGCTCTAGTCAGGTGGATGTAATACGTCCCCCCCCCGTGGGATTTCCACCTTGTCGTGGTGGGGGGCTCAGTAACCGTGGATTGGTCACCCGCGGATGCGTCCAAAGGGGCGGAAGAACTGTCCCTCGCAGTCAAGTGCGGTCGTGGGAGGAGAGGCGTGTCGGTGCTGCGTTGCCGCGCGCCCTATCTCCCGCGACCAAATGGGGGCGCACCATCGTTGCGTTGCGGTGGGGCTGCAGAGGAAGAGGAGATGCGATGTTGCGTTGCCGTCCTCCCTATCCTCTGCGGCCGCTGAGTGTTTTGGCGGCGGAGCCCAACACCTTCATCCGCCGCCAAGGGGGTTTTGTTCGGGGCCCGCCTGACCATCTGGCGGGCCAATACCCGTCGGAGGGTAGTGAGGAATGCTTTAGCGATACCCGACCTTCCGACACACGGGTACGTGAGTCGAGGTACGTCCCTTTCGTCCTTCCCCCAAGGCGGAGGGACTCCATGAAGATTTTCCAACTCGACACAAAAAAAAAAACAAAAAAAAAGAGGTGGATGTAATACAAGCTTCCACTGCCGTCTTGCAACAATTCCCACCTGCCTAGGGCAATTCTGGAACATCGATAATCTTGAGATTTTAAGATTTTGTGTGGCGTCATACTATTTTTGATATTTTTTTATTTGATATTTAGGTTATTTGGGTTGAATGCATTAAAGATCAAAAGAATAACTACAATTTTTCATTCCTTGGGTGTCGTAAGTGGCAACTAGGGACAATTGGACACGATGGAGATTGTATCTTTGCAAAGAGACTGAAAACTCGACATCAAATCCTATACCAACCCATTTGGTCTGCGAGGTATTATAGTAGGCTTAATACTCCCACTGAATCACAATGTTACTGTAGCGCAAATTAGAAGAAACCTATAGACTGCAGTGGATTGATAAAGGCTGTATAATGATTCGCACAATCCCGAACTGAAATAAATTATATATATATGTCGGAGAAGGATTACTTTCATCGACATCGCCATTATTGGTTGCGGACTTAGTGGGCGTCATTGGGGTAAAATGCGGGCACAAAACACAATCAGATAAGTTTGACAATGTTTTAATTAGTATTGAACAATATTTATAAGTTTACACTGTTGCTCAATACAAATCATATTATCAGACAAGACCGAGCAGCGGGTTCAGGGCAACTATCTTAATTTACTTCCTCTATACTCAATAATCCAACTCGATCTGCCGATTGCTCTCAAAGATAATGCACAGAACACCAAAGAGTATACAACTACTACGTAAGAAGAGGCGGATGTGCCATAGATCATGCGAGACTTTCAGCTTTGTATGAAACGTGCAGGGAGAACTCGTACCAACATAAAGATACTAATTGACATCGTTTTTATGTTGTCAGCATTGTCATATTTGTCAATATAGGGATGTACCCTCTAGTGATTAACGAAATATCGATATCGATAATATTCGGTAAGAAATAATTATAATTATGTTTCGACTAGAATTATACTTTTCCAACACAAATAAAAGATGTATTTAATATTTATGTGTTTATTCAAACAAATTAGCCAAATAAATATATTCTAGATTAGCGAAGAAAAATACGCAGAACTAAAAGATATATGTATGTACATGTAATGGAAAGGTTTTCAACATTTCTTCTGTTATAGGATTTAAAGAAATGTCTATAGATACAAGGCACAGCTTTTTTCTGACTTGAGTTCCCTTTTTTAAAGTCTTTCGGCTTAAAATGCTTGCCACACACATAGTTCAACTAATGTAATTTTTCAATGGGCACATAAATCAAGTCTTGGTTTTCAGTTGCAGCTACCCATTTTTACATCTAAAAAGAAAAAAAGAATAGAATTTTTAGTCCTTGTGCCAATTTCTAATAACGGATTATCGATAACTGACAGGCAGCACTATTGTTTACCTACAAAGTACTAGGATATGAAACTTTAGAATATTTCCTTAATTTTTTTGTTTCATTGAAATATATCACATTATATAACATTATAAATATTCATTGATCTTTATCTAGGGACATTTTGCCATAAATACCTACCCTTTTTTCATTGCTTGACCGGCATGTTGTTGTATGCCCTATTTCGCACGTTATTTTGCTTGTTTTCATTGCGCTCCTTTCAATGCTTATCAAATTAATATAGTAACACTAACACTAAAAGTGTAAAATCACATTTATTTGGTATTCATAAAGCACTTTTACAGTATGTTTTTTACGTTTTATAAACTAACTACATAACGCGGCAAAGTTCAATCTGGATAATAATGTGACAGTTGTGACATTTGACACTATTGACAGCCAAGGCGGTGATGTACGTATAACCCGTCTAACTTTGAAAGAATACTGTTCCAAGGGTACATAGTGAACGATGCTATCTTCCCGTTTTATACATATAATAGTAGCCATTAAAAAGATAGCACGTTTCATACATTCGGTATTTTCTTAGGAACTTGCGCCAGGCTGCAGAACACCATATACCAATGTCACCATTAGCTGTCAGTTCTCCTTTTAAAATTAGATGGCACCTTGACCCCGCTCGAGACACGCGTCCTGCTCTGATTGGTCATTATCTGAACTAGTACATTCACAACTTTTTAAATTACTAAGATTAATAAGGTTTTAAGCTATAGAAATATTTCACAAATCAAATAAGGTTGAATTACAATTTTAAAGGTATCAAAATCTAAACAGCATAATATTGTTAATTATTATTCATAAAATCAACAATCATATCTTCCTCCGACATATACATACATATTTTCAAACACAACAATGCTAATTTAACATGTCTGTATCATTAAATTAAACGTAAAATTGCCTTTAAATACATACATACATAGACTCACGCCTGTTTCCCGGAGGGGTAGGCAGAGACAACGAAACGCCATTTGCAACGATCCTGACATATCTCTCTTGCTTCATTCACTCCCATCATCTTCCACATGCATGCTCTTCTGTTTAGGCTACTTCTAAACTTTCCTTTTTTTAAATATATAATAAAATATATACATACATATTTTCAAACACAACAATGTTAATTTAACATGTCTGTATCATGAAACTAAACGTAAAATAGCCTTTAAATAATCATAAGAATAAAAATAAATTAGGTACTCTTCTTTGATATCAAGTACTGAAATTGTAAATATAATATAATGCTAGTCTTAGAATAGCGTTATATTAAGTTCTTATTTAATAATAAAAGTAATTGCAAATAATTTAGACGAATGATCGTCCCACTCATTCGTAGCAATTTAAGTTCAAGCATCTTGCTGTTGAGATAAAATGGAACTTCAAAATTTGCACCCGATCTGTACTGTTATGGAATTATGAAAGTTTGTATCCCATTCACGCTTTAACGGCTTGAATCACTGAACCGATTTTGATGCAATTTTTCATGCAAACAGTTAGCGAATAGTTGAAGAACCCATGTCAAACATTAACTATTTTTTTGAAATGTAAAACCTGGTGGCTGATAGGCGATGAAAGGTTGTAGGAGTGATACGTGGCACTCAAAACAATATATAAAACCAGATAATAAAATTTCTATCAATTATCTAGGTTTATATGTAGTTTACTTTTTATCGATATGAAAGGCGAGCAAAACGAATTCTTACGCTAGTACAAATTAAAGTAAATTACATTTTCGCTTAAAATTATTTCATTCGGGTATTCACGGATCATTTCGTGCTAAGGTTTTCAGAAACGTTGGATTCATTTCAGTAGCAAATGTATGTGGTACCAATTACGTTGATGCATTTTATCTTAATATGTTTGTAGCAATATGGCAGTGGTAATAAAACTAATGGAATAGTACATGAAATATTTTTAGACGAGGGTTTACTGTAGTTTAACTGTTTATCAATTTAATTATTGAACGCGTCTACCATTTTGTTTATTCGAAGTAATTCGCGTTATTATATTTAGTTAAATTTCTTGTCTCGTCTAGCTTTGTTTTCAGACATGGTTATATAATGGTAAACCTAGTTTCGGACCTGTGTATAGAGACATGTGTGAATCCAGGAAAATATTTAAATCTAAATTGAAATATTGCCAAAATAATGAACTACAGATTAAAATGAATATTATTGCTGAGCACCATGCTAATAATGACTTTAGAAATTTCTGGAAAAACACAAGGGACATGAATGGTGTGTCGAGCCGCCCTGTGAGTGTCGGGGGTGCGCATAAGCCCCGAGACATAGCCTGTGCCTTTCAGCGCCACTTCAAGGTCGAATCCCCGCTCGGGCCCGCGCCACGGGTGCTCGCAGCTGTGGATCGCCCCGGGGACATTGCCGTTAGTTTCACCGCCAAAGATGTGGCCTCTGTTATAAAGCGCATGGTGAGAGGTAATTCTCCGGGTCACGATGGGCTCAGTATCGAGCATCTGAAGTACGCGGGTGTACATCTACCGAGAGTTCTCGCTCTGTTTTATAATTTGTGTGTAAGTCACAGTTACTTGCCTGATAACTTAATGTACTCCGTAGTAGTTCCTATTGTAAAAAATAAAACTGGTGATTGTTCTGATATTTCAAACTATAGACCCGTCTCGCTGGCAACAGTCATAAGTAAGGTACTGGATAGTTTGCTTGACCAACAGTTGGAAAAGCACCTACTTCTGAACGACGCTCATTTTGGTTTCAGGCCTGGCCTTTCAACTGTGAGTGCTGTCCTCTGTCTCAAGCAGACTGTTCAGTACTACACAGACAGGAATACGCCTGTATACGCTTGCTTCTTAGATCTGTCAAAAGCATTCGATACCGTCAATTATGACATGTTATGGCGTAAGTTGAGATGCGAGACGTAGGTATAACATGACATTATAGCACTGTTTGAGTATTGGTATGGTCACCAGCAAAATAGTGTCAGATGGGCAGGGTCGCATTCGGACATATACGGGTTGGACTGTGGGGTGAGGCAGGGGGGAATAACCTCTCCTTGCCTTTTCAACCTGTATATGAACCAATTGATCGAGGAGCTCAGCAGCACTTAAGTCGGTTGTTCCGTTGATGGCGTTTGTATAAACAACTTAAGTTACGCGGATGACATGGTGCTGCTGAGCCCGTCTCTTTCTGCGATGCGCAGGCTTTTGAATATTTGCGAGACCTACGCGGAGGCCCATGGGCTTAGATATAACCCAAAGAAGAGTGAATACATGATCTTTAAAGCTGGTACTAAAAGCTACTTAACTGGACCACCTGTCACTCTTGGCGGGTCAATTTTGAATAGAGTGGATAGGTTTAAGTATCTGGGTCACTGGGTCTCTGATGATCTGTCTGACAATGCGGACATCGAGAGGGAGCGAAGGGCGTTGTCCGTCCGGTGTAACATGTTGGCTCGCAGGTTTGCACGTTGTTCTTCAGAGGTAAAAATAACCTTGTTCAAGGCATATTGCCAGACTTTTTACACGTGCAGCCTGTGGACTAACTTCACTTTGCGGGCGTACAACGCGCTTCGCGTCCTGTACAACAACGCGTTCAGAATTCTGATGGGGCGGCCCCGGTTTTGTAGCGCATCAGCGATGTTCGCTGATGCTACTACCGATGACTTCCACGGAATAATCTGTAAAAGGAGTGCGTCGCTTCTGCGTCGCTGTAGGGGTAGTTCGAACGGAATCCTGAGCGTGTTGTCAGAGCGATGGGACTCTCCTTTCTTGCGGAGATGGCTGCAGCTGCATGCCAGTGCCTGCACTTATTATCATCTTTGAACTTGTGACATTTTATGTATCGATTAAAATTTTGACATTTTTCAGTAATGAAATGAAATGAAATGAAATGAATGAAATGAAATGAAATGCATTTATTTACAAGAAATGTGGTTACATAGTCGTGTTAAGGTAAAATAAAAGTCTTCTCACATTCTACCATAACAATGGTGCGTAAATATTTAAACTTATACAATAATATTATCCAATTAAATTCTGCTTATTAGTATTTATTAAGTAATTAATGTCAAAATTTATGTCATGTATAATTGTAAATTTATAATAGTAAATCAATAATTGTATATAAATGTCAACTGAAATAAGTGTAAAAGTCAAAACATAGTATTATGATCGCATATTGAAATTTTAACATTAATTAGTTACATTATTTTCTCTATATGTCATAAAGTCATTTAGAGTATAGAAACATTTTTCTGCAAGCCAGGTTGTAATTTTCCTTTTAAATATAGTAAGTGGTAATTCTTTAAATGTATCTGGTAACTTATTATACACTTCTATGGCCTTTATATATACATTTTTCTCATATATATCTAAGTGACACCTAGGTCGGAGAAGTTTAAATTTATTCCTAGCGTTTCTACCTTCTGTTGCAGAAAATTTACAAAAATACTGTGGATAAAGTTTAACAAAAACACAGATTTCTCTAACGTACATGCAAACCAGTGGCAGGATGTTGAACTTTTTAAATAATGGCTTACAGCTGTCAGTAAACCAGGCTCCACATATAGCTCTCACGCATTTCTTTTGCACCCGAAATGCTTTTTCAATCTCAACCGAGTTCCCCCAGAGCAAGAGACCATATGACAGCACCGATGTCCATCACGTATCCGTGATATGCACTTAGGGCCGCTTCCGTTGACACTGTTTGTCGTAACCGTTTGATAGCAAAAACGAATCGATCAAGTTTGTTGCAAACATATTCAACATGTGCCTTCCAGTTGCAATGTTTATCGACTATCAGACCTAAAAATTTTGCAGAGCTTACTTCTTGTATTTTATTATTTTTGTAATTTACATTTAACTCAATATGTTGTTTTCTATAGTTTTGGAATTGAATCATTTGCGTTTTATCTACATTGATTTTTAAATTATTATGAAGTAGCCAATTAATTGTCTTGTTAAGCGTCAAGTTTATGTCATATTCATACGTGTCTTTATTGTCACATTTGATAATAAGTGTCGTGTCATCTGCAAATAAAATAGTTTTGTGGTGGGTAATATTAGGTAGGTCATTGATGTAAATTAAAAACAAAAATGGTCCCAGCACGCTACCCTGTGGAACGCCAAATCTATTTAATTTGTAATTCGATCTACATGTGATTTTTTTATTGTTTTCTATTTTAGATATTTCTACACATTGATATCGGTCCTTTAAGTAGCTCCTAATCCAATCATTAGCGATTCCTCTTATTCCGTACTTATCTAGCTTATGAAGAAGAAGTTTATGGTCAACAAAATCGAATGCTTTACTCATGTCCAGAAATAATGTCGTTACAGGTATCCTATCATCAACACATTCAGTAACTGTTTTAATAAGATTGAAGCAGGCCAGTGAAGTACTACTGTTTTTTCGAAAACCAAATTGCTCTTGTTTTAGTATCGTTTCCTTCAACACGAAGTCGTGTAACCTTTTCAACATTGCCTTCTCAAAAATTTTTGACATTACTGGTATAAGACTAACAGGACGATAATTAGTCATTTCTGTTGACTCCCCCTTTTTATATAAGGGCTTAACAATTGACTTTTTAAGGATCGTGGGAAAAGTACCTTGTTCAAATGACATATTAATGATAAAGCTTAAGGGTTCACATATGTAGGGTGCACAGAGTTTTACCATCCTTGTGTTAATACCATCAATACCTACGGAGTTTGTATTTTTGAGATTGTTAATTAATTTAAATATCTCAATTGGATCTGTCGGGCTTAAAAAAATTGAATTAATATTTAACTTGTCCATGTCCATAGTTTCATTTATATCGTCAATATTATATTTAAAGTCATTATTATTAGTCAAGTCAATATAAAAATTATTAAATAAATTACTTATGTCATGTGCAGTCGTATGTAACTGATTATTGTATACTATTTTGTCTATTCCTAAATTATTATTAATGTCGCCAATATTTTGATTTATGATTTGCCACACAGCTTTGCATTTGTTACTATTTTTGCTTATATATTTGTGATTTACTAATTGTTTTGACTTGTGTATGCATTTTTTAAGTATATTAGAATATCTTTTGTAAAACTTAGCATTTTTCTTTTTATCAACACTTACTTGCCTACATTTTAGGTAAAGAATTCTTTTTCTTATACAACACTTTTTTAATCCTTTTGTCAACCATGTATTTTTATTCACTTTATTTGTTTTTTTACTTTAAATATCGGAAAGCATAAATTAAAAATCAGTGCAAACAAACTGTGAAATTCCTGAAAAGCTTCATTTGCATCACATTTTTCGTAGACTTCCGAAAAGGACAGTGATGATATGTAATGGCAAAACTTATCAACATTATGTTTATTAAAATCTCTTACCTCCTCATACCAACTGTGCCTCTGACGTTTAATATTAGTTTTAATTGTTAATGTTTGCCCAGTTTCATGGTCTGAAAGTCCCAAGTAGTGAATTTCAGCTCGGGTGTGTTTCACATTACTTGCAATTAAGTCAATACATGCCTGCTGTCTAGTAGGTAAGTTGATATGAATTTGTATGTTGAAGTTTTTTAGTGTGTTTATGAGTTCTAAACAACTCTTATTTGGTTTAAGAGTATCAAAATTCCAATCACCACATAAGATAATTTTCTTTGTTCGATGTGACAGTTTTAACAGCAGATGTTCCATCTTTTCAATGAAGGCATATGGGTTGCTATTTGGGGTTCTGTATATACATATTACAATAATTTTTTGTGTTGATAGCTCCACGCCACAATATTCGAAATGAAAATTACAGGCAAGGTTAGGTAGGGATGGTAATGTTTTGTAGTCAAAGTCATTTCTGATTAAAATACAAGAACCTCCTCCTTTTGCGTTGCGGCAGAACGACGCGACCAGTTTATATCCTGGTATTTTTAACAAATGCTCCGTACCTTTTTTAATAAATGTCTCAGTGAGACATACTATATCGATGTCGTTTGATTTTTTTGAAAACTCAGATAACGCAAAAATAATATCCTCACTTTTATTTATTGCACCTGCTATATTTTGATGAAATATAGTTATATTGGATTCAACTTTAGGCACGAAAAAGCTCCTTTTTACTTGATGTTTGCATTGTTTCTTGGTCCATTATGCCAGTGTTTTTACAAAAGTAATAAGGTATTGTTCCCTTTTTAAATGAAATGCCAGGTATACTATCCGAAGTAGTTTTTAAGTTATACGTGACGTTCAACTTCGGTTGAGATTGGAAATAGTACGGGATAGTACCCTTTTTTATCAAATTACATGAACGTTTTCTGTCAACTGGTTTACACATATATTCATATAATTTTGATGAATGATTAGTGTCCTTGCAAGAGGTCTGTGTCTTTATTATTTGTTTATGACATTCTAAAAATGCAAGTTCTACAAGCAATTTAAAGCTTAACCTTTTAGTAAATGTTATTGGATTTGTTTTTAAAATGTTTGTACAATTCATTTCAATAAAATGGCAATTAGAATAAGGTTTTAGTAACAATTTTATATTTTTATTCAACAATTGTTCATTTAAATATGGGTTATACTGAACATTTATAACAAATACTTTATGATGTCTTAGTATGTGTAACGAATTACTCAAAGCTGATAATACTTCATAGGGATTTTTATCATTAGAACCCAAGGACAAGATTATTATGTCATTAGTATTTAACGATTTGCTCAAGCTTTCACAAGACATCATTACATCATAGCTCCTTGCATACGGCTTGATTATACCAAAGAACTTGTAATTACACTTAAATGTATAGTTGCTCCTGTCATAATCATAACTTAATTGTGAAGCTAAACTACGAATCTGTCCATCACCGATAAGGAATAATTTATTAATTTCTCTACCCGTGGCGCCATCTGTACGTTGGAATGCCTCAAAATTTGACGTATTACATTCGGGTTTCAGTGTACTTTTTTCTTCTACATTTTCCTTTAGACATAATGAACTAAACTGATTTTGAGAAATATTCGATAGTTGTGGATTTGACACCAGGCAGCCAGGTGATGACTGAAGATGGCGTTTTGGAGTTTCCTGTGATCCTGTCGCTTTGGGATTATTTAGTGGTGAAAACCTTGATATTTTCATCCTCACATTAGTGAGATTTTTTACGTAAGCCGAGGCAGATCGGCGATTTGGTGTTATACCGGCTGGACTGCTGGAGTTTGAATTGCCAGCAATATTTTTGAGAAATGTAATTTGCTTATTTTTCTCAGTTAATTCTTTACGAAGATTTGTGCATTCAATGTTCAGATTTTCTATCTCCTCATGGGCGCTGGCATTATCGTTTTGGAGTACAACAAGTTGCTGGTGTAGTTGTTGAAAGTCTGTAAAACTCGTTTTCGAAGACTCAGGTACACTCTTTGTTGATAATTCTAGACCATCATAAAGTGTAGAACTGAGAATTGTGTCGTCTAGATAGAACTCTGATACATCCATGTCGGACTTATTTCTTTGCTGTGGTTTTCTCAGGGTTATATTATTACATTCCATTTTAGACTCGAGAATGTCTTATAATGCCCTCTATCATACAATGCTCGAAATAAAATATGTCATCCGTTAGTATAAAGATTAATAATAAATGTCAAGTTTATTTGTCTCTGGTCAATTTAGTTGCATTAATCGAGAACGTCAGAAGTTTAATTTAGTGAATGATAATAATTATAAATGTCATTGAGGGTAGTCCAAAATAAACAGTAGTGTGCTTCAGCTGGATGTCAAAATCAGTTTCGTCGGTCGTTTGTTTGTGTTAGTGCATGAGTGTGTTAAATACACTACATAAAACAGCTGATCATCAGCTGATATCTTGTGTGTGTGAGTGATGTTTAAAATTTGGTAACGAAACTTTTCAGTGCTTATTAAGTTTCAACTCACAGTTTCAGCCTTGGAGACGACGATAAAATCCTGGAGCACAACTTTGAGGTTATGTATGCAAGGTTTTACACGGTTTTATATACGTTTTGTAATAGTTTATTATTTAAATTTACAAGAGACTCTTCTGAACTTGTTTACGTTGCTGGGGTTGCCAGTTGTGATTAGTATATGTGTTATATGTGAGTAATATATTATATTCTTATTTTTATTAATTATTTGACATTTTTTTAATTTTGTATTTGATTTATAATTCTTTTTAAAATTTTGTATCTGATTTATAATTCTAAATTCAATTTATGTAATTATTTTGACATGACATACTGTAAGGATGACAATTTTGTGTAAAATTATGCTATTTGTTTAAATTTATATGGGTTGAAGACCTGAAATAAATGAATTATTATTATTATATTATTATTAAATGATTATAACATTTAGAGATAATTATTGCGATGTCTTTATTTGTGAAATTTTTGGATATAATTCGTAGCACGTTGAAGTTTGTTAATTTTTTATTAGGTTTTGAATGCTGTTGTAGTCAGCGACAGTCTAAACGTCTGGTGATGATGGCATTGGGTTTGACTCCCGAGAAATAAGTGATACTTCAATTTTTCTGACCAAATTAATTTTGTGGATGCTCGGCGTTGAATAGTGATGTTAAACTCCCTTGGCATGTTTTTCGTTGTATAGGCGCGTGAAGTTACTTTTGCGTCTAATCTCTCAACGGTCGTGCAATCCCATTGGAATTAGAGTTGAGTAGCCTACATTGAGACTGGCTGCCCTGGTCGAAAATCAGTAAAATATTTATAAAGCTAAACGAGCTTTACGTATACGAAGAAGTTTTGAAACATAACCAAGACTGTAAGTTTTATTCCATAATCGCTTACTCATAATTTTCTCGCATAACGCCTATTTGCCTGTCTTGGGTATTTGAATCGCTAAGAAATCCTTTCATAAAATATTTTAAGCTTCAGCGATTGGTATCATACAATTTCATAGAATAGGTCAATAACCGGCTCACATCTTCAGAAAATATGATGGTATTCATACCTTAAATATGTTTGCAAACGCAAAAAGAACTTGTTTAATCAATTAAATTGGATTTCAAACTTTCGCGTATGCATACTAAATTATTTACCGAGTCTTAATCACGACCACAGAAAGTTCGTAGAAACGTCCAAAAACATTTGTGTAGCAAACCTTTAAATTAATTATTTTACGCAATTATGTTAAGTAATTTTGTGTTAATAAAAAAAATATTAAGAGATCTCTCAAAAAATTACCTTTATTTACCAAAAGCACACGACCTCACGACGCAATCTGTTGTGATATGACCCACTCACGCTGGGCGTAACATAAGACACAAGGGCTGAAGAATAAATGAGTACAAGGAAGATCGATCTAATCTGTCGAAGGATATATGAGTGCTGTATATAAAGCCCTTGCTTACCTTAGGAGGTAGTAACCCACGCTATTTTTAGTCGCGATGGAAGAAAAGGCGAGAAAAATGGGACAGAATTCGTATATATTTGACACGTCTGCACATTTCTAGATTTTTTTATTGAAATCAAACTATGGTCAACGGATTCTACTGCGATATATTGGTTTTAAAGATATTATTATAGACATATAGACATTTAATTAAAATTGGTTTAAAGAGTCTTGATTGTAAGATATACGATGCGAAAGTATTTCCAGTGAGACATGCTTTAAGACAAAACGTATTGAAAGAAAAATAGTTTCGGTATATGGGTGTGATGCGATTAAAGGGCATGATTAATACATAATTATACAATTCATAGAATACAATTTCTTGAATTAAAATCTTTAAAATATGTTTGTGGTGGCCCAACTCGTCTTATATACTTTTGATTAAATTCGTTACGGGTTTCAAGACAGTTTAACTTTCTCCGGGACTTCGCAAGTGTTCTCACTTCACACTCACAGTTCTCTGGTAACTATTACTGAATCTGGTTTCACAGATAACACAACTTCTTTAATTTAAATGCCTTGGAAGAAGCTTAGTTATTATGATTAGCCTAGTTTTTAGTATTCTAATTACATACCTAAATAATATTATATGCGGCTTATTCCTTCTATGAAACCAATATTTATAAAAGACCATGCTTTTTAAGTAATGTCAACCATCATTGTCTTGCCCTGGTCCCAATTTATTTGGGATCGACGCAGTATGTCCTTCGCTACCATACCCCCTGTAGTCAGTCATCCGATCATTTACCCCTTTCTCTTTCATATCCATCCTCACACAGTCCATCCATCTTTTCCTTGGCCGTCCTCTCCCTTTTCGTCCTTTTACATGCATATTCATCACTTTTCTACCTACATATATTTTTTTCTTTTTTTAAATAATGCCAACCAATCTCTCAATTGGCTAGTAATCCCTATAGAACTTTTTCATAATCCACTGCTGGACATAGGTCTCTCCAATGGCAGGCCACTGAGCCCGATTTTCGACTTTTCGTGTAATAAGCATTATACGTACATAGACTAACGCCTGTTTCCCCGAAAGGGTAGGCAGAGGCATATTAAACGCCCACTTTTCGCCAGTGTTTTGATCCCACGTAATAGGTGGCGAGCCTATTGCCGCTTATCGGGATATTTTGTTTGCCAGAGCCTCGTCCGTTGATCGGCAGGTGCACCACTTGCAGGTGCAGTTGGCTTGGCACCTTAAGTTCTTGGTGGAAACCCTATGAACCTATGCATTATTTATTATATTTTATCATAGTATTCAATATTTGAATCAATAGTTGCATCATGATAGAATTCTATTTACAGAAACGTGGCGTCATTAGCACTGCCAATCAAACCAATTTTGAACACATGGCGCGGAGTTAAAATTTATATTTGTATCTGTTAGTTTTTAAAATATTTTTTTTATAGTTTCAGTTAGATCAGTATAGTTTTTAAAATATATTTTTTATATTTTCAGTTTGATCAGAACCTTTATTTTTTTGGGGTTAAATATAATGACCACCATAATATGCTTTGATACCCTTAGTTCTTTAACCAAAAATACTTACTTAACCCCATAAAAATAAAGTCTAAAATTACAATAGTACTAGCTATTTTAGTCACGGCTGCACTTTGAATTATATTCGAACACCAAATGTAGTAAACGATCACCAAATAAATAGGTTATGTTAGGTTCTCTTGTGACCCTTAATTCAAAAATAGGAGTCAACTTAGTTTATTAAAGAAGGTGGTGTAACCAAATCCTATTAATGTGTTGGTATTAGTAGTGTAAAAATGGGGGACCTGGATCAAAAGATCCAGGATCCCCCATTTTTACAATTAATTTCATTCTATACATTCACAGCAACATAATTCACTTATTTTACTACTCATATAATATATTCTTTAATACGTACTGAATGAACATCTTATAATGTATCTAGTTCTAAGTATTTGATAACATATACAGATATTAATTAAGTAAACCCATATTCATTACAAAATCTCTTCCTTTCACGGCGTTCAAATAAAAACATTGAGGATAAAGTATGGCATGTTGCATCCAAGGATCGTCATAAATCTCCCAATCTTCTATAACCCCCCCACATGAGAAACATGCCGCTTTATCATTTATCCTATTTCCATAATAAAAGAATCCTGCGTCAGCCATTTCCATCACTAACCATTTCTTTGAATTAATCGTCCCCCAGTAATAATTAAATGAGAATTCACGCATTTTATACGTGTTATACATGTCATATCGAGGTTTGTATTCATTTTGTAACATATTGGGCATATGTTTGATACTCACTTTCTAGTTCATTCACTTTCTATTTCATTCACTTGCTAGTTCTATATACAGACATTAATGAACGTATAATGAGATCGCCCATCTGTTGTCAACGATTAATATAATTATACAGCAGGATAGCAATTAGGAGGGGATAGAAAAATAGATCATAGAAATTAAACAAGATTATACTCATTTTAAAATGTTATTATCTAAGCACCATTTATTTAAACACAAGACATTCTTTAAAGCACATACAGAGTCATGATAAATACAGTTATACAAATCTCGAGAATATTTATATTGATTGTACAAACTTATTAAACTAGGACAACCTTTATTTTCTAAATTAAATATATTATTATTATTATTCCTTTATTTATTTTTGTTCAGATTTCATTTACATTTTTAAATATACAATAAAAAATAACATACATTTAAAAATATCAAATAAAACCGTGGGATCCCACCAGCAACGGGCACAGGGTCCAAGCTGTCGGTGGTTAGGGCTCCAGAGACAGGAACTTCCTCACAATACGTGCCGTGTCGAGAAGTACTGCCTTTTGCATCAGGCCCTTGACCCAAGCACCCAACGCGAGCCTCTTAAGGTGACGATCGAGGCTCTTGGCTATTAGGCCATTAACCGTTACAACTATCGGCACAATAATTGCCGAGTCCACATCCCACATGTCGACAATCTCGTGAGCCAAGTCCAGATATTTAATCTGTTTGTCTTTCTCGGCTTTCACGAGATTCTCGTCATGAGGAATGGTGACATCAACAATTATTGCGAGGCGCTCTGATCGATCTATCACCACAATATCAGGTTTGTTGGCTACAACAGTCCTGTCTGTGACGATAGATCGATCCCAGTACAATGTGGCATGGCCATTTTCGAGAACTGGCTCTGCCACATACCTGTAGTACGGTACCTCGATGTCTACAAGTTTGTATTTCAGAGCAAGTTGCTGGTGAATGATTCTGGCTACTTGGTTATGTCTGTGCAAGTACTCGCCGTTAGCAAGACGTGAACAACCGGAAACAATATGCCTGAGGGATTCACCGGGCTGGTGACAGGCACGGCAAATATCACTAGTGCCATCCCTCAGGATATATTTCCGGTAGTTATTCGTCTTGATAACTTCGTCAGCAATTGCACAAACAAACCCTTCGGTTTCCCCAAAGAGGTCACCGAAGCGTAGCCAGTTCACCGAGGCCAATAGGTCTACATCGGGTCCATACAGGGCCCGATGGAACCTGCCATGAAGCTCCTTGCTCTGCCATACACGCTTGCGCTCATCAGTACTGAGTACTACAGGTATGCGCCAGTTCTCCTTAGCCAACTTGAGCGGGGTGAGTCCATTGTCCACTGCGACAACATCTCGATGCATGTCCCCGTTCGCCCGGAGAAAATATTCTCTGAGATTGCACACCTCGCGGTTGTGTAGGGTCTTGATATTTAGAAAGCCACGACCCCCACACTTCCGCGGGATGTACAACCTCATCACGGATGAACGAGGATGATGCATACGATATGCCGTCAACAATGTGCGGACTCTTCTGTCCAGGGCGTCCAATTCAGACTGAGTCCACTTGAGTATGCCAAAGGAGTATACAAGAAGTGGCATGACCCAACCGTTGCAAGCACGAACCTTGTTGCCACCTGATAAAAGGCTTTTTAATACTTTTTTCAGGCGGCCAAAGAAACGCTCTTGCAACGATTGCTTCATGTCAGCTTCATTGATACTTAAAGCCTGTGACATACCCAAGTACTTATAGGTATCGGTTAAGAGAAGCGATCTTAGGTTAATGGAATCTGAGAGTTGGATCCCCTCAGATTCCACCATCCTGCCCTGCTTCACATGAATGACAGCACATTTATCCACACCGAACTCCATATTGATAGACTTACTAAAGTTTTGGGTTACGTTTAGTAAATCTAGCAATTGGACATCAGATTGGGCAAATAACTTCAGGTCATCCATGAATAACAGGTGGGACACTACCTGACCGCCTCTCTGTAACCTGTAGCCTAACCTTGAACCCTCCAGTAATGTACTGAGAGGGTTCATGGCTAGGCAAAACCAAAGGGGACTCAGACTGTCGCCCTGAAAAATTCCCCGCTCAATTTTAATACGTTCGCCGTCCTCCTGGATCCTTCGGCATCCTGGATAGCAAAGAATCGTATTCCATTGCCCCATACATGACTTTAAGAAGGTGCGTAGAGTAGTATTTACTTTATACAACTCTAGCACCCTCAAAAGCCATGTATGCGGCACGGAGTCATACGCCTTCTTATAATCTATCCAACATGCCGCCAGATCCTTTCGGTTACGGCGAACTTGTTGGCTAATGGCCATGTCAATGAGGAGGAGCTCCTTAGTACCGCGAGCATCCTTCCTACATCCATTCTGAGAGGCTGACATAATAGAATTGTCTTCAACATGTTTAGCTATTTTAGCTCTCAGAATAGATGTAAGAAGTTTATAGACCGATGGTAGACATGTTATCGGTCTATAATTGCCGGGCTCGCTAGTACTGCCTGTCTTGTGGAGCAGGTGGGTAATTCCAGTCATCATAAATGATGGCAACGACCCAGATTCTACAGCTGATTGGAATTGAGATGCCAAGCGATCATGCGAACTACGTAGCCACTTCAGCCAGAAATTGTGCAGCCCGTCCAAGCCTGGAGATTTCCAATTAGATAATGGACGGACTGCTTGTGCAACATCCTGGCTAGAAATGGCCACGCATTCCATTTCAGGAATATGTTCGCATGATCGTTCGACATCTTGCATCCAATCACCTTCAGTATGGCCAATGGGCGTCGACCAGATGCTACGCCAAAACATGGCTGTGGCGTTCGCATCCGGCCGCTGCACATTAGTCACACTTTGATCTGGTCGTTCCCAGCTTCTGTATACCCACCTCTGATCCCTCTGGAATGCACGATTAATGACGTACCGGTCCACACGTTTTTTAAATCTACGTATTCGGTTTGCCCATGCATAGACTTTCTGTTTTAGGTAGTCAATGCGCTCTGTGACCCGGGCTATATAATCTTGAGGACTAATATTAGTCCCCGAAAAAGCCCGTTTCACAAAGCGCATTACCCTAGGGCGTGTATTCCCCTCCCTAAAACAGATCAGCTTGCCAATAAGTGCCCTTGCCTCGGCAATACGTCGCTCAATCCTGCACTGCCACGCCGGTACAGCAGACCTTTGTCGTACAACGGTATCAGTTTCAAGAAACTTGACACCAGCTATACGACAAGCTGCCACGGCGGTACAGTACAAGATTGAGTGTGTATCACCGAGATCCTCACTATTATCTAAATAATTTGATAATAACGAGTCAAGAGCACTTACCAGCGCTATATTTCGCCTATGCATAGGCAACCGCGGTAGGCGAGGCCTAATAGATGATGGCGTGTACCGGTAGTCCCTAATCGCACATTCCAAAGCGTCCTTGACCTCCTCATTGCACTGGGTACTTACATCATCAGCCATGTCATGCTCCTCCCTGACGGCGCTGCCGCCCATTGGCGGTGCGCTCGGTGTCGGTGTTAGTGTGGGCCGCACGGGATTGGCATGGCTCGAAGGTAAGTACTCTGAGCGAATCCTATCAAGCACGGCGTTATCCACCTTGCCACTGCGCTGGATAACCCGTACCTGATCCGATAGTCGTTGAGCCGTGACGTTGATGCTTGGTTCCAAGGCCTGAAACATAGACAGCATGCGACTACGGTACGCAGTGAGGTTAGTGCCCCCCTCTGTCGCCCCAAAATATGCGCGCATGACTTGTTCGTTTATGGATGACGTCCACTTCATGCGCTGCACATTACCACCGGCAGCGGGGACCCTGTTTGGGGCCGGTGGGCCCCGAGGTCCTAAGCACGCTGGTGGCCGGCCTCTCCCACGCCGCCGCGCAGGTGACGGTGTCGACGGCGGAGAGAAATACTCGTCGCTGGAGCTCGACGCAACTACAGCTGTCGACGTCACTGGTGCAGGTTCCGACGGCTGCGAGGCGGAGCTGAGCGACGAGTCCGGAGGTGTTGGGTGTGCTCTTCGTTTCCTGGCTCTCGTCAACATGCTAATGTGTTTTTATCTTCATTTTTGTAAATATATTTATTGTTTGATCTGTCATAATGTTAAGCGTGACGGCTGTCATTGTATAAAATGTTCACTATTTCTGTATTTATGTTGTTTTTACCAGGTATTTTCTTGCTTTACTTGTGTTTTCTATTATAATTTAGATTATATATACTATTGCACTATGGATGAGAGGATATTTGTAAAATATTAATATTTAAAAAGAATTGGAGGAATAAACACGTTGACAGTTTTGGTGTTGCCAGATTATATTATTATTATTATTACTATTTTCTAAAATATGCTTTAACCATAAAACTTTTTCTGAACCTTTGATGTAGACAAACTTATCTCTTAAAATATCTATAACTAAAGTCTGATAGTTAGAATAGGGCACAAATCCTTCATTCCAGTATATCTTTCTGTTACGTTCAATCCAACTAACTTGCTTCTTTTCTGGTTCCGTTAAATTTTTAAATGGAAATGGTGGCTTAATCAAAAGCACTTCTATTTTTGTTATACAAAACAGCTATTTCTTTTAATATAAATTCATTTCTTTCTGTTTTAAAGCCTTGAATATCAACAACAGCAATCATGATAACCTGCGCACAATGTTGCTAAGAGGTTTGTATTCCACAAGTCGGTCGTTTATAATCAAACAATACGCAGTTGTCTTATCTGGTATTGGCTTGGAACATTCAATTTCCAGCCGTACGTCCACTGGACCTGTTTTTAGACTATCGTTTTGTCTTGAGCAATCAATGATAAACAAGGGGGACTTTTCTTTAAAATCTTTTATATCTAGCAACGGGTCTATAGGACTGTTGTAATACGACTGACGAAATTTCACATACATTTCATAT
The DNA here is from genome assembly GCA_944739405.2 of Euclidia mi. Lineage (NCBI taxonomy): Eukaryota > Metazoa > Arthropoda > Insecta > Lepidoptera > Erebidae > Euclidia > Euclidia mi. The sequence continues at coordinate 119,286,419 of OX123182.2, forward strand.
AATATACTGTACTTGTTGTCAGAAAACTTTAAACTCAAAGGTTCATAGGGATAATATTGCGAATTCAAAAAGAGCGTTACGTTGGTCACATCACAATGATCAAATAGTGAACTGTCCTTAGTTTTATTATTTCTTCTATCAGTTTGCAAGCAAAAAATAACATATCTGGGCTTTTCCAATTGTTAAGCAGTCTTAACTGACCAAGAATGCTTTGTGGTTTTAGGGAGTAAAGGATATTCATATAAATCCCAATTTCTAAAAGCCATCTGAATAGGTTTATCTCTTTCTAAATGCTTTAAAAGTGTTAGTCGTTCTCGATCTGACACTTTTATGTGTGGCACCCTCCACTGAACTCTTACTATATCTATTTGAAAATGAACAACATCATCAGTAAGAGTAACACTGTTTAAGTTAGAGTTACTTCTGCTCAAAATAAGTTCGTGTTTACAATTTATCACAATTTTATTGTAATCTTCTGCAAACCCTAAAACCTTATTTAATGGTATTACAGCACTAAAATGTCCATCACTTTGGAATCCTGCTAAGTTCCAACCTCATAAGGCAGCAACTTTATTTTCTGCTTCATTAAATGAAATGTATGATTTTATTGTGGATGTGATTCCAGAATTTTTTATACGGTCTATTTCAATACCATTTATTTCGTATCTGATGTCTTGAAACAAAGACATAACAGGGTTGTTAGTAAACGTAACGTTTTTCTTGATCGGATTCCCATCTTTGCCGAAGAGCTTTGCTTGACCTTCGACGTAAATGGAACTGGCTGATGGTAGCACGTATATGTCTTGCTGATGTATAGGGATTCTGATTTCATCGTTTTCTCTAAAGCTGTTGTTGTATGGATTATATGAATGGACTTCATAACTTTCGATCGAAGTGTCGAAATGCGGCAATTCAGTAATTTGTAGTATACTCATACTTTAAACCCTAGGGCTTTAAGAAAATCTTTATTCAACTTAGTCAATTTCTTAATATTTTTCTTACGTCTTTGCACCTTAACAATCGTAGAAGAACTAAGACGTTTTGTTTTCACTGGGGTATCTTTATAGTATACTAACATTTTGTTTTTCTTAAATGAAGACGTAGTTCAATATGTTTTTCTCCAAAGTTAATACAGTGCCCAAATTGATCAACAATCTTAACAGATATGGATGAAATTATATTTTTGTTCACTGGAAAGTACGTTTTGTGGTATTTCTATGTAACGATGACGTGGAGCAATATCAGATACAAATTCATGAATAAAATGTGTTGGTAATCCGTTGCAGTATGAACCGTACACAAGATCACATTCGATTTTAATCACAGACAGATTGTCAGTTTTAATAGGAAGATCTGGTCTTGAATTCAATACTGAAAAGTCTAGTAAACCGCATTCATATTGGTCAGACAAATTAAGTGGTGGTTGAAAGTATGAAATTAATTCTGATTTATTTCCAGAGATGGTAACCGTAGTAGACATGCTTATATACTGGACTGTTATGAAAGATCATGTTTATTTTATTATTTTACTACACCAAAAATTGTTTAAGAATTTTAAACAAAGATGCCCGCAATTAAAGGGATGGTCTTGTTGTATGTTTTTATAATTGTAGTTAACTTTAGAACCCATATATTTGATGAATTCTTTTGGCGGTTTAAGATTTCCATAACTATCAAAATACTCAATATAATTATTTAATTTTGCATAGGCTACCCAATGAGATCCAGGGTTTTTAGAACTATCTAAATTAATAACTCCACATTCATTTTCGAAGGGGTATTTAGGGAGCTCATCTCTCATAAAGACACCTCTAAAATATGGAATACTACTTCCATACTTTAAAATGTCTAAATTAGTTAAAGCTCGATTGGGTAGCCGATATCTTAGTTTTTTTCTTTTGATATGAAAATTCCAAGTCCATCTTTATGTGGCTTAAGGTGTAGTCCTTTTCCTATGCAAAGAGCTTCCATTTTTTCATTATGTCTTTTCGACTCAGCTAACTGCTTTTTAGCCATCTTGAATTCATTTATGGTTTTAGCAATACCAGCTGCACCATCTGCTAGCGCTCCAGCTGCAGATAATCCCGCAAAAATAGGAATCAAAGGTAACACTCCACCAGTTCTCGGTATAGGAATAACACGAGGAAGTTGAATGGATGAATTATTGGCTAATTCTCTAGCAGCAGCCATAGCTAATTCTATAGCTACTTTCTTGCATTTTGGTTTTAATTTTTTAATTTGTTTTTTCGTTTTGGTAATAACACTTTTTAATTTATTTTTTAAACCTTTTCCATATGCATATTTTCGAGAACGCTTGTTGCTACATTTCTTTAGGCCAGAACCAGTTTTAATTTTTGTTGACATAGCATTGTGTACTAAACGTGCTGCAAGTTTTTCACCCGGACTGGCATCCGGGGCTACTACTCGCTCTTTTGCCATGTTTAACAAAACTAAATCTGCCTTATGACGATCCTCTAAGTTCGAAGACTTGTGGTAAGCGATGTCGTGCTCTTTACAATATTCGTTTTTCGAATTTATTGATACCTTTATCACCACGTCTAAGCCGTTTAATTAATTTGGTGCCAGGTCCACAATAATTGTAGCCTGGTAAGTGTAACTCAAATGGTAAATTATTTATTAACCAATTGAGAAGACTGCTGTCTCCAATACACATCCTAAGACTGACGAATAATTGATTGAACACATAATAAATAGTATAGTAAAAGTTAAGTAAGTACCTTTTATTCATTTGTTACAATTTATTCGATTTATCAATCCAGCTATTCTCAGAAGAAGACAAACCCAACCATTTCACTAAAACTTTATTTCCTTTACGTCTTAGAACTTTCTCCACTAGATATACATTGGGATGTTTCGTTTTTTGAAGTTCTTGTGCATAAAATGCACCTAAGATAGGTCTACCTTTAGTTGTATCTTCAATTAAATACGTGACAGGAGCTGTATTTTGTACTTTTTTAATTTTAAATATTTCTGTTGACCAGTTGGGTGTATATCCTTTTTCAAAAGTGCCCTTATACTTACTAATACGCACATAATCATCTACTTTAAACTTACTTTTTATATTAACGTGTTTTACTAAACTTGCATATCTTTCCATTATACGTTTTTTATTTTTATTATCTACATTTGCAGGAATTTCATTAATTGTTCGATGTTGAGTATGATTATATTTATAAACAATATTATCAAGCGTATTATCTATCCATTTATAGTTTCCTTTTAAACTAAATTCTTTATACAATTTGGATTTCAGGGTTCGGATAAATCTCTCAACTATTGAAGCCTTTTTTGTTGAAAATGTTGAATAATGATTAATATTGTAAGATTTCATAAGTTTTTGAAATGTATTGTTATAAAATTCAGTCCCATTATCCGTTTGCAGATTTTTAGGCACACGTCCTTTATTCAACAACATCTTGAAAGTATGACTTATAACATCTTTGGTCTTACATTTCAACGGAAAGGCCCATGCGTATTTCGAAAATGTATCAATAACAGCGAGAATATAACGAAAGCTTTTGTTTTCTTTGGAAATTGATTGCATGTCAATTAAATCCGCTTGCCATAAATCATCTATATCTTTCATAATAACATGTCTCCGTGAAAAGTTCACTCTTGCATTTTTATGAATTTCGTTGACCACATCTGCTTTGCTCATGTCTCTTTTTACGTGTCAATTTAATTATGTCTCTTGTCAAGTTCTATATGATACTGAATAAACGGCACATTATTATCACTATTTATTCCTTAATAATTTCAGCTTCTTTCAATTCTTCAATTATTGATAAAATTTCATTATCATGATTTGTGTTGCCAGCATCCCTTGAAGCAACTAGTAATTTCAATCTCTCAACCAATTCATTGGGGTCATCCCAATATACTAGATCAGTGTTCTTTTTGTATTCCTTAAGCTTTGGTAAGATTCCTCCACATTTAGTGGGGACTTTTTCATTTAATATTTCGGTAAATAGTGGTCTGATGATTGCACGGTATTTTGTTCCTTTATCGCCTCTTATTTGGCCATTAGGATTAAAATCTCTTTTATGCGCATTTGTAAAATGTAACATATCCTTATATACAAGTTTATCTTTGCCAGATATTAATTTTAAATCAGGTTTTCTTCGAAGTAAAAGTTCTTTTAGACCAGGGGTTAAATTATAGGCTCTGTCACCGATTTTAACCAAAATTGTATTATCATTATTCAAGTTTTCTATCTTAGAAAAGGATACTACTGAATTACCCATCCATAATTTTTTATTTTCACTTCTTATCCCGAACGGTATATTTACACCATCATAAATATCATGGATATCATAGCTCTCTAATGATGTTTCTAGGTCATCAGGTAATCCCATTTTAGGTGAGTTTTCAACTAATTGTTCAGAATCTTGTTTAATATTGTAACAGTCTTCAAACTTTGCAAATGAGCCAGTATTATTGCTGTCGGATCCTATGCTGCCAGTATTATTGAAAGATGTATTTTCCACATTCCTATTTTTTATAATAGAAATATTCGAATCAACTAAGGTTTTAAGAGGATCAGCGACAGGTTTCAGCATTTTATCGAGTGACAAGTTCATGGCATATTCCTGAGTCTTCATTTGTTTTATTTTATTCTTTATGGAGTCTACAGACTTCATTAATTCTATTTTAATGTTTTTCTCCATGTTATAATATAACAACTGTAACAACTGCTTTTAGCCAAAGAAAAAGTAATACTGATTGTTGTTTACATATGTAAATCATTTATATTGTATACATTTATAAACCATCAATCGAATTTAAAAAATGCATCAAAATTCTGTCTATAGCGTCCATTATTCAATGATGATTCTTTGTTAATAAGTAAAAAATTGTAAGGTTTACTCCAAACAGATTGACAAATGTTTCTGAACTGTTTCCATTGTAGATCAGTACTAACATGCTCTTCATAAATATGTTTTAAATTCACATCATCTTGTTTAAATACAATAATCAAATTAACATTGTCACGTAGCAATTGTTTCGGAATTTTAGAATAGGTTTGAGATATATAGAAACAATCGATTTGTTTATGTCGACCCATACAGAAATAATTGCGTATATTTACTTGATTTTCACACGCAACATCATCAAATATAAACACCGAATTTGTTAAAGCTTCACTTGGAGAAATGACATCATTGTCATTATTAAATTCATAGAAATTAACTTGTGGTACTCTTTTTAACACTTCGGTCAAGAAACGGTAAGTATTAGGTTGTATAGTATTTAGGTTGAAAAGAAGTTTTAGAGTAAAGGTATAGATTTCTAAATTTCAGGCCATTTTCATGCAGCAGTAAACTAATCATAACATTCGTTTTACCACAGTTTGAAGGACCACATATTATACACCGAATGGTATTCGGTAATAAAGTGCTATGTCTAATGTGGTGAGCAGAGTCACTTAACCTTATATTATTAACATTTAAGGATATGGGTTGCTTGATCAACTTCATCTTGCCGATTAATTCAAATGCTATTTAACATTAACATATATACATATGCAAAATATTTTTATTATATACAGAGCTAACTTACAGGTTTGCATACCAGGTAAACGCTCGAGTTATGTTTGTTGAAATAAAAGTATTCATTTTGTAAATTCTTATTTATTAATTCTTGTTTAACATAATACACATTTTGTTATACACTTATATGCTTATTAACTATAGGTATTGTATTCATATATCAAATAATTATACATAGCTGCTTTAGTAAACATACATTTTGAAATGAAAATGTTTTATTTAAATAGTCCACAGTTACACTTGCAGTAATTAATAATAGTAATATTATTGTCGAAACAACGAAGTATTGTAAAATACTGATTCAAAACATTGCATCAAAATATCCCCAAGGCAAAGTATGAATCTGATCTGGAAGTATCTGAACCTTGTCATCGTTTCTATTTAATGTTTGCTTACTCACTTGTTGAGAGTACAAAACATGTTTGATAGATCTTATAATATTCATTTTAAACGATTGACTTTTATCTAATAACAAAGAGCCTTTATAATCACTTAATTGTAAATTCTTGGTAACAGACTTAGACATACCTTTTGCTTTAGTTATACGTGTATTTAAACTATTGATACAATACAGTTTTGCCCTTAAACCTGTATATTCTGTAATAACATCACCTCCCATTTCATCTTTAAATAGACCGGGGATTTTAGAGTTTACTCTAGGTAAATTATATTTGTTATCCCTTGGAAAGTTACTAGTATCAAAATACGATAAACCATCATGCATGTCGTGATAAAAGTCTTCTGTATGAATTAAGTTAAGTAAACTATCGGTATCAGTATAACATAATTCAACATTGTCTCTATATTTTTTCTTCATATAATCATAATGAAATTGATACAGATGCTCCTTGGCATATTCTAAAACTGTAAATCCGACATAAATTGGTCGGTCTAATAATATTTTATCGCGATTTAACTGTATAGCTACAAAATCATCAGAAAATATTGATAAACTTTTAAAGTTAGGTTTTGAAATCAATTTTTGTGCGCAAAGTTTTTTATTGGTGACATTCTCTTTATCATCCCATTTAGTAACTAATTTTATGTCTACCTGTTTTCTTCTATTTTCTATGGTTTTACCAAAAATTGCATTATTGAGAAGCTTAAAAAAATCTTTTTCAAAAGATGTTTTAGATGCTATACGTAGATTGGTATTAAGAACTATATATTTTTTTAAAAAGTCATCTTGTTTGAACGTGAGAATGTGATGAATTATTTTTAAAACCAGACCATTTTTTATACATTGTTTTAAATGTACGTAATGTATGACATAATTTAATTTATCATGCAAGTTAGCAATTAACTTAGCAGATTTTCCACCTCGGGGTACGAATTTCTCTGCAGCGAATGGTAAATCCTTATGCTGATCATGAATAGTATCTGGGTAGGACAAATCTACTTCTAAAATAAAACCGTACAAGTTGTCATCAGATACTTTTAAAACATTAAAACTGTCCATTTCACCTTGACTTAAAAATCTGAAATCTGATACAGGTAATTTTTTAGTCATTGCATAACCATAAAGGTTGTTGCAATCCAGATATATCAAATAACTAGAGGGTTTTAAGTCATTATAATGAGGTAAATATTTATTGTTAGCTTTTGCATGACGCAGAAAGCACTGTGCTAAGCCCCCATTTTCAATAAATGTATAAATTTCTAAGTCGCTAATGAGCTCTAGTTCAGCATTCGTGTAAAGAAGCATAGCATCCCAGCTCAAACTAGGCGATGTCACATAATGAGCCGGATCCAGTTTATAATAATTTAAACTCGTGTCTCTAAATTTTTCAAAAATGTCACTTAATAATAAAACATCACATTTTAAATACAGATCACTGTATTCACCTAGTGATTTTATTTTAAATGTTTTCCAAATATTTTGAGCATGAGCATACTCGTCATCTGTAATAGATTCCATTGTTAAACTATTATAAAAATTGGCTTTTGACGGTAGTTGCTTTTCGTTAAATTTTGACCAATCGTCCATGTACTCATAAGGGTAAATGCCTTTCTTTCGTAATAAATTAAGTTTACTTTCATCAATAAATTCTCTTGACAAATTTACAAAATCTCTTTCTGATAAACTTTTACTTAAAGAATCTAGGCTTGAGCTTAGAAAATGAAAGGAATCAATAAATTTTATTTGTATTGAACGAGTGCCTTTGTTTGTTCTAATTTGTTTAGTAATCGAAAGATATTTTTCTTTTGTTTTTGGTATTATTTTGATTGAACCTTCATATTTAGCCAACTCTCTAATAAATATATGTGAATCATAACCACTTAAATTATGAAATACTACTGGAATGAATGGACAGTGTGTCCATTCATTCCATTTCATACATTAAATTACAATAAGAGTGCGCCGCCCCTCTATACTCGCTAGTAATATGATCATGATCATGAACTTTATCTCCAGACAATAACTGATTGCATATGTGACACTCGGTTGCATTTCGATATTCTCTTTCTTGATCGTGAGTTAAAGGTTTCATTGGTAAATTAGTACATAAAACTTTGGTTATTCTTTTGACATCTTTTATTAAACGTTTAATAAAAACTTCAACACAATCTATGCCTCTGTAAGTGACAAACTTATTGAGTCTGCTGTTATGAGAACAGCATATATAATATGCAAAACTTGACGGCTGATGTACTTTTAGTGTTGTGGTATTTTTAGAACTATTATCATTACAATTGATTAACAAACTTTCGAAATCAGCATAAATAATAAAATTTATTTTAAGTTTTCTTTCATAATGTTTAAATTTCAGTATAGTATGTTTTTCCGGTAGTATTGTCAGAATTTTAGAACATGCATGAGAGACATATTTATTTTCATTAGTAAAAAATTGTAAACATAAATCACATAAGAAAATTTTACCATGATGATGAGTAACCTGACGTCGCACTAATCGTATGAGATCTTTTATTAAACAGTAATGTCCTTTACCATTCCGTTCTAAATATAATAAATTAACATGATTTTCTTTTTTCTTATTTGTCATGTATAACGGTCCAGTGACAATACTCTTCTTGTCTAAACCGTATACGGTAATGCTTATTGTAGGGTTTATCTGTTCAAAAATCTTTATGTCACTATATGAAGGAGGTAATGATATTCCTTGAATATTTAGAACTTTGCTGTAATGAGGATAAGATGTCGTTCTGCACACATTCTTTTTACAAGGAAATAGTGCAGCTACGATGCTCCATAAGAAACAAGACTCATCATTATTATGTAAATTCAAACAACTTTTAGTATTTTTTATTATTGAAGGTAACTGTATGTAGGTGCCACCACGCATGGGACAGTATTTACATATATTTATCTCAATATGACTTAGCGAAAGGTATGTCCAACCTGACTGTACATGCTCAAATTCTGAAAATTTTCGCATCAAGATATGTATTTTATTCGAAAAAAACTCATGTATATCAGTATTTTTATAAATTATATCATACTTGGTGATAAAAGATTTCATTTCAATTTCTTCGTGATAAGATTTAATGAGAAGAAACTTAGCAAACAGCTCAAAATTTACTTTTATACAGTCATATTTTTTAAGTACCATATTTATTAATTTCTCAATATCAGAATGTACAGAATTCAAGATCGCCTCAGGAACGAGGTACTCATGATTTTGATTTGTATGCATATTACTCGGGATCGCCTCATAAGTGAGGTGCTCGTCATCCCGAGCTAATTGTAATTCACAGATATTTGAACGCACAGAATTCAAGATCGCCTTACGGATAAGGGGCTCATCATCTTGACCTGTACGCGTCTGGCTATTACTCAGGATCGCCTCACTTATGAGGTGCTCGTCAGCCTGAGCTAAGTTCAGACGAAAAGTTACAATTCTATTTTTAAATGCTGTTGCTACAATAGAAACATTTTTAAATTCGGTACTCAATAAGCTATTTGTCTTATGTATATTAGTTCTGTTATGATATGCGTATCGATTTTGTGGTATTTCAATTTTACATTCGGTACAAGTTTTCATTGTATTAGATGGTCTTTGGACAAGTTAGGGCCTAACCTTCGATAGCTCTTAAGTATAGCCCTAAGCTTGCACGTACCTAAACCTAGACTTATCCTAATTTAAGCCTACTGGTATCTATATCTAGCCTAACCTATCTTTTGATATACCTATCCCTATTTTAGATCTAACTCTAACCTAACTCCCTAGTCTACCCTAGCCCTGTTAGGTATATAGTGTATAGCGAGGCCGTGTACACTGTGGTCACACAGACTGTCGCGTATACAACCCTAATCCCTAGTTCCCTAGCAGTCCCTGGGATCCCTAGGCCGGGATATCTGTCGCCGGGAGACCTAAGGCGACAGACGGAAAGTGGGTAGGATTAGGGTGTAGTGAAGTGGGTTTTCTCACTGCCGGTCGAGCAGACTCACAAGACCGATCATGGTGACGGCTAAGGGTGTCTTGGCCGCAGTGAGAGGTGAGGGGTAGGTCAAAGCCGGGAGTGAGCTAATGACTGGTTTATTTCTTAAAACTATAATCTTATATACCAAACTTATTCTATGTAAACATATACACGTATTTAGTTGTGTGCTGTAGGTGTATTGTGCCGATGCAGCATATCTGAGCCGACCGCCGTACGTGATAAATTACATGATCTTAAAATATCACGCATCTTCCTCGGTGATAAGTTGGATGTGTGTTGGAATGCCAAGAATGTCATGTTCATGTTTGAACATTCTGGCGTCTCTCCGGGATAGGCTTCAGGAAGGTCATGTTCCGGCGTGAACATTCTAGCGCCTCTCCGGGGCAGGCTCTAGAAAGTTCTTATGTTCAGGCGTGAACATTCTGGCGTCTCTTCGGCGGAGGCTTCAGCTCAACGTTAACGGCATCTGTAGTTTGTTGTTCACTGGTGATTCGTTTTCTTGACGGCTTCGGTTGGCTGGCTGTAGGCCATGTATGATGCGGTCCTGGCAGCGGCAGCTTATTGCGTTGCTTGCTGTGGAACCTTGAGGATCGTTGCGGTGGATATGTTAAGTACCTATGTGTAGTAGGAAAAAACAAGGTTTATTTTATATTTAGTCAACATGCAGTTGTTTTGTACCATTGCATGTTATTCACCCCTCCAGAAATTCCATCCCTTCTCTTATTTAGTAGTAGTAGTAGTAGACGTTGTAGTAGTAGTAGTGTAGTAGTAGACGTTGTAGTAGTAGTGTAGTAGTTGTAGTAGTAGACGTTGTAGTAGTAGTAGTATTCGTTGTAGTAGTAGTATTAGTAGTAGTGTAGTATTTGTAGTAGTAGTAGTGTAGTATTTGTAGTAGTAGTAGTCGTTGTAGTAGTAGTAGTAAACTTAGTAGGTATATTCGTAAAAATTTTGCGCCCATGAACTCTGATCGCGCAGAACTCGTATACAAGTGTGTATCGCGGCTGTGGCAGTAACTTGTTACGAGGACGATGGCGGTTTGTCAACACTGTGGTTTTCTGGGAGTCAGGTTCGATTGGACTTCATGACTTGTAACATGTTCTTAATTGTAAAGGTATGGGTCCTTGATTTGTTTATCTAAGGCCCTTGTTATGTATTCATTGTTATTTGCTTCCTCTAGCCAATCCTAACTTGTTTACGTAGATATGTCTTTCCCTAAACTTGGTTGCAATCTCGTCCTCGAAACGGTAAGTGCGACTTCTCGAGTACCGGGGCGACCCGCTTGTGGGAGACCGATACCTGATTCGCTACCGCCCGACGCAACCAAGTTAGTTAGTCTCGTACTATACCACGAGACTAGTGCGATTGGGGAACACTAGCCCGCAATATAATAAGTGTCAGTCAGTCAGCTAGTCCGCCTACGGGAACAGGAGTTCCAGAGATGTTATATCGCTTTTGCTCGAAGGACCAATGTACAAGTTAGGGCCTAACCTTCGTTAGCTCTTAAGTTTAGCCCTAAGCTTGCACGTACCTAAACCTAGACTTATCCTAATTTAAGCCTACTGGTTCCTATATCTAGCCTAACCTATCTTATGATATACCTATCCCTATTTTAGATCTAACTCTAACCTAACTCCCTAGTCTACCCTAGCCTTGTTAGGTATAGTGTATAGCGAGGCCGTGTACACTGTGGTCACACAGACTGTCGCGTATACAACCCTAATCCCTAGTTCCCTAGCAGTCCCTGGGATCCCTAGGCCGGGATATCTGTCGCCGTGAGACCTAAGGCTACAGACGGAAAGTGGGAAAGTGGGTAGGATTAGGGTGTAGTGAAGTGGGTTTTCTCACTGCCGGTCGAGCAGACTCACAAGACCGATCATGGTGACGGCTAAGGGTGTCTTGGCCGCAGTGAGAGGTGAGGGGTAGGGTATGAGTCAAAGCCGGGAGTGAGCTAATGACTGGTTTATTTCTTAAAACTATAATCTTATATACTAAACTTATTCTATGTAAACATATACACGTATTTAGTTGTGTGCTGTAGGTGTATTGTGCCGATGCAGCATATCTGAGCCGACCGCCGTACGTGATAAATTACATGATCTTAAAATATCACGCATCTTCCTCGGTGATAAGTTGGATGTGTGTTGGAATGCCAAGAATGTCATGTTCATGTTTGAACAGTCTTGTTATTGATGTTCTACGATCGTTGGACTGTGGAACTGGAAATAAAACATTAGTTTTGTATACTATTATATATTTTATTTAGTCAATGTTTATATTCAGTAACAAGTGAAAAATAAGTAATAATAAGTTTGGATAGACTACAAGTAGATATTATTTTTAATATCTTAATATTAATATAATTGTTATACGTATAATTTTAATTATAGTAAGAATTTATAAGGGTGACTGGACAGTTACTAAAATTTTTGTCAACTGATGACATGAACTTTTTCAAATGACGCCACATTTCTGTATTAGTACCTAGTCTAGTTTTAATTGTAGCGATAGAGTGGCGCCACCTATTTACTGGTGGTATAGCTTTAATTTCATCACAATTATACACCTTTACTTCTATATAATAGGGTCCTTCTTTGGTCTCGGAAATTTTCCAGGCATAACCTTTTTCGACCCGTTTAGTGTAGTACGAATAAAGAGGAGCCGGTTCTTTACCCGTCGACGAAGATGCTTTCATAGATGTATCTTCCGGCTCGCTTTCACTACCGAAGAGATCCTTTGCCGTTAACTTATTGTCAGCTAAAGGAACTGGGTTTATTCGAGGCTTCTTAGTCACATGTGCTTTAGATCCCTCAGCTGGTTTGGACCGCTTGCTTGCAGCCGGCTTTGGGGGCGATTTCTGCTGCCTCGGCTGCTTTTCAACATCCGAGTCTTCTTCGGATGAGAACAATTGAGGCATTGACTCGGACCTGGAATAATAAATTAAATTGGAATTAATATTCAATCAAAGATTTACTTATGTATCTTGCTTAATCTGGAAATTCAATCATCGTACATGATGGTATGAATACTGAGAGATGAATGAATGAGACCTATAATAATAATAATATTCTACCACATACACACAATACCATCTAACCTAAACTAAGCAAAGCTTGTACTAAACAATGCATAAACATACATATGTATATACTTTTTGTAAATACATACATATTATACAAAATGTATAAATACATACATACATCCATGTGCATGCACACAAATGTTTGACTTGTGTAGGAATCGAACCCGCGACTTCAGGCGTGGCAGTCGGTTACACTACGTCATCGAGGCCGATACCCATGATTCTTAATCATTTAACTAATATAATGATTGAGAATTATAGTTATATGCATGCACACAAATATTTGACTTGTGCGGGAGTCGAACCCGTGACCGTGTCGGTTACACTGAACATTACATCATCGAGGCTGACACATATGATTCTTAATCATTTAACTGATATAAAGGTTGTTCTCATTCTTTTACTATTCCAATCGCTTGAATGAACGAGCGATCAAATCATTTGAATGACTAATCATTCAAACGATTGCAAGATTAAATTATTAATAAAAGGTGAGAGAGAATAATATAAAAAATGGTTTACTTACATCTTAGTTCTGGTTGAAGCGTTGCTATCTAGGTGAAGATCCTTTCCCTCGTGGAGAGCTGTTTGTGAATTAGGCAACATCGATACGCTTTATATACACCCAATCCAGACGATATTCCTCCAAATATGTCCTTAATTTGCTTAAAGTGCAAAATAAGATACCTATCCTATTTAATGTTTTAAAATCATACAACCCGAATACTATGTCTTCGCTTATGATAAATACTTACCGAACACATGTTTTTGTTCATATAAAATCTGTTCCGAACATACAGACAATCCGATACTAAAACAATATAGTGACTTACAAATATAAAAACATGGTTGTAGAGCTCAGTCAGCACTTTGTCTAAATAAGTACCTATCATTAGGATGATGGTACACTGTTACTCATGTTGTATTCTGAATTGTGTATACACTCCCTTTAAACTTTAAGTGGAGCGTACTTTTTTAATACCATGGATGTACTTGTAAATTATATGTATAAACAAGAGAACACTTAATTTCCACTAATGAGACGTCTATTCTGACTACACAAATAACACGGGTTTGCTCGTACTAAATATAATTATGCATAGTCTGCATAAATCTTTTATAGCACATGTAACAACGCAATAATGAATTCAACGATATCTAGTTCTTGAAAGACAGGACATTGCTATGATTGAACATCTTTAATAAAAAAGTATAACTTTTTTGTTAAAACCATTAACTCTTTTTACGTAGTCGGGTAAAACAGCAACGGACATAAAATATGATGATAGTATTACAATACAATGACATACGTTTGGAATCAAATATCTGTAAACCTGAGTCTCATTGGGGATATGATACACTGTTGTTACTTGGATAGTAAATAAATATAATTTTATAATAAAAATATATGAGTAGTATGCTACATTATGAACAGTAGGTTTAAACCTTTAATTTTAGATATATACTAAGTGATTTCTATGGATTTGCCCGTGTTAAGTATTTATTATAGGTATGTTAGTATAAGGCATTAGCAAAAAATCAAATTTACAATCATCATCATCATCATCATCATCCTCCGAGCGTTATCCCGATTGCATCCAGGACTTACGCCTTGGAGCCCGGGGTGCGCTTTCTAGTCTAACCAGATTTGACTGAACATTCGTTTTTCCACAGAGCGACTGCCGTCTGACCTCCGCAACCCGAAGGGACAGCCATATTCTATGGTTTAGACTAGATGTATGAGGGTACTGATGCCTCTAACGACTGTCAAAGATGTTCTGATGACAGCCGGGGCCGAGAGCTTAACGTGCTCCCCGAGGCACGGGGGGTGTGACTTTTTGTGGCCGGTCACCCATCTATAAACCAGACGGTGACGAACGCGCTTAACCACGCGAATCACTTCATTCGAGCGGTCGCCACTTTGCCACGGGCCCCTCAAAATCAAATTTACAATGAACAAACATATCTTCACATTCCATGATATTATGTTACACCTGATCTTATATTACATATGAATATTCATTTTACAATACAAAATGATTGTTATATAAGATAGAGAAAAAATGAAATAAAATTATTTAACTTTCTGACTTCTTTTGACGTGCACCTGTGAAATACTATAATGTCGGTCAGTATATTAACTATATTTTATTTGTTTTTTTTTATTAATTTCATAGGATTAATTAATATAGTGGTCTGTAAACTAAATATAAACGAATAATATGTTTCAGCTACCCACTTGGACTTACTCACCGGTTTCACCTCCACTGATGATAGACCCTGATGTGGTGCAAAATGTCGTTAATTATTTGGATGAGGAAGAACGGACGAACAATGCGGATAGCAGACAGTTGTTGAATTTTTATAAAACTGTTTCAAAGGGCTCGAAAGTAATTCGGGTCGAGGTTTATAATGCAAACCAGTTTGAAAGCATTGAATCATCCGTCTGTCGGTGCAGTGCTGAGATATGTTTTCAGCATATTGTAAAAGACATTTACACTGATAGCATCTACTTGCGAGTTAAAGATATGTCATTACTTGAACAATACGTTTTATCAGTCTTTGTAAAATTAAATTATTGTCAATAAACACTTGTTATGTTGCCAATGAATTATAGTTTTATTTAAGAAAATGAAAACTTGAAACATAAATAGATACCTATATTTTAAATAGTGTATTAAGAGAAACAATTATAAATAGCACGTGTAACAATCTGCGTCCCTCAGTGATGAGATCATTATTGCATTGTACGGGTCAGATATCAATGTTCATTCGATGTTTATCAT
This sequence comes from Euclidia mi, assembly GCA_944739405.2. Lineage (NCBI taxonomy): Eukaryota > Metazoa > Arthropoda > Insecta > Lepidoptera > Erebidae > Euclidia > Euclidia mi. The sequence continues at coordinate 119,302,258 of OX123182.2, forward strand.
GTTATCAAATACTCAGAACTAGATACATTAATCATTTAATTTCATGGACAGAAAAATGTTGAAGATATTCATTCAGTATGTATTAAAGAATATATTATATGAGTAGTAAAATAAGTAAATTATGTTGCTGTGAATGTAAAGAATGAAATTAATTGTAAAAATGGGGGAGCCTGGATCTTTTGATCCAGGTCCCCCATTTTTACACTACTGGTATTTCATAAAACTAACAAAAAAACTTTGGTTATAATTTTACATTAAAATGCTGGTTTAATTTTGGGTGATCAAGTACTATTTTTGGGTTAACAATGATTTATTTGGAGTCATCTTCTTGCCCTGGTCCCAGTCTATTTGGGGTCGGCGCAGTACGTCCTTCGCTTCCATTCTTTTCTGTCACCCGTCATCTGATCATTTACCCCTTTCTCTTTCATATCCATCCTCACACAGTCCATCCATCTTTTCCTTGGCCTCCCTCTCCCTTTCCATCCCTTTACCTTCATATTCATCACTTGCTTACCTACATACATATCATCTCTTCGCATAATATGTCCATACCAAGCTAAACGACTTACTTTCACTTTCTCGTCTATAGGCGCCACTTTCAGACTACCTCTCACTTATTCATTCCTAATATTATCCATTCTCGTAACTCCACACATCCATCGCAACATTCTCATCTCTGCCACATGTAATAGTTTTTCATCCATCTTCTTAGTAGCCCAACACTCAGCTCCATACAATACGACAGGCCTTATAACCGCCTTATATATGCGTCCCTTGATTTTCAAAGGCATTTTAGGATCGCATATTGTGCCCGAGACCTGTCGCCATTTCATCCATCCTGAGTTGATCCTTTGCCGAACATCTCGGTCAATTTCGCTGTCGTGTTGCAGGAGTGAACCGAGGTAGCGAAAGTCGGAGCATACTGGTAGGTGTATACCGCCGAGTGAAACCGGGCTTGGACTAGAGAGGCCGCCAAAGTCACAGAACATGTATTCAGCTTTGGTTCTGCTTATCCTAAGGCCTACGTTCTCCAGTCTCTGCCGCCACTCCTCCAGCTTGCTCTGCAACTCCTGTCCACTTTCTGCTACCAGGACGATGTCGTCGGCAAACAGCATGCACCAGGGTGCCTCTTCCTGTATGTCCGATGATATGGCATCCATAATCAACAAGAAGAGGTCAGGACTAAGAGCCGACCCTTGGTGCAAGCCTACAGCCACATCGAATCTGGCTGTGATTCCAGCTGCGGACCGGACTTGCGTGTGGCATTCAGCATACATAGCTTGGATCAACTTCAGGTACTTTTCAGGCACTCCTTTCTTCTTGAGGGCCCACCACAAGAATTCACACGGTACCCGGTCATATGCCTTTTCGAGATCAACGAATACCATATGCAGATTTTTATGCGCCTCCCTGTATTTTGCACAAATTTGGCGAAGTGCAAAAATGGCATCCACCGTACCTCGACCAGGCATAAAACCGAATTGGCTGCGTGAAATCACACTCTCTGCTCGCAAACGTCGCTCAATTACTCTCTCCCATACTTTCATACTATGGGCATTAACTTTATTCCCCGATAATTGTTGCATTCTTGGACATCTCCCTTATTTAAAAAAATGGGCACTAGGTAACTGCTGCACCATTCCTTGGGTACTGTCTCCTCATGCAACATCTTATTGAAGAATAAAGTCAGCCAGACCCATCCATCCTCCCCTAACACCTTCCATGCTTCTACTGGTATTCCATCTGGTCCTAATGCTTTCCCATTCTTCATTCCACTCACATCCTGTTTTGCCTCATCCTTACTTATTACATTCACTAGTCCAATATTTTTCGCCTTGTTCTCAAGTTTTTTGCTCCAATCATTCTCTTCATTCATTAATGTTTCAAAATATGTCCTCCATCTTTCTTTAATCCTATCATCCTCCGTAAGAACCACTCCTATTTCGTCTTTCATACACTTGATATGGGATACATCCCTCGCCTTTCTCTCTCTTGCCTTAGCCAGTCGGTATAAATACTTTTGGCCCTCGGGTTTCTCAAGTAAACCATATAGGTCGTAAACGGCTTTTGCTCTAGCTAAGGCAACAGCTTTTTTAGCTCTTTTCTTACATTCATCATACTTTTTTACTTACTCTCTTTCAACGAGTCATTACCTTCTTTCATCAGCTGCCATTCCTTAAACCTTGCTTTCTTTTCCTTGAGCACACTCTGTACTTCCTCTTTCCACCACCAGGTATCCTTATCTTTCATACGTGTTCCTTTCGATTCTCCTAAAACATCTTTTGCCACGCACTTCATACATTTACTCATCTCTTCCCAACTCTTATTCACGCTGCAATCCTTCATATCGCCCATCTCAATCATTTTATCTACCACTCTATCTCTGAACTTTACTGCACATTCATTCTTCTCTAACATATGCCATTTCACTTTTGGGGTTAGCTGGTCCTTGGTCCTTTTCGAGCTCAGTCGAACTTTTTATTCGACCACCAGGAGTCTGTGCTGTGAGACTAAGTCTTCTCCCGGTACCACCTTACAGTCTTTGACCCAGTTGATACGTTTACGCCTTAGCAGAAAATAATCAATCTGGGTCATATGGTGGCCACTGTTGTAGGTTGCCAGGTGTTGCTCTTTTTTTGGAACCAAGTGCTAGCCACTACAAGATCAAAAGCGGCAGCCACTTGGAGAATTGCTTCTCCTTCGCTATTTCGGCTGCCAAAACCCCAGCCTCCATGTACTCTTCCATACTCTCCACTTGTTCGTCCCACATGACCATTATAATCTCCTCCCACAATTATCTCTTCATTCTCCGGAATATTCGTCATCATGCTATCGAAATCCATCCAAAACTTCTCTTTCTCACAATCATCACATCCTACCTGAGGGGCATACACACTTATCAGATTCAGAATAATATCTTGCAATATCACTTTCACAGCAATCAATCTGTCATTAATTCTATTTACACATGTCACACCATCTTTCAGATTTTCGTCTAACACAATTCCCACACCATTTCTTTTCCCATCACTTCCACAATAATAAAGCTTGTATCTTTCTCCGATCTCCCTAGCTTTCGTACCTTTCCATCTTGTTTCCTGCAGACATGCCACATTTATTCGTCTTCTTTTCAAAACATCAGCTAACTCTCTAGCCCGTCCAGTCATCGTACCTACATTCAAACTTGCATACCCTTACGTCACAGGCTTGCTGCTTACGTTGCACTCGCCCGGAGTAGTGCAACAACCGTTGCATACTTCTCGCAGGTGCCGGGTGCTGCCCCTGCGCGTCGCCTGCGGGGAACGCCCTAACCCTATCGCACTCATTTACATACGTGGCCATACCGCAAATAGTTTTGGCATGGATTTTACTAGCCGGCCGCCTGCCTGACGCCAACCCTCCTTGGGGATGTTTTCGTCGTAAAGGATAGGATGTATGATGAGGAAGAAGGGGTTTGTAGGCGGGGGTACTGTAGTCACTGGAAGGACATAAGGTAGTGACTACGGTAGCTCGGAGAGCCGGGAGCGCATACCCGAAGCCCTGTCTAATGGTCGGACAGACCAATAGACAGAAGCACCACCTGGCTAAATGATTTATGTGGAGTCATTTTGCTTAAATAGGATAGCGAAATGTTAAAACTTTGGTTACCATCTTATATTAAAATGCGGTTTTCATTTTGGTGATCATGTACTATTTTTGTCTGTTATGTGTTACTATATCTGGTGGCAAGTGAAACATAAGCCATTTTTTTAGGAAGCGAGTCAGGTATTATCTATAAATTGCATCTAATAATGTAAAGCTGCGTTTTTTTATATCCTATATATAATGTGTGCATAATGTTTGTATAGTGTTAATGTAATTGGCTTATGAAACCGGGTTAACATAAATAAATAAATCTGTACGAATGTCTATGGTAGATGGATAGATAATTTCTTTATTGTGCAAGTTATGGTACAAATTCGGTGTAAATGACTTAAATGTCCATGATTACAGGATCAATAAATATTTCGAGTGCTGTAAACTTTCTCTCCTAGGATTCTCCAACGAATTTATTTTGACCTTTTCCTTATTTAGTTCGCTTTATTGATATTTTTAAAATAATTATAGAAATCAACAAAGGATGTATCGAACTGAAGACCTAGAATATTGAAATTACTTCTAAAAAACAATCTACTAGCTAAACATTTTAAAACGCGTCTTCTAAATAACAAATCAAACTTTTCTTCGCAATATTTCACCAACATAATAACAATAAATAAAGTAAAATACCGCCGGCCAAAAGTCAACAGTCTAAGCAGGTAATTAATTAAACAGTATTTTTTATAAAATACTTTAAAAAACTAAAAGTAATTATTAAGTTGAATCGGCTGAGCAAAGGAGAAATACCAAATACGGCCTGTAGCGGCCAGAAAGTTGTGAATCGTTGAAATTAAACATATAATTTTTAAAATTTTTACATCGTTTTCGTTTCTTGATAGAGTATCGGTGAAAGAATTTAGTTTTTAAAGATTAATTATTTTGAATAGGCTATGGTAATAGCGGATGAATGTCTTATGTTGCCAGCATTAAAAATAAAATGAAGTATGGTAGGCAGAAATTGTTTTAAGGAAATAATATTTTTATTATTATATTAGAAAACAATATATTTTATTACTTTATGAGTATATTTGTAAAAAGGATCAAGAAATATATAATTTATTATACATTCCATAATTATTAATCGGTAAAAATCGTTTTGTTTTTTAATCGAGAGTAGAAATATTTATTCAAACCATTTGCAACACTTTTTTTATCTGTTATGTCATTCGTGTTGCTACTGTGTATCGTAAATATTTTGCTCTGATTTATTAGTGTTTTCGTACGGTTTTAATGTAAAGTAATTGAATATTAATTCAATAATAATGATCAGTACCTTCTACCCATGCTAAGAATATGCAGCGGTGTTTGTGATTGTGGTTAGCTTTTTTGGACGAGTATACATAGTACGAGGTTCCCTAGTACACAGGTGATTATTCATTATTATTGGCCACTCTTTATGTAGTTTTTGTTCTTTAAGACGCAAAGACATACCTTTATTTACATCTAGGTATTATATTTATGTTAAAATTCAATTTTGAGGTATATATAGTTGCGGAATAATTTCCATTTCAAATATCTCGTAGCTTATTTCCACCAAAAGTTATTTAAAAAGAAATTATACAGGTTAATAGAGTAGTCATTTATCTTCAAAACACACATGGTGTCGTGTTTGGCCGTGCCAGGCCCATAATGTATGGCCAAATGGTACATCTCCTTTACACAGGACTGTAATTAACGAAGAGTACTCGGGACCTCTGAGTTGTCGATCTACGTGTTTGGTGTAAGTGATGCAAATTTGAAATTATTGTTAATTATCGCTGCTAAATGGTGAAAGAAAACATCGCGAGGAAACCTGCATGTCTGAGAGTTCTCCATAATGTTCTCGAAAGACATGTGAAGTCTGCCAACCCACACTTGACCAGCGTGGTGGACTATGGCCTTACCCTTCTCATAGTGAGAAGAGGCCCGTGCCCAGCAGTGGGACAGTATAAAAGGCTGATGATGATGATGATGATGAAGAGAATTTATGCATTTGGTAAGCACAAAAAAATATTGTCCTCAAAGGCATCAAGAATCGTCAGAATTACTATCATCATAAATTGCTGATGTTTATTTAGCAATTTTACTAATGATAGCAAGATTGCTGATTTACGTACGACATATGTTTGTGATTATGAGTTTGTGAAACGTTTTGTGTCCTTTGTTGTTATTTGACGTTAAATCTAATTAAAAAATAGATGTAAGATACCTATTTTTATGAAGGAATCTTCTAAATGTTTCTCCATAATTGCTAAAATCTGTTCTTTGTGAAAAACAATATCTTCAATTTGAAAAATAAAACTCTTTTAGTTTTATTCACCAAAATAAATTATTATTCGAGACATATTGCTAAAACAATGAATGGTACTAATATATATTTACAAGACTCAAAATCAGTTATCTTGGAGAGGACTGTTTCTCGTGATTGCAGATCTTAACTTTGGTGAAACTTGTATAGCGACAAGATTGTTATTACATCAAGTCTATTAGCAATTGTTATGTGATGAAATGATCGCGAAATATCGTTGTCCTTTTCTCTCGCACACGATTAAGTAGGAAGCTGCTATTGCCAAGTAATTTGTATTTGATTTGCATAAATCAAAAGCAATTGGTGTGAAGATTTGTTTGTTAGTCGAAACAATTTTGGTCATCAATTTATAAATTGATTTATGTTCTTAATAAGAGGATGCCCACAGCTACGCCCACGCATTTTTTTTAATTTAACTGTTTCTGCCCAATCTCGTGGGAATTTCAGGAAATCTCTTCTTAGTGCATATACAGACAGAAGAAGAAGTCAGATGATAAGATGTTTTGTATCACAGAAAGTATTTTATTATTTAACCGTTTCTGCACGATCCTATGGAAAATCTTTGCTTAGTGCACCTTTACACCCTATTTATAGTGCCCTTTTACCACGTTTTTAGGCGCACCTCATATTGGACGTGCGGGTTCCCAGCGAGCGCTCAGTGTTCACTCGGTAGTTCAAGTGAACGCGCCGGGCGCACGCCGGACGTCCGCCGGCCGCACGCTCTGCGCACGCCCGAGGAACGTGTGTGCCCAAAGAGAGGTCATCATTAATCCTTTCACTTGCACCACGTTGCTCCCGGTAACTCAAATGGCACACTTCACAGATGAGTTTGCGAGGGTATTTCCAGCTACACCGCAAACCTTTGCCGAGTTTATTGCACAGTTCAACCTTGCTCTTGGATATGCGACTAATTTGTGTTTGTCACACCATTGGACTTTCGGCCGCTGCGGTTAAGGGACCGCTTTTGGTTTCAAATCGTTAATACTTTCAGAAGTTTAAGCTATGAGTTTGTTTCGCAGTGTTACCTCAGAAAGATGGTTCTTGTTAGAAATATGATTAGAATGACTTGCGGCTTATTGTAAGAGTCTCTTAAATAATATTTTGGTTTTGAAATTTTGCCAGGATATAAATATTTTAGTATTATCAGAGAGAGAGAGCATCCAAGTTGCCCCGCCATCGTCGTTTGGGTCTTCTACGTTGACGTTGCCTATAAATCTTAGTATGAGTATAAATCGAGACGTATTGAAAGTATTTGCTGATCATCTTTGTAAAACTAATGTTCAGGGCTTGCGGGATATGTATCACATAACATTGCTTTAAATATTCGATATTTTGTGTCTGTTGCAAGCGTCATGGTCACAGATGTACCTACTAAACTACTGCGGAAGGATGCATACATGGATACTACAATTTAACCAGGTCATCTATTATAGCGGCGATAGCCCAGTGGTGTACGTAACGGACTGCCGAGACGATGGTCTCGGGTTCGATCCCCAGGTGCCCTGGGCACACAACTCTGACTTTTCGAAGTTATGTGTGTTTTATTAATGTTAATTATCGCTCGCTTAATAATGTGCCTGGTAGATGGCGATAGGCTCGCCCCCTATTACATTGGAACCGAAACATAACTGGCGAAGTGTGGGTGTGTTATACACCTCTGCCTACCCTACCCTACCCTTCGGGGATAAAAGCCGTGAAGTTATGTTATGTTATGTATCCATTATAGGGTCACATAAAAAAAATACTCTTTTGTATATTATATTTGGTTAGAAAACAATAAAGTTATTAGGGAATTGTTTTGACGTTAATTTGTCAATAACACTTGTTTTAAGTGTTGTTGTTTACTCGCTGTCTCGGAGTTCAACAACAGATGTTTGTTTGCGATGGACGATGTTGATTTTTTGGAATAATAAAATAATTAACAAAATTCCGACAAACCTTGATTACCTATTGTTGTAAATTTAAAAATTACTCTATCTGATTGTTAAGTTTTCACTTCCAATCTAACGAATTAATTTAAAAAATATATGTACAACACGGTAAACACTACTAGAGAAGTTGGAGACCGCTACTCCTTAATGCAGGCTTTATTTTAACCTAGCTAGAGCACTTCACCCACCTGATTGAAGATGTACTTACCTACGTCATTCTCCTAGCATTATCCCAGTTACAAGTCACAACCCGGGGTCCGCTTAATAGTCTAACCAAATTTGACTAAAAATTAACTTTTCCACAGTGCGTCAGTAGAGATGTACCTACATAATATACTCAACATAAGTCCATCTCAAAATGCACCATTTGGTGGTGTCGTGGCACGCATCGGAAAGACTCATTGTAGGGATAGCCACCTCGTAGAAATTGGTCCCAGCCACAACACTCGTGGTTACGGAAAGTCCAGTAAAGTTGGCACTATTCATCGGGGCCACATCAAAGAAAAGGTGGCCCAAATGATTTGAAGTGAATACAATGCGAACCGTTAGGATGGGGTCGCGTATCAATGTTTTATAATGCGCATGTTACATGTACATAATATCAATAATTAAATAGCAAAAATATAATAGAAACTACACATGATAAATACACCAGAACGTGAACCTGCATAGTACAGCTACCCACAGTTATTGTAGCCAAAATAATTATTCTATACTCTAATTTAGTTTAATTTATACAGACAATAAACCCTCGATTTGGCTTAGACGGATTATGATGGCACCTTACCTTTTGTCACATTGAGAGTGGGATTCATGGAGGTAAGTGGGATTCCATCGCAGATATTATAAACCAGCTTGTATTTTATCTTGTTTGTTTCATAGATTATAAACCGTCAGAGTTAGCAAGGTAACGCCACTGATTTGAAACATGATGAGAAGCGCTTAGAATTTAGTTAATGCAACAAGCGATAAATTAATAAAAATAATACATATTTGTGTAAATAAAATGGGTCACAAATATTTACATAATTATTTAAGTAAATGGATGAACATTCAAGAGTTCTTAAGCTCCTTTATAAAAGCAACAATTTAACAGACGGCTCTACAGAATTTTTAATAATTGTACTACTATCCTCACAGCAGCAGCTATAAAAGATCAATCGACGACGGCTCTGATAAATCTCGAAGCCCAGAATATCAGTTTTAGTTACTGGACTCCGGCCGCTCTTGTCTAAAAGCAGGACGGTGTCTTAGTTGCTTAACCTCATTAATCGATAAATTGCTTCCACTTTGCCACGCCTCCTTCACATAATTTATGAACCTCTATATATCTCTCTATATATTGTTATAAAAGTTAATTAACTAAGCGGTACTTTCATATCAACCGCAACAGTTAACAATTTTGGGAGGAAATCGGAGTAATTATCACGGTTGTCACAACGACCCGTGGCGACCTTCTGACATTGTATTTGTGGCCTTTTTCCTCATTGGGTTATAGTTATATTATATTATTGGGTTATATTATATAGAATATTAAGTTTGTAAGGCGTTTTTGCTGAAACTAGTCTTAACAGAATTTTTATCAGTATAGCTGTGACCGGAAAATCATAAGAACGGTATATTTATAAATTTCCTAGAAAATTTATAAACTTTCGTAGGATTCTAAACGAGAGATAAATTTACGCAAACATTTACGTCAATTAGCGACGTCTGACGGAAATCCATTCGTGGAACAACAGCAAGACTTTAAGAAACAGCTTGATTCTACTTGTAGTCAGAGCGTGCATACCGAAACTATGCAGATTGTTGTCAGCAATTTGGAGGCTAAGATTGATTCCCTTGAAGAACAAGCTCGACAAACTAATTTGGAGTTATGTAATGTTCCCGAAAAACGCAATGAAAACCTTTTAACGCTCATGGATAGTATTTGCGCTCAGTTGAAGTTCACTATATCTCACAAAGATATCTTAGCTATACATAGTACCCCATGCACATAAAGAAAATAAAAAGCCAAAAAACATTTGTAAAGTTGAGCTCGCGTATTCTACGAGATGATCTGCTGAGCTCATTTCGGCTGGCAAAGGGATTGAACCACAGAAATAAATAGTAATAGAACGGTGACATGGGCGTGGTGCGCGTGTCAAACTATTGCACTATAGCGCATATGTTTACACATGTTGTACAACATTATTCTGCCTGACAATCAGCAATGGTCAGTTTTTATATAAACAATAACATAATTTCATTTACCACAGCTACATCACACACATAATTCGATAATAATTCCTTAGTGTCCCCTCATTATCTATACGTCACTGTGGGCGGAGCTTGCTGAAATGTGGCACGCGCGAAATGTACGCGATGACGTGACCGATTCACCGTTCTATTACTATTTATTTCTGTGGATTGAACACAGAACAGTTGGGGTTCTCAGGTACTACTCAATTAATATATATGCATGAACATCTAACATTGAAGAAAAAACTGTTATTTCGTCAAGTACGAGACGCGGCAAGAAAAAATAATTATAAATACGTCTGGGTTAAGCACTCGACAATTCTTGTGCGAGAGATCGACGCGGCACCAGTTATTGCGATACGGTCCATACATGACATCAATAAAATCAAGCCCAACTCTGGTCAAAATAAGCAATAAACCATATTTTATGATTAAATTAGGTATACATCATTTGTAAGTAAAAATTATTCTCCACTATAACGGCATGACATGCTTTAATTTGTTATTTTTTGTATATAACGTTTACTTTAGCTTTAATTATATAAAACATAGCTATTCTTTTGTGTACAGTATACTGATGCTGATATATCTACTGCTATTGCAATTACAACTATTAGCAATGCTTACTTATATATTTTTTAACTACTTCTCTAGTACATTAACGGTCTGGACTTCAATCAGGGATTACTCTTGTAGCTGCAGCCAATCAGTCTTTTTGGTATGTGTAACAATAATATGTTTATGTTATAACTTCTGCATATATGAATACATGCTTCATTTAATTAACAATGGTAAATAATTTAGCTATATATTACCAAAATTGTAGAGGTATCCGCACAAAACTGAATATGTTGTATATGAACATTTTGTCAAGCTGTTATGACATTATTGTACTGACTGGGACCTGGCTTACCTCTGAGATATTTGATAATGAATTTATAGACGAACGCTATTCGGTATACAGATGTGATCGTGACCGCGTAGCCACAAATAAAAAGGAAGGGGGTGGCGTCCTTATAGCGGCATTGAAACATTTGGGCCCAGAGTTTGGTGCTACCAATTTAAGTGTTTCGAATTTTGAGAATGTATCCATTCAAGTGTCAGGTGCCGATCAAGAAAAAGTTCTGATTAGTGCCGTTTATATACCGCCCAAGTGTCTCGATGAAGTCTATATCTCTTACTTTGACGATATTCAACACCTGGTGGATAGTCAACTATTTACCACTATTGTTTTATTAGGTGATTATAACTTACCAGATATTAATTGGCAGCCAATATTAGACCACTCCTCAAATGCGTTATTGTGTCATGGCTCAAAATCTATCTGTGGACATTTGGACAATTTTATGACCCTACTTAGTGCCTCCCAGTATAAATACCTTCAAAATTGTAAAAAACACATTCTTGATTTATTAATATGTAATTGTGATTGTCCAATACATATACCACCGTGTCCTTTACTACCGCCTGATAATTATCACCCACCTTTTTATGCTATCGTTCAATATAACTTTAGACCCAAAACAATTAAGCATGCAAGAATAATAAAATATAATTATTATAAAGCCGATTATACTATAATCAATAAAGAAATTGGTGGACTTGATTGGGATACTATTCTATCTGGGCTGTCAGCCGAAGAATGCGTCGACACCTTTTATGACCTTATTTTTGGTTCAATAAAAAATAATACTCCCAAATCCAGATTAAATACATCAAAATTTCCCATATGGTTTTCCCCATCACTTATTCGTATTTTTAGAAATAAAAATAAAGCATGGATAAAGTGGATACAATATAAGAACATATCTGACTACGAACAATTTTCTTTTCTTCGGCGCAGGTTCACCAATGAGTGTAAAAGTAATTATGTGCATTATATTACCTCTGTAGGGAAAAATATTAAAATAAATGTAAAGCACTTGTGGACTTATGTCTCTAACCGAAAAGGTAATACAGGGATACCATCTACTATGTGTTACAAAAATCAATCATCTAGCGACCCGGTTAAGATCTGCGAAATGTTTAAGGATTTCTTTCACTCGGTATACGATGATTCTACATACATTAGTAACGAATGGTCGCCACCTGATGTCAACGTTAATAATTGCACGCTCATAGATAGTATAACGTTTAGCCAAGCACAGGTCATAAAGTCACTAAAAGCCTTAGACACAACAAAGGGTTCCGGACCAGATGGTCTGCGTCCTTATTTTCTTAAACAAACAGCTAATAGTATTTGTATTCCATTAAATATTATATACAACAGATGCATCTCTGAAGGTACTTTTCCAAAACTGTGGAAAATAGCTAATATAACACCTGTGCATAAAGCTGGTTCGAAGCAGGTAGTAGAAAATTATCGTCCAATTTCTATTTTGTCCAGCTTGTCGAAGCTTTTCGAGAGACTTGTCCACGAGTCTATACATCAGATCATCTATAGAGTTATTATTGACGAACAACATGGTTTCATCAAAAGAAAATCAAAAGAGAATAAATAAAAATAAAAAGATTCTACACGGTTCGACCAATCACAGAAGAGCTTTTTTAATTTTTCATAACATAACTTCACACCGTATTTAATTTTACGCTTCTTTAAAATACGGTAAATCACACACTGCTCTCTGATTGGTCGGTCGGTGATAATGATTGATCGAATAGTTCAATTTAATAGGTTATGTCAGGTTTTCTTGTGACCCGAAACACAAAAATAGTAGCCCTGCGAAGCAGGGCTCCGTCAACTCCTCATTAACATCGCTAAAGTTTCGGTTTATTCGTAAAAGTGGCGAAGAATGGCGGTGGCGAGGAAGGAAATGGAACACGTGATTTATTCAACCAATCAGAGCGCACATGGCCTTCGGTTATTGCTTACGTGTTATTTTACGAATGAATTCGGTGAGTTTATCAATTTACGAAAATATGGGCGTAAAATAATACAATTTATCTCTCGTTTAGAATCCTACGAAAGTTTATAAATTTCCTAGAAAATTTATAAATTTACGGTTCTTGTTATTTTCCGGTGACGTAGCCACCACCCGTAGGTTCGGCAACACCGAAATAAGACTAATTAGAGGTGCGAAATAGTGATCTATACTTACACCTTAGACGTACACTGGCTTGGCACCAGCAAAATTTCGGTCTACAGTGTTCGCATTATTATTTTAAGAAAAGGCCTAAGTATGGGACGCAGTTAAGTATTGCTGTAATTGTAACTTGAGCAACACATAAAGCTGTACTATTATTCTGCGTTCACATGGTAACAAAATTAGTCTTCCATTTCAAACCCTAAAGTATATCAAAATTTGTCTCTAAACAAAAATCATCACCAATTATATTAAATACTAGTTGTATTTAATAATTATAATTGGTGATGATTTATAATTAATTTTAGTCATTCATAAACTTCGCCAGAGGTGACCTATCTTAATGTCCTAGAGAAAAATTAACTTATTCTTTAGCTTGCTTAGCTCGAGAGACTCAAGACTATAAAAGTTCCTTGTGTGGTAGCATACATAGATTTAGGTTTCCAGACCTTTACTTCCAATACACAAAAACAACTAACCGCAAAACGCCAAATAAAAAACAATACAAAAACAATGTCCGAAAATTAAGATGGCGAGCATAAAATATACTTCCAATTTGTATCCCCCAAAGCCTGCCCCCTATACTGCCATAATATACTCGTAGCGACATAATATAAAAGGGTCAGGTTTTACAATGCCAGTGTACAACCATAACGATATTTAGGCGGATACAGGATGTGTGAGAATAATGCCAGTTTTTCGCGAGACCTTTGACATACTTCCGATAAAAAGGGTTAAGGCTCAGTTAAAAAGTTGTTTCGCCGTGTCATTCCCGCTTTAACGAGTTCCACGCGTATTAATTTTTTTATGTTGACTTGTTTGAGAAAAGCTTTGGCGGTATTTTGGAGGTAAAGGGAAAGTTAGCCGACAAAGGCGACGTCACTCTGACTGGCTTGATTGAAGAGTTATATTTTTATGGTAATTATATGCACCCTGGCGTTAATAGACTTAATTAAATAATCGTTGCTTTTATTGTCTAGCGTGATTCAGCCCAATAAGACAGTTGGAGCCATTACAAGAAATTCACACGTACCACGACCACACCAAATGGGTGAAAGAGCTATGGCAGATTTTGAGTTCAGTGCACTAAAAGCATCTTAAAAACTCATTACAACCAAAATTCATGAAATATTTTAATACGATTTTCTATATTTTAGTCTAATTTAGATAAGGCTAGGTAAAAAAGTATAAAATTAAAAATAGCTATTATGTTGATTGCCGGCTTTTCGTAATGGCCATTTCTTTGGTTTGTCAGAAAGCCACAAGGTTGCCAGAGTAAATAATTATTTTTCTAAGATAGAATCATGAATGTTTATTTTATAGATTTTTTTTTAAATGGTTTTTTCATTTATTATTTCCTATAGATATATTTTTTATAGATTAAGAGATTTAAATAGTTAATTAATATTAATAATACCATTTTTTTTGCTTGTTACGTTTATTTCTATGCGGATTTTAAAGAAAGTACAGTATTAATAACTTCTTTCGACATTTAAAGTAAAACTGGGCGCTGGCTAAAAGATGGTCATTCAGAGCTGTAAAAAATACAACATGACAGTTGACATTTCGATTATTTTCACATCATCTCGCTGTCGCCCGCGCTTGTTTGTTTGTTTGTGTTCTGAGTGTTTTCGCTGCTTTTTCCCTGTTTTCAGTATTCTTTTTGAACCGGATTGCCCAAGGACTCTGTTTTCGCTACTTGTTATATGACTCAAACTGTTTATGGATTCTGATATTGTCGGATTGTGACTTGTGCGTGCTTAAGGATTCCGATACTGCCCTGTTTCTTGGATATTGTTTTGTACCCGGTTTTTACAGCCAAAATGAGTGTTCGTGGTCGTGGCCACGGCAGTTGAAGTCCTTAGGGAACATAATATAGAAACAACTGAATATAATCTCAGAGGCAGATGACGCTAGTTTAATAAGAGGTAGAATAAAATCAAGACACATAAGTCGGAAACAATATTATGTTTATGTTTTGATTGAAAATATATACCTGGACGAATAGGAATCACTGAATATTGCTGTAGTTGCCTCGTTGGTCGGCGTACGCTAAGATGTTGCGCTCATGTAATGATCATCGTTTGGTATTTGGGAAGGGCTAGACATCAACAAAATATCTTTGCACCAGCTGCATTTTTAAATGATGTGCTAGTTATAGAGGATGATGAATAATAAAATATTGTAAAATGAAATCTTGTGTTTTTACTATTCACCAAACCTTTTTCATACATTAGGGAACCTGAAACATCTTTTTATCCTTGGTAATCCTTTGTAAGTAACACGTTAAGAAACTGTCGTCGGCTCACTATTTTACACGACTGCCCAAAAAAGTAGTGTAAGTGTTGTTTTTTTTTATAATCATAAATCATATTTCATTTATTCATGCACCATGAAATAAAAATATACATACGGTTATCCGCAATAGGCTTCGTCAAAATGTCACAGAGAATTGCAATATGAAATGTATGTGAGTTTCTTTATTCCGCCATAACTTCTAAATGGCTGAACCGATTTCGGTGAGTAGGCTATTGTTGGAATCCTCACGTGACATAGGCTATATATTTTTTGGGAAATCAGTCGTGTTTTATTTTTCTTTGAAAAAACGTTCAGTATGAAAAAAAAATAGTCAATATTGATAGCATATGTTTAAAGCTGCATAAGAGCATCTGATTTTAACGGTCTCTCTATGCACAGAGGAGCTTAAGACAAATCCAAGTGGTGCCCACACCTGGGGTTGCTTAACTTGCGTAATCGTCAATAATGTTTACTAGTGGGCATAAATAGTATTATGCTATCGAGCTCCTTCAGTTTTATATACCAATAAATTATTATTTGATGCAGCAATATACTAAATAGATGGTTATTAATGACATAACCTATAAAACTTCTAAGCATAATAACTCAAAAACCTGACCTCCTACAGTTACGATTTTTTTACTTTTAGAATCAGCAATATATATTCTATCAAATAAGGTATATTTCATTTATAGATGCTAAATTTGGTGACTAACTAAAATGATGTATGGGAAGCTGCCATAGCTCTTTGGATGAAAATGAATAGTTCAAAGCGTAAAGTGTGCGGTGCGTCGCGAATACTCGTGATAAACTCGCTTTAAATACTGTTAAATGTAACAATTGTAACATTGTTATATCGGAGTTGCTTGCTTTTGTGCAAAATAAGGCGGATGTGATGGACGAGGACAGTATAATACGTTTGTGTAATACGGCGTTCAAAAGTGATGAAATTATAACGGCGAAAAAGCTACCTTTTGAATCCGTGAAAACTACTAGTCGCAACATAAGCCGGAAAGGAGATGGTAAAGAAAAGCGGGACATGGAGGATATCCTATGTATTATTAAGGAGACTGACCCTGAGTGCTTGCCAGTCTTCGTTGCAAGAGATCTTCAGCGTCTACCCCCGGTTACTTTCGACCATCTAGATGCTACGAGGCTGCTAAAGGATATTATTATATTGCAGCGTGATATAACTACCATAAAAGAAAATTATGTGACCAAGGATATGTTGAAAGCCTCATCTCCTGAGGTGGAACAGTTTGTAAATAACCGGCGCAGAGGGGCAGGTCTTATGGACAGTTTTGATTGTGAAAGTGGGCCTGTTGGATTACCGCATATTTCACCAGATAAGGTTATTGAAATAACGGATTCAATAAATAGAAACACGCAGGTACCTTCATACACAAATTCATTGATTACGCACAGACCTACACCAAATCAAGCTAATGTTTCGCTCGTGCAATCCTTATCGGAGGCGCGGGCGCCCGGCGAAACTGGTTTGGCGGTGACAAGTAAGCAGCGCGTGGAGGCCGGTACTGCGGTTACGAAAAACTCGTACGCTGAGGCCGCGGCTAATACAAATGAACCAAAAGGAAACTTAGTAGAAACAATTAAGGATAATAAGAATGAATGGACGTTGGTGCGAAGAAAGCGGAGCAATAAATTCATTGGTAAAAAAGGGACGGCTGATGTTACGACGGATTGCATGTTCAAAGCCGCAGATATAAACATACCGTTTTACATATATAATAATAATAATAATTAATAATAATAATTAATAATAAATTTTTATTCACAGTAATACAGAGAGCATAAAATACAAACAAAAATGTTCTAATATAATAATAGTATAAATGCTGTGGATTTTCAATTGATTGGAAAGAACACCATACCCCTGTACTATTAAGAAACTGTATCACAGGCGGTTGGGTCTCTCTTTACAAATTTGAGATTTGTATTTTACAATACAGCAATAATATTACGTATTTAACAAAAGACAGTGGTCAATATAAAACTTAGTTAATAATTAATAGCTACATGAATATAATTAAGATGATCATGTAATATACGATATAATTGCCTGACGAGCATTTTAGAGAATTCACGAACGTAACTTATAAAGCTGTTGGTCAGCATAATCGTAAATGATGTCAATGTTAATTAAACCTTTATTATTTAGTATGACGTAAATAACTCATGTGTGCATTTTATTAAACTAGATGTTTGATGTTAGTAGGTCAATATTCTAATCAGGTGTGTTAGCTGAATCACAAAATGAAATATCAAGTCTTAAAATTAAATAATAAATATGAAAAAAATAGTAGATAAAAGGTCGAAAATACGATATTACGTCGCTCCTAGGCGCCTTCATAATCCACGGAGTTTATGTACCTCTTTTCCGCCATTGTTCTTGCTGGGCAGTCATTAGAACCGGTGTTGTGGTTGCTGGGCTTCTTGAAGTGTAAGCAGGTCGCGCATTTTGGGTCTTCGAATTTCCTAGGGCAGTCCTTTATCGTGTGTCCTTGGTTGCCGCAATGACCGCATGTATATTGAGACTCTCTGCAAGACTTAGCCGCATGACCATACTGCTGACACTTATAACAGCGAGTCATCATCCTCTTAGCGTTATCCCAGTTTCAATCTGGGGTCCGCTTACTAGTCTAACCGGATTTGGCTGAATATTAGCTTTTCCACAGAGCGACTGCCTGTCTGACCTCCGCAACCCGAAGGGATAGCTATATTCCATGGTTTAGACTAGTGTCAGTTTATTAGACGGTACTGACGCCCTGTAACGATTGTCAAAGATCTTCATGACAACCGGGACCGACGGCTTAACGTGCTCTCCGAGGCACGGGACAAGCGATAATTAACAATTAAATAACAGCGAGGAACTAGGGTGAAATCCTTCACCGGGCAAGATGACCAATTTATAAAGATCCTGTCTTGGATTATCAGTGCTTTACGAATGGCTGCAGATACTTCTATTACGTAGTTACAGGTCTCAGCATCTTTACGGCCCGATTTATGACTCAGCTTGATTTCATTGAGAAAGGTCTCTAGGTTGCCGCTTTGAAGTTTCTCCGCTAAATTCTGGTGGTACAGGCACGTGAAAACTTCCGTCTCTTTCATATTTGAAGGCACTTCAACGATCACGATTTTAGGCTTCCGTTTGTGGGGTTCATTGACTATAAGGCCTGAGTTTGCATGTTGTACCGATTGTTTTACTTTCTCAATATCATCTTTGGTCTCGGTGCTGATGATCACGCCGCCGTTCTTAATCTTGCGTAGTGCTCTCACGTGGAGGTTCATTTGTTCAGGCCTGATGATTTTTTGCACTAATGATTTTGTGTCGTCACTCGATTTTAGCTTGTCATTTGGATAGATTGCCCCCGAACTTACGCTAATGGGCTGAATAATTTTTTTTTTTTTTTATAGTCTCACGCGTGTATCCCCGAAGGAGTAGGCAGAGGTGTAACATTACACCCACATTTCACCATGAATTTTGAGGTCCCACGTAATAGGGGGCGAGCCTATTGCCGTTACCGGGCACATCACCAGACTCCGTGCTGCTACTGAGAATTCGGAAAAACCCAGTAACACTATTGCCCGTCCCAGGAATCGAACCCGGGACCTCCGATCAGCAGTCGCATATGCTATCCACTGGACCACGGAGGCAGTATATAGTGAATAAAATTATGTGCAGATTTTTTAATCATCTCAGCGAAAGACGGTGCAGAGGTGGTAGGTTTCGAGGACTCGAGGAGACAAATCAAGTTGTTCTTGCTGGGATTTGATGGTAGGATGGGCCTGGATAGCATGTGACTTAAGGGACTGGTACTGAACTGCCAACTGCGAAACTTTAGTGCCCACATGGCGACAGAGATTGCTGACTCTCATCTTCTGCTCAGAGTTTAGTTTTCCTTCTTGTACTATAGAACACACTTCGTTGAGGTACTGCTCAATAGATGACATCCAGTTCTGGATTTCAGGCGTAGGGATGACTTCAAGTGCTGGACGCTCAGGTGCAGGTGCAGGTGCCGGCGTCGGAGGAGGACTCCGAGCAGTCTTCCTACTCGGAGTGAAAGGACTGTGATCCATTATAAATTGCTTACAATGTCAATCACGATACATTTTATAACACACAGTTTTGTTACGTTCGCAGATAGTTGTACGCGTTGATTGAGGTCACGATTTAAAAATATTTAATTAATAATTACTCATGCGATTCGACACGTCCGTTCTCAACAACAGTGCGATATAATGTAAGCAAGGACTGTCCCTCAACTGACATAACTGAGTACATTAAGTGTAAAACGGGGATTGACGTGAGCTTAGAAAGAATAAATATGAAATTACGTAAGGATTATGACGCGTATAAATTTATGATTCCGAAGGATAAATTATCTATTTTTATGGATGAAAATCTGTGGCCGAGTAGAATATCCTTTCGCAGATATGTTATGTTTAACAAAAAGTGGAATACAGGTGATAATTACCAATCGAGTGCTAACAATACTGTACAAAAATAATGGATGTGAATAATATGGACAAGGATACCGTAACTAAACTAATTAGTTCTTTCAAAAGATCTTTTGACTGTGTTAAGCCGTTAAGCTGTGATGTTGACGTGATAGGCCTCCAAGAGACCTGGTTACAACCTAGTGAAATACCGTATTTAGGGGAATTAAGCAAAGACTTTAGTTTCTTTGGCAAGTCGGCGATGGCCACAGGCGTAATGTTACAAGGTCGTCCGTACGGAGGCGTTGCCTTACTGAGGCGGAATACGACATTTGATTCTGTTACTGTTATTCCATGTAATAGTGATCGTATTGTAGCTATTAAAGTTCATATATCGAACCGGTTTAACTTGATTATCAATGTATACATGCCAACCGATTCACCTGACAACCTGTTAGAATTTGTTGATTGCTTAAGTGAGATAGCGGCTATAGTAGAAAGTAGTGATACTGAAAATGTGTATATAATAGGAGATTTTAATGCACACCCAGGGGAACTATTTGGAAAAGAAATGTTGAACTTTTGTTCTGAACAAAACTGGTTTTGTGCTGATTTAATTAAGTTGATGACTGATTCTTATACGTTTGTAAGTGATGTGCATGGTAGCCGACGTTGGCTAGACCATTGTTTGGTAACCGAGGCTGCGTGGAAATCTGTAACGTCTGTTAAGGTACATTATGATATTTACTGGTCAGATCACTTCCCGTTAGAGATACAATGTAATATGATGAGGGCCAGACCAAAGTCAACTGCATCTCAAAGTTTACAAATAAATAAAGTTTCTTGGGGTGAACGTAGTCCGGGTCAGATCGAATTGTATACCAAAGAATGTACTTCTAAATTAAAGCAAATTCATTTTCCTAGTAAATTAAGTCAATGTTGTGATAATATGTGTAATGAGCTAGAACATAGATTAGTAATAGATAACTTATATAACGAAATTATTTTATCATTACGGGGGGCTGCTGAGTCCACCTATGACAGTCATTGTAGAGGAAATGGTGGCAAGGGTCGACCTATCTTGGGGTGGAATAGGTATGTGAAAGACGCTCACCAGAACGCTAGGCAAAAGTTTACAAACTGGATTTGGCATAGAAAACCATACACAGGATATATTTACAATGAAATGGTTGAGTCCCGTAAAATTTTCAAACAAAAGCTTAAGTTTTGTCAAAACAAACAAGACCAGATTAAAATGGACATATTGGCCTCAAAACATGACACAAAAGACTTTCGCGGATTTTGGAAACATACAAAGAAATTAAACCCTAAGCCTAGTGTTCCAGTGAGCGTCGGAGGTGCAAACACGCCCGGGGAGATTGCAAACATATTTATGACGCATTTTAAATTACAACCACCACCTTTACAATCGGATGTAAGGGGTGCCATTGCTGGGGCTGTTGTGTCAGAGGTGCCTGCTCGTATTACAGCTAAACAAATAGGTTTAATAATTAGAAATATGAAGCGAGGCAAATCACCGCGACATGACAGCCTTAGTATCGAACATTTTGTGCATGCCGGCCAGCATCTCCCTCGACTGCTTGCGTTATTGTTTACGTTCTGCATTCGTCACTCCTACCTACCTGATGAGTTAATGCGGAAGATGGTCATACCAATACTGAAAAATAAAACGGGTGATGTCAGCGACAAGAATAATTATAGACCGATCTCGTTAGCGACTGCTGCGGCTAAAGTACTTGACGGTGTATTTGAGGGACAACTTAGTAAACATTTAAAAATACATGATGCCTAGTTCGGCTTTAGGCCACAGCTATCAACGGAATGTACTATTTTGTCCCTCAAGCATACTGTTGGGTATTATACGAAGAGAGAAGAATACCCCGGTATATGTGGCGTTCCTGGACCTCTCCAGGGCGTTTGATCTGGTTAGGTATGACTTGTTGTGGTGTAAAATGCGCGAAGCGGGAGTGCCTGATGCCATAACAACTATGTTTCAGTCATCAAACCAATCAAGTTAGATGGGTCAATGAGTTGTCTGAGGAGTACAGGTTGGCATGCGGGGTGAGACAGGGGGGGTGGACCTCGCCAGCGCTTTTCAACCTGTACATAAATCAGCTGACTGTGGAGCTCAGCAGTACGTATGTCGGCTGTTCTATAGACGGTCTCTGTGTCAATAGTATTAGCTACGCGGACGACATGGTGCTGCTGAGTCCCTCAGTCAATCCACTCAGAAGGTTGTTGGCAGTCTGTGAGGCCTATGCAGAAGCACATGGACTTGTGTATAATGTGCACAAAAGTAAGTTACTGGTGTTCAGAGTAAAGCACAAAAAACCAGCGTACGTTCCACCGGTCATGATCAAAGCTGTATCTCTTGAGAGGGTGCTAGATTTTAAATACCTGGGGCACATCGTTACTGAGACTTTGAAAGATGACTCAGATATGGAAAGAGAACGGAGGGCGTTGGCTGTCCGATGCAATATGTTGGCGCGCAGGTTTGCACGTTGTACACCAAAAGTGAAAATAACACTATTCAAGGCATTTTGCCAATCGCTGTACACGTGCACCCTGTGGGTTCGGTATACGCAAAGGGCATACAACGCCCTCAAAGTTCAGTATAATAATGCTTTCAGGATGTTGTTGGGGCTCCCGCGTTACTGCAGCGCATCAGGAATGTTTGCCGACGCACATATTGATGGTTTTAATGCCATCGTAAGAAAACGAGCAGCATCCATGATGCGCAGAGTGCGTGGGAGCGTCAACAGTATTCTGAGGGTCATTAGTGATAAGCCGGGTTGCGCCACCTTGGCACACTGGGTGCATGTACATGTGAATGTACCCGGTGTGTCAAGTGAGCGCAAAAGATATTTAAATTAAATCCCTTGTATTTTTTAACTAACATAGTTTATTAAGGATTGTTATTACTAACATAGGGTGCATAGGGTTCCCACCAAAAACTTAGGGTCCCAAGCCAAACTCACCTGCAAGTAGTGCACCTGTCGATCAACGGACGAGGCTCTGGCAAACAAAATATCCCGATAAGCGGCAATAGGCTCGCCACCTATTACGTGGGATCAAAACACTGGCGAAAAGTGGGCGTTTAATATGCCTCTGCCTACCCCTTCGGGGAAACAGGCGTGAGTCTATGTATGTATGTATGTATGTATTACTAACAATTATGGACCACGGTCTGAAATAAAGTATTTTTATTGTATTTATTTATTTAAAGCACGTGCCACATTTTACTGTCATTCGCATTGGTAATACTGACCACATTGCACCCACGTCATAAACACAAATTTGAAAATTTGCGTTGAAGCGACGACACTTTGCTCGCCTCTTTCCTCTCCATGTCGCTGACTATTGACGGCTGTACGCTACGCAACCACATCGTAACCACGAGCAACAATACAACCTCAACAACATTTTGTAGGTACCACAACACAACCTCAATAAGCCGCAGCGACACTATACACACGTAACCACAGCTTGACTGCATATATTTGTGGTATGGGTGGGGTCCGTGTGAATAAAGCCTAACGTACTTCGTTGTAGGTAATTCAAAATATAGCTGATAATTCAGTAGACAATGGTCTACTTATACGCTTAAAACAAAACAACTTGAGTATAATACAGTATTTTACATCACAAATGTGCTTAAGCCCTATCATATGAAATACGAGGCAATTTAAACTGTGCACAATGAAAACTTCAACTCACGAAACTTACTTGCTAAACAAGACTAATGTAATTTGGCTGTTTCAGCAAATTGTGAGTAATGCATGTTTCGGTACTTATTTCCCGACTAATACTCGTAGTTTATGCTGTTACATGAGTTTTGAAATTAGCATAATGGTACATCATACTTTAAAGGAAAACATCATTAGGAACCTTGCATGTATGAGAGTTCTCCATTATGTTCTCGAAAGACATTTGAAATCTGCCACAGTCCAAAAACGCCAGCCAAGGACACCCGCCCTTGGCCAGCGTGTGGACTATGGCCTTCATCCTTTCAGCCGGTAGAGGTCCACAGCTGGACATATTCCTCCTCGAAAGCTCTCCACGTCGACCGCATCCATCCGCTACTACGGTATTTTTCTAACGATAATGAAAAGAGGCCCGTGCCCAGCAGTGGGAAATTTTATATAAAGGGCCGTCTAGGTGGCGGGTACCACCGTAGTATCACTTATTCTACCGCCAAGAAGGAACGTACAAATTTGTTGTAATATGTTTCTGTTTGAATCGTACTTTAGCTAGTAAAAATACTGGGCATTGAAACACCTTACGTCTCAAGGTAGGCAGCGGCTTTGTGTCTTCGACATGGCTGAAGTCAATGGGCGGCGGTTATCGCTTACCGTCAGATCGTCTACTATCTTACAGCCGTAAACTAGAAAAATAAGTTGTAAGTGGTGAATCTTATAGCAAGTAAATCTTATAGCATACTTTACGGCAAACTGGCCTGGGATTCGGCCACGCTCAGCGCGCTGAGACTAGCGAGCTCCGTCATGTGGGATTGCCCCATTAACTGGGACGCGCACTTGGACACAAAATTTCATACCTTAGGCGGTAAATTATCTGAGGTTTTCTTTTTTCGGCTCCACTCGCAATGAAAACCGCGATGTATATTACTTTCTTACTTCATCTTAGGCCACAAGTTCGATTGAAAGAAGGTAAAGAATTTTTTTTGTACCAAAAACTCCAAAAAACTCATAACAGACCATCAATCTAAAACTTTGCATATCCATCAATTTGGGCTGAAAGATATTTGATAAAAACCTCTTTACAAAACAGAGGAATGAAATAAGGCTTTATTTGTTGGTGCGAATATGAAATTAGCTGGCTTTTCCCCTTGCCGAATACCCAATGTTTTCTTCCCGATTTAAAAATGTTGCAATAACATATTTATTTTCTCCTATTGTTTTCCTTTTAGTGAAGACAAGGATCTTGAATAAAGTGGGTAGTTGGTACTTTCTTTTCTGTTTGCCTTTCGAGAAATTTTGTCGCTACTGAATAAGTGTATTAGTTCGGTTATTGGACTAGGAGATTTCGTTTCGATTCCTAGTATTAGCAAAGTTTATTTTAAATTTCACAATTACATAATTTCACTTTTGCCAATTTATTTGGGGTCGGCGCAGTATTTCCTCGTTTTGTGGCATTTAAAGTCAGCCAAAAACATTATACTTGCTAACCAATTGAAAATTACAGAGATTTTGAAATATCCTGACGCTGCCGGTGGTTTAACCATAGAATGTACATTTCACTTTGAGGTGCCAATCAAACAGCAGTGAAGTCTCTCTGAAGAGTTAATAATCGGTCAAAACCAGAGACACTATAAACGATTTTTAACGTGCCTTAATCCCTTTAACTAATTAATTTTAACTACCTATAAAAATCGAATTTGGCTTTTTCATAAAAAGTATATAATAATGCTAGGATGATATAGGTGACGATTGAGTAGTGCCTATGCATCTAATAGCTATTTCGGGTGCATATAAAGACAATCCAATCGTTTCTAAGTATAAAAATTGTAATAAGCCAATATCAATGATGTTTGTTTGTTGGTTCTCTACAATGAAACCATCAACTCTTATACACACACATTTACAATATAAATTTTACAATCACTACTGTAAAAACTTATATTATAAATCCTTATATTATATATTTTCCACGATTTCTCATAACTTACTATTACCGTCTAGACGCGGTAATACCTGGTATTTATTGCATAGCGTCTCCAGGAGGGAATTAGCAACGTGCGGCGCGACGGTGTTAATCTGCCGCTCCACACACAAACATGGAGCAAATGTGACGCCTCGAATACGGATCGAATTAGCCTCAAGTCTCGTTCAATCATTTTTGTATGAAATGACTTCTTGTAAAGTGCAGCAGCGATAGCCTAGTGAAGAGACCGACAGACTGCTACGCAGAGGGTCCGGGTTCAAATCCACGGCGCGCACCGATGACTTTTCGGAGTTATGTGCGTATTAAATTGTTAATTTTCGCTTGCTAAACTGTGAAGGAAAACATCATGAGGTAACCTGCATGTCTGAGAGTTCTCCATAATATTCTCGAAAGACATGTGAAATCTGCCAACCCGCACTTGGCCAGCGTGGTGGACTATGGCCTTACCCTTCTCATAATGGGAAGAGGCCCGTGCCCAGCAGTGGGGTAGTATAAGGCTGATGATGATGATATTGCATATATTAGTCTTGACATCGCTTCGCCTCAGGTTGACAGTGTAGCGGAGGGCGATGCTGATTCATTTCGGTGAGAGTGAACCATTAATACCAAACCATGGGAATGAAAAGCCAGAGAAAATATTGTTTTGGGTTAACCATCGTTTCTTTTTTATATTATACACTAGTTGACCCAGCGAACTCCGTATCGCCTGTTTAAGGTTTTTTTCTTGTTCCTTTTCTTTCCAACTAGTTTTCCATGAAATTCTTAACAAAGTTATCAAAGCCATCAGTGCTTAATCTAAAATTTCAGAGTTTATATTGGGGTAAAAACAAACAAACATTGATTTTTATGTCACAAGACCCATCACCAAGCCGAAGTCTACTCGTTGTGGACATCATGCCAAGTCATACTTACCAAAAATAATACCTGGGAAACGATTTCTTTTTTAAGTTTTCACATTTTTTATTAATTGATTAAAAGCGCGCGCGTGCAATGCTCGAAATACCTACTTATCCTTAGGGTCATAGGGCATCTAAAGAACATATTGGCGGGGTAAATGCATCAATTTTGTACCTAATTAGAAAAATTCCATACTAACTTTGAGCCTCAATATCTCCTGAACCAGTAATTTCCCAGGTATGGTGCCGAAGTAAAAAATGTTCGTAGTGATTGGTACAACATGGAATTTCAGTTTGTGACTTTTTAAATTTTTCCCATCCGCCATCTTTGATTTCCCATCCACCATCTTGAATCACAAAACAGATGTTTTATTTGGATTCCCCATCCCTTTTAACATCGCAGACGATACCAATATTGATTTTTTAAAATTTTCCCATCCGCCATCTTTGATTTCCCATCCGCCATCTTTGATCACGAAATAGAATTCGTATTTCGATTCCTCACCCCTTGAAATATCGAAGGTGATATGTACCCATATTGATTTTTAAAATTTTCTCATCCGCCATCTTTGATTTCCTGTCCGGCATCATGGATCACTAAATAAATTTCATATTATTAATCAGCGTCCTGAAAATCTGGAAAACGATACCCATATAGATTGTATCCTAATCGTTTAGCCTTTTTTTGCCTTTGACCCAACCCTCCCCCGTCTCGTTTGACCATTTTATTATTTTTGTCTAACCCCTTATAGTTGTGGCGTAATTTAATATAGCCTATATATAGCCTTTCGGAATAATTGGGCTATCATGGGCAATAACAATTTTTAAAATCCGCCTGCTCGTTCCTAAGATTAGCCGACATTATCTTTTAGCCTTTTTAGCCTTTTGCCCGACCCCAAAGGGTCGAAGCGTTATGTTATATAGCCTATAGCCTTCCGGAGTAACTGGGCTATCGTATTCAAAAAGGATTTTTCAGATCCGACCGGTAGTTCCTGAGATTAGCGCGTTCAAACAAACAAACAAACAAACAAACTCTTCCGCTTTATTATATTAGTATAGATTTGAGCTCATAAATAAATTGTAAAGAATTTTCATCTGCTGCAGTTACATATATTTTAAAATACTTTGGTTTAATAAATATCATTACTAACTGATTTAAATGATTCAATAAGCACCTATTCAAATTATTGTAATATCCGCAACCGTATCTGCCAATCTATTGAGAACAAAATTTTATGTCAGATTATGTCATTGTCTATGTTATTTTAAACAAATAAATTATTTCCAATCCCGGCGAGAATTGGTATTTTAACTCAAAGAACTACACGGTTTTATCCATCGGCTGAGTAACTTACAGTTAAAGAGGCGTGAAGCCACTAACGAGACAATTAGTAGACAACTGATAAGATTTCCTGCACACATGTATCACATACTATAACTTACGTTAAATTATTCGTCCAGGAATTTCCCATATACTCATTCTTTTTCAACGACGATCGACCATTGAGTCTTT
This sequence comes from Euclidia mi, assembly GCA_944739405.2. NCBI lineage: Eukaryota > Metazoa > Arthropoda > Insecta > Lepidoptera > Erebidae > Euclidia > Euclidia mi. Next base: position 119,330,304 of record OX123182.2, read on the forward strand.
CTTCAAACCCAAAACTGCGATATATTGACTTATTTCTTACTTTTATAATGTGACAAGCATCGAGAAAGGTATGCTAAGGTGGTTTGGGCACGTGGATAGGATGGATGACGAAAGATTGACCAAGCAGATATTCAAGGCAAGTGTGAATGGGACAGGACGAAGGGGAAGACCTAGGCGGACGATCTGTGACCAGATTGGAGACATCCTAAAAACAGGACAGGTTAGAAGTGCCCTGAACAGAAGAGCATGCATGAGGAATCTGATGGGAGTGAATGAAGCAAGAGAGATATGTCAGGATCGTTGCAAATGGCGTTCCATAGTCTCTGCCTACCCCCTCCGGGTAACAGGCGTGAGTCTATGTATGTATGTCGTAATGTTGTATTCCAATTAAAACTGAAAAACAGGGGAACGTTGCATTTATTCCGGCAACTATTCTAAATGCGTGATAGACGTCAATTTGATCACAAAGGACCGGCGCACATGTAGTGAAGTGCAGTGGAGAGCATTTTTCATTTAAAAAAAAAAATCATCGCCATTATTCTCATTGTGAAATAATCCAAAACCTATTATCACTTAATAGCTAATAGTGTGAACAAGAATCCGGGACCCTGGACTCAAAAGTGAAGGTGTTGACTTCATGTGACGATATAGGTGCACTTTTAAACAATTTTTATCAACATTGAAATACCCCTTACTCTAGCTAACACCAGAAACAGGAGACAAGACAGGAGTAACGGTCTCTATATCATCGGCCTCGGGCAATACGTCTTAGCTGTCCCACAAACTACGTGAAACCAACTCAAAGTGAATAGAAGGGCATTGAGATTGAATATTTGTCCACTCCGACATAGTGGAGGATAAAGAATTTCATGAGATAGAGAACCCTTTCAACTGTCGCTTTTTAACATTATACACCGCTATTTTTTAATTAGTACAAAAAATTTAACAGAGCACTAAGTATCTTTAACTGATCATATTTATGTAGTTAAAAAATAAAAACACTAAGTCCCAAAACTGTCTCAAAACTGTCCACAAAAATACGTGATAATTGGTTAATGCAATACTAATATTATGACCGACCCGTGTACTATCATAGTAAAATTAACCATTGATAAATTAGCTGTGTACCCATGGACATCTTATTGTGAGTGTACAAAAGTGAGCCGGTCAGTGTCAGACAGTTAAAACAGTGCATATTGGATGCTTTTGACAACGGTGGTGGACATTTCGAAGGACAATGGAAATACTTGTAAGTTTAGTAAATAATACGTACTTAAGTAAATAATAATTTAATGCGGGCGGCTCAAAATCGGTCTGTGTTCTCCACACACCTTGAGGAAGGCCTATGTCCAGCAGTGGACCTCTAGGCTGACATGATGATGATAAAATAATATTTGTAAATAGCAGATGATTCTAACTTCATAAATACGCCAAAATTACTCTTTTCTTTTAGTCCAGAACACCTTCTTTTATTTTGATATTTGTTTGCTTTCTAATGACATACCTCCGTATTTAATTACTTGTTAAACGATAAATTTTACCGGTCCTAAGCCTGAATGAAGTATGAAGGAGAGGGTAGAATTAACAAAATTAAAAAATAACTACCTACATTTATTATTTTTCTTCATTTCATTTTCTATGGCTACCTACATCATAAGTGCGACAGAGAGAATGCGAATGAGCAGGATGGAGTATTATCAATGAATAAGTGAATGGATTGTAAAATATGACTATGATTTAAGTGAGATTTTATACAATAAACAAATGATAATAACTTTGCTCTTTATTGATATTATGAAATTCTTACGTCACATATATGATAATAATATCTTCGCTAATCTGTCCTTAAAGTTTTTGAACTAATTAAAAAATAGTGGTGTATAATATTATTTAAAGGATCTTAATTTTTTTTTATTGCTGCCGAACAATTTGACTCCATGCTGCCTGATGTTAAGCAGTCAGTGAAGTCCCATAGTGATAGCCATGATCCCAGCAGCCACCATGGCATTATGGCATGATGACCCTCACCTTGACGGCCTTGAGAAAAGCTTTTTCACGCCTCACTTAAAGGATCCAGGATCATAATTGGAGGGAAACCCGTGGGCTGGTAGAGATAAGAGGTGCCAAACCGTTTGGTGCGTGACGGTATCTGTTCTACCGTGTAAGAGTGGCACCTTAACCCAGTACGTGTCGTTCGAATAGGAAAGGAGAGGGTGGGATTAGTCGAAAGAGCTGTTCGGAGCACTCACCGTGATAAATGCGATAGAAGACAGCCATTGAGGCCACGTCTCTGCGTAATTGCAGTGACTCAAAACTATTTTAAGGTATAAATATCATAGGTATTTACAAATTATATGTAGGTACCTCCGTAGTCATGTGTATAGCGTATGCGACAGCTGATTGGAAGGTCCCGGGTTCGATTCCCGGGTCAGGCAAAAGTGTTACTGGGGTTTGCCAAATTCTCAGTAACAGCACGGAATTTGGTGATATGGCCAGTAACGGCAATAGGCTCGCCCCCTGTTACGTGAGACCTAAAAATTAATACCGAAATGTGGGTGTAATGTTACTAATGTTACACCTCTGCCTACCCTTTCGGGGATACAGGCGTGTGTCTATAAAAAAATTGTTTCATTTACGCGATTAACCTTTTAATTTTAAGATTTCTTTTAAATAGGTATATGAACACTCTTCCACCACTCGTTTCGAGTTAAAAAGACAGCTTCTATAGTAACAATAAAAGTGTGTACCGGTATACAACACAAACATTCGATCAGTGGACACAAAGTACACCCAGAATCGAAACCAAAAATTGTGGATCACACAAACTCAGCTCACGTCCGGGGATCGAACCCATAACATGCATCGCAGTGCTAAACGCCAAGGCGATTTCTTAAACCACTACGCCATGTGTTTAGTCTGATAAGTTCCAGTAAATTCATTATGTCAGCCTAGAGATGTCCACTGCTGGACATAGGCCTCCCCCAAGGTTTACTGACACACAGACCGATTTTTAGCCGCCCGCATCCAACCGCTTTCCGCGATCTTAACCAGATCATCGGTCCACCTTGCGGGAGGCCTACCCTTGCTAAAGTTACTTAGCAGATCTGAAAGGTAATGCCTATCTAGAGGTGAAATTGCACTACAGCCTGATGGGTTACCTTCTTAGGGTATTCTTACCCTGGGTTCCATGTATCCCAATGAAAGGTGGAGGAATCCGTGGTAAGGTACTGGTTAAAATTAAAAGGTTAGTTAATGTAACTTACTTTCACCTAACTTACTTTCTACAAAAGTAAGTAATTTTAATTACCCATATCACTTGGTATTCAATGCATTCATCTTTGCATCGACATCGTCCAATGTCTTCAACCATTTTTTTTGTAACAAAGTAGTTCTCTTCTTTCTTTTTTTTATGGTACTAGGCGGCAAACGAGCAGACGTATTGCCTGATGACAAGCAATTACCGCCGCCCATGGACACAAGCAACACCATAGGACTCACAAGTTCGTGGCCGCCCATTGGGGTTGGGAAAAGGGAAAGGATGAGGAGTGGGATGAGGGAGAAGGAATAGGGGATAGGGCCTCCGGCACTCTCACTCACCGAACGGAACGCAACAGTTTAGGTACTGTTACTTTACGTCGATTTTCTGTGAGAGGGTAGTACTACCCCGGTCGAGCCGGCCCATTCACGCTGAAATCAGCAAGGCTCTACTACCTAATTTAATAAATTCTTGCATTTTATTTAGTAAGTTGAAAGTATTATTAGGGCTGCGGATGTCGGGAGTTAATATGCCAACCCATGCAGGTGTAAAAGATGCTTTTACATGAAAAATAAATGTCCTGCGGTGATCACCCGGAAGGTCATGTGTCTTCGCCCATGTGTTAAACCCTAGCGGCTAGCCACCTATTGCCCAACAGCACGCCTAGCGAGCCAACTGCCTTGACGCGGTTGGCCCCATCGTGGTGAAATGCTATACCAAATGCGACAGGCGGTTATAACCACTAGTGCGTAGGAAGGCTAAGGAATTAAAACTGTTTAGACTGTGGTATTTTGGCAGGCCTGCTGCATCTTTTATATAAAAAGATATTGCATTTTCTGTGGATGAAATGTACCTGCCTATTTATGCTTAGAAGAAGTAGACAAAGAAAATCACTTCATGCGAGAAAAACGCATCACTGATTATAAAATTAAAGATCGCATGTGGAAAATTACTATGTGAATTTATATCCTATACAAAATTTATTGTTTAATTATTTATTTTCAAATAACCTTTATTTGTACTATATATATGTTTATCAGAATCATTAGAATTAGTCTTTCGTTTAAGATTGCAACAATAAAATGTGGCCGTTTTATGGACACTTAAATCTTTCATTGAAATGTTACGCCTCGTGATTTGAATGACTTTTATTATCATTGACATCTCCTATTTAAATGTTTGATATATAGCTACGTTATGTGTAAAGACTGATGTAATTTAAATTTAAAATCACTTGAAAACCTATTCATTCACTATATTATTTAAAGCCTATATCTATACTGTTACGAATTGAAAATAACACCATCTATCGGTGAATTGGAGAACTAGATGAGATTAGATGTATCGGTGGTTTAAAGCTGTTTCATCTATCCTCTAATAGATGGCGTTGCTGTAAATAGAACAAACTAGAATGACCGCAAGCTACCAGAACTTTCGTGATGAGTCTCGAAAATACTAGTTACGTGTTCCGGCCGGTATAAATACCACGCAGACGGGCGAGAAGGGACAGTAACAATTGAATATCGGAGCGATAATGATCAAGCGAAGGGAAGTAAGTCGGAGTGTTTAGTGGTGTTTCTAGTGGTGTGAAATAAGTGTGTTTTTATTAGTGTTGAGAAATAAGTGTGTATAGTGTTTGTGTTAGTAAATAAAGTGCAGTTTTTCCGGCATAGTGTATATAATTTATCACCGAACCCCAGCTCGTAACAAATTGGTGTCAGAAGAAAGGGATAAATTATGCCGGTTATGCCGAAAGAAGAAACTGAAGGAGTGCGCACCAGGAACCAGCGCCAGCAAGACCTGGACCAGAGACGCTTCGGAGACATTCCTACTCCATCGTCTGGTGGACCAGGCGACTCCGCGGCTGCAGTGGAGCCTGCTAGCGCCTCACACTCCGTGACGGTGCCCGACACCGCGGTTCTGATGGCGTTCATGCAGGAGCAGGCCCGCCGTCAGGAGGAGCAGGCCCGCTGTCAGGAGGAGCAAGCTCGCCGTCAAGAGGAGCACACGCGCCGCCTGGAGGAACAGCTACAGCGCGTCAAGGAGGAGCAGGCTCGCCGTCAAGAGGAGCACGCGCGCCGCCTGGAGGAACAGCTACAGCGCGACAAGGAGGACCAGGCTCGCCGTCAAGAGGAGCAGGACCGCCGTCAACAGGAGCAGGCTCGCCGTCAAGAGAAGCACGCGCGCCGCCTAGAGGAACAGCTGCAGCGCGACAAGGAGGAGCATGCCCGCCGTCTGGAGGAACAGCTGGTGCTCATGAAAGACCTCAGCGCCGCAGTGGGGAAGGACTTGAAGGCGGTCAAGGAGGAACTCCAGCAGCACGAGGCCCGTATCAGCGACAGTGAGAAGCGTATACATGATCAACTCGAGGCCCGTATTGCCGAATTGGAGAAGAAAGTGTGTAGGCTCGGGTCCTACGACGTTACACCTGCAGCTGTGGCGCCCATTGCCTCGTTGGTTTAAGGTTCCACCATTTGATGGCTCGTCATCGTGGTTTGCATACAAGGTTCAGTTTGAGGCCGTTATGCGAGCGAATGGGTGGGACAAAGAACAGGCCTTCACCGCCCTAACCTTGGGCCTTTGTGATCAGGCCTTGACGGTGTTGGAGGCACTCGGGCAAGACGTCACCTACGAGAAGCTTCTGGAGGCGTTGGAGGTGAGGTACGGAGACGCGCACCTCGAACATGTGTATCGTGCTCAGCTGAAGAACAGGACACAACGCACCGGAGAAACTCTGCAGCAGTGGGCTCTAGAGGTGAAAAGGCTGGTCAGGAAGGCATACCAGTCGTCGCCTGTGCTCATTGACGGGAACCTCGTACAAGCGTTTACGGATTGGGTCCGGGACCTGGAAGTTAGAGCAGCGGTAAGACTTGGGCACTTCAAGTCCCTGAAAGCAGCCTTAGCCTACGCTCTGGAGGTGGAAGCAGCGCGTCACGAGGATCGAACTTACCGTATCAGAGAAGTTGTTTCTTCACCACGGTGCTACAACTGCGGGGAAAGAGGCCATATCCGCTTGAGCTGCCCAAAGCGTAAGCGGCACGTTGGATCCCTCTCTCCACCAGAAGGGGTCACCGGACGTACCTGTCTGGCGGCAAGAGCAACGTAGTGCAGATGCTCTGACAGGTAGGGCTTACCCCGACCATCGCAAACACTGTGCAAGACAGGAAGCGAAGCCGGCAGCGCTAGTGAGAATGTTGAAGACGGATCTGATCGACGGATGGAAAGAAGCTTTGCAGAGTGCTCAGCAAGAAGACAAGGATATACAACCGATTCTGGAATGGAAGAAATCAGACGCTCCTAGGCCCAAATGGAGTGATATCGCAGCAATGAGCCCCATCACCAAGAGTTATTGGGCACAGTGGGAAAGCTTGGTTGTCCAGGATGGAGTTCTGTGCCGCAAATGGGAAAGCGCTCGTGATAACAAGTGCCATTTGCAAATGGTAGTGCCTAAAAGTAAGGTGCTGGAAGTCTTGCAGCTCTATCACAATGGTGCTTCGGGAGGTCACATGGGAGTTAAGAAGACCCTTACTAAGATCCGGGAGCGGTTTTATTAGCTCCACTGTCGGGATGACGTCGAGAATTGGTGCCGCAAATGTACAAGTTGTGCGGCTGTGAAGGGGCCACACACTCGTAGCAGAGGTGCATTAAAGGTGTACAATGTGGGAGTCCCATGGGAGCGCATAGCATTGGATGTCGCTGGACCATTTCCGGAGAGCCAGCGCCAATTTCGGTAGAGAACTACGTTTACCTGCAGACTTAATCATCGGTATTCCACCAGAATCTCCACGCAATATAACGGATTACGCAACCGAGCTACGCAACAAGATGAACGACGTATACGAGCACATCAGGGAGTCAGGACAACAGATGTTTGAGAAGATGAAGACTCGCTACGACCGGAAGGCAAACAACAAAGGCTTCGATGAGAGATCATTGGTGTGGCTTCATAACCCAGTACGAAGCAAAGGTAAATCGCCTAAGTTACAAGCCCGATGGGACGGGCCATATCGCATAATTACCAAGATGAACGACGTCACCTATCCAACCCAGAAGGGGTCGCGAGGTGCACCGAAGATAGTTCATGTGGACCGGTTGGCTCGTTACTATGGATCCAACGATGTTCGAGACGAACACGTTTAAGAGGGAGGCCGTGTTACGAATTGAAAATAACGCCATCTATCGGTGAATGGGAGAACTAGATGAGATTAGATGTATCGGTGGTTTAACCTCTCAAGGACCGCCATTATTTACGTCAACTATCCGTCAAGCACCGCGGGCGGGCTCTTATCGTAAGCGTATTCTGATCCTGGTCACAAAAATTGTTATTGCTCCGTTTCTGTTGCTTCTATTCACACACTCTAAACGGTGTCGGGTTGTTAAATGATGTGGCTATGAAATACAATGTAAACAAGATTCTGATAAGACCTCAAGAAACAAACATATCCTATTGAAATCGGCGTACTTGCCGAATATAGTTATATTGCTGTATTATGTTGATTTCTGACTAAAGGGTGTGATCAATTTACACGAAAATTTGGGAACTGGCTCATGAATATACTGGTTATCTAAAGATAATATTATTTTACGAGTTCTGTATTCGATTCCTGCAATATTCAAACTCGAACTTCATAGCGCGCGGCGCAGTTTTCAGTTGTACTAACTTCACACTATTTTTTTTTATGTTGCTTACAATATTTTTAGTTTCTATCTTTGTCTATGTATGTAAAATATTATATCTGCCGTTGAGAACATTCGTTTAGAAACGATTTTAAGACTTATCTGTACTACAAATACATTTCTAAATCGGTCGGGGTTTGGTGGCACAAATTTGTGCCAGCGGGGCTCAACGGTAATACTTGTTTACTGGCACGTTTTTGTGCCGCTGGGGCTCTAGAGGTTAAAGCTGTTTCATCTATCCTCTAATAGATGGCGTTGCTGTAAATAGAACAAACTAGAATGACGGCAAGCTACCAGAACTTTCGTGATGAGTCTCGAAAATACTAGTTATGTGTTCCGGCCGGTATAAATACCACGCAGATGGGCGAGAAGGGACAGTAACAATTGAATATCGGAGCGATAATCATCAAGCGAAGGGAAGTAAGTCGGAGTGTTTAGTGGTGTTTCTAGTGGTGTGAAATAAGTGTGTTTTTATTAGTGTTGAGAAATAAGCGTGTATAGTGTTTGTACATACATACATACATAACGTCACGCCTTTTATCCCCGAAGGGGTAGGCAGAGGTGTATTTCTATACCCACTTTTCGCCAGATATACTTTAGTCCCACGTAATAAGGGGCGAGCCTATTGCCGTACCGGGCACATTTCCAGACTTCGTGCTGCTACTGAGAATTTCGTGACAGAAAAACCCAATAACACTGCCCGACCCAGGAATCGAACCCGGGACCTCCCGATCCCACGCGCACATTTATGCCGCGAGACCAACGAGGCAGTCGTATAGGGTTTGATGTCGAGTTTTCCGTCTCTACGCAAAGATGGTATTTGCATCGTGTTATCCCTTAGTCGCCTCTTACGACACCCACGGGAAGATAGGGGGTGGTGACACTTGTATTCTACGCCGTCAACCACACGGCATTATTATATATTATAGTGTTTGTGTTAGTAAATAAAGTGCAGTTTTTCTGGCATAGTGTATATTATTTATCACCGAACCCCAGCTCGTAACAATACTATCAACTTTCACATTTTTATAAGCTCGCATATCAGTTACTGTATTATTTTGATACTAAGACTGATAATCGAACTGAAGCTTGATACAAAACATCATTGATATTCTGCGACAGTGACAAACTTGGTAAAATATAAATCTCAAAGTTATCAAAATACGCCATTTTCAATGTGATCAGAATTTTATTACGAGACTGAATTTAGGATTATATTGAATTAGTTATTAATACACAGGCTATTCATTTGTGATACTTGTGACGCTACCTAAAAATATTCTAGTGACAGATCATCATCAGCCCTGTATATAAACTGCTGGGCACGGGCCTCTTCTCACTATAAGAAGGGTAAGGCCATAGTCCACCACGCTGACCTAGTGCGGGTTGGCAGACTTCACATGACTTTCGAGAACATTATGGAGAACTCTCAGACATGCAGGTTTCCTCACGATGTTTTCCTTCGCCGTTTAGCAAGCGATAATTAACAATTTAATTATCTTTTGCTTCAGAGATAGCTGAGTGGCGAGACCGACATACTGCTACGCAGAAGGTCCGGGTTCGGATCCAAGGCACGCACCAATGACTTTTCGAAATTAAGTGTGTATTAAATAGTGACAGATACTAAGAACTTAATTTTACTTGCAATTTGCAATAGGATCACCCGTGTATCATATTGTTTGAAAAATATTTGAGGTATTGTAATCCTGTATTGCTGCTTTACCTCTAGCTATCTATCTATGAGACAAATAAATTACGTTAGTCATATATTGTAATGTAACGTATATTCATAACATAACATAATTTCACGCCCTTTATCGCCGAAGGGGTAGGTAAAGGTGTATTACACACCCACACTTCGCCATATATATTCATGATCACAATAACTGATAAAATTACATATTTGTATAGTTTAAATAGATGGATTCGATCTTGTCAATAGTTAATCTCATAAATGGAATACAGTTGTAGTGTTCTCTGTTATCGCTAGAGTGTAGTTTGCTTGTGAAGTAAGTACATTTTATAGGTCAATAAAAACTACAAGTATTACAGATTTTCATTTATTTCAGTGATTACTGATTACATAATTAATAATAACATACGATACCTTATAGCTATTGATTCTAAAAAAATCATTTCCAATATCACCCTTACCTATTTATTAAACGGATAAATCCATTAAAAATTACTGTTTATTACTTATCTTAAGTAAAATTAAACGAAAGATAATTTAAGTAAAACATTTAGACGTTTTTATGACTAAGACGTCGGTGTTAAAATTTTATTATGTCATTTGATAGCGAGTAAATTATTGGTTTTCGGACTTTAATAGCCCTGGAAAATCTTTGGTTCAACACAGCATAACAAGGGAATAAAATACTAAAATAAAATAAAAAACACAATATAAATAGAACATTCCCTTGAAAATTTGCCGAAACACTAAAATAGAAATTGTTGCCAGACCTTGCCACTACGTTTAAACAAGTTTCCCTTATTTTTTACTAATTTTAATTAAACAGTTTATTATATCTAAGGTTAAAATCTCTGAATTGCATTTTTTATTATACTGATTAACAAACAACTGTTGATTTTTCACGTTACTTAACTAATACTACTTTACTTACTAAAATTTCTAATTTTTATTATCTATTTTAATGCCTAAAGGATAGTTTAGTTTATGTGTGAGAAAGATGATCAAACTATATGATGTGGAGCAGAGATGGCCAGTGTAGGTGATAAAATAGAAAAGTACGTATAAAGAATTGACATAGGTTGCTTAGACGATGACACTGTAGAAAAGCTGTGTTGGCTTTGTGAAACTAAATCGTGTGTTATTGTCGGTGTTGACATGTTGGTGTAAGATGCTCATGTTGAGTACTAGCGACGACGATTAAATCATCTAAATAAACCAAATTCGATTCACAGCCAGAATGATTTTCCATACACCGTGTCTAGATATGGTAGAGGAAGGTACTTTTTAAAATTTTTAAAAAGAGTTTTAATAGTTTAAAGTTAGATTTTTTTTTTAATCTATAATTATCTACAGTGCGTAAGTTTAAATTTTCTATTTTAATCAAAAATTAGGATTAAATTCAATCCATTTAATTGGAATGTTAGATTAGTAGCGCTACTTCAACTGTATACTGTCAGTATTGTTTTGTTTCGAGTGAGATTCTTGCACAAAACAATTCTGGAGTACAGTTATAGAAATCTTAGATTACAAATTTAGAAGAATTTTATATGGAAACTACATATCGCTTTATTAAGTAACTTTCAATGACTTAGGTAGAATTTCGTCTGTTTAATTTTGAATTATACTAAGCTAAACGAGTGCTAGATCATTTTAAAATGTATTTTGATGGTTTGAGTTTTAAATACTTAGTTTTAAATATTTTATAAGGTGTTAGGGATATCAAAATAATAGATGTTAGACAGCTGGAAATAAATGATAGACTTGCTTACTAGCGATTATATTTAAGAACTGGAGAATAGAAGATAGCTAAGAGCTAGAAGCAACTAGACCAATGGCACTGTGGAATGTACCCGTGTTTATAAAAAAGTATCCTAATCAGCTTAACAATTAAGTTTCAAACAAGATTATGTTGCATTACTCTTAAATTTACATTTTTTTTCATCGTCACTACCTTTTTAAATCTTTTAACTTTATTCATACTACATTCCCTTTATTGCCAATTTTTTATCATTTCTAATCCGTGATTCAGCGAATATGTATTAAGTTGTGATTTGCGATTATCCCTATAGTTTAACATTATATATTTAAATACGAAGATTCGTGAGCTCAGAGAATCTTCACATTTAATTTATTATTTTATCTTCTAAATTAGTGGCAAGGTCTGTTGAAAAACCAACCGCAGGGATGATACACTGCGGATGGCTTTATAAGAATCCATACCAAATCCATACAAACAGATGAAAAAGGAAGTTGCTTATATTTGTATGGAACTGCATGGGTTCTTTAGAAAATATATTCATAACAATTTTCAAGGTAATGCTCCTTTCTAGTTTTATTTCATAAATAAATAATATTATTCGGTTGTCAACGTTCAATTAAGATTATTTTACACTTTCCACATTACATTTTTTTATCTCATTCATTTTAACTTTCCCATTAACTTCTACCGATAGTATCATGTCCAAACATTCTATTACTAGAAATACAAAATTTAACGTATTTACAACCATTTTTTTTAAACTTCATTTTATTAACAAAAACATTCATAAGTACATTCTTGCTTCGCGCACAGTCTAAATGTACATTCTTTACATTAGAATTATAAGGGACTAGATTCGTTTTGGGAACAAAAACTACAAAAACAATTAATGAAAATAAAGTAACTTTGACTTTTGGCTCTAAGTTTGGTGGTTATTTTACATCTTTATATTGTCTGGCAGTTTTCACTAAACCTTCTCCTGTTTCTTCAATTATATGTTGAACTCCTCCCATCTCTTCAGAATGTACCAGACTCGATACCATACTCTTAAACTGAATATTTTAGAATTTTGGTGATATTTTTACTTATGTATAATATGATTACATAATGATGCATTTCCCTTTTTCAGCCCAAGGGTTGTTTTTCTTGTCTGGGGCATGTATGAGTGGATCGTTCTTTTCGTTTTCTTCCACATACTCTCTCATCCTGTAACAAAAGATTGGATTATCAATAATGTAAAAAAAAAATATAACAGTATTTTCTTTGTCGACGCTATTTTTGCAAATCATTCGGACATCTCTGTACTTTTCATGTGTCTACTTTATATATAAGCCTTTATGAAAATATACTTTGAAGAAGGGTCCATTATTTATCAAAGAGTTACATAAATAAAGTACTGTACGAGCACAATGAAACAGTATCTATTAGTATAAGAGAAATTTTATTTTTAGGTATATTCAAGGTAAAAAGTATTAACTCATTTTTATTCAAAGAAACACATTGGGTTTCTGCAAGAAAGTGTACGTACTACATAGTAATGAACTTGGACAGTATTCTGAGTATTCTGGATCAGTTTTTCTAGAGTAAATAAAAACAGTTCAATATCCATATAATACCTAATACACAAGATATAATACAAGCTCGAGAGTCGCCACTATTAAAAATAAATAATCAATAAGCTATTGTAATTGAAATCTCACTTGCAAAACTATTTTAAACTGATTTAGATATCTGAGACTGTTAAATTACAAATATTATGTACATTTTAATCTAAGCATATATAATATTTAAATCTGTCGTGCAAATTGAATAATATACAGGGTGTCACAAGACCCATCACCAAGCCGAACTCTACATGTTTTGGACATCATGCCAAGTCATACTAAGCAAAAATAAAACTTGGGAAATGATATTTTTTTTCGAATAGACACATTTTTTAAGCCGCAATTAAAAGTGTGCGCGTGCAATTTTCGAAATATCTACTTATCCATGGGTGCATACAATAGACATCCATAGAATCCATAGAATAGTTTGGTGGGGTAATTGCATCGAATTTGTACCCAATTACTAAAATTTTATAGTAACTTTGAGCCTATCGCCTATCTCCTGAACTAGTAATTTCCCAGATATGGTGCCTAAATAAAAAAAATCGTAATCATTGGTACAATATGGGGTTTCAGTTTTCGTTAAGGGTCTTTTTACACCCTGTATGTATGTATATTAACCTTTCAAACTCCTAAAAAAGGTTCCAAAAATAGGCATACTAACTGTGCCTATAAGTCTGATGAAAACAAACAACTGCTAATAATAACCACAGCCAAGCAAATTTATGAACCACTCGAGTTCCATTTTAGTTTCATAATGGACTCCAATGGAATCAATTAATACTAAAACTTTAATTAAACGAAATGCCTGTGAAGTTTTCAATGGAGAATACTCTTCGATTACGTTCGTAGTGGCTATGAGAGCAGAAGTTGGAATTGTGAATGCTGTTTGTAGATTCTGTTGATACTTGAGAGACACGAGCACGGAAATAGAATTAAATATACCTACTTTTGCTACTTACTAGAAACTGGATTTTGTGAAATAAAAGTAGGTATATTATAAAAGGTAGATATTGTAAAATTGACGTTTATGCTTATTTCTTTATTCAGAACCAACTATTAGCTTGAGCCCTCAATAGTTACAAAATATTTGATAGTCTTAAAATAAATATAATCAGTGGGGTGTGTACAATCGATTCATAAAGTTGTTTTTAAATGTTTTACATAGAACGCTAATTAAAAGAGCCTATAAACTAAGAACAGGAATACGTGTAACATAATATGATGAGATACAAGACTTTAAAACACTTCATAAATTAGAAACTGAATTTACCGAATCAAAAACAACAAAACCTACTACATTGGATTTAGATTGTAATCTTCAACGTAGCAACAGACTTATACATACACATAAACCTTTGTAAATATAGCTAGAAGCGTACAACCGTAACATGTCAGACTGGGAACCCGACGTACTTGCAAAGGCTAGGATCGATCGGTCGACCTGCAGAAGCCGTTTAACTACGAACCCTTACGGCACGCTGCCTTTTATCCACGGTTTTACTCGAGGACTTGACTGCATTCAGATATAAATGAGGGTCTTTTGATGCCTGGATAATCACTTGAAGTTTAGTGACAATTTCTTTGATACAGATATGGATATTTATTTTGTTGATGGCTAACATTAAATTTGGTTATTGAGAACTTAAAACGAAAACCTTAATATAATCATAAGGTATCATATGATAATGCAAGAACATTATCATATATAAGAATATATAAGAGCTGTGGAATTATCTTAAGGTTAAAAAATAAGCATCAGCTGCAATGACATAACTTTACGCCTTTTATCCCTGAAGGGCAGGCAGGCAAGGGTAGGCAGAGGTGTATTACACACCCACACTTCGCCAGTTATGTATTTATTCATTACATCTAAATAGATTCGCTTGCATATTTCTCCACATGTAGAGGCAAATTGGCGGATTAGGGGTAATCCAATTGCATACTGGTGCTCTATGTTGCAGATTAAAATTTATTTTCACAAAACTCAGTTTCTATTTTAGTAACCGGGAAATATAACTCCTGAGTTCTAATACAAACACGAATTCAAATTGAATACAAACAAAATACAATCTATAGCTAATTATAATCATTATAAATTATTTGAAGTAACATATTCAACAAAAGTGAATAAAGTGTGTCATTTAAATGCACAGGTCTAGTCAAGTAAGATATTTCATACGAAAACTACTTACAAATACGGAATACCGGCAAATTCTCAATTCTCTTAAGGGACCGAAACTAAACAAGCAGACCAAAGTACGAACAATGGTTAACTAGTTACAACCAAAATGTTTCTGAAACGAAATCTTGTAAACACAAAAGATGTCG
This sequence comes from Euclidia mi, assembly GCA_944739405.2. Taxonomy (NCBI): domain Eukaryota; kingdom Metazoa; phylum Arthropoda; class Insecta; order Lepidoptera; family Erebidae; genus Euclidia; species Euclidia mi. The sequence goes on from OX123182.2 coordinate 119,345,624, forward strand.
ACAGTAATGGACGAAATCATAACAGAAGCTACTGACCCTCCATTTTAGCATAAGTTATCCATTCCTTTCAGTATGAGTTGCATTAATAAAATCACATAACAAACATTCATGATTTATTCATACTTGGTAAGTATAATATAAATTTATACGGCAATAAAGGGATCATATGTTGAATTTATGGACTCGAAGCGATTAAACTAAAGTGGGTATAAAATACTCGGGCGTTTTTATCGTCTGAACGAAATTATAAATAGTACTTTGTCTATTTGTGTACGCTGATGGATGTTTGTTGTTGAAAACTTTTTTAATGGCGGCGAATCGATGGTTTACGAACTTTGTAATTTGGTGGTGAAAGTCACGTCGCCTATTTCACAAAATGGATGAAAAAGGAAAAGCTTTAGCAAGGAAAAATATTGTTAGCTGCAGAAGATATTTTGTTCAAAAATAGTATAGCAATAAAACGGAACGCTTTACTAACTTTGCGTTCGATAGTTTTTACTGCAATAAAAGATAATATTTTATTCAGCGTATTTTTAGATACTGCGGGTTTGTTCGTTCTATTTTGAGTTATTTTTCAAACTCAAATGGGACTAGGCTGGCCACGTTTGCCGCATGCCGGAAGACCTTTGGACCAAAATCGCCACTAATTGGGTCCCCGAAGGTGCTAGGGGACAGCGTGGAAGGCCGAGACGACGATGGCGGGGCGAACTGGACTCGCACAGGAAGGACTGGCCTGTGCTGGCACAAAACAGAGACATGTGGAAGAAGGAGAGGGAGGCCTTTGCCCTGCAGTGGGACGCTACAGACTGAAAATAAAATAATAAATATATATTTTTTTTTATGGTATTAGGCGGCAAACGAGCAGACGGATCGTCAGATGGTAAGCAATTACCGCCGCCCATGGACACAAGTAACACCACAGGAGTCACAAGTGCGTTGCCGCCCCTTGGGGTTTGTGAAAAGGGATAGGATGAGGAGTGGGATGAGGGAGAAGGAATAGAGGATAGGGATAATTTACGAGTATTTTAGTTAGTAGTTTAAACCTATATAAGTTTGCGCAACCCATACGACTTTTTCACTCTTAATATTTTCCATCGTGATGAAGTAACCAATCCATGCAAAATTTCGTGTTTTATTAGTAAGCTTAAAAATGGAGTGAACACACGAAACCTTTCGTAAATTGCCAATTAGGGTGGCAAATGTTTCCGTCCAAATTAAAAATGAACAGAGATTTATGCCGGGAGCGGGTAGCGATAGAAAATCGAATTAATCTGTTAATCTAGTGGATTAATACGTTATTCCAGCAGTCATGGCTGATCGCGACCCAATTTAACCGATATTGTATCAAATCAAATCATCTTTATTGTACACCAAAGTACTACAATTTGTTATACTTATTTGGAAAAGTTAATGTACAAATGGCGGCCTTATCACTTATAAGCAATATGTTCCAGGCAACCTTTGGATGGACTAAAAAGCAAGGAGCCTGGAAAAGGGCAGTTTGGCGATACTGATGATTTATTAAAATTTTTAGGTACAGTAAACACGATAAAAAAAATAATATATTATAAGTAAGTAAGTAGTAATCTATATTATAAGATTGAGTTTTTGTTGGTGCCCAAAGATAAGTTGGTATTTTGTAGGTGTGTCCAAAAAAAAGAAATATAGTGTTTGAGACTTTTTATGGTTATACTTTTGCTTTTTACCCGACTACGGCGAAGCTAAAAGGAAGGGTAATGTTTTTGGCAGTTTATGTATGTATGTAAGTATATATGAATCTTTTTATGTTCCAATGTAGCTCCTAAACTACTGAACCGATTTTAATAATTGGGGTGTCAATAGATTCGTAGTAATGGTAGTGTGGCAATAAATTTGTTAGCATTTGATGTTAGATGGTGCCCTTCTCTCTATTTTGTGGTTCCCAGAGAAAGACTGTCAAAGATCTTTATGACATCCGAGACACACTCTCCGAGGCTCGGAGGCTCTAATTAATAATTAAACTCAAGTTCGAAAAGTGTGTGATACGCCTTCTACACGCCGCGGGACCATCGCAGACTTGGGTGAGTGCCCAAACGCCCCTTAAAATTCGCCCCTTCATACAAATTTTGTCAAATTTTAAGTGGCTTATGGGCGCTCACCCGCAGACTTAATGCTGCTTTCTATTGGATGTAAATTAAAAAGATACATGTACATCAAAGTTATGAATTAACATTTAAACGAAAGCCATCAAAGTTAGCTGATAGACAAAGGCTCCCAGGAGGGAGTTAAAACAAAATTCAAAGAGAGAAAAATAATACGTATAAAAGGCAAATAATATAGGTATATCACTGTTTGTGTATCCCCAGAGGGCTTGTCATAGGTAAATAATATAGTATTATATTATCTGTGCCTGCGGTAAGCAACAGCCATATATGGATAAGTAAATTGCGTTTAAATGTCAAAATGATGTAATGCCTACAATAAATAGCTTAAGCGTTTGGTTTGTTTTAGATTTAGTTTAATTATATTAAGCTATAATGTCCGTCATAAATACCGGTATTAAAAAAAAACTCTTACATCTTTAATATTATGACTATATTGTTGGTCCTATATCGTAAGGCTTCTGAAGAGCACATTTTCCTCAATTCGGCTTAAATTTTTGTCGTAAATCTGTTATGAGATAGTCCAACGATAATGGAATAAAAACTAAAACATCGAGTAAGCAGGTCCTATTCTGTAGTTCTTCACATGTAAATACTACAGTAACAGTCAGTCTAACTGACATTATCATAACAACAGTCTAACTGACATTATCAAAATTGAGCATCATCACCATCAGCCTTTAACAGTCCACTGCTGGACCAGGCCTCTCCTTTGAAGGGAGGAATTGGTCTACTATACCACGCTGGCCTAACGGGTTGTTATAGGGTTTGTATCAAGTTTGCTTTCTCTTACAGTGCTGTTCTCTGCATAACATGCTCCCTCTGTCGGCTCTTACGACACCCACGGGATGACATGGTGACAATCCGTATTCTTAACCCGTCACCATACAGACAAGATAAAATTGAGAAATTGAGCATATTATTTTAAAAAGTAAAAATTACACCACTCGCATCCAATGTTCTTACCCAAACTCTCAAATAATCTGGACCAAACTGATAAAATTGAGCCGAACAAAGTTAAAAAAAAACAGAAAAGAAGAAGTATAACAACTTTTATTTTTCTTATCGTAAGTCCTGACCGTATACAGAGTCCCATATTTTCCGAATACCGTAAGCGTCCAATATCTATAATTTGAATAATTCAACATAAGATAAGCATAATGATATTTGTGAAAAACAATAATTTCGCTACTGTTGGCCAGATTTAGTAATATCAATGTTTGGGAGGGATCCGAAGCGGGATGGGACGGGAGTCGACGTTGAATAATTTATCATTCTCTTGAGGCACGACATTTTGTTTACTTATCTTGAGGTAATTTTGCTTTAGAGGATAGAACCTGCTTTAGAACGTTTTGTTTTGGTGACGAGCTTCTTTTTGTACTGTAGTAAGTAGTTAGCAATTAAGCTTTTACATTAATGTGTATTGCTGATGGATCAATCAAACGCACCAGAATTCATTGACGGCCGATTTCAATATTTGATCGAATCATGGATTTGGAGATTAGAGATACATAATACACATATTTCTAATGTCGTAAAGGTAATGTAGGTAAAGGTATTTGCAAAAATTTTAATTTTTATTAAAAATAAATAAATAAATAATCTGTTTATTGCGAATAAAGAATCATATTTATACAAAAAAGCATTCGCTAGAAATGAACCTGTACTTATATCACGGTGAAAATTTTATAAACATTCAAGCAATAGACGTATGTCAATCTTTCTTCTAAAAAAGGTTATACGCCAAACTAACCCATAAAACAAGGCCGACTTCACACACTTCCAACACAAATAGGAGTGAATAAACAATTAGCGAATAATCTATTGTGTGCAAAACAGGCTAAAATAAATTAAGGAACAGGCGAAAACCAACAAGATTATGTACTAGGAGTTCTGCGCAACGAAATACAGGAGAATGATGATACCAAACAAATACAAACAGTTATTTATGAACATAATTTATTGCATTTGCTTCGTTTACTTTACCACCATAAACCACTCAAACATTATCCGATCCCTTTCCTGTGGCTGCATATTTGCTTGAAATGTACGTGGAGAGAGATGAGATGAGCGCAGTGTGTGTTAGGCTACATATTCACCAGTGATGTACTAGGAAAGGTAAGATGAGCACTGTTGGCAACACCAACATTAAATTTTATATTTTTTATGTGTGTCAACTCTGTTGGATTTGTCGCCCCTTCCGCTTTTTCGTATCTTGCGATGTAGCATCGGTTGTGTGTGCTCTTATAAAATATACAATTATTTTGACAGTGCAAAAGTGGTATTTTATTGTTACTCGAAGAACTAGCCTACAGTCCACTAGGAAAATTTACACAATTATTGACCCTTGTAAGTCTCGTACAAGCACCATGTATGTTAAACTACATACGAGCCAGAGATGTACTAGGAGAGATGAGCTGACTTCAGCTAAAACATTATCTAATAGGATCACTATATTTGCAAAGTGTTGCTCAGTTCAGATTTGGACACACTCAGCTATTCTCGCATAAGTATTTCCCGCGGATCTCGATCCTCTCTTTGCATAATATGCAAATAAGTGAATGAAATGCGAATGCACGAGCTTTTTCCGGGAATTACACTGTCTGAATGTGTTTGTGAGATTAACAGCTAATGTGTGTATTCATGAGCTCTCTAATTTTATTTTCAACTACGATCACACTTCTTCAACATTCAATTAAAATCGGCTAAACAAGGCAAAAGCTGCACTTTATATGCCAACCTTCCATCTAGCTCGTTTAAAAACTCAGCGATAATTCTATCTTTAATTCTTTCAAAGGCCAAGAGCAAGGCCAAAGATTCATTTTCAATCTCCGTAAGTATGATCATATATCTGCTCACCGTTCCCAATTACGATGGCTGCCTATTCGTCTACGTCGCAAATTGCGTACACTGACGACTCTTTTTTCTTTCTTGAACTCTTCTCATACTCCTGCTTATCTGTCTACTTAATTTCAACATTTATGTAACAATCATGACAGAAATCTCCGCTCAACTAACAATCTTCTTCTTCTCTGCCCTTCTCATAGTTCCAGCCTTGTTCATTCTTCTTTCTATATTCAGGCTGTCCATCTTTGGAATGCACTCCCTCTCGAAATCAGGAAGTCTACATCTCGTGAACTGTTTAAAATTAGAGTACGCCAGCATTATATGGCTGAATTGGTAGAATCATAATGGACTCTGTAAAGGATACTTGTATATGTATATATTTATATATATTATAATTATCTATAACACTTGTATATGTATATATATATATATATATATATAATATAATTATCTATTATACTTGTATGTGTATATATGTATTATATTTTGTATGTATATATTTATAATAATATGTTACTGTTAGTATGCCTATTATTACATATTTATTTAGTGTGATATCTATTAATTATGTTGTTTTAAATCAATATTATTTGTTAAATTACTTTCTGTTTAAGCACCTACTTCAATCATCTCTGCATCACTCAAAGGTTGGCTGGTAGAGAATGCCTCTGGCATTAAGCCCGCCTTTGTGCATTACTTTTTTTGTAATTGTGCAAAAAGTTTAAAATAAAAAAATAAATAAAATAAACAAAGAGCTCAGATATTTACATAGAGGTGCATTTTCTATGGGCGGTTTGAAGACAAACTTTCTGTGACCCAAATTGCCGCTTAGCGGCGTGGAAGTCGCGCTGTGACAGCTGTCTCTACGAGAACAAGAGAGACGAACTTTTCTCTTGTGTATCTTAACTACGAGAGCAAGAGAGACGGAGAACTACGCCAGCGCCGCCAACGGCGCCAACTATGCACTAAACTGGAGACAGTCTCCACTTGGAATCGGACCACGAAATCCTTAAGAACTGTGCTTCTATGTAAATCTGTATTCATTGCCAAGGCTAAGTAACGGTAGCAACATGCTACGACGGATGTCGACTGTATAATCAGGGTGACGACACTAAAACTAGTGATATCTAATTAATAATAATAAATAATAATAATAATAATCATCTTTATTGTACAAATGCCAAAGAAACTACATTAATGGATCATAACAAAAAGAAAAATAACAGATAGTACAATAGGCGGCCTTATCACTATCAAGCAATCTCTTACAGGCAACCTTTGGATGGATAAGAAGAACACGGATTAAGAAAAGAGTAGTTTGGCAATCTTTAGGTACTGATTTAGATTTATAATACAAATACTTACATACACATAAATAAGTACATACATAGATAAATAACTATATACACAATACATAACTATATACATACATAAATAATTATACAATACATATATATTATATTATTCATACATAAATTAGTGATAAATAAAGGAAAGGAAATAGAAAAATAAGAATTACAAGAGTAGTAAGATTAAAGAGACAAGTAGTATTCTTTGAGTAACTTTTTAAACGATGTTATTGTTTGAGCTTGTTTAATTGGCATCGGCAATGCATTCCACAAGCGAGCAGCTTGGACGGTAAAAGATTTATCGTAAAATCTACTGGAATGCATTGGTATAGCCAGTCTCAGATTCACCGATGACCTCAGAGATCTAGAATGCGTGTCAGAAAGAAACTCGAACCGTTCCTTTAAGTAATGGGGAGTACAAGGATCAAAGAGAATGTTATAAAGTAATGATAGTATGTGAGTATTCCGTCGAAGGCGAATTGGGAGCCACTTGAGCGAATTGCGGAAATTGGAAACGTGATCATATTTGCGCAATCCAAATATGAATCTTATACATAAGTTTTGAAGGCGCTCAAGCTTATCAAGTTGCTCCTCTGTGAGATCTAGATAGCTGACATCAGCATAGTCAAGGATAGGTAAAAGAAGAGAATTTGCAAGCGCAATCTTGGTGGCAGTCGGCAGAAAGTTTCGCAATCTTCGCAACGTTCCAGCCGCAGAAAACAATTTTCTGCTAACTTCCCTAATTTGAGGGCCCCAGGATAACGTTTTATCGATATAAACTCCTAAGTCCTTCACGCAATCACTTATAGGTAAAGGAATACCATTAAAGTTGACTTGTGGTAAACAAGTCCGGTCTACACGCGCAATCAGCCTGGGACTACCGACAACAATAATCTGCGTTTTCGTAGGGTTGATTTGAAGGCCAAATCTGAGGCTCCATGCAGCTATACGATCCAAATCAGAGTTGATAATACGAATTGCTTCAGACAACTCATGTTCAGGAGCTTGAGTGTAAATTAACATCAACGTAACGTCGAAAACAAGTGATGTTGTGGAAAGAGAATTTAAAAACCAGGTAAGTATAACTGTGATAGAGAACTGGATAATCTCATAATATTTATATTGCTAATAAATCGAAGCCAGCAAATGAACCTTGCAAAAAAACAATAAAATCAATATCTGAGATTAGCTGATGTAAATATTTGTCCTTACGCTAATTAGGAAGATTACTAAACTTAAGTCTTGAATACTAACATTGTTTGGTTCAGATAATACCTTTATTTATTTATAGTCTCACTTGCCTGTAACCCCGAAGGGGTAGGCAGATGCGTAAATATTACACCCACATTTCGCCATGAATTTTTAGGTCCCACGTAATAGGGGGCGAGCCTATTGCCGTTACCGGGCACATCACCAGACTCCGGGCTGCTACTGAGTATTCGGAAAAACCCAGTAACGCTTATGCCCGACCCGGGAATCTAACGCGGGACCTCCGATCAGCAGTCGCATACGCTATCCACTGGACTACGGAGGCAGTCTCATAATCCTACCTTTGCCTAGATAATAAGCATTCACCCGTAGGAAGCTAGGATTAAACGGATATTGATGTTTATACAACACTCGACGAAGGAAGGACTGTGCAAAGTGATGTTAAGTCAATCTTATCAGATAATTTTGAAACGATACTACTTAACTAGATAGTCTTGCGAAAATCCATGGTTCGTTTTCCTCTTCCCTATATTGAGTTATTTGATGATTCACCCGAATTGACCTAGCACAATATCTATGATTTTTTAGTAATATTTTTCTATAGATGATTTATGTGTAGGTTTTGGAGGCAAATAGTTGGTGAAAATAGCGCTCGCGATTTTTCGCCGCTTTTTTAAGTGATCGCGCTAAATACTTCACAATTTAAGCTTGAATTTTTTTTTTTTCAAATACCTACTGACTACCTAAGCGTTATATAACTATCTAAATGCCTTTTTTAATGAGAAAAAGTAACAAGTTAAATTTACTGACGTTTAACACATGGTATATTATTAATAACGTTTATTACAAAACTGAATGTAAATAAACAATTCAAGCGGGCGAGCAGTGTAGTACCTACATGAATGCGCTCGATCAGACGCCCGGCGCATCCGATACTGAATCCGCGCCGAGCTTACCGCGCTCGTGAGATTGTGTGCGTGAAAAGTGCGTGCGTACACGGCGCCGGCGACTCACGCGTACATTCAAACAAGCGCGGCGGCGCGGCGGCCGATTTGTATGAAGCTATCCTACTATTCTGTTTTTACTATGCCTAGGGTCCCCAAGGAACATACATGCCAAATTTCAGCTTCCTGTGCCCAATAGTTTCGGCTGTAGCGTGTCTGTCAGTCAGTCAGTAACGCAAGGATTTTATATATTAAGATTGTTGGTCCTATATCGTAGGCTTCTGCAGAGCACATTTTCCACAATTCGCCTTAAAATTTTGTCATAAATATAGTATCAGATAGTCCTCGCGATAACGGAATAAAAAAGAAACATCGAGTAATCAGGTCCTACTCTATAGTTCTTCACATGTAAATACTACAGTAACAGTCTAACTGACATTATCAAAATTGAGCATCATCATCATCAGCCTTTAACAGTCCACAGCTGGACTAGGCCACTCCTATGAAAGGAGGAACTAACCTACTATACCACGCTGGCCAAACAGGTTGGTATAGAGTTTGTATCAAGTTTGCCTTCTCTTACAGTGCTGTTCTCTGCATAATATGCTCCCTCTGTCGGCTCTTACGACACCCACGGGATGACATGGGGTGGTGAAAATCCGTATTCTTAATCCGTCACCACACGGACAAGATAAAATTGAGAAATTGAGCATATTATTTTAAAAAGTAAAAATTACACCACTCGCATCCAATGTTCCTACCCAAACTCTCAAATAATCTGGACCAAATTGATAAAATTGAGCCGAACAAAGTTAAAAAAAAACAGAAAAGAAGAAGTAAAACAACTTTTATTTTTCTTATCGTAAGTCCTGATCGTATACAGAGTCCCATATTTTCCGAATACCGTAAGCGTCCAATATCTATAATTTGAATAATTCAACATAAGTTAAGCATAATGATATTTGTGAAAAACAATAATTTCGCTACTGTTGGCCAGATTTAGTAATATCAATGTTTGGGAGGGATCCGAAGCGGGATGGGACGGGAGTCGCCGTTGAATAATTTATCATTCTCTTGAGGCACGACATTTTGTTGACTTATCTTGAGGTAATTTTGCTTTAGAGGATAGAACCTGCTTTAGAGCGTTTTGTTTTGGTGACGACCTTCTTTTTGTACTGTAGTAGTTAGTAAAGAAGCTTTTACTTTGATGTGTATTGCTGATGGATTAATCAAACGCACCAGAATTCATTAATGGCCGATTTCAATATTTGATCGAATCATGGATTTGGAGATTAGAGATACATAATACAAATATCTCTTATGTCGTAAAGGTAATGTAGGTAAAGGGATTTGCAAAAATTGAATGTTTTATTAAAAATAAATAAATAAATAATCTGTTTAAGGTACCCACAGGACAGGCTTGCCTAGTGTGGGACCAAAGGATAGTTCGTAAATGTTGTATGTTTTTACTCTGGTAATAAAAGTTTTTTTATTTTTTTGCGAATAAAGAATCATATTTATACAAAAATACGATGCCTTCACTAGAAATGAACCTATACTTATATCACGGTGAAATTTATGCAAACATTCAAGCAATAGACATAAACAACAATAAAGCAAATTTCAAGAACGTAGGTCAGTCTGTCTTCTAAAAAAGGTTATACGCCAAACTAACCCATAAAACAAGGCCAACTTCGACCCAACACAAATAGGAGTAAATAAACAATTAGCGAATAATCTAGTGTGTGCGAAACAGGCTAAAATAAATTAAGGAACAGGCGAAAACCAACCAGATTATGTACTAAGAGTTTTGCGCAACGAAATGCAGGAGAATGATGATACCAAACAAATACAAACAGTTATTTATGAACATAATTTATTGCATTTGCTTCGTTTACTTTACCACCATAAACCACTCAAATATTATCCGATCCCTTTCCTGTGGCTGCATATTTGCTTGAGATGTACGTGGAGAGAGATGAGATGAGTGCCGTGTGTGTTACGCTACATCTTCGCTATAGATGTACTAGGAAAGATGAGATGAGCCCCATCTATGTCAGGCTACTTAATTGTCAGAGATGTGCTATGAGAAATGAGATGAGCACCATTTATGTTAGGCTACATAATCACCAGAGATTTGCTAGGAGAGATGAGCTAACTACATTTGAAAACTTTCTCCAATAGGATCAGTTATTTGCAAAGTGTTGCTCAGCTCAGATTTGGACACCACTCAGCTATTCTCGCACATTTCCCGCGGATCTCGAACCTCACTTTGCATAATATGCAAATAAGTGAATGAAATGCGAATGCACGAGCCTTTTCCAGGAATTACACCCTCTGAATGTGTTTGTGAGATTAACTAATGTGTGTATTCATGAGCTCTCTAATTTTATATTTAACTACGATCACACTTCTTCAACATTCAATTAAAATCGGCTGAACATGTTGAAAGCTGCACTTTATATGCCAACCTTCCATCCAGCTCATTTAAACACTGAGTGACAATGCTGTCTTTAATTGTTTTAAGCATGAAAATGTAATCTTTAGCAAGGCTAAGTAACGGCAGCTACATGCTACATACGAGTAAGAAAGATGTCGACTGTATAATCAGGGTGACGACACTAAAACTTGTGATATCTATCTAATTAACACCGACTTTTTTCTTTTTTTATGGTCATAGGCGGCAAACGAGCAGATGGATCTCCTGATGGTAAGCAATTACCGCCGCCCATGGACACAAGCAACAACACAGGAGTCACAAGTGCGTTGCCGCCCCTTGGGTTGGGAAAAAGGTAAGGATGAGGAGTGGGATGAGGGAGAAGGAATAGGGGATAGGGCCTCCGGCACTCTCATCATCGTGAAAGGGTAGTACTTTCCCGGTCGAGCTGGCCCATTCATGCTGAAATCATTAAGGCTCTACTACGTAACAACTAAACAAGTGATGTCTTGGAAAGAGAATTAAACAAACCAGAAGTGTACCCTAAACAGAAGAGCATGCATGAGAAACTTGATGGGAGTGAATGAAGCAAGAGAGGTATGTCAAGATTGTTGCAAATGGCGTTCCGTAGTCTCTGCCTACCCCTCCGGGAAACAGGCGTGAGTCTATGTATGTATGTATCATGAGATTCATGAGGTTCTTTATTTTCATTTTCACCCACTGCATGATTTGGCACAGACTTGTCAATTAAACTCTTATCACAATCATTCAGCTTTGATAGACATAAATGCTGGTACGGTTACACGAAATAATTTGGTACTGAAATTACTCATTTCAGTTGAATGAATTTTCAGCTCCCGATCAGCAATAACTGTCACACCGGCCTCAAAGCTGCTTCAACGATTTGCACCACTTGATTGGTAACTCCATTCAGAATGTTCTTAAATATTATCATTATACTTTACATGAAGATTCTTTCAATCATAGTATGACTATTTTTATTCATAAGTAAAGTTATATCATTTACTAGCTGTTTCCTACTTCGCGGCTTCAGTTAATTGATAGCCTAGGTTACTCTCTGGTACATCAGCTATCCGCCAGTGAAAGTCCCTTCAAAATCGGTCCAGCCTTTCCAGGGATAAGGGAGAACAAACAGACAGACAGGCAGACAGACAAACAGACAAAAATTTTAAAAAATGTAATTTCGGTATATGTGCCGTGTATACATCCATATGCATTTAGGTAAAAGCGGTTATTTTTAATATTACAAAGACAGACACTCCAAATTTATTTATATGTATGTATGGATTATGCATTTATTATACGACTTGTAACATTATTATGATACTGAATTTCATTCGAAGAAATCAAATTGTCATTAAATTTAAAACTGTAATCAACCGAAAAATGCATTAAATCAATCTCGTAGGATAAAATTCTGAATTGTATTGCAAGTCAGATTAAATTATTGATACCAATCTTAATTAATCTCTCATTTCAAACCGAAATTTTGCACGTGTAAATTGTGGAACATTGTTTGGTTGCGATCAAGCCGAGTATTTACATCGTGATTTATTAAATGGTGGAAATTTTAATTAATTTTGTTTGCGAGGTATGCTATTAATGCGAGGTGGGAGTAATATGCTTGTGATTTCCAATTTACGATTGTATTCGCATATTCTAAAATGATTGCAGGGCTTTTATTATGTGTTGATAGGTGGGCTGAGTAGCATTTTTTTAAATAATATTTTACCACATACACACCTCACCATCTAGTCCCAAACTAAGCAGAGCTTGTACTATGGGTACTAGATCATGGATAAACATACAATCATACTTTTTTTGTAATTACATACATAATATACATAGAAACACCCAGACCAAGACAAACATCCATGTTCATGCACACAAATATTTGACTTGAGCGGGAATCGAACCCGCGACCTTCGGCGTAGCAGTCGCTTACACTCCCGCTGCGCCAACCGGTCGTCAATTAGCATTATCATTGTCCTAGCATTATCCCGGTTGCATCTTACACTTTTTGAGTCCAGCGTCCGCTTTCTAGTCTCATTAGATTTGACAGAATATAAGCTTTTCCAAAAAGCGACAGCCATATGATTTGTCATGGCTTAGGCAAGAATCATTACTTCTAAGAGTAATGACTCCCCATAACGACTGACAAAGATGATCATGAAAGCCAGAGTTAATGGCTAAACATTCTCACCACGGCAATTTACGCACATTATTTTGGAAGTCAGTAGCGCGCGTCATGGTTTTGAAACAGAAACCTCTGGGTAGCAGTATAGTCATCTGGCCACCAGGCGATCGCTGTTTTAGCATCTAGCAGACTGAATATCTGATGTAATCTAACGTCATAGTAATGCTAAGGTACCCACCAATATTACCCAGATTAACGATAGCGAAAACTGAGCAAGATCGTTTTATTTCTGAACCCTTCATAAATCAACTCGTTCAATGACACAGACTGATATAATCGAACGATAAATGATAGATGAGTCTTTCAAGAAACTTTCAGACTCTTTCCAGGTTCAGCAGAGCACACTTTGGGAATCGCCGATACTGCTATCTATACTTGTATACTATAATCTTATACTAATATATAAAGCTGAAGAGCTTGTTTGTTTGGTTGAACGCGCTAATCTTAGGAACTACTGGTCCAATTTGAAAATTTCTTTCAGAGCAGAGCAGTAGCCTTAAATAACGCGGGTGTAACCGCGGGCATCGTCTAGTGATATAATAAAGCTAATGATTTTGTTTGTTTGGTTGAGCGCGATGATCTGAAGCACTAATCGTTCTTTTGGAATAATTATTTTTGAATTTGATAGCCCGTCACACCCGTAACATCACGCTATAAGCCACGGGTGCAGAGCAGTAGTCCTAAGTAACGTGAGTGTAACCGCGGACTCAGTATACAGACATTCAGATTATTATATAGACAAGCTACAACAGTTAATCATTAGACGTTAAAGTCTAATTGACTACCTTTGTTATGTTGTCTTTAGTCGTATGAAAAATGTTAGCGACTAATCGTCAGAGACTTCAACCCACTGATTCGAAACAATGGGCTTCTCTTTTAAGGTCCAAAAACCGGCCAAGTGCATGTCCAACCACGCGCAATGTAGGGTTCCGTAGTACCCCTTACCTAGTGACCTAAGAATCATTCATTATATTGCCAGCAAGAACACATAAGTTTATTATCTATTACTCGTTAATGAGTAAAGTCTAATTATCCGTTAAAATTTTCCATAAATTTTATTAGGTACATATCCCCAAATATTGCGCAAATTGATACCAATATAAAAAAACGGACTAAGTAAACCCCAAGTGTTTTTGAAATACCTACCTACCTATCTAACGATGCCCCAAGCAATGTGGTATAAAATGTGAGTATAAATAATAGTCGCTTTCGTAATTAAGTATACGAGAGCTACCAGTAAACGTAATCTTTTTAAAATGTTATATGTCCCGCTCTCTAGTGCGTATGGTTCTTGCGAAAAAACAAAACTAGCAAAACTATAATAGTTCCTTGTAATGAACTACTGAACCCTAAAAAGCCACTATATTCATATCACTTACACTATCCCAGTGGCTCAATTCTCGTATATTTATATGACATTGATATTATATTTTGAATGGACTCAAAACCGGTATTCTGATAACCTTATGTCATTATCGTATAATTTAAAATAAACAGTTCGTCGTTGACACATATTTTGACACTAATTTTTAAACTGAATTTAAAATTTTTAATTTTAGACTGCCTCGTTGGTCTCGCGGCATAAATGTGCGCGTGGGATTGGGAGGTCTCGGGTTCGATTCCCGGGTCGGGCAAAGTGTCATTGGGTTTTTTCCGTTAGGAAATTCTCAGTAGCAGCACGGAGTCTGGTAATGTGCCCGGTACGCCAATAGGCTCGCCCCCTATTACGTGGGACCTAAAAATGCATGGCGAAACGTGGGTGTATTATTACACCTCTGCCTACCCCTTCAGGGATACAGGCGTGAGTCTATAAAAAAATAAATATAAGAAGAATACGATTTTTGTGACGTAAGTATGACACTGACATTATATCGAAACTGTATTTATTTCATATAGTCTAAGATTTATTTAGTGAAATTGGGCCCCAGGTAACAACACAACACTATAAATTGTAAAGTCAAACCATAATTTAATTTACGGGAAAGCGAAGCACGCGTCGGCATTATTTTTTACGCTCCGAGTCAAGTTAATTTACCTAATTCTGCAATAAAGTCACGTATTTGTGAGGGGGAGGCCACTAGTGGGAGTGGGCGTGGGGAAACCAGGGGGTAAAGGGGGGATGAAGGTTTACGAGCTTCCAAATTAGTACATGTAGCACTCTGACTCTGTTGGGCGTACAGCCGTAAGCAAGTAACAAGTCCAATTAGTCTTAAGCGCTTGGTAATTATTTACTTTTTTGACGAGTTATTCGGTGTCAGTAATTTGTTTGGCATGTAAGTATTTGGTGTTTAGAATTAAATTTATCCATTAGAATTTTACAAAGTATAAACCCCAGTTGCTACGCGCTCAAATTTTGAAGCTACGCGTCGACTTTTGCCATGAGTTTCACTATCATTGAGAGAATTTCTGTCTGATGGTTTATATTCATAACACATGCATGATTTCTATTTATTTATCATTTGTGAATCTTATGCAAAACCAAGAAGGATCATTAGTATTATTATTACACACGTAGGTACTTTTAAATATCAGCCACATGGCTCATCTAGAACACTCTTACTGTAGTACTTAACCGTAGAGTTGAGATGTCGAATTAGATTCTAAGACATTCCATGTTGCATGTCATTAAATTTCTAGCACAGAGTGAATATAAACCCTAGCTACTGATATCTTATATTATAAACTAGAGGACGCCAGCAGCTACGCCTGCAATTTTTTTTTATTTACCCGTTTTGACCGATCCCGTGGGAATTTCGGGAAATACCTTCTTAGTGCACCCCTACGGCCCCCTAGAAACGTACATGCCAAATTTCAGCTTCCTGCGCCCAAAAGTTTCGGCTGTAGCGTGTCTGTCAGTCAGTAAGTAACGAAAGGATTTTATATATTAAGATTAAGGCCCTTTTTCGTCTTGTCTGTCTGTATGAACACGATAAACTCAAAAATCCAGATGGTATGATTCTTGAGAAAGTCTAGTTCAGCATAAAAATAAACGTTGCTCAAAAAGATTTGCTATATCAATAAATTTAGGAATAAAAGATAATTTCAGTAAAAATTACGTTACAGATTTTCGATATCTAAAGTTACTAGAGTATTATATTATCTGTGCTAAAGTCAAGACAATTTTTCGTTTTACCTATAGCTTCACAAGACAGGCTTTAGTAATATTAAAAACCATTCAATTAAAGTAAAATTGCTTTCCTAAAACGCGAAGGCGGTCAAGATCTGCCTAGAAGCAATAAGAGATACGATAAAAAATAATTATTTCTTCAATAATGCTGACGATTTAGATAATCAGATTGCTGAAACTGCCTGACTTCTTGAAAATCGTTGTGCTGAAGTTTCACGATTAAAGGTTTTAGATTAGACAAAATATCTTTAGTATCGTCAGCCTTTCACAGCCCACTACTGGACTAGGCCTCTCCTTAGTATCTTTAGTATTCTTGAAATTATATTTATACTCTATACCAACCCGTTTGGCCAGCGTGGTATAGTAGGCCAATTCCTCCTTTAAAAGGAGAGGCCTAGTCCAGCAGTGGAATGTTAAAGGCTGATGATGTATGTATGTATGATGTATTCTTGAAATCAGAAAATATACAAACTCCAGTCATCAACATCAACCTAGTTAATATGTCCCACTGCTGGGCACAGGTCTCTTCTCTTAGCGATAAGGAAAAGGCCATCGTCTGCCATGCTAGCCTAGTGCCGTTAGGCAGATTTCACATGTGCTATGCTATATGCAATATTATCATAGTAAAAACAGTTTTTACTATGATATTATGGAGAACTCTCAAACATGCGAGTTTCCTCGCGATGTCTTTCTGTGCCGTTTAGCAAACGATAATTACTAACCATTTAACTTCGAAAAGCCAATAGTGCACGCCGTGGATTTGAATTCAAGACCTAGGGGCCAATTCTGCTATTTTTATATGACATTGATATTATATTTTGAATGGATTTAAAAGCGGTATTCTGATAACCTAATTTCATTATCGTATAATTTAAAATAAACAGTTCGTTGTTGACTCATACGATCTCGTTACAATTTCATTCAAATATCAGATAATTTAGAAGAATACGCTTTTTGTGACGTAATTATGACACTGACATCATATCGAAACTATATTTATTTAGTAGAATTGGGCCCCAGGTATTAGTCTTATTCTCTTCACTAGGCTATCACGGTCATCGAACTCGGGTAGTAAAAAATAAATAGGCTCCAACTTTATGAGGTCTATAAATACACGTCAGGCAATAATACGGGTGTTGAATGTGTACTTACGCACTAATTGCCTTTACGGAGATGTGGCTCATTGCTGAAATGAGTTTGGTGTAATGAAATTTTCTTACAGAATTGATTTTACTATTATACATATTTTTATCGTTAGCACTTATATATTAAATACAAAATATTGCCTTTCAGATAAAACGCCAAAGATTCATTCCTTAAAATAATTAATCAATGTATGTTATATGTGCCTAAAGTTACCGTTTTTGATGTTATGCAATCTAAACAATTTGTATAAAGTGTTCAATGCTGTTTTTTTTTGTATTATTATAAATAAAAGTTGTCAGTACTGTGTACAAGAGAAGGAAAGTAATAATAATACTTATCTAAATAATTGCTATGCTTAGAATATGTATCATGTTAGTGTCACAAATATCGTTACATCAGTTGGCGAAACTAATGAATAAATTAAACAAAAAATGTTCTAACTTCGAAACTGTCAGTTACTATAAAATTCTAACGTCGCAAAACATCATACAAATGCCGTACTAACTATGTCACAAGGGTATTGCAAGCTTTGAAACAAGAGACAGGAACGTCTAAAATATTCAATACAACTGTCTAAGAAGCGTACCGAACGGTTATCTAGTCCTTACGGGAATGGAGAACATGATATTGGCGAACAACTGATACTTTGTTACCTGAGGAAGCAGATCCACCACAAATGCGAATTGTCGTTTTTGTAATAAGGAAACTATCAAGCGACGCCGCGAGGCGCGGCTGTAGGAATAATTGCTCTCTCGATACTAAAAAATACACATATCTTTCAAAATATCTACCATATCATCGTAATCGAACATTGAAATGACTTTAGAACCTTTAGTATATAAGTTTTCAAGCTAAATTGCAGACTGCTGCAAAGACAGACATTGAAAATACTATAATGGACTTTGTAGTTTACTACGGAGCTAACCGAAATTTTTTCTCAGAAATATATCTCGTGGCAGTGACATCCACTCGACGAAAACCCAAGTTATCAGAGAACATTAAAATAAAGAGAAAAGTTTAACAATTAACTCTCAGTCTGTGCACCCTTATTAATTTTAATTTTCATTAACATTACTTTCGGAAGGAAAGGCCATGACTGCCGTCGGATGAAAGAAATGGGTTAAATGTTGTATTTTATTCTGTCTTATTGTGTTTATAAATTAGCTTCATTGCTTTGCAAGAGACGGGAATACTTAAAGCCACTTTCCGCACTTGAAATTGGAGGTATTGTTAGTTAACTAACCAAAAACTGTTCACTGATGAAATCATTATTTTAAAACATCAATTCATCGATATTCAGCAGCTGATATAAAACAAAAAAATGTTATTTGAGGATGTATGACTTCAATTTTCTAAATGGTTTGAGTTGTTTCTACAGAACTTAAAGCCCACAAAGGACTTTTTTACTTGCCATAGATGGAATGATCTGGAAATAGATGTACTATAATTATATTCTTTAATAGTAACGTGTAGAAATGATGATCATGATGATGCATTGCAAAAAGTGTCACCATCTAAAGAGATCGAACGCACAACAATTGACGCCGTGCTTATCGACCCCTTATCACTGCACTCTTACATATACAAAATATACATACATAACGTCTAACATAGTGATAAAAGGCACAAGACAAACTTGTCGTTCATCCTTTGTGACCTAAATGAAACAAATAAATTTAAATTTGAATTTAAACATTCGCTGTTACAAAACCGAAAAGCCATCAAGTAATCCCAGAATTTTTATTCCAAGTCTTTATACGGAGTCCATAAGAGTCGGTCAGACAATACGATACTAACATAAAAATTAACGATACAGCCTTATTGCCATCCAGGGCTGCCACCGTTATGTATGCTATGAAAATGATCATAATAAAATATATTTATCGTACCTATTCATATTGTAAATGCGAAAGTGTTTGAATATTTCTTTTTATTCCCGCATTGTAACTGTAAAATATGTTTGAATAGAACTCATTATGAATTAAGTGTGGCACGGATTATGGTAATTGTATATTTTAGAATAAATGTGGTGTAACGTGTTTGATATTTTCTCTGTTTTGAGTCTGATACCAAGCTTTAAGCATTGTAAGCTGACTTATAGCGCTCACAGCGTGAATTGGTTTGCCGTTTGTAGTGTTTTGGATGACAAGTTAGGCTATAGATCCAGATTTTTGTCTCGGATCAAGAATCTTTAGAACATGTCGTAGGCGTTCGGACCACACAGTCCAAAAACTGCGATACCTGAGTCCGCCACACACTCACACGAGAGAGAAGCCATGGTTAGCAATAAATATAGCTATAGCGCAAGTATAGCTATATTCATTAATCAGCACAGACAAAAAGCCAATTCTCATAATTATATAGTTCAAAATACAGTCATTATCTGTTCTCATTGTCATACGGTAGTCAAATAGTCTTGTGTTGTGTTATAAAATTTTCTCGTTACAGACTGACTGACAGAAAACACAGAGCCAAAACTATTGGGAACCAGAAGCTGTAATTTGGCATTAAAATAGGTTTAGCCCCACACAAAGACACACAGACAGGCAAAAAAGGAATTAACGTTTTGGGGCTGTAGATCTGCACTAAGAAGGAATTTGCCAAAAATTTCCAACGGACAGGGAAGAAACGGTTAAATAGCAAAAAGTTTGCGGGCGTAGTTACAAGCATATTCTAGTTACAATTAAGTCTTAATTAAGTCTTGTCATAATATTTCGTCGTACAAACTGGTGAAAACTAGCGAATGACGTCCTTGGTAGTTTAATCGTCTATATGGTGAAACATTCACTTATAACTAGCGAGTTTAGTCATTGGCTTGTGTTCGACGTGAGTACCATAAAAATAATGTTACTGTCCAAAACTGTCGAAATTATTTCTAATACCATTATCATCATTATATCAGCCAATATTGACGTGTGGACATAGGGCTCCTCCAAGGTCCTTCACCTAGACCGATAGATATAGACTGTATTACATATATATTCAGCACAACATCTTAAAGAACTGACCCAAATAGACTTCAGACTAGCAGAAATATCGAAAACTAAGTATTTTTTTCACAACCTTAGTCTAAAAATATCTATTCTCTGCGAAAAAGGATTGAAGGTTTATATTTTTATCTTAAGAACTAATGTAAGTAATCTCTTTTATGCCTTAGAAGGCACGTCTGTGGGCCAAAAGATTTAAGGGTTGATTTTCGAGTTCACGGTGTTAAAAATTGTAATTCTTATTTTTGAGAGTTCTTAATCTTCTGAGAGTTTATGAAATCTCTGCAAAAACATATTGGATGGTTTAAAGAATGATACCAAAAATATCTGAAGAAAATATATTTTCCATAGATACTCAATTATATTTGAACTAGAGGACGCCAGCAGCTAAACCTGCATTTTTTTAATTTACTCGTTTTGGCCAATCCCGTAGGAATTTCGGGAAATCCCTTCTTAGTGCACCCCTACGGTCCCCAAACAACATACATGCCAAATTTCAGCATCCTGCGCCCAATAGTTTTGGCTGTAGCTTGTCTGTCAGTCAGTCAGTAACGCAAGGATTTTTTATATACAGATTATAGTTCTTGGCCGCATGAGGCCAAACTAACTTTTAATGCCTCCCTTTTGGATATGTAATATCAAAAACATTGCAAAAGATTAACAATGATAGTAAACATATTGTCAAAATTTTATTTAGCTTCAATAGTTTAGGCTCTGCAATTATGTCAGTCAGAAATACTATGAGAGAGATGACAAATTAACAAATGAGCCCCAATCTTGTCCAATCAATGTATCCAATCGCGAACCAAATTAATCTATCGTATACATATATTTCGAATCAGCACGTTCGCACTATTAAGGTTTCAAGAAACAAATTGCTTCTTTGGGTTTCTGTGGTATAATAAGGATGCCCAATAATTAAATCTCTCATAGAACTTTTTCAAGAATGACAGAAAATCATTTTACGATCTTTGACAGTCTTTATGAAGAGTCAGCATACTTTAAAGAAACACATACTGACACTGGTCGAAACCATGGCATTTTGCTTTTGGGTTGCGAAGGTCTAGGTATATATTTTATATTATTTATAGACTCACGCCTGTATCCCCGAAGGGGTAGGCAGAGGTGTAATATTACACCCACATTCGCCATGAATTTTTAGGTCCCACGTAATAGGTAGGTATTAGGTAGTATATTAGGTAGTATAACCCATGGGAATGAAATATATAGACTCACGTCTGTATCCCCGAAGGGGTAAGCAGAGGTGTAATATTACACAAAATATTTTGTTGGGTTAACCATCGTTTCCTTATTATATTATAGGTATATTTGAGCTCATAAATAAATTGGCAAGAATGTTATATGCTGCAGTTATATATATTTTTAAAATACTTTGGTTTGAAAAATATAATTACTAACTGATTTAAATGCTTCAAAAAGCACCCATTCAAATTGTGATATCCGCAACCGTATCTGCACCTAGCCGATCCATTAACACCACAATTTTATGTCGTCAGGTTATGTCATGGTCTAATTTATTTTAAACAAATAACTTCTTTCCAATCCCGGCGAGAAAATTGGTATTTTCACTCAAAGAACTACACGGTTTTATCCATCGGCTGAGTAACTTACAGTTAAAGGGGCGTGGAGGCACCAACGAGACAACTTATTTACAACTGATAAGTTTTTCTGCACAAATGTATCACATATTATAACTTACGTTAAACTATTCGTCTAGGAGTTTCCCTTATACTCACTCCTTTTCAACGACGATCGACCATTGATTCTTTCTGCAAACCCAAAACTGCGATATATTGGCTTATTTCTTACTTTCATAATGTGACAAGCATCGAGAAAGGTGTGCTGAAATGGTTTGGGCACGTGGAGAGGATGGATGACGAAAGATTGACCAAGCAGATATACAAGGCAAGTGTGAATGGGACAGGACGAAGGGGAAGACCTAGGCGGACGATCTCTGACCAGATTGGAGACATCCTAAAAACAGAACAGGTTAGAAGTACCCTGAACAGAAGAGCATGCATGAGGAATCTGATGGGAGTGAATGAAGCAAGAGAGATATGTCAAGATCGTTGCAAATGGCGTTTCGTAGTCTCTGCCTACCCCCTCCGAGAAACAGGCGTGAGTCTATGTATGTATGTCGTAATGTTTTATTCCAATTAAGACTGAAAAACAGGAGAACGTTGCATTTATTCTGGCAACTATTCTAAATGCGTAAAAGACGCCGACTTGATCACCAAGGACACATGTAGTGAAGCGTAGCGTAGTATTTTTCATTGTAAAACTATCATCGCCATTATTCTCATTGTGAAATAATCCAAAACCCATTATCATTTAATAGTTATTAGTACTGCCTCGATGGTCTCGCGGCATAAATGTGCGCGTGGGAGGTCTCGGGTTCGACTCCCGGGTCGGGCAAAGTGTTATTGGGTTTTTCAGTAGCAGCACGGAATCTGGTAATGTGCCCGGTACGGCAATAGGCTCGCCCCCTATTGCGTGGGACCTATAAATTCATGGTGAAATGTGGGTGTAATCTTACACCTCTGCCTACACCTTAGGGGATACAGGCGTGAGTCTATAAATAAATAATTTAATTAAAAGTTATTAGTGTGAACAATAATCCGGGAAGCGAACCCTGGACTCAAAGGTGTTGGATAACTTCGTGTGACATTTACACTTTTAAACAATTTTTATCAACATTGAAATACCCCTTAGTCCAGCTAAAATCAGAAACAGGTGACAAGACATGAGTAACGGCCTCTATATCATCGGTCTCAGGCAATACGTCTTAGCTGTCCCACAAACTACGTGAAACCAACTCAAAGTGAATAGAAGGGCGAGCAATCGAGATAGAATATTTGTCCATTCCGACATAGTAGAGGATAAAGAATTTCATAAGATAGAGAACTCTTTCAACTGTCGCTTTTAAAACATTATATTATATTATTCAAAGGGTCTTAATTGGATAAATGAAACTAATTTAAGGTATAAATAACATAGATATTTAAATATATGTAGGTAACTCCGTAGTCATGTGGAAAGAGTATGCGACAGCTGATCGGAGGTCCCGGGTTCGATTACCGGGTCGGGCAAAAGTGTTACTGGGGTTTTCCAAATTCTCAGTAGCAGCACGGAGTCTGGTGATGTGGCCAGTAACGGCAATAGGCTCGCCCCCTATTACGTGAGACCTAAACCTTCATAGCGAAATGTGGGTGTAATGTTACACCTCTGCCAACTCTTTCGGGGATACAGGCGTGTGTCTATAAAACAAAAATAGTATCATTTACGCGATTAAGACCTCTTAATTTTAAGGTTTCTATTAAATAGGTATATGAACACTCTATTGCCGTGTGGTTGACGGCATAGAATACAAGTGTCACCACCCCCTATCTTCCCGTGGGTGTCGTAAGGGTCGACTAAGGGATAACACGATGCAAATACCATCTTTGCGTAGAGACGGAAAACTCGACATCAAACCCTATACGACTGCCTCGTTGGTCTCGCGGCATAAATGTGTGCGCGGGATCGGGAGGTCCCGGGTTCGATTCCTGGGTCGGGCAGTGTTATTGGGTTTTTCTGTCACGAAATTCTCAGTAGCAGCACGGGGTCTAGAAATGTGCCCGGTACGGCAATAGGCTCGCCCCTTATTACGTGGGACTAAAGTATATCTGGCGATAAGTGGGTGTAGAAATACACCTCTGCCTACCCCTTCGGGGATAAAAGGCGTGACGATATGTATGTATGTATGTGTATGAACACTCTTCCACCACTCGTTTTGAGTTAAAAATACAACTTCTGTAGTAATAATACCTAAAAGTTTGTGTACCGGTATACAACACAAATATTCGATCAGTGGACACAAAGTACACCCAGAATCGAAACCAAAAATTGTGGATCACACAAACTCAGCTCACGTCCGGGGATCGAACCCATAACATGCAACGCAGTGCTAAACGCCAAGGCGATTTCTTAAACCACTACGCCATGCGTTTAGACTGATCTTCTTCTTCGTGTCAATCATCATCATCATCATCATCATCATCAGCCTTTAAAGACTAAGCCTCTCCTTTGAAAGGAGGAATTGGCCTACTATACCACGCTGGCCAAACGGGTTGGTATAGGGTTTGTATCAAGTTTTCCTTCTCTTACAGTGCTGTTTTCTGCATAATATGCTCCGTCTGTCAGCTCTTACGACACCCATGGGATGATATGGAGTGGTGACAATCCGTATTTTTCGTGTCAATGGTTTCAGCTATATGAGACCTGCATAATATTCAGCCACTCTTATTGCGTTAGGAGTAGCCTCCCAGAGCTCACACACAGTGCAGGTGCTCAGGCAAGAAGTGTGATCCATTGTCTGCTCCAGCTCACCACATTCACATTGGGCAAGGGCAGGGTCCCTGAACCTTTGGGTGCATGAAAGGAGCCTCCTAGCGGCGCACCTGGAAGCAGCTAGATACGGTAACGCAGTATCTAGGCTGACAAATCCTCTCAAGACAATGGTTTAGTCTGATAGGTTCCAGTAAAGTTACTTGGCAGATCTAAAAGGTAATGCCTATCTAGAAGTGAAATTGTACTACAGCCTGATTGGTTACCTTCTTAGGGGATGCTTACCCTGGGTTCCATGTACCCCAATGTAAGGTGGAGGAATCCGTGATCAGGTACTGGTTAAAATTAAAGGCTTAGTTAATGTTACTTATGTACTTTCACCGAACTTACATTTTTTAAAAGTAAGTAATTTTAATTACCCAATAATATGCCAACCCATATAGGTGTAAAAGATGCTTTTATAATGAAAAGTAAATGTCCTGCGATGTTAACCACGAAGGTGTTGCTACACCCTTGTGTTAAATCCTAGCAGTTAGCCACCTATTGCCCAGCAGCACGCCTAGCAAGCCAACTGCCTTACGCGGTTGGCCCCATGGTGGTGAATTGAAACTGTTAAGACTGTGGAATTTTAATAAATTAGCAAGCGTTTTCAATCTCACTTATCAAGATACAGGCCTAACCTAGTTTGGGACCATAAATACTCCAATTATTAACTGTTTTTTGGAAATAAATACTTACTTACTTACTTCAATCACTCTTATGGCGCTGGTACACTTGAGCATTAAATTATTGAGTAGTAATACACAGGCTATTCATTTATGGTAGTTGTGAAGCTACATAAAGAATATTCTAGTGACGGATACTAAGTTTCATGTTCCACACTTTCATTATAACTTTGCGGATTTGTTTAATGTGTCAGGACAGGAAAAGAGTCAGGACTAGTGACGCGGGAGCCAGCGACGTACTGCTTTCCGTGTGTGAAGCAGCTCGTCCTGAGGTTGACACACCCTGCCCTCAGTGTCTGCCCCTGCGACTTATTGATGGTCATCGCGAAGCAAACACTCACGGGGAAGTGTACGCGCTTGAACTGGAACGGAAAGTTATGAGGTAGGTATGAAGGGAATGCGTGGTATAAATACTGCCTCGCCAACGCCACAACACGACGGGATAATGTATGGTGTCATCTTGCTCGACGACAGTGTTTATAGAGGTGTAGACCACTTCATTCCCCTCAGTTTCCGAGAGAATGCATTCGTTAATTGCTGCAGCCTGATCATTTTTGAGCGTCAAAATGGCCCGCTCATACACCCAAGAATTCTGCTGGTGCGGCATACAACTGATGTCACCGTACAAACATTGAATGAGTTCTTCTAAGCTGGATAAAACTCTACAGAGAGACTCTGGAAGCACCACCTGACCACCTCTCTCCTCTGGTAGAGTGCCTTCGCCAAGACTTAGAAGGACATCGGAGAATTCTTGAACACGTGCATTGCCGCCGAGCCGAGCTCTCATATTAATGGTCAAGCGCAGCGTACGAACTCGTGACTACAACTAAGATCGTTTCAACGAAGTTTTCACCTCGTCAGCCCTCGATCCCCGCGTCACCACGGAAAGCGTTTGTCGGAAATCGCCACTGAACAGAACTGTGATACCACCCATCAAATGTTCGTTCCTGCGGATGTCCTGCAGGGTTCTGTCCACGGCCTCAACTGCCTTCCTATTGGCAATCGTACACTCATCCCATACGATCAGAGAGCAATCCTTGAGCACGTGTCCCTTATCACTGTTAACAAAAAGGAAACATGTTTACATGGTGAAAAATTATAACACATCTAAGTTATGACTTTACACGATTTTAACATAAAATAAATGGCTGTGTGTGAGTAAAAAAATCTAGCTAGTTCCACATCTCACTTAGGTTTATATGCGACATAAAAATATATTAATTAAGAAGCAATAATTACACCAATAAATACCGAACAAAAATATTTACAATCAATGTTTATTTTGTACTGAATCTATTAATGTTTATTCTGTACTGTAAACAAAATAAGCATGTCTTATCTTTAAGATATACAGGGTGTAAAGGACGGTGTACCGAAAACCGATATCAGTGATTCAGTATATTATACTGAGGCAATTGGTGGTTGAATTTTCCGGAAAATATTCATGAATTTTCCGTTTTTTTTTGCATTTTTTGCCATTTAATGTAATTAAATAATAACTGTAGTCGACCCGCATTAATATTTTTCTAAAATTCTAAAAATTAAACATGTACATGGCGCGTTTACTCTAATGTGACATCGGCCGCGGCGCGCGGCCGCAGAGTACATCGTAATCACTGCCGCTACCACCCGCCGCTGTAGGGCCGTAACAGCTGATAATGCGAGTTTGCGGGTTCCTATTTACATCGCTATTTTTTGGAAAATTGTCGAATTCTTAGATTTTTTTCGGAAAAGAATATATAATTTTTCTCTTACTAACAGCTGATAATGCGAGTTTGCGGGTTCCAATTTACATCGCCATTTTCTGGAAAATTGTCGAGTTCTTAGATTTTTTCCGGAAAAGAATATATAACTTTTCTCTTTCTTCGTTATTTAGCTCAAATTGCTTACAGCAATAGCGTGCCGTTTTTGAAGTTTAAATTTTCTTATAAATCTATGCAGTTCTTTTTGAGTTCTATTTGTTATTACGTTCAGACAAACTCGATGAATTTTATAAGACATAGATGAAGCAGCTTAAATCTTATATAAACACATTTTGCTTTAATTGTCTTGCTCATCTCTGAAACGAATTAACGATACAATTTTTAAGAAGAAAATGCCAACTCCGTCTATGACTTTTAAAAACAACTACATATTAACCTCGCCAACATGATCAAATTTAAATTATTTATATCCAAAAAAGGGCATACACATGTAATTTGACTTGATGTTTTTGTAATCTCATAGATGGCGCTGCTTTAAAATTGTCTTGATACTACTTATATTCATTTAATTACGTTTATTGGCCTAAGTTACTTATATGCGTGATTTTTATAGTGTGAAACTAGCTTATAGCATGGTTAACATAATAACAACATTCAAATATGCGTCTTTAGATTACACGTTGTTACAGAATGCGTTGAAAAAATAAAGGTTCACTGCTCGTTCCCCGTAGGTCATAGCGTCACAATATATAGCCTTTATGTTGACCCAACTTTTTAATAATATTCGTGCCAAATTTGAAGTAAGTCCATGCAGTAATTTTAGAGTTTATCCCGGATATACAGACAAACAGACAAACATTTTAAAAACTATATTTTTGGCTTCGGTATCGATTGTAGACCACATCCCAAGTATTCTTTAAAAAAAATATTCAATATACAGTTTTGAATTTCCTTTCATTTTATTATATGTATAGATTCGTAAACGACAGAAATAGACTAGTTTTAGTTGAATAAGTCCAGCAAGAAAAAATAAGCATAATAATAATGTTAAGCACAAAATATATTAGCACTAAGAAAATAGCTAGCAACACCTATTTTGGGGAGTAATAAGCCTACGAACTCAGATTTCGCCATATTCATACTTTTTAAGTATCCATGTATCTCAAAATGCCCAAGGAACATTTACTAGACTGCATTTCGGAACTTACAGAAAATAACCTGGAAAACCAAGAAAACTGTCCCTTTGCCAAAAGTTTTCTAAGAACGGCATTTCATCTACAAATATAGGCCGAAATACTATGAAAGCTATGGTTTCAAAATTTTCATATTAAGTTTGTGCAATATTTGTCTATTGACCTCCACATCATAGGAGCTTAAATTTTGTAAATCTAAAATCAACTTAATAAACTACATTTTGTAGTGAGTAGTTCTGCTCAACATAAAGGTCATAATGAACATCAGAGCAACTGCCACCCAACTTCCGCATCACATAAGGATAAACATCCTGATATGTTAAATATTTTCGACATAAAAAATAATGTGTTACTGTTAGCTACCAGCTCATTAAATAAGCGGTTTATAGTATTTTGTAGTCACTAGAATAGTAAGTGATATTTTTTTGGCCATCCATCTGACAAGATTTGTAATGTAGAAGCTTAGCGGCTTCCTTTATACATATAAATTTAATATAGTAATTCAAAACAGTTCAGCTCTTCGTTTAACACTAAAGATTTTGTTTACACACATAACACAAGCGGAGCTTTTAATGACTTCGAGTTCAGTCTTTAATAGCTGATCTAATAATTTGACCTAGGTACTTTACTACTGAATTATCACTAGAGGCTAAGAAGCTTGAGTCGGTTAAAACATACGGTTTATCAAGAATATTTCAATAGTCACTCGGTTTTGGTCAAGTCGCAAGTGAAAGCTTCAGTACGGAAATCCAAGCGTTCGGCAGGCACCCATTTACAGTACAGCTATTGCTACTGCAATTTAAGCTTTAAAAACGCACACGATGCGATATTTGTGTCGAAGAACAACAATCACTCACACGGAAAAAACACAACAAAACTTTTTACATCACATCACATTTTCATCCTTCATTCCCGACGTACTTTCGCCGTGTCACACAAACAACTGCGACATTTGCAACTTACCGCTCTAAATATATCTAATAATATAACTAAATAACAACTCACTTTGACAAACAACTGTGGCAAATGTACTCAGAGTAAAAAAATTGTATGTCTTTATTTATATAAAGTAATAGCCGGTTAGAATGGATGGGGTAACGGTAGCAGACCACATCCGGGTTCGTGGCTTGTATTAAGAACATCCGCTAAATCAGCTATGTGGGGAAAACCCAGAGGACAGTTCCGTTCTCATTATATATCGGTGTAGGCGTGTTCCGGGTTTAAAAATAACTGTGGAATAGTATCTTTGGAAAGAGATGAAAAACTCGACAGCAAAGCTTATACCAATCCGTCCGGCCAACGCGGCAACGTCGGCAGATATTTACATAGAGGCGCATTTCCTATTGCCGCTCTGAAGACAAACTCTCTGTGCCACAAATTGACGCTTGGCGGCTTGGCAGTCGTGCTGTGACAGCTGACTCTACGAGAGCAAGAGAGACGATTGTTCCTCCAGTGTATCTTAACTACGAGAGTAAGAGAGACGGAGAACTACACCAGCGCCGCCAACGGCGCCTACTACGAACTAAACTGGGGCCAGATCAGATATATAAGGTCTAAGGCCAGATCCCACTTGGAATAGGCACACGAAATCCTTAAGAACTGCGGTTCTATGTATAATCTGTATTCATTGGCAACGTGCAATAAGCCAAGTCTTCCTATGGTCCCTCAGTGCTTTTGTGAAGTTAAAGACAGGCCTTTCTCCAGTATTTTTTTTTATTTTTATAGACGCACGCCTGTATCCCCGAAGGGGTAGGCAGATGTGTAATATTACACCCACATTTCGCCATGAATTTTTAGGTCCCGCGTAATAGGGGGCGAGCCAATTGCCGTTACATGGCACATCACCAGACTCCGGGCTGCTACTGAGTATTCGGGAAAACCCAGTAACACTATTGCCCGACCTGGGAATCGAACCCGGGTCCTCCGATCAGCAGTCTCATACGCTATCCACTAGACCACGGAGGCAGTCTCACAGCCTTTTCCAGTCTCCAGTAGTAGACTGTAAAAGGCTCTATGGTAATAAGAGTCGATATAACGTGAAAATATCGGTCTACACGTGAGTGTTAATATATGTTGTTGTCTACCAGACGTAATTATCTTAGATCAGCTGTTCAACTGTCGGACATTGTTTTAGATCTGTGTTATTCGTGAGCGATGTGCAACTGAATTAATTTTTACTTAGTCGAGGGAACCTTTTTGGAGATTGATTGTATTCTTTATTATTAACTATTTTTGTTGTGTGTTTGGCTGTAAAATTTGTTTTTTTTTCTTTTGCTATACTAAATTTCATTGTATTTTCAACTGGAAAAATATCCAGACGAAATTCCAATTAAATTTAGTAACGAACAGATGATTTTCACTGACGATTTTGGTAATCCTTTTTTTATGTAATAGGCGGCTAATTAGCCAACGGATCACCTGATAGTAAGTTATTAAAACAAACAACATTAAAGGATTCACAAGTGCGTTGCCGCCCTTAAGTTTAAAAACAAGAATATACGGAGTAGCGAGATGAGAGAGAAGGAGAAGAGGAGAAGACCTCCGGCACTCTCATTCACCGAATGAAACGCAACAGTGTAGGTACTGTTACATAACGTCGATTTTCTGTAAGACGGTAGTACTTCCGCGGTCGAGTCGGCCCTTTCATACTGAAATCAGCTAGGCTCTACTACTTATAAGCCATTAGACCTATTCATCTCCCAGGTCAAAAAGTTATTATTAATAAGGAGTACAGTCACCTCTTAAGAAGTTTGTACTATACTAATAATAGCCAGTAGGTATATTATCCAATTAAGTCAAAGATATAATAGAAAGATACGGACACTTTTATGGAGGATCGTGGACCTCATAATCATAAATATAGTTAATCGATGTAAAAAGTTTAATATGCACTTGATTAAAAATGGATTTCGTTTTTGGCGACGTCAAAATAGTCACCCGATATATAACTGCACTAGATGAGCCCGCGGTTACACCCGTGTTAATATTGAATACTACTCAGCTGCCGTGGCTCATAGCGCGATGTTATATAGCCTATAGCCTTCTTCGATAAATGGGCTATCTAACAATGAGAGATTTTTTCAAATCGGACCAGTAGTTCCTGAGATTAGCGCGTTCAAGCCACCAAACAAGCTCTTCAACTGTATATTATTAGTTTAAATGATATTTTCGTCATACATAGGTATTTGCTTAATAAATAAATTTTCACTAATGGAATAGATCAAATTTTTACTATGAGCAGATAAATTCTAAAAATAAGTATACCAATTGGTTATAGGAATCTTGAATTTTCGAAAAACGGTCATAATATCTCTCAAAGTGCAAAAAAGATAAATAAATAAAGTTAATTATGATAATGTATCCATTATATAGTATATCATTTTTATTACAGAATTTTATATGCCATTAACACTAAAAAGCTTTTTATCTGTGTAGTTATTGGGTATTAAACTTTAAAAGAAACCAAATATTATTTTTACCTTAGGTATACATACTCGAGTTTTAATTAATATAAAGTGCATTGTAGGCAATTAGAAAAAGTCACGTATCTCATAAATTTCATTATTTTCTTTTAATATGTTTTGCAAATTAATTAGCATATTCGACATCATTTCGGGGGGATGGGCTTCGTTAGCCTTGGATGGCAACCCGTCTAGGAGAAGGAAAACTCCGAAATTAAACCACTCTCTTTGGGGGGATGGGCCTCGTCAGCTATGGATGGCAACCCGTCTAGAAGAAGGAAAACTCCGAAATTAAACCAACATTCAGGGAGCATACCCGAAAACAAACCCCAATCCAAGGTGTCAACTGACCCGTGCCGAGGGATTCATGGCCAGAGGGCAAGCTGGTCGCTAACGGAGGGTGCATGTGTTGGTGGTCACAGGGCACAGCAAGTATTCCATCTTACCCCCGTACAGGGCTCTGCGGGGATGGACATTCTAAATCCCTATTACTCGTGGGAACGCTATGAGAACTGAAAATAATATTTCTTCAGACGGCGGCGACGCGGTTCGCAACCCATCACGTCTCGTTTCCCGCGAGGGCGAAAAGCGGCCTACGGAAAGCCGGTTTGCAACATTAAATGTTGGAGGAGGAATGGATGGTAAATTGAATGAAGTATGCCAGATGATGGATGATAGAAAGATTTATGTACTATGTGTGAATGAGACAAAAAGGAAAGGTTGTGGCCCCACCAAGCATGACAGCTACACGGTTTATTGGTCTGGGGTAGACAGTACCACCAGAGCCTGCAAGGGAGTTGGTTTAATACTGTCTGCGCGAATGAATGAGTGCGTTAAGGAATATGAATGTGTAAATGCTAGACTATTGTGGATGAGAATGAAAGTAGGACTTACTCGTCTCTTTATTGTAGGGGTTTACGCCCCGGTCAATATAGTAGCGGATATGTCACAGCAAGAACAAGACGAAAGGCAGGAATTTTGGCAGAACTTAAGAGCGATTTTGAGGAAATATAAGGATAACGAAAGATTGATCTTGTTAGGTGATTTCAATGGATGGGTGGGAGTAAAACGAGATGGATTTGAAAGGGTTTTAGGTGGATTTGGTGATGAGAGTGTGAATGAAAATGGAAAAGTTTTGCTTGAGGTTTGTTTAGAGTGGAGCCTGTGTGTAACAAACACCATGTTTGATCACAAAAGGATACACATGTATACGCGTGAGGCTAAGAATGTTAGAAGAAGTATGATTGATTTTGTAATTGTAGATGAACGTTTGAGAAAGAATGTGTTAGATACAAGGGTGTATCGAAGGATCGGCATCCACACAGACCACTTCTTGGTGATGAGCTGGATAACTGGACTCTTTAAAGGATGGCGGCACCGAGAACATTATGAAAATAGGGTCCTAGAAAGAATAAAAGTAGAAAATCTGCAAGAAAAAGATGTGAAAGATGAGTATAAGCGAAGATTGATAGCAAGATTTGAGAGGTTCGATGGCATAAATGATATGGAAGAATTATGGCAATCTTTTAAAGAAGAGATAGTATGTGTAGCGTCTGAAGTATCCACATACTTCAGTATTTTCCGTCTCTTGATAACACCACTGTTATCAAGAGACGGAAAATACGAAAGGTTAAGAATACATGGTGTGACAAGGATGTACAATCAGCAGTGTCAGAGAAGAAGAAAGCTTGGTTAGATTGGTTGGCTGCCAGAGCAAATGAAAGAATGGGAAAGGCAACGAGTGATGATATAGATGAAGCAAGAAAGGAGTTTGTTAGGTCAAAAAGAATTGTGAAAGAAATTGTTAAAAGGAAAAAAGGGGAAAAGAAAGATGAGTTTGATAGAAGACTATCTGAAGACTTCCGGAGAAACATAAAGTTTTTCTGGAAATCCGTTCGTGCAGTTCGAGGAAGAACTCAATCCTCAGAATACACGTCAATCAGATACAAGAATGGAAAGATACTGAATGGTGAATCATGCGTGCTGAAGAGATGGAAGGAGTATTTTGAAGGTCTATATGAAAGAACGGCGATAGAGACATCGATCGACGAAATTAATGGTAATAATAGCAATGATGAAAGCGATATTGGTGTGGATGAGATTGTAAAGGCGTTGGGAAGTATGAAATTAGGTAAGGCTGCAGGATATGATAGGATTACAGTTGAAATGCTGAAGGCTGGACCCCTGCAATAAGCGCTGCAGCTGACCAACTATGATGCCCTCATCATAGTTGGTCAGCTGCAGCGCTTATTTAACTTGTGCTGGAGCACCGGCCGAGTACCTGATAACTGGACCATAGCGGTGGTTGTGCCTCTTTATAAGGGAAAAGGCTCGCAACAAGACTGCAAGAACTATAGAGGCATTAGCCTTTTCAGCATTGTTGGCAAATTGTATGCGAAGGTACTGATTGAAAGAGTTATGGAAGTAACCGACAAGAAAATATGGGATGTACAAGCAGGATTCCGAAAGGGTATGGGGTGCACGGATCAAGTCTTTTCCTTGCGGTGCGTAGCCGAAAAATTCTTGGCCAAAGGTCAAAAGGTCTATTGCGCATTCGTGGATTTGGAAAAGGCTTACGATAAAGTGATGAGGAATGAAATGTGGTCGGTACTGTCGATGTATGGGGTGAACAGCAGCCTCATTCGAGCTCTGAAATCCCTTTATGAAGATTCTAGAGCTTGTGTGAGGATAAATGGGTCGTACACGGATTGGTTTACCATCGAAACAGGTGTTAGACAGGGATGTGTAGCGTCGCCGTGGCTTTTCAACCTCTTCATGGACAGTTGTTTACAAGATTTGAAAAATAGTGACTGTGGATTAAGGATGAATGAGTTACTTGTCAAATGCCTCCTTTATGCTGATGATCAGGTTATACTTGCGTCTTCAGCGGAGGACTTGCAGGAGATGGTAACAATCATGCATGATGCGTTAGAGAGGAAAGGAATGAAAGTAAATGTAAGTAAAACGAAAGTTATGGTTTTTGAAAAGGTGGAATGCGTTACGGCTTGTAATGTTATGATCGATGGACAGCGAGTGGAGCAAGTGAATGAGTTTGTATATTTAGGTACGCTGTTTACAAGAGATGGTAAGAATGTAGAAGATATTGAAGGAAGAGGTAATGCAGGTAATAGAGTGAATGGAGCTCTGAAGGCCTTTATGAATAACCAAAACGTGTCCAAAAAGGCACGTTTGGCTGTCCATAGAGGGGTGTTAGTACCTACTCTTATGTATGGTAGTGATAGTTGGGTATGGCAGAAGAGTCATGAAAGTAGAATAAATGCTGTAGAAATGAGAGCACTGCGAAGTATGTGTGGTGTTTCTTTGACTGACAGAGTAAAGAATTGTGTGATAAGAGAGCGTTGTGGGGTAAAAGAAGATGTAGTGACAAGCATCGTGAAAGGTATGCTAAGATGGTTTGGACACGTGGAGAGGATGGATGACGAAAGCAAATATATAAGGCAAGTGTGGAAGGGACAGGACGACGGGGAAGACCTAGGCGGACGTTCTCTGACCAGATTGGAGAAATCCTAAAAACAGGACAGGTTAGAAGCACCCTGAACAGAAGAGCATGCATGAGGAATCTGATGGGAGTGAATGAAGCAAGAGAGATATGTCAAGATCGTTGCAAATGGCGCTCCGTAGTCTCTGCCTACCCCTCCGGGAAACAGGCGTGAGTCTATGTATGTATGTATGTAATATAGCATAAGCAGTTAGCTCCATCTGAAAATAAATTATTTTACTGCCTATTGGTAATGTTACCACTCAACTCATGCTGGTACTCATCATATATTGCTATTTTATATCGTGGATAATTTATAAGTTTACGCCCATGTAACGGTAGCGTCGGTATCGAAATGGTCGAGCTTTTTTTACCAAGGTATTTAAGCACCTTCCTCATGGATCACAATATCTATTGGTGAAAACTGTACAAAATCCAGTAGTTTATGACAGCCAGGAAGAAAAGAAATAAATTGTTGAGACTATTATAGTTCTCGGCAAGATTTATGATTCCAACATTCAATTATACAACAAAGTTGATACTGCCTATATTTTAAAGTCATTTAGTGCAGATTTACTGTGTAGATTATGTAAACTTATAGTGCCATGATGATCTTTGACAGTCGTTAAGACGAGTAGAGAGACCAGTAAAACAAAACGCATCCAAACCTTTTCACCAAGGCAAAAGATAAATATCCAAGAAACACTAGGAATCCTGACCGGCTGGTTCTTGAGATGATTCCAAAAACAAGTCTATATAAAAATAACTGCAATGCAATGTGTATCCAAATCTACAATAAACTACCAGATTGTTTCAAAGAATTGCCCTTAAATCCTTTTAAGAACCAAGTTAAAAAATGGCTATTAGAGAAGGCATATTATTCCCTGAAAGAATTCCTTGAGACAAAATAAATATCAGTGTCATGTCACTTTTAGTACATGTACAATGAAAAGTTATAATTAATTATGTATAGTGTGCACATCATAACTGTTGTAATTGTTCACAATCAAACACAATTCTTATTATATAATTTTTTTTATTAAATATATTACATTGTACTACCAATGATGACATTATATTCTATGTGTAGGACTAATTTATGAATGTAATAAAATGTTAGTATGCATGCATTGTACCTAATAAATTTAAAATTATGTGACATTTCACATGCCACTTGTTGGCTAAATAGAAGTTCAAAAATATTCTGTAACACCTGCATGTACTCTATTTAACGTGAAATAAATATCATTTCATTTCATTTCATCATTTCATTTCATTTCATTTCAGTATCCTTGAATATATTGACAGGCAAAAGTCATGGATGCAACCGGGTCGCTCAGACGACAATGATGATGATCCCCCACTTTAATTCGTAGATCACGAAATTTCTAGATTACGCTCAGCTACAGAAAGGCTGCTTCCAATAAGTGTTGATTGTAAAATTAGTTCTATCGCAGTATCAATATGAAGCAGTTCTCTTCACCCTAACAGGATATCAAATCGTAAGAATGTACTAATATCTTAAGTCGTACTTACCGTCCGCCTTCAGTCAGTGTTAGTTCGCTCATTGGACCCTGAACACGTTAAGCCTTGGAACACGTAGTTGAAGAGACAGTATGGATTCTGTCGCAAGTATAATTGCTTTAGCAAGTCTCTTGCTGCTTGCGAGGGAAAGCATACTGTACTGTTTAAGCTTAGTCTATTGACTGTGAAGTGAAAATGATTGTACGTAGCAAGCTCGTCTTTGTACAAGTTTATTTTTACGGTCTAAAAAAGATAACAAAGATATTTCAGGTGTTTTGGTCAACGTTGCGACCGTGAAAGTTTAACATTTTTAACATGCACTCTCTACTGATGTAAATGATTTTTCTCATCTTATACTTTACTAGCTTTTTCCTGCTACTTCGCCTGCGTGCATGTCACTTAGATAAAAAGTTTTATACAAAGAAAAAGGTCCTTTCTTACTCCCTTGGCTACGCTACAGTCCTCATGAAACGTACCTATATGACAATTTTTAGCTTCTTGCACTCAGTAGTTTCAGCTGTGCAGTCTGTCAGTCAGTCAGTAACGCAGGAATTTTGTATAAATAGATATTACAGAGTGTAATTACTTTAATAGTGATGATTACAGACGATAATAACGAAAAGCTATTAAAGATGATAAGATTAATTGGATTAATTTCTGCTACGTATTTTATGGTCCGGCAAACATAATATTTTTAACATACTGAGAGTGCACAGGCAAAGGTTTAAGTGTTTTCAAATTGTTATGCTGAAACCCCGCGAGGGCTCCGTTATAAGGCGTGCTTCTTAAAAGTACGTCGCAAGCTGGAGCTAATAAAGGAGTCAGGCGATTCAGATCCATAATCAAACATAATATGAAAAATCACTTGTCCTGGCTGATATGTCATCAAAGAGTTCAAACTTCTTGGGCTAGAAACATGAAAGGACAGAGTTTCACACATGACATAAGTATCCTACAGAAGATTTTTAGTGAGGGCGAAGCCGCGGTAACTGCTAGTTTACGGTACATGTTTTTAATATGCTTTTAGAACAAAAGCTTATCAACATTCCTATTTTAGGTACCGAATCCTACATCATATGAAGCTACGCTGTCTGAGGAGAGAGAGAGGGAGAGTAAAGAGGGTAGCTAACTAAAAAAGACTATATTTGAATTATTATTTTTAGGATTGTATTATTAAACTGTTTGAGGCGTCAGTATTTCAGAATTAAGAAAAATAAATGAATTCTGTACCTTATTTTGAAGTCGGTGAAGATGATAGACAGACGATTGGGGAGAACAAGAGATAGCTTAGTACCTTTCTAGCACTCTGTTAAATAAAATAAAACATCAAACATGTTTTCGAACCATTGTAAGAACAAAAGCTTAGCGACACTGCTATAAAGTTAGTTACCGAATCTAACATCGTATGAAGCTACGTTGTCAGAGGAGAGCTCCCGAGGGAGCCTGTTGGCAGCATATCGTGATAGTGTATCGATCGCCACATAACTACAGCGTACGAACATGTATCGCATCGGTCACATACTACCCGTTCGTACAAATGCGCTGTGTGAAATGTTACTGTTTAACGATGACATGACTGACTTGAAAATAATATTTCTGACGTTGGTTTGAACTGTTCGAGGAGTCGATATTTCAAACGAATGAGAAATAAATGGATTCGGCACCTATTTTTGATGCAGCTAAGAATAGAGACAGACAATAAAGGAGGAAAAGAGATACCTTAGTATCTTTTCTAGTACTCTGTTTTATGTAAGTAGATATCAAAAATCATTTCAAAAGGTTCTTAATAGAAAAGCTTAGCAACATCCCTATTGAGTTAGTAACCGAATCTAACATCGTATGTAGTTACGTTGTCAGAGGAGAACTCCTGAGGGAGACTTTCGAGGCACATCGTGATAGTGTATCGATCGCCACATAACTACAGCGTATGAACATGTATCGCAACGGTCACGTACTACCCGTCCGTACAAATGCGCTGTGCTGTGTGATATGTTACTGTTTACAGATGGTGCCTGACTTGAGAGATTTTTGTTCCGATTGGACTTTTTCAGATATAAAGATGGTGACTAACTTGAAATGATTTGTTTCCACTGCTATTTTTCTAATTGTTTTTTTTTTAAGTTCTTTATGATTTGATAGTATTTTGATAGTACCTAAATCTATACATAAATGGACCGTCAAATATTGAAAAATAGGTCACTAAAACCTTTTTATTGAAGTCGATAAAAGAGAGACAGAGGCTGAGGAGAAATATATTAAATTTTGTATTTTCAAGCCCACTATTTAATGTAAAATGTGATCAAAAATCATTCAAAATATTCTAACTATAAGAGCTTTAAAACATTCCTATTGAGTTAGTTACCGAATCTAACATCGTATGAAGCTACGCTGTCAGAGGAGAGCTCCCGAGGGCAGGCCTCCTTCACTCGGCCGTACCTACAGCGATAAGTGCCTACACACGTTGGCGCGGCTTCCACGCCGCGTCGTCACCGCTCGCGCGCAGGGCTAGCTAATAACGTGAATTTTAATAGTGAACAATAAAAATGTTCACATCACAAGTCTGGTGCAAAGTATTGCTCATTTAACGCATGTGTGTCGGAAGCAACTTGAAATTTTGATTTTATTTATTTTACGAGAGCAACTTGAAAATTGTACTTTTTATTTGTTGAGATATCTCAACGATTATGGTGTCAAATTAAAGATCTAGTTCAAAAACCATTTTATCTGTTTGAATCATGTAAATCGGTCTACGCGTTTAGGAAATAACTAAGAATTAGTATAGTGAAAATGTAAACCACCAGAATTTTTGTGGTTTTCGTTCTACGAGCACAAATAGTGGGATAGGATACTTATAGTATAAATATTTATTATTAGGTACGTGGTCAAGTAGGTAGATAGACGATGAATAAATATTATAGTAGCAGCGGCAAGTCGACAACCCTAGCGCACCGCTCCGCGCCAAACAGCGACAGCGTTATGTGTTAGAAAAGAGCGGGAACAGTTAGGTCAATATCGCGTTAGGTACTGAATGCTCATGCGAGCTGAATTGCACTTTCTTGCTTAGTAGCAAGAGTCGCCATTTCTTTAAATTGGTTTGCGAAGTGGTGCTTCTGTTCGTAAGAACTATCTATTCTGTGCCGAGGGAGCCTGTTGGCAGCACATCGTGATAGTGTATCGATCGCCACATAAGTACAGCGTACAAACATGTATCGCATCGGTCACGTATAGGGCATGAATACCGGTATTCGGTATTACCGAAAAACCGGGATAATGGGCTGTTTTTATAAGTTTTGGATACCGGTATTCAAATCGCCAACACCGGTATTTCGGTATTTAATATAAAGAAATTTTAATCCCTAGAAAATAAAATTTCTGGCAACGCCGCACCGAAGCGCGAATGATATGAGATTGATTTAATGTTTGTTGAGAATATTTTGTTAGTCTATGAATGATCTGAATCAATATGCAAGAGGAAAAGGTCGTGCACACGACGTCCTGAACATAATAATAAAGTAGTCGTAGTTCGTTTAGACACTTCATACGAATCACTTATGCAAGGAGTATTATATTTTAGATATGATTTACTCTAGCGTCCCATGTGGGTACCTTGGCTGGCAATGGCTTTGCAATAGAAATTGCTTTCAAAATGTGCTTAACACTTGTGGCTAGAAGAAATTCTTATATCCGAAGTAGTTTTACATATAGATGCTATAACAGACTTGTGCACGAGAATAGTTCTGTAAGCTAGCTTTTGATTAAGATGTAGATATGCTAGATATGCAACATCTGCCGGATTTGGGACCACTTTCCCCAGATGGATGTGTAGGTTTTAAGAGTTGAAGATCGCCAACAAGATAAAAGAAGGTCTTTTTCTTGTGGAGGCCGATCTTTTGTCATATTATCCCACCCGAAATGAGCTAAGCACAGGGCCGTTCCGACCCAATGCAGCGCCTGTGCAGTGGCGTAGGGCGGATGACCTTTTTTTTTTATTAGTCGTTACCTAACAGTTCCGGCCTAAATTATTTGCCCCTCCTACGCCACTGCACCTGTGTAGGAAATCTGTGAGGCGCCTTTTTTGGCATCCTTTTTCGAAAATAAGTGTTATAATTAACGCATATCTCGGCGCGCGGCGCCCCTGTCACCCTGGCGCCTGTGTGCGCCGCACACATTGCACATAGGGAAGGTTCGGCCCTGGCTAAGCTTCTAGCTGCAGATCGTATGAGGTGGTGGTAGGCTGGCTACTGTGTCCACCAAAGTCTTCGTCTGGTCTCTGATGTTCAGGAGCCGCGTCAAGGATCGATTCTTCAGGTCTGATCGCCAAAAGGGTTTCTTCCACTTGGGTGCTATTACGATGTACTGATCTGATGCCGAGTTGAGGTGGTGAAGTACTCGCGGCAGCAGTGCTGGTGGTGTGAACACCCATGCCTGGTCGTATTGCCAGTATCTGCTGAATGCGTCGTGATAACAGGCGTTGGAGTCTGCGGAATCTAGAGAAACATAATTTCTTACGACGTGTGCGGTTTGCGACGCGAACAAGTCTATGTCTGGTATTCCCCAAGACTGGAATATATTTGAAGTGGCCACCCCCTGTAGGTGCCACTCGTTGTGGCAACCTTTTGGCTTTGGTGTTGTACACCGATGGCAGGTGATGAGGGATCAGTACAATGTTGAGGTTGTCCGTCAGAGCCAGCAATTCCCGCGTCAACTCCATCAATCTGCGTGGTTTTGTACCGGCTTCCATCCGAATGTACGACACCACTGTCTTGCTGTCGGTCTGTAGTACGATTCTGGAGTCCCGGAGGGCTCTGGATCGAAAACACAGCAATCACCGCATACATCGCTTTGCAGGTGGGGTTGCCATAGTCCTTGAATTTTGTTGTTGTTGACCAGGGCACCCATAAACTGTCGTGTCGGAAGCGTCCGTGACGAGTTATGATATGGTGTAAATGTTAAAACAAAAATTATAAGTGATCTCTAAGGAGAGAAACTGGCTGATTCATGAACAATTGTTAATTTCTTT
Organism: Euclidia mi; assembly: GCA_944739405.2. NCBI lineage: Eukaryota > Metazoa > Arthropoda > Insecta > Lepidoptera > Erebidae > Euclidia > Euclidia mi. Next base: position 119,387,501 of record OX123182.2, read on the forward strand.
GTTTTTATGTCTTTTTAATACATAGAACTTTAAAAGTATATTTGTGTTTTTGTTATAAGTTTCGCAAGACCAGGTTTTTTTTTCTCAAGTTATGATAAACGTTAAATACCGAAAAAATACCGAAATACCGGTATCCCGGTTTTGACAAAATTAATACCGAAAAAATACCGGTATTGTTAAAAAGTCCAATACCGACATGCCCTACTCACGTACCACGCGATGGCAGGGATGCGCTGTGTGAATTGTTACTGTTTAAAGATAGTGACTGACTTGTGACGATGTTTTTTGGAAAATTTTGTATTATACTTTACAGAAGACTACCTAAGCCTCTGGTGAATTTTAAAGTAAATATTCCTTAAAATCTTGTAATTTAAATCGTTTATCATATAATCCCGATCGAATATCTTTAAACTTAGCTTGTTTTCTTTTTAGGAAATATAAAAAGTCTCTATAGTTTTAAATGTTAAATTGTTCATTGACTTATAATTTGTACAATTTGTCCCACATTTTAAATAAATAAGTGTGACAATTAGGCGATCTATGTGTGAGACCTAGGAGAAAAATGCTTTGACTACTGTACTCACATAAAATATATTTATTTGATTTTGCATTAACTATACAAGGATTTATTACCAAATCCCTAAGTGCGATAGTATTACACGTTCTCGACTGTCACAAGTCAGTGAACGCCTTTACAACTTCGACTTGGTATCAGATGGGTCGCGTCTCTTCTTTCACTCTAAAAGCCACCCTGTGGCACATTTACGTAAGCTAAGGAGCGATCACTAGTGCTTACAGATATTCGTTTTAGATAACTTGCTGCTCTAACGTTGATTTTATTAAGAGTATGGTGTTGAACATAGGACAAGGCGACCTTTGAATGTTCTTAAATACACACCATTCAGTAGAATATGTATTTATTTGGAAGGTTAATATAGAATTTCTTTTTTTGGCCTTAAAATGTTGCCAAAGCTAAGTAATTTATATGGAATTGACCATTTTATATACCTATTATTAATCTACACTAATATTATAAAGAGGTAAATTTGTATTTTTGTTTGTTTGTAATGGATAAACTCAAAAACTACTGGACCATTTTTAAAAATTCTTACACCATTGGAAAGCTACATTATCTGCGAGTAACATAGGCTATATAATATTTTAGAAAAAAAAAGGGATCCGTAAGATATTTGGGGTTTTCGGGCACGCGAATTAGTTCCCTCAGGACGCGGGTGAAACTGCGGGAAACGGCTACTATATTATATAGTAAGTCTGAATTTTATTACCTACGCACTAATCTCGGAAACTTTTTGGGTACTTTCTTGTCATGCCAAATGCTGTTAGATATATCATGAGGGAAGTTACAGCATTTATAAAATCACGCTACGACTGTTAGGCACACAAACGAAACGAGAGGCAGTCGCTCTGTAGAAAAGCTAATATTCAGTCAAATCCGGTTAGACTAGTAAGCGGACCCCGGATTGCAACTAGTAATGCTAGGAGGATGATACAAAATATCTTGATGACATATATTTCGCTTGTCGCTTATCGCTTGCGAAGTGTCCTAGTAGATCGCTAACTATTTTATTTGCAAGCTATAGCAGATAAGCGGTACTTTAGTCGACTAGTGTCAATAGCGTTAATGGATTAAACAATGTTTACCGCTTTTGTATGAATTTATTCAGATATTCTGATAAAATTCGCACTGTTTTTGCTTAACTCTACTGTTTTATGTACGTAACATTGTATATTGTTTTATATCGTTGTCTTCAATTCTATATATTACATACATACATAGACTCACGCCTGTTTCCCCGAAGGTGTAGGCAGAGGCATATTAAGCGCCCACTTTTCGCCAGTATTTTGATCCCACGTAATAAGTGGCAAGCCTATTGCCGCTTATCGGGATATTTTGTTTGCCAGAGCCTCGTCCGTTGATCGGCAGGTGCACCACTTGCAGGTGAGGTTGGCTTGGGATCCTAAGTTCTTGGTGGGAACCCTATGCACCCTATTCTATATATTGTTTGGTTATTTTCTGTATATGGGGGGTAATTTTGACTATAATATTTTATGTATTGCAATTAAATATTCGTGGGTGGTTTTGTAAGCCCTCTGATCCGTACTTTTAGTGTCAAAATAAATAAATAAAATGTCATATATTTTCTCTTCACAAATGCGTAACTTAAACACTTATTTAACATTATTACGTTGCTGCATTTATGAGAGAATGGGACATGAAATTCTATGATCCGATCTATAAATATCACTATACAATTAGCTGTCGTGTGAATTTCTCCGTAATGGGGTTCGAATCGCTTAAACCGTTGAGCGTCCTTAACTTCCTGTAATGGCGTGGTCACGAAAATCTATTGGGGTCTGTTGTGCCACACTATTATTTATTATGACCCTATTAGGGACACAAATCCCGGTTCATAGCATAAACATGAATATTCACTAACTTTCATATCAAGTAAGAAGCTTATAGATAACTAGATGAGCCCGCGGTTACATCCGCGTTATTAAAGGCTACTGCTCCGCTCCTGTGGCTTATAGCGTGATGTTATATAGTCTATAGCCTTCCTCGATAAATAAGCTATCTAACACTGAAAGAATTTCTGAAATCGGACCATTATTTCCTGATCTTAGCGTTCAACCAAACAAACAAACTCTTCAGTTTTATACAGGGTGTCACAAGACCCATCACCAAGCCGAAGTCTACTCGTTGTGGACATCATGCCAAGTCATACTAACCAAAAATAATACCTGGGAAATGATTCTTTTTTAAGTTTTCACTATTTTTAAACCACAATTAAAAGCGCGCGCGTGCAATGCTCGAAATACCTACTTATCTATGAGGTCATAGAGCATCTAAAGAACATATTGGCGAGGTAATCGATTTGTACCTAATTAGAAAAATTCCATACTAACTTTGAGGCTCAATATCTCCTGAACCAGTAATTTCCCAGGTATGATGCCGAAGTAAAAAATGTTCGTAGTGATTGGTACAACATGGGATTTCAGTTTTCGTTAAGGGTCTTTTTACACCCTGTATATTAGTATTAGATATGATACTAGCCGAGCCCGCGGTTACAGTCGCGTTATTTAGGTTCTGTAGTTCCTGAGTTTAGCGCGTACAACCAATTAAACAAACAAACTCTTCAGCTTTATAATATTAGTATAGAATAGATGAAATCATAGGCAATGAAATAGGCAGCGATAGCCTAGTGTAGATACCAACAGACTGCCATGCAGAGGGTATCGGGTTCGAGTCCACGGGCCACGGCGCGCTCCAATGACTTTTCGGAGATATGTGCGTATCGAATTGTTAATTATCGCTTGTCCCGTGCCTCGGAGAGCACGTTAAGCCGTCGGTCCCGGTTGGCATGAAGATCTTTGACAATCGTTACAGGGCGTCAGTAACGTCTAATAAACTGACACTAGTCCACCATGTAATATTGCTATCCCTTCGGGTTGCGGAGGTCAGACAGGCAGTCGCTCCGTGGAAAGGCTAATATTCAGCCAAATCTGGTTAGACTTTTAAGCGGACCCCAGATTGAAACTGGGATAACGCTAAGAGGATGATGATGAGATTAGATGAAATCAATATGACGTCTTTAAGTGTTAATAAAGTTTGGCATTACAAGAAAATATTTCTGCAATGTGCCATTTCTGTAGTCTGCAGTATTGGCTGTTTCTTTCTTGACCCGCCTAGAGCCGGCTGCATACACGGGTGTACGGGAATGCCTTAACTCGAACAGACGAGATATTTGGATAATTGGGTAACAAATATCAAAAGTCCTTTTTAAACTTTAAATACATTTGAACAACATACAAACTGCAATGAATTATAGATATTGAAGATAGAAGGTGTAGCAGTGATAGCCCAGTGGTGTACGTAACGGACTGCCGAGACGATGGTCTCGGGTTCGATCCCCAGGTAACCCGGGCACACCTCTGACTTTTCGAAGTTATGTGTGTATTAGAAATGTTAATTATCGCTCGCTTAATAATGTGCCCGGAAGATGGCAATAGGCTCGCCCCCTAATACATTGGAACCGAAACATAACTGGCGAAAAGTGGGTGTATTATACTCCTCTGCCTAACCCTTCGGGGATAAAAGGCGTGAAGTTATGTATGTGTATGTATGTATGTAAGGTGAAGATATTTTAAAATATATTTATTTTTATTTTAAGTCGTGTCTCAGATACTGAACTTTACCTTGGGTAATTCCAAGCAAAGACACAAACAAATTCTAGCATTGCCCATTAAAAAAATACCTTCCTAAAGTTGTCACCGCAAGACCTATTCCTGTCTCGATAATCATCTATACCTACTAATATTAAAAAGCAAAAAAAGTTGGTTTGTTTGTTTGGTTGAACGCGCTAATTTCAGGAACAGCAAGACCGATTTGAAAAAGAATCCTTTTTTGTTACAATATCTACCCATTTATCGGGGAAGGCTATATAATATCGCACTATGAGCCTCGGGCGCGGAGCAGTACCCACTAACTAGGCGCGTTTAACTGCGGGCAATCTGTATATATAAAACTAGAGAATGCCCGCGGTTACACCCGCATTATTTAAGGCTTACTGCTCCGCTCCCGTCGCTCATAGCGTGATGTAATATAGCTGCCAGACTTCCTCGATAAATGGACTATCTAAGACGGAAAGAATTTTTCAAATAAGACCAGTAGTTCCTGAAATTAGCGCGTTCAACCAAACAAACAAACAAACAAACTCTTCAACTTTATATATGACTGACTGACAGGCAAGCTACAGCCAAAACTATTAGGTGCAAGGAGCTGAAATGTGGCATGTGTGTTTCTGAAGGACCATATTGATGCACTAAGAAGGTATTTTCTGACATTCTCCGGGGTCGGTAAGGAAAGCTTAAATTTAGATTAAATGCCACCGTGGGCCGTGTGCGACTGCTGAACGGAGGTCCCGGGTTCGATTCCCAGGTCGGGAAGAAGTGTTACTGGGTTTTCCGAATTCGCAGTAGCAGCCCGTAGTCTGGTGGTGTGCCCGGTAACGGCAATAGGCTCGCCCCCTATTACGTGAGGCCTAAAAATTCATGGCGAAATGTGGGTGTAATATTACACCTCTGCCTACCCCGTCGGGGATACAGGCGTGAGTCTATATAATAGATTAATGTGCGAGCGTAGCTGCGGGTATTCTCTAGTGTCAGTATATGCGGAAAATAAAATGAGTCACGCTTAAGTAGTACTGAATCACCTTCCACAATGACCTTCGACAGTTGACAAAGAAAGTAACACGGTTTTACACGCCAAAACATTAGTCATATAATATTTATTAATAATTTAGACGTAGCCGGTTTGGTCACTCAAGGTAGGCGTTTTTGTTTGATCGTGTGGCGCCTGTCTTGGTTTAAGTTTACGCGCGTGTTTTTTGCTGTAAATCGCATAAGCGTCAAATGCCACTGTTATTTTTTTTCAGTTTAAGATTTGAGCAGACCTGGGCAGCGATAGCCTTACCACTGTCATGTCTGTATATAAAATTATTCCATTACTGACTGACTGACAACGCACAGCGTATTGAGCGCATAAAGCTGAAATTTGGCATGTATACTCCTTGTGGATCGTAGGGGTGCAGTAAGAAGGGATTTGCCGAAATTCCCACAGGATCGGGCAGAACCTACATAGACTCACGCCTGTTTCCCGGAGGGGTAGGCAGAGACTACGGAACGCCATTTGCAACGATCCTGACATATCTTCCTTGCTTCATTCACTCCCATCAGATTCCTCATGCTTTTCTGTTCAGGGTACTTCTAACCTGTTCTGTTTTAGGACGTCTCCAATTTGGTAAGAGAACGTCCGCCTAAGTCTTCCTTATATATCTGCTTGGTCAGTCTTTCGTCGATCGGGCAGAGATGGTTAAATTAAGGAAATTAATGTGCTGGCGTCGCCGCAGGCATCCTCTAGTACTATATAAAAATGGAGCGGAAATTTCTATAATTGAATACATTGGTTTATGTATTAATTATACACTTAATATTCATACCGAGTATTTAATCACCACTAATAGAAAAATATCGTAGCTGGATATCATCTGTCATTATTAATGTATTATTATCGAGAAATGGCAACACTGCGGGAAATTTAACTACTGCTGCATCATATTGATAACATCTTTATGTTCGATTCCGGCGTACGTGTCGTATCTCGTAAACTGGTGGTGATGGTAATTATCGATTTTAAACTTTTGCGACTTGTATACATCATAGAAAACGATTTAGCGGGTCTTAATCGCGTTAACTTAACTTATTTAAGGTATAAATACCTATTTGTTACCGACGTTTCGCTCGTCTTGCACCGAGCGTGGTCGCGGAGAGACTGATGAGAGCTCAGCGACGTCTTGTGGAGGTGCGGGTTTCGGCACCTACCCTCACTTGGTCTTTATTTAAGTTCGCAATGTCAGTACTCCGACACACTACAATAATGACGTCTACACACTGTTGAGATTTATCACTGCGGCAATGTTTACACTTGCTGATGACTGGATTCCAAGTGGCCGATAATCTATATCCATCCTCCCGGTTGAAATTGTTATATTTCTTGATTTCTACCGCTTCACGTACTATTCTGGAGTAATAGTGACGATCGGTGGATAAGACTTGTGGTTGATACAGTTCTATCCAGTGGTTTGGTCCAGACTCCAACAAATGCTCAGCTATCGCCGACTTGTTAATATGACGGTTTTTTACAGCTGCGATATGTTTCTTTACCCTTTCAGCGATTGTACGCTTAGTTTGACCGATATATGAACTACCATAGCTGAAATCGACCTTGTAGACGCCAGGTGTTTGGAGAGGAATGACATCCTTTGCTGTACGCAGATTGTGTGCTATCTTAGAGAGCGGACTGTATACAGTCTTGATGGAGTATTTCTTGAGTACTGTTCCAATTTTGTCCGTCACTCCCTTTAGATACGGCATGTAAGCGAGCACTCTGCTTACTTCAGGTTTACGCTCGTTCCTCTTCTGATAGAGTAAGTTTTTCTTGTATCCGTTGCGCCTAAGTACCTTTATACCTTAAATAAGTTAAGTTAACGCGATTAAGACCCGCAAAATTATTTTCTTTGATGATAATTGTTTGAAGATTGAGAAGATGCTATGCTATGACCTATGATACAGTTTGTTTACTTCATAATTGTTTTGTATTTACTTTTTAGGGTTCCGTACCTCACAAGGTAAAAAAGGAACCCTTATAAGATCACTTTTTTGTCCGTCTGTCTGTCTGTCTGTCCGTGTGTCACCACCGATTTTCTCAGGAACGGGTGGACCTAGCAAATTGAAATTTATACCAGATACTGAGGTCTATGGTTAAAATCAGGGTCCTGGGTCAACCCGATACAAAGATGTATTTTTTGTAATTTTTCTTTTACTTGTGCTTAACCAAAATTGAAAATTCTAGGTCCTTGTTTTTAACCAAAATTGACAATTCTAGGTCAACCGTAAGTACCCTATAGGTTTTGGGTCGAAAACCTATATGGTAGTTCCCGTTGAACTAGAATCACGAAATTTGGCCAAAAGCAGAGTCTTACAGCACAAATAAAGGAAAAATTACAAAAAATAAAAAAATGGAAAATTTAAGGGTGTCCCCATACATACATAGTAGACTCCATTTAATATAGTCCTCTAACTACGGAATTCAATATTCAAATTATAGATAGATCTGTAGATTTTAGATACGTTTTTAACAGTTTTTGACATAAGCTCCATACAAAATATGCCAAACACGAATCTAAAATCTACAGATCTATCTATAGTTCGAATATTGAAATTGGCCGTTAGAGGACTAGCATAATTAGCACCAACCTCAAATAAGGTAAAATGCGTACGGAACCCTCGGTGCACGGGTCAGACTCGCACTTGCCCGAATTTTTATTTCATTTCATATTACCATTATAAACGCGATCGTTTGTGAATGAATATGAATGTACATATATCTGTTACCCTTTCATGTTAAAAAATTGTGAACTGAATTTGATGAAACTTTACAGCACTAAAGGCAGTCAAATTTATACATTGTAATTGTTGTAATTGTCTTTTTAGAAGTGCGGAATCAGTTGCAAACTAAGCTGTAAACGACCAACCCGAAATCGAACCTATGACCTTCAAAACTGACGTAGCGTATGCACCAGTTTACGTCACTTCTGTCACTTGATTGTCATATATCTATGACGCATGCAATTCAGGCTATTTACATGATATTATTAATAACTGTCACTGTTCATAAGATAAAAATGCACGTAATTATCCATAATGTATGTGCAATAATCTGACTATTAATTTAGTGATTTACATTTATTTGATGTATCTTATATCTTCATAAGATTTTTATTGTAATTCTATGTCTGTATCTTCCTTTTGATGTAATTATGTCTGCTGCATCTTCGTAACGAAGGTACTGTAGAATACAGGGTGTAAAAAGACCCTTAACGAAAACTGAAATCCCATGTTGTACCAATCACTACGAACATTTTTTACTTCGGCACCATACCTGGGAAATTACTGGTTCAGGAGATATTGAGGCTCAAAGTTAGTGTGTAATTTTTCTAAGTAAGTACAAAATCGATGCATTTACCCGGCCAATATGTTCTTTAGACGCCCTATGACCCCATGGATAACTAGGTATTTCGAGCATTGCACGCGCGCGCTTTTAATTGCGGTTTAAAAAATGTAAAATCTTAAAAAAAAATCGTTTCCCAGGTATTATTTTGGGTTAGTATGACTTGGCATGATGTCCACGACCAGTAGACTTCGGCTTGGTGATGGGTCTTGTGACACCCTGTATATATAGGTGAGTTCTAGCGTTTATCCGTGGTTTCGCGTGGATGTCGGTTATCGGGACAAAAGGTTCTATTCTAAGACAACCTACTAGAGAATGCTTGCAGCTACGCCTCCACGACGTTCCTTAATTTAACCAGTTCCGTCTGATCTCGTGGAAATTACGAGAAATCCCTATTTAGTGTACACTCATGGTCCCCAAAGAACTTACATGCCAAATTTCAGCTTCTTGCGCCCAACAATTTTGGTTGTACATTGTCTATGTCTATATTCCGATAAACATAACATAACTTCACGCCTTCATCCCCGAAGGGGTAGGCAGAGGTGTATTGCTGACCCACACTTCCTTATGTTTCGGTCCCAATGTAATAGGGAGCGAGCCTAGTGCTATCTGCCGGGCACATTATTTAAGCGAGTGATAATTAACATTTTTAATGCACACATCATTTCGAAAAGTTAGAGGTGTGTGCCCGGGGCAACTGGAGATCAAACCCGAGACCATCGTTTCGGCAGTCCGTTACGTACACCATGAGGTTCTCGCTTTATACATAGGCTAAACAAAATTTCGTCAATTCGTTCGGTAGCTTTTGGTTGAATGAGTAAAAAACAACTATACATTGATTTATAACAAAAATCTAAACATCTATGCGTCTTCATAAAATTTCACATTGACTATTGTAAGTAAGATTTTCCTTCAAGCAAAATGCAGCTAGATGCTGAATCCGTGAATTGGCTAGTAGTAAACATAGACATTTTCTAGCAGTGATAGTTAGTGCATGCAATAAATCTAGGTACAGACAAGTCTAGATACATGGTGAGAGCATCTATAGACGTAGAGAAAGCGCTGTATAGAAAGCAGCCGGTCCGCGTGGAAAACGTTTTATAGTCATTAACATTACTGTACAGACAGGTATTTAGTTTTAAGAACGCAGATTACTGGCTAGATTACTTGATTAAGTGGTGTAGTTTGAATAGTCTGTTCGCTTATAAAGCGTGTGCGTTCTATTCGGTATCAAAAATTTTGTGGGCCTTAGAAAAAGCCTACAATTTGGTTGGCAAATGAGCAAATGGTAGGTACTATAAGACACAGATTGATAGAGACTGCCTCCGTGGTCCAGTGGATAGCGTATGTGACTGCTGATCGGAGGTCCCGGGTTCGATTCCCGGGTCGGGCAAAAAGGTTTACTGTGTTTTTCCGAATTCTTAGTAGCAGCCCGGAGTCTGGTGATGTGCCCGGTAACGGAAATAGGCTCGCCCCCTATTACGTGGGACCTAAAAAAAAACCATGGCAAAATGTGGGTGTAATATTACACCTCTGCCTACCCCTTCGGGGATACAGGCGTGAGTCTATAAAAAAATATAAGACAGACAGTACATATCGCTTTCGAACATCAACAAATATTAGTCTGATATATATGTCAAAACGATCGTTTATTATGGGTCATGATCCACCCGCATCCTTATGAGTTATTGTATCACTTGTGCACTCAGAATCAGCAACAGTGACCATTGAAGACAAAGTTTTTGAGTCTTTTAGACAAAACTCGTTGCCTTTGTGTTAGAGACCATTATAAGGTCTACTTACGTTTTCGATGTCAAGAGATATAATCCATGCATTGATAAAAGTCTTTAAAAGATCTTGAAATGGCTTGAAATGGCCGTAGGAAGACACTACTAGGTTGCTTCTGCAATGTTGTTGCTTGCAGGTATGTTTAGTTAGTGTAAGTGTTTATTGAGCTGCAAGGATCCATCTTTGACTAAGTTTTATATGATTATTCGAAATCAGGATGATTTGTACAATGTTTGCCAAGGTATAATCAGTGTGAAGATCGATAAAATGTTGGGAAGAGTGTACATAAAAGGCCGTGCAAGTGCAAACTACGATATTCAACAAATAATTTCGAACAATTTCAAATCCTTTTTTTTCCTTTTTTTCCCCATAGGGGTAGGCAGAGGTGTAATACTACAACCACATTTCGCCATGAATTGTTAGGTCCCACGTAATATGGGGCGAGCCTATTGCCGTTACTGGGCACATCACCAGACTCCGTGCTGCTACTGAGAATTCGGAGAAACCCAGTAACGCTTTTTTGCCCGACCCGGGAATCGAACCCGGGACCTCCGATCTGGACCACGGAAGCAGTCTCTTCTCAATCTTATACCTTTTTATATATAAAAAACATTAAAAAGCTTATCGGTGAATGAACTAGCCGTTTTATATCACAAAAACAAGAGAGAAAGAGACGCCAATAATTGTCTTTTCCCGTTTAATTCCATGGTGTTTAAAAAGTGTCCATCCGTCACCCAGCGGAGTTCACTCGGTCCAATAACTAGGGATATTGGAGGTAATAAAGAACTCGGGATAGTACCGGTTATTTCAGAGACAGTCGTAAATGAAGTTACTTACAGGGAGTCGACATGATGCCGAATTACCGATAAAACAATGTAATTGTCTCGCTGTTCGACCGACGTCTAAGCTATGAAGACGGCGAAAACTATTGACATACACTAATACGGTAAAACACTGTATACTAATAGGAAACTATTAAGTTCAAGGGATCTGATACTGCGCTTCGCAAAATACGTATGGTTCTTGCCTATAGTCTGTTGAAGATTGAGCTTCAAAAAAATATTTTTTTTAATTTATATTTTTTATATACCTAGACTCACGCCTGTATCCCCGAAGGGGTAGGCAGAGGTGTAATGCACCCACATTTTACCATAATTTTTTAGATCCCACGTAATAGCCGAGCCTATTGCCGTATCGGGCATGTTACCAGACTCCGTGCTGCTACTGAGAATTTCCTAACGTAAAAACCCAATCACAATTTGCCCGACCCGGGAATCGAACCCGAGACCCAATCCCACGCGCACATTTATGCCGCGAGACCGACGAGGCAGTCAATTCGCAAATTCAAACCAAAAAAACATTTGGTTTGAATTTGCGACTGTACCAAAGGGACTGTCAATTAGGCTCTTGAAAACCTATAGTAACATCTTCAACATCATCAGTCAAATCAGCAGGCCGATTCAGAATGTCACGACAAGTAATCGTACGATATATCAAATTATTGTCCTCGTCTTTTAGCCGCTTATCAGAATTATTTGAACAAATATTCATTGAATTCGGTTTATTTATTAATTTACTGCATACCGAATGCATAAAATTGATAGGAAATGCGATAGTTTTGATAAAAAATGAAGTAGCCCGTTTGACAATTAACGGAATCGAATGTCAAATGAGATATCGAACGATTCTGAATTGCCCCCCACGTTAGAATCAGAAGCGCCTCTTCTAGAATCAAAGCGATGACATGTCAAATATTGGACAAGAAGTAGTAGTTTACTGGAAAGATTATAAACAAGATACTTGAGAGATTAAATTTGTTTAGCGTTAAATGATGTGGGAAACGAGTTCATAGACTTAAGCTCATCATCAGCCTTTAATAGTCCACTGCTGGACAAGGTCTCTCCTTTGAAAGGAGGAATTGGCCTACTATACCACGCTGGCCAAGCGGGTTGGTATAGGGTTTGTGTTTTCCTTCTCTTACAGTGCTGTTCTCTGCATAATATGCTCCCTCTGTCGGCTCTTACGACACCCAAGGGTGGTGAAAATTCGTATTCTTAATCCATCTACACACGGACAACACTTAATACCTATTTAAACATTATGTAATATAATTATACATTGTTCTATGATAATTATAAAATATCTCATAATCCTTTAATACATCTCAGCTGTCAGATAGAACAGTAAACAACTGGATAAGCAAGCGAAACAAGTGTTATATTCAATCGTAAACATTTAATATTGCCAAGAAAATGTCAAATACGCTTGCCCTCACACCAAGGTTAATGTTTTCTTAATAGCGCTGATACGTTTGACCATTCACATGTAATGAGCGTTCTTGCGAATGTTACAAAAGAGAATAAATATGAGTGCCTCCGTGGTCCAGTGGATAGCGTATGCGACTGCTGATCGGAGGTCACGGGTTCGACTCCCGGATCGGGCAAAAGTGTTACTGGGTTTATCCGAATACTCAGTAGCAGCCCGGAGTCTGGTGATGTGCCCGGTAACGGTAATAGGCTCGCCCTCTATTACGTGGGACCTAAAAAAATTCATGGCGAAATGTGGTAATATTTACCTCTGCCTACCGCGTCGGGGATACAGGCGTGAGACTATATAAATATTACGAACGTTCTTGCGAGCATTCTAGCGAATCGACAATAAATTTGCTTTGACGATTTTGTTGATAAACGGTCTGAATTCATTTTTCGAACTATCCTTTTTCTTAGAGTCGAGATTCGTGCTTCATATTTTGCATCGAGCTTAAAAACGAATCTAAAATCTCAGAAAAAAAGGTAGATCGGATATTGAATTCACCAGTAGAGCGTTCGCTGGCAATTTCGTGAAAATATTCGTAGCAATGTTCACCTATGTTCGTTGTTCAGTTGAACAAAACGGCGAATGCTCTCCGATCTGTTACAAGTGAACGCTCAGGTGTGGCAGCACCATACTATACTTTGTAACAACAATCAGGTTTTAAAAGATTAATTATATATTTTGTAATGAAACTGTCCGTATAAAAAATAAAGTGAAACAAGTGACCGTTTAAGTTTATTGTAAACAAAATTAAATTAACGTAGCCAATGAGAAACGTTGCTGCTACTTACGTGATCTGAAGGTTTATTTCAACGGACAGATATGCGAAAGAAAAAGTTGATTTGGAATTGAGGGTAAACTTTGGATTTGCTTTGTGTTCTAGTACTTTTAATCAATTATTAAAAGTAGAGCATTGATAGCATACTGCTAAGAAAGGCGAGTAAGCTATCGGTTGCCGCTGCTTAACAGCCGAGGCATTTAGTTTTATACAGTTGTACAATGATGTTACAAAAGTAAAAAGACGTAGATATGTTATAGGCGTACCAAAACAGGACGCTATACATAAGCGAGTTCGTAAGTCTCACATATTTATTAGCCGTTAGGAACTGCTATAGTGTTAAACTTTTATAAGATATTGATGGCTTATCGGACAACAAAGAGTTAATTTTTGGAATGGTAACTTATAAAAATAGGAAAATTATTGTATGTGTAGTATATTTGACGCCAAATTATAGTGATACGCAATATTGTGATGTTCTAGACTGTATAGAAAATGCTATGTATGTACTCGGACTATCAGTTTGTCATATTAGGTGACTTTAATTTGACCTCATGTAATAATAACGCTACTTCACACTTTAATAACTTTATGGAATTTTGTAAACTGAAACAGTACAACTATGTTAAAAATAAATATGGAGGCATTTTAGATTTGATTTTAGCAAACATTGAAACTGACAGTATTAGTGTGGATGGCGATGTTGAACCTCTTGTACAAATGAACGCATATCACCCACCTATCGAGATTACAGTTACTGTTAGTGTCTCAACAGCAGTGTTAAGATCCCAGCCATCTACATTACAAAATAAATACACCACACCCGTTTGGAATTTCCGTAAGGCTAATTTACTTGGTTTGTATGCAGATATAGGTAACATAGATTGGTCCAACGTATTACAGCAATCTGATGTTAATGTAGCGGTAGATAGTTTATATGAGAACATAAACAAAACAATAAATGATAACGTTCCAAATAAAATTCCATACTCAACAGTCCCAACGCACTATTATCCTACATGGTATAACCCTGAAATAATTCGGCTTATAAAAGTAAAATACAGACATTTTATTAAATACAAAAATTATAGCCTACAGTTTAATAAAGAAATGTTCAAGTTTTATAGAACTAAAGTAAAAAAACTTATTGATGATGCATATAAGAAATACATAACATCTGTAGAGAAAGATATTAGTAAAGAGCCTGCTAGTTTCTGGAAATACGTGAAAAATAAACGCAACAATAGACAATGTAACAAAGAATATTTATTAGGATCTAAAACAGTAACAGGTCAGGAGGCGGCTGACGCATTTGTTGAGTATTTTAGTTCTGTGTTTAAAAAAAAATCGCCCGAATTAAATCCTATCAAAGCAGAGCGTGCTGCGAATGATCAAGGACACATACCAGAAGTCAGCATAGACAGGATTAGCTTAAGTGATTTGCGGAAAGCTATCCAGCGTCTCAAAACCTCTTCTGCGAGTGGGCTGGATGCTGTACCAGCATTTATTCTTAAGGACTGCGCATGTGTATTAGAAGACGCTCTTTTATATGTATACAACTTATGCATACAGCAGGGAGTATATCCCTCTAGGTGGAAGGTTTCGAGAGTCACTCCAGTACCTAAAAGTAATACATCACTACAAGTAACAAATTTCAGACCGATAGCCATATTATCAGTATTTAGTAAAGTATTCGAAAGTATTTTAAATCGCAAAATTATTGAACAGGTTAAGTGGCATTTAGATGATACCCAGCATGGTTTTCGATTAAATCGTTCTACCTTGACTAACCACATAACATTCATAGATAGTAATAATAATAATAATATTCTACCACATACACACATCAGTCCCAAACTAAGCAGAGCTTGTACTATGGATACTAGATAATGGATAAACATACATATATATACTTTTTTTTTGTAAATACATACATATTATACATAGAAACATCCAGACCAAGACAAACATCCATGTTCATGCACACAAATGTTTGACTTGAGCGGAAATCGAACCCGCGACCTTCGGCGTAGCAGTCGCTTACACTCCCGCTGCGCCAACCGGTCGTCGTTATAGAGTGTAAAGAACCAGATGAGAACCAGTCGTCAAGTTGATGCTGTTTACTTAGATTATCGGAAGGCATTTGATGTTGTGATTAATGACGTTTTATTAGCGAAGTTCTCATCTTTAGGCTTTAGTCCAAGACTACTGAAACTCATGGCCAGTTATCTAAGAGACAGGAGACAGTATATACAGCTTATGGGATACCGATCAAATCAGTACTACACCAGATCGGGAGTAAGCCAAGGCAGTACTTTAGGACCTACTCAATTTCTTTTAATGATAAATGACCTCCCAAAGGTGCTGAATACAGCTAAGTGCCTTATGTTCGCGGATGACCTAAAGATATATCTTCCCATAAATAGTGCAGTTGACTGTGAAAACTTACAACGCGACATAAACGCAGTCAATCTCTGGAGTAAAGAAAATAGGTTAGATCTTAATGTGGACAAGTGTAAGGTCATATCATTCACTAGGTCTCGAAATCCTATCATAGAACAGTACTGTTTAGGAAATTCTCAACTAGAGCGAGTAAATACCAGCCCAGAACTGGGATTGATTTTCGACTCCAAACTTGATTTTCGTGAACACATTTCAACTACATGTAAAAGTGCATGTTGAGCTCTAGGGTTTATACTTAGGACATCGTCACAATTTCACAGTACGAATGTAATAGTCTTATTATATAACGCTTATGTACGTAGCAAACTAGAATACAATGCTATAATATGGGACCCACATGATAAAAAGCATGCACTTATGATAGAAAAAATCTAAAAGAAGTGTGCGCGGTACCTCTATAAAAGAAAGTTTGGGTATTATCCATACATGTACCCATCCCTGTTTGTGTCTGGAATGGTGGGATTTGACACGCTGCTGTTGAGACGCAGGGTAATGCTTATACTACATTACTATCTGTTATTGCGCGGTAAGGTAGATAATCCTGCAGTGCTAGAATGCATGCAACTCTATGTTCCTCAAAATTACACACGTGGCGTAGGAAGGCGAAGACATCACCTAATTTCGTGTCCTACCGAATGGAGCTGCAGCTATGTAAGCAGTACCCCAACTGTTAGAGCCATAAATTTATATAATGACTTCATGAGTCAAGTTCACGACGCTGATGTATTTTTTGATAATTTGAGTACATTTGTGAGGAAGGCCAGAATATTTTTTAGTATTTAGATCCTATGTATTAGATATTATTATTCTGTTTAGTCATAAATATTGTTTACCGTTAGTGTTTATGTTTTAGTTGTGTTTATAAATTTTGTTAAGATATTAATATTGTTTACGTATCTTTTAAGTATGCACTGTAACGGTTTGGAAGTCATTCTGTAATGTTACTTTGTTAATTTAATTAAAATAAATAAATATGTGTGTGTGACGTCGCGAGCCCGCGTCAAAGTGAAATTGACACATCTTGTCAACCGAAAATAAAATAAAATATGGAGTTATTCATGGGTGCGTTAGTGTACCGTTTCTACGGATTTATTACTACGTAGGTAACGTATCTACCTTTTTCTTGTAATATCATTGCAGTTGTATATAGATTAAACGCAACTAGCACAATGATTCACCCTTTTTGCAAGTAAAACAATACGTTAAGGTCACTTTAGAGAGGGTGTTCTTTTTGACCATAGTTCAAATTTTTACTGAAATATCGTCGCTTATCCTAAGCTACTGGAATTAAAATAAAAAAGAGAGAGATAACAATATAGATAATTTTATCTAAATCAGCCTCCAAAACTCATAATAGCTGAATGCCAAGTTCTAGACGAAAAAGCCTTGCTGATTTTAGTATGAATGTATTCTCGACCGGGGAATTACTACCCTCTCACAGAAGATCGACGTAAAGTAACAGTGGCTAAACTGTTGCGTTTCGTTCGGTGAGTGAGAGTGCCGTAGGCTTCATCACCTATTCCTTCTCCCTCATCCCACTCCTCCGCCCATCCCTTTTGCTAACCCAAAGGGCGGCAACGCGCTTGTGAGCTCTAGTGTTGCTTATGTCCATGGGCGACAGAAATTGCTCACTATCAGGCGATCCGTCCGTTGTAGCTTATGACAAAAAAGCAACATACTCAGACCAACACTACTCTATGCAGATGACGTCACTAATCCATGAATCATAAACATAATTAAATGTTATTCGATCAACGTATCAATAAAGTATTATAATGAGAAGCTGTTGAACTTAACGGTAACTAGTATATCATTATAAAAAAGGTGTGTCCGTAAATTAGAAATATAAAAAATTGGCTAAGTGCGAGTCGGACTCGCGCACGAAGGGTTCCGTACCATCATCTATAAAAGAAAATCACGTTTGTTGTATGTATACTCAAATATTTTTTAAGTTTCTATCTGTTTATTAAGATCGAGTAAAAAATTGCTTAAAAATAACGTTTGTTGTATGGGAGCCCCCCTTTAATACATTCACACATACACAACGTCACGCCTTTTATCCCCGAAAGGGTAGGCAGAGGTGTATTTCTACACCCACTTTTCGCCAGATATACCTTAGTCCCACGTAATAAGGGGCGAGCCTATTGCCGTACCGGGCACATTTCCAGACTCCGTGCTGCTACTGGGAATTTCGTGACAGAAAAACCCAATAACACTGCCCGACCCAGGAATCGAACCCGGGACCTCCCGATCCCAAGCGCACATTTATGCCGCGAGACCAACGAGGCAGTCGTATAGGGTTTGATGTCGAGTTTTTTGACTCTACGCTAAGATAGTATTTGCATCGTGTTATCCCTTAGTCGCCTCTTACGACACCCACGGGAAGATAGGGGGTGGTGACACTTGTATTCTATGCCGTCAACCACACAGCATCCTCCCTTTAATATTAACTTTTTTATATTTAATTGTTTATTTATTTTGAAAGGTCATATACAACTACATATACTGTGAAATTTTTAAGCGTCTACCTGTTACCGTTAGTAAAAAAATACGAAAAAAACACGTTTGTTGTATGGAACCCTTAATATTTTCGTTTTTTTATTTTTAGTATTTGTTGTTATAGCGGCAATATAAATACATACTTTGTGAAAAATTCAGCTTTCTAGCTATCACGGTTTATGAGATACAGGCTGGTGACAGACAGACAGACAAACAAACAGACAGCGGAGGCTCAGTACCTAATAGGTAAATATGGACTTATAAAGCCGAAACGATGATTAGTAAACTTAGTGTATGTCTGTTTTTCTGTAAAAATAAGGGGGTTAAATATGATGACCACCTTGCAAAATGCTTTGATACCCTTCTTTAACCAAAAATATATACTTAACACCAGAAAAATAAAGTCTAAAATTACAATAGTACTATTTAAGTCACGACTGCACTTAAAATTGTATTCGAACACCAAATGTACTAAATCATCACCAAATAAATAGCTTATGTTAGGTTCCCTTGTGACCCTTAATCCAAACATAGGAGCCCTGCGAAACAGGGCTCCGTCAACTTAGTTTATTAAAGTAGGTGGTGTAACCGAATCCAATTTGTTGATGTTTAGTATTTCATACAACTAACAAAAAACTTTGGTAATAATTGTACATTAAAATGCTGGTTTAATTTTGGTGATCATTTACTACTTTTGGGTTAACAATGATTTATCTGGAGTCATTTTGCTTAAATAGGATAGTGAAATGTTAAAACTTTGGTTATAATATTACATTAAAATGCGGCTTTCATTTTGGTGATCATTTAATATTTTAGTTTGTTGTATGTCTGTTGTCCGTGTGGTAACGGATTAAGAATACGGAATGTCACAACCCCATATCATCCCATGGGTGTCGTAAGAGCCGACAGAGGGAGCATATTATGCAGAAAACCAGCACTGTAAGAGAAGGAAAACTTGATACAAACCCTATACCAACCCGTTTGGCCAGCGTGGTATAGTAGGCCAATTCCTCCTGAAAGGAGAGGCCTAGTTCAGCAGTGGACTGTTAAAGGCTGATGATGATGATGATGTTACTATATCTGGTGGTAAGTTAAACATAAGCCAAAAATAAGTAGCGTTCATAGCGTGATTGGAGTAGCCGTTACAAATCGGTAAAGTAAAGCGACGCTGGCAAAGGTCAGCATTTGGATAGGTGACCGTCTTTTATGGTATTTAAATCAGTATTGGTAATTAAGACATAGGCTCATAGACTCACGCCTGTATCCCCGAAAGGGTAGGCAAAGGTGTACCCAGTAACACTTTTTGCCCGACCCGGGAATGAACCCGGGACCTCCGATCAGCAGTCGCATACGCTATTCACTCGACCACGGAGGCAGTCACGGAGGTAATTAAGACATATCAGCTTATAATGCAAACCACAGGCATAAGACATATTACGGTATTCTAACAATGTAGTCAACACAATTCAATCTCGATAGGCAGTGGGGGATCCAGGTTTTTTTAATATAAGATTTGTTTTGATAGGGACGTGCTGAAAACCAGCTGGAGAGTCAAACCTAGGGTGTCAGAAGATTGGTGTCACGCCACAACACCAACTTCAAATCATCGACGACTGCCGACTCATCACATCGAGACTTTTCTCAAGGTAGGGTTTTGGCCGAAGGAAGATGTGTTTCGGCGTTTTCATGGTAGGTTACGAAGACAGTATAAATAAAACCTGTTTTCTTTATGTATATAAAATTCTTGCGTTACTGACTGACTGACAAACAACATACTGCCAAAACTAATAGGCGCATGAAACCGAAATTGTTCATGTATTTTCCTTGGAGAGTGTAGTGGTGCTCAAGAAGGGATTTCACGAAATTGTTACGGGATTAGAAGCGCGGGCGTAGCTTTATTGCAATATCAATAGCCCAGTGGTGTACGTAACGGACTGCCGAGAGGATAGTCTCGGGTTCGACCCCCAGTTACCCCGGGCACACACCTCTGACTTTTCGAAGTTATGTGTGTATTAAAAAATGTTAATTATCGCTCACCTAATAATGTGCCCGGTAGATGGCAATAGGCTCGGCCCATATTACATTGGGACCTAAACATAACTGGCGAAACGAGGATGTGTAATACACCTCTGCCTACCCCTTCGGGGATAAAAGGCATGAAGTTATGTTATGTCTCATGAACACTTACGTTAAAAATAATTACGCTCTGTTTTCGGAGCTACACACGTATTTGTCGTTTTATTGGAAATTGGTATGGACAGCAACGAAATTAAAACTCGCGCCTTATTGCTCGAGTGATTTACGACTTGGTTACAATTATTCTAGTTGCTAACTGTACAACGATTGTAATAGGGATCATTAATGTTATCAAATTCATACAAAGTTTGAACAAAGATATAACACAACATCTGTAATATTTTCGGAAAAGATGGAAGATTCGATTTTTAAACGGTTTTATTTATGCTATTAGTCTTATTTAGACTTTTTATTTTTAATACAGGGTTTTTCTAGTAGTTATCTAATAGATTTGGTCTGAAAATAGATCATTTATGAAAAAGACAAAAAAAAACATTAAAAAAACCGGAGCATTCAAGCCACTTTAAATAGACTTTGTTTTTTTATTTCGAGATAAGGCCGACCTCACATTGGGCGTCAGCGTTCTGCGATCGTACGCCCAGCGTGCGCTCGAGGAACGCTCATGCCCGTTTTGAGGGAGGCCTAAAAGTAGCCGTAGACAAAGTATGCTGTCTTTTCAATTTTGATGTATGGATAGATGTGTGTGGCAGTGCACAAAATGTTCAGATTTCCTTTAGAACATCCCAGTATGACTTCACTTCTCATTTCAATAAAAAATATGTGGCTACGTTGTCTTTGCAGGAACATAGGTACATACTAGATAAACATAACTCAGGGCGATTAATTTAAATTCCTATTTAATAGCTCCATGTAATTCAATTATTCCTAGCTCTAGTGCTCCTAAGATATTATTTTACAATGTCTAGGGTAATAATTAGGAGTAGTTAAAATTTTGCTCAATGATTAATTAAAACACGTCAACAAGGCAGTAAGATTAAGGCGCCGTGTTTAAGGCATTGCTTTTGATTGACAATTAGACCAGAGGTTTACCAGCCAACTGCAAACTGTAAGCTTCTTAGGATAACCACTCCTCCTCTCACGTTGATTCGTTATTTTATGTCACTTTGTTCATCTGGCTGATATCACCTGTGAATTCTCATTTCACATTGGAGTGATTTGACCGAAGTGATATTTCTCAGGTAAAATAGAACGAGGATTTTCTTCACATTGGAATTGTCACCAGGAAGAAATCACCTAGGTGAAATGATTCTAAAGTGTTATGACGATATCAAACGCCTATTTTGTTCAGTCAAATGAAGTGGATTAAACCGATTCGATCAGCGTTCGGTGCGCTGATTGGCTAGCTGCAAGTTCAATGACGATCTGGGCTCTCGAATACCGAAAAACCGAGGTGCCTTTTGAGGTTGCTATAGATGTAATAGGTCTAGTTCTACGAAGATGCGACCTCGACACATGTCAATCAGTGTGCTGAAAGGTGATCAGAATAAAGCGAGGTGAGGTGGACGCGGCTAAAGCTGTGCTAAGCTACATGATTGGTCAACTTTAAAAGTTCAATATGAACAAATAAAATAAAAAAGAAGTTTGTAGGATGCCAGCGCGAGTTTGATGAGGTCCGCAAGCCAGTTGCGTCGGACCTAACTATGCGGGGTCATCGGTTTGTCATGCGTTCCCGTCATCCTGCTCCTCACAAAGGATTGTTAGAGGAATGCTGCGTTGGTTTTAGTGAATAGGTCCGAACGCCTTTAGGAGAGTCCCACAGCCCCCTCCACCGGGCCTCAAATTTAGGGATGGGCAGAGCTTGCAATTGAGTTTCAACCGCGTGATAAAAAAAATAGAAAGCTTCGAGTTTAACGATATATTCTTCAAACAGAACAGTCATTATTCACCATGCCTATGCATTGCTATATTTGTGATTTATCTGTTTGATTGCCAAATAAAATAAAATAAAATAGCCAATCGAGTCGAGGGAAGATATGAGGGAACTCGCTTATGAATAGGCGTCCTGATTGGTGCACTCCAAGCTGTGCACCAAACAGAACTTCGGAAGCCGATCGCCGCGACAATAATCGTGGTGCCACTAAACCTATAGTAAGCCCCAAGGTTACATTGGTTGTGGTTACGAAGCCTTAAAGGTGCCAGAACCATTAAGATTTTATGGCGCTAAACTTACAGCACGTAAATAATAGTCTGATAACGCATAATTATTGATTATTCGACTATTTAAACTTAGTGCGTAGTTCTCCAGATCATAAAAATCTTATGAAGGTATTTTAAAAGTTGCGGCTCGCCAAGATTATGAAAAATTCTACTATGATAAACGCGAAAATTTTGAGGATCCATTCTCACACGCTTTGTTTTTTAGACTGTTTTTTACACTTTCACGCAAAGACTTCTGAACCGATTTTCATAAAATTTTAAGTACCACATAGACTGCCTTTGTTTTTCCCCTTTTGCATTATGGGAAGTTTGAAAGTTGCACCGGTGCAAGAAAAGCTGAAAGGAAAGTGTCCTTAGTGAGGCATGTGATGAGGTGGGATAAAAATCATGTGGCTAGAATTTAGATGAATGTTGAGGGATATAAGGTAAAAAGAAGACTAAGAAAAGATGGATGGACTGTGTGAAGGATGACATGAATGCAAAGGAAGTGAATAATCAGAGGACGGCTGATAGGAAAGAATGGAAGAGATAGACATTCTCCGCCGACCCCAAGTAATATGGGAACAGGGCAAGAAGAAGATACTTAGATTGCCTTTGTCTGGGTAACCAAAAAACACGCGGGCGGAGCCATAGGATATTGCTTACTGAATAGAAAGTAGAAAGGAAGCTCGTGGGGGTTACACTGAGAGACCGCAAAACAAACACCTGGCTCAGAGAACAAAGCAAAGTTGCAGATGCCGTCAAAAGAGTGGCAAGTCTTAAGTGGCAGTAGGCAGGACACATAGCCGGAAAACAGGGCTCATGGAGTAAGGTAGTTTTGGAGTGGAGGCCTCGGTGGATGCGTTGGAAAGATGACATTAAGAAAACTGCAGGATCGAAATTGATGCAAGTAGCAAAAGATCGAACTAAATGGCGGAATCTGAAGGAAGGCCTACACCAATTTGGTAGAAAATGGCTAAGAAGAAGAAGAAGAAATTAAGGAAGAAATGAGTTGACTTTTATATTTTTATTTATGACGTCTGCTTAAGTACGTAATACGAATTTTATAGCCGGTCGCGTTAAAAGAAGTAAATGTAATTTATAATGCGAGGTTGTAAGACTAAAAGTGACACTTGAAGTTTGTTTCCTGTTTCAAACTTATTATAAGTCAACGGCCGTAATACGACATGTTTATACAGTAATTTAATTATGACTATGTTTTGCAAGATATCGCCATCGCCCTAGCTTTATCCCAATAGCATCTAAGACTGGTAGAGATTATTGAAAATTCAAGCAATGCAAGTAGTAGTTACTTGCATTGCTTGAATTTTCAATAATCTCTACCAGTCTTAGACGCTACATGAAATATCGTCGCAGAGTTCGAAAATTCCCAGTTTACCACCTCTGGGTAGGTCTTAACTTTCAGATAAATTTAAAATTGGAACGAAATTTGTATGAGTTAGCTAAGAAATTAATTTAACAGTAACTTTTTAAGCAGTGTAGTAGATAATAGAAAACTTAAATTAAACAAATCTTGATCTCTATTTTCCTACCAAATCCTATCCTACTAATATTATAAATGTGAAAGTTTGTGAAGATGTATGTATGGATGTTTGTTACTCTTTCACGCAAAAACTACTGAACGGATTAGGATGAAACTTTACAGTAATATAGTTTATACATCAGAATAACACATAGGCTACAATTTATAAAGATTTTGTATAATGTTGCCATAATATAAGGAAAAGTATCAACTAAGTCGGCAAAAATCCTGAGCTCTGAAAGCTGTCTTCGCGTGCGTTGCCTAAACCGTTAAAGTTACTTGAAGATAATGTACGGTGAAATTGTTTATCATAAAAAGCTCACTATGAAAAATTCAAGATGGCCGCCGCCACAAAATGGCACATTACTTATTTTCCACAAATACCTCAATACGGATATCAAATGAAAGGGCTTGATTCGTAGAATAGAGCTCACTATGAAAAATCCAAGATGGCCGCCGCCGCAAAATGGCGGATTACATATTTGCCACAAATACCTCAATATGGGTATCGAATGAAAGGGCTTGATTGGTAGAATAGGCTCACTAAGAAAAATCCAAGATGGCTGCCGCCACAAAATGGCTGATTACATATTTTCCACAAATACCTCAATATGGGTATCAAATGAAAGGACTTGATTGGTAGAATAGACCTCACTATGAAAAATCCAAGATGGCCGCCGCCACAAAATGGCGGATTACTTATTTTCCACAAATACCTCAATACGGGTATCAAATGAAAGGGCTTGATTCGTAGAATAGAGCTCACTATGAAAAATCCAAGATGGCCGCCGCCGCAAAATGGCGGATTACATATTTGCCACAAATACCTCAATATGGGTATCGAATGAAAGGGCTTGATTGGTAGAATAGGCTCACTATGAAAAATTCAAGATGGCTGCCGCCACAAAATGGCTGATTACATATTTTCCACAAATACCTCAATATGGGTATCAAATGAAAGGACTTGATTGCTAGAATAGACCTCACTATGAAAAATCCAAGATGGCCGCTGCCGCAAAATGGCGGATTACATATTTGCCACAAATACCTCAATATGGGTATCGAATGAAAGGGCTTGATTGGTAGAATAGGCTCACTATGAAAAATCCAAGATGGCTGCCGCCACAAAATGGCTGATTACATATTTTCCACAAATACCTCAATATGGGTATCAAATGAAAGGACTTGATTGGTAGAATAGACCTCACTATGAAAAATCCAAGATGGCCGCCGCCACAAAATGGCGGATTACTTATTTTCCACAAATACCTCAATACGGGTATCAAATGAAAGGGCTTGATTCGTAGAATAGAGCTCACTATGAAAAATCCAAGATGGCCGCCGCCGCAAAATGGCGGATTACATATTTGCCACAAATACCTCAATATGGGTATCGAATGAAAGGGCTTGATTGGTAGAATAGGCTCACTATGAAAAATTCAAGATGGCTGCCGCCACAAAATGGCTGATTACATATTTTCCACAAATACCTCAATATGGGTATCAAATGAAAGGACTTGATTGCTAGAATAGACCTCACTATGAAAAATCCAAGATGGCCGCCGCCGCAAAATGGCGGATTACATATTTGCCACAAATACCTCAATATGGGTATCGAATGAAAGGGCTTGATTGGTAGAATAGGCTCACTATGAAAAATCCAAGATGGCTGCCGCCACAAAATGGCGGATTACTTATTTTTCAGAAATACCTCAATATGGGTATTAAATGAAAGGGCTTGATTCGTAGAATAAAGCTCACTACGAAAAATCCAAGATGGCTGTCGTAGCAAAATGGTTGATTACATATTTGCTACTAATAGGTACCTCAATATGGGTATCAAATGAAAGGGCTTGATTGGTAGAACAGACCTCACTATGAAAAATCCAAGATGGCCGCCGCCACAAAATGGCGGATTACCTATTTACCGCAAACACTTTTTTGCGTTTGATTGGTAGAAAAGGGCTCACTATGAAAATATAATGAAAAGTACCAACTAATAACAAAACTAAAAACTTGAAAATAAAATAAGCTAAAAAAACATTTATTTTAATTTTGGGCGTAGCGTATCCAGAATAAACATTATGATAGAAATTTCACTTGCCCTACGATTTATATTTGTCTGACCCAGATTGATGTGAAGTTTATTGCGATCTGGCAGCTAGGACTTACTGAATTACTTTTCAGCTTTTGGTACATAACCTAACTACATCATTTTTATTGTAATAAAACAGTATAACATAAAAAAATATGTTTTTTACAATGCTCATCCTAGAGTAGTTATCAAATTGTTTTCAAAATTGATATATTTATTGCCTTCAGTATTTAATGAAGATGAACTTTGTCTTTACAGTAAGTTGTTTGGACTAATAGTTTAAAAGTTATCAAGATACTAGATGACGCCAGCAGCTACGCCTGCAAATTTTTTTTAATTTACCCGTTTTGGCCGATCCCGTGGGAATTTCGAGAAATCCCTTCTTAGTGCACCCCTACGGTCCCCAAGGAACATACATGCCAAAGGGTCACGGTCAAAATGGGCGTAAAACCAACAGCTGCTTGAAAGCTAATATCCATTACTTAATTTTATACTATTACGGCAATCACCCAAACAACCGGTGAGCAGAGATATTTAGTGATGTTCAAACGTATTTTTTATAGAATCCGAAACAATCGCTAAGACAACGGAGATAACACGACACGATGTTGTGCAGAGCTAGGCCAATGAAACCTATCTATTGGTTGGTAACCTAACGGAATGACTACATTCCATCCCTTTCTAACTTTTCTCTTACTCAGGCGCCGACCAAAACACAAGCGTGCGGGCAGGCCGGGCAATGCACGTCAGTCGTTATTTATATTTAATTGAATTATATAGAGAGGAGTCATTAGATGATTTAAGGCAAGGACATATGTGAATTGGGCGTCATTAGGGGTAAATTAAAACCGTTTTTTTCCGTAATTGTTATAGAAAAAAATTCAAAAAAATATGTCTTAATCTACATCATATAAAGCACTTTCTCTTTTGTACCAAATCCTAAAAAAAGTATTTTAAATATCTGAATAAAATATGCAAAGTAACCACTGTTTTTGTAGTTATTACTTTTTTCTCCTAATCTATCAATCATAAGATTGTTTAAATTGAATCAGCCTCTTATATATTAGAACACCAAGGGAACCTTCAGCTTATTTTTACAAATAACTTAACTTATTATTTTCTTAGGATTTTTTACGTCACCGATACTCGCAAATCGCGCGTGGACAACTAACCAGTAGTACGAGCAAGGTCAACGGCGTATATCCACCTCTTAAACAGATGTAATATTCTGCAAGCTAATATGTGGTTTCTTCGAATTAAAAGTCAACAGTCGCGGCATGTCAGATCGCGCACATATAATACTTACATTTTGATCGATAGGTAGGGACCAAATCGGTAGAAATGCGATAGTTGTGCATTACTGTACTTGCTTAACAGGCAGAAGAACAGTAGGAAGTTGTGCCCACATAGTTTCAGTTTTGTGGTTTTTAGGGTTAAGACGGCACGAGCCTTTCATTGCACCCGCAGAACATTTATTAGATGTTATAGTTGATGATAAACATTGATATTTAAATAAAAGGTATCAATATATAGTAGTTTTTAACAAATATGTGTGTTTTATTTAACCAATCTTTGGATTTTTTTTGCAGTGATACCCGGTCGATATTTGGGTTAACAAGTATATAGGTAGGGTATTTAGAAGAACAATAAAGTAAATTACAACACATTTTATTTCTGTTGGTTTTACGCCCAGCTCTCATACAAAAATGCCCATGATCCTTTCAACTTTCTGCGCCCAATAGTTTCGGCTGTAGCGTGTCTGTCAGTCAGTCAGTAACGCAAGGATTTTATATATTAAGATAATTGACCTAAGCGCAAGCGCTTACTATGAGTTGGCGCGCTTAAGCGCAGCGGGGCGGAGGGGCGGTCTGATTATGTCCTTGGTGTTAATGCTTTCAGTTTTTATTTTAGCTGCTATTCTATTCAGTATATACATAAGCTCTTCAATAACTTTAATAATATACCTACATACTAATCTTTACCTGAAGTTTGACGACTATGAAAACAAAAGTAATTTTAAGTATTATCTGTTTTATGTATGCTACACGGCTAATGTGCAGATCCATTTGTGATGAAATTTGATATGGATAGTCTGAAACCTGGGGAAGTACAAAGGCTACACTTCATTAAAATTTAATGCGGGCGAAGCCGCGGGCGAAAGCTAGTAACCATATAAAAATTCCTACTAAATTAAACAAAACACCTGACTGGATGTCAACGTTATTGTTTTAAAACGTAGAGATCCACTGGGGTGTTTTTCTTCATTGACCTAATTTCATGGTCAGGACATGAGGCAATATTTATTGATTTTTTTAATTAAAAAGACAACTCCTGCATTAGGACTAAATCCTGTGTCGCGGAGGCCTTTACATACATTCAACCAACGGCCACAATGAACACCCAGACTCGAAACAACAATTTGTGGATCACACAAAGCGTTGTCTCATGTGGGGATTGAACCCACAACACACGGCGCAGTGTCAAGCGGCGAGGCGACCGCTTAAACAACCGTGCAGTCGATATGTCGAAATGTCAGGCACTTGTCCTGACTGACATACAAAATACGAGGATCATCACGAAGCCTAAACTATTGAAGTTAGAAACAAAATTCGGGGTCCATTTATGTCGTTGTCATCAAAGAAGATTGTTTTAATATTTAATACCTAGGACGGTAAAACATTTTGTGTGTTTGAAATTTCGTCGATTTTTAAGCTACGGGAATGAGAGCTTTGATAATAAGAAGTTAATTATACGTAGACCTTAATAGAATTATAATAGTAATACCAAACATTTAAAAAAATTCAGACATTTCTTGTCTGCGTAAGTAGTTGCAAGCTATTGCTAAATCAAATATAAGGTACACAAAAAATATTGTAATAGAAGGATAAAAAACATAAACATCGGCAAAAAACCTACCACAAGAACAGTTTGTGTTTTTTGCGCATAGACTGGGAACTATGCGATTTTTTTACTATATTTGTTTTCATAGGCTGAATGTTACTATCTACTAAATTAATATATCGACTTGTAGTATGGCGCCAAGAATATTAAAACGATTTGCATGCAAATAAATTGAATGCATAATTGAACGCAAATTACAATTTTAGAAATGTGTATACTATATTTTATATAATTACCTATATGTCTTGTAGAGATTATTTGTCACTTTATTCAAATAATAAAACAAATCTGCATTTTGGAAAAGAACCAGGAAATGTACAACTTAGGTCATAGTGCAAAACAAATTAAAAAAAAAACAAAAATGTCAAACGACTCACCTGTTTTGTGAATGAACTAAAAAATTAACACTCAACAAAAGGAAAAGAAACACAAAAATAGAACACTATTCCCGCGCAAAACTTAAATTTCGAGTACAACAAAATGGTGATGTGACAGTTGGCCGTAGACAGTGATCTATAGACACTGGCAGATTTATTAATTATTTTACTTTAAAAATAGATTTTATGTAAATATATGAATAACACTGTTTGTTAAAATGCGAGGTTTCGCTAGCAATGAGTGCATCAGTTTCTGCGGTAGAGTAATGAATGGTAGCGAGCTGCTCGCTTGAGCGGGTTTGGCGGTAAATGTGTGTCTTGGTGTGATTCGCGCTGCAGTTTTTGATACTTGCCGAAATCTTGTAGGTCGGCGCTGTGTTTGTTTATTTGTAGCTCTAATTTAGAACCATTACAAATCGTCCATAGAAATTGATGAATATTTACATGTTTATGGAGTTAAGAGTTAGTTTATAGTATTAGAATTAGTAGTTTTAATAGTAACTTAAGTGTTTTATTAGTAACTTAAGTGTTTTATTACTATGAGCGCGTGATCCATTTTGATGACTAGGAGCAAAAAGTATCAGAATATCAGTAGCTGCAGATCTACTTATGGTTTTACAGGTGGTACTTATAGCCTTTGGCTCGAATAGCTCAAAATTAATGAGATTTGCGCTAGCGTAAAATCCTTCTCGTGATAACAGTTGTATCTTTATTACAACAGTTTAAAAATGTTTAAGTTAGTAGCGTAGCTAATGTAAAGTAATTGACAACAATGTTTATTTTATATTCCGAACTAAGAACTAAGCGTTAAACCTAACCTTGTATTACAAAGTGACATTTAAACACGATTTCGTTCCAAATAACTTTTCTTAGAAATCCAGTTTGCTCGTATTTTGCATAGTGCAGCACGATGCTTTATTATATTGAAAAATAAAGATGTGGATCAATAAATTGCTAAATCACGTTTAAATATATCGATATAGAGTAAGTTAAAAAAAGTTGTTTATACGTCTACGTAAAAATAAGTAAATAAAAACCTCATATAAAAGTAAGCCACCTTTACGTTCTGTACCGATTTTATTGTGCTGCTTTTCTTTCCTCGTCGGCACTTTATGCCCCTAGAGCACTTTCTTCAACAAGGGCAATGTTACAACCTCTTTTTAAAGTTACCTTGTTAGGGTACTGAAACTGTCCTTACACAAGAATACGATAATATGTCTTTGACGTAGAAACTGATAACTGTACCTATTTAATGATTCGTAATAAACTTTAACGTTGAAATTCATACTCTTACTCGTTAATTCTACATATTTTCAGTATATTTGGGCACTACGAAGGAAAAATAGTAGATTTATTACAAACAGTTACTTATATCTACCATAAATTTGTCCTTTATAAGTGATAAAAAAATTGAAACGCCTGTTGCAGAAGAACAGATTTTATAAGACTGCTCCTTCAATGCTAATACATTTAAGAAACTATAAGTGAGAAAATACATGTAAGAAACACGTGGCTATGCTTAGCTTTTTTGTAAGAGAAATTGATGTTTCTTTTAGTTTGGTTTAAATTAATCTAGAAATGTGTTCTGAAAAATGTTTTTAGCATTTTAGGGACGAATTTGATGAACACTAAAATTATTGTATAATAAATTACACTAAAAGAAAGTCTACTTATTATCTGTAAGCGGATTTTATATACCTAAAACGCACTCATAGTAGTAGATAAAAAGACGAATAATCACTATCAAGCATCAAAACCACACACTCCACTCACAATCTCAAGCGTTCTCTAAAACGTCAAAATATTTTGCAAAGTAGAATTTAGGACGCAAGTATCAAGTCCTTGTTGTCGCAGTACATTGTGTAGCGGTCTGTAGCGTCGAATCGACTTGGCATTTCGGCTGACAAAACGCTCGCGCCGAAGCTAAATTATATGGAGTACGATATTTGCTTATTTGTTATTTTATTTTTTTATAGTGAGTATGAAAAAAATAAAATGCATGTAGGTTGTAGGCAGAGTGGTAATATTACACTCACTTTTCGCTTTCTGAATTTTAGGTCCCTCGTAATAGGGGGTAAGCCTATTGCCATTACCAGGATCTTTGCCAGGCTCTGTGCTACTGCTGAGAATTTGGTGAAAACCCAGTGACACTTTTGCCTGACCCGGGAATCAAGCCCAGGACCTCCTTATCAGCAGACGCAAACGATATCTACTGGACCATGTAGGTAGTCTTATACATTATTGTTATTATTTATTTATTTTGGAACTATTGATAGAGGTGAACGACCTAAGGAGTAGATTTTTTTGTTCTAATAATAATTATACATATTCGGGGCCTGGGCTAGGTTTTAATATCTATTTTAAACAATATCCTCACTCTTGTATTGCAAAACCTTTTAACAACACAAAAAACACCAACACTTGAAACATTTCCGACTTAAATAAAACAGTGTTCAATAACTTGGATCGAACTTAATATCAGCGAAGTGGTTAGTCGCGAGGCTGTTTCACCGGTAAGCTATCTGTGCATCCAATTAGGTAATTATACAGGGTGTCACAAAACCCATTACCAAGCCGAGGTTTACTCGTTTTGGACATCATGCCAAGTCATACTAAGCAAAAATAAAACCTGGGAAACGATATGTTTTTTGAGGAGACACATTTTCTAATGCGCAGGTAAAAGTGCGCGCGTGCAATTTTCGAAATTCCTTCTTATCCATGGATATATAGGACATCATAGAAATTAATTTAGCGGGTCTTAATCGCGTTAACTTAAATTATTTAAGGTATAAATACCTATTTGTTACCGACGTTTCGCTCGTCTTGCACCGAGCGTGGTCGCGGAGAGACTGATGAGAGCTCAGCGACGTCTTGTGGAAGTGCGGGTTTCAGCACCTACCCTCACTTGGTCTTTATTTAAGTTCGCAATGTCGGTACTCCGACACACTACACTAATGACGTCTACACACTGTTGAGATTTATCACTGCGGCGGTGTTTACACTTGCTGATGACTGGATTCCAAGTGGCCGATAATCTATATCCATCCTCCCGGTTGAAATTGTTATATTTCTTGATTTCTACCGCTTCACGTACTATCCTGGAGTAATAGTGACGATCGGTGGATAAGACTTGTGGTTGATGCAGTTCTATCCAGTGGTTTGGTCCAGACTCCAACAAATGCTCAGCTATCGCCGACTTGTTAATATGTCGGTTTTTTACAGCTGCGATATGTTCCTTTACCCTTTCAGCGATTGTACGCTTAGTTTGCCCGATATATGAACTACCACAGCTGCAATCGACTTTGTAGACGCCAGGTGTTTGGAGAGGAATTACATCCTTTGGTGTACGCAGATTGTGTGCTATCTTAGAGAGCGGACTGTATACAGTCTTGATGGAGTATTTCTTGAGTACTGTTCCAACTTTGTCCGTCACTCCCTTTAGATACGGCATGTAAGCGGGCACTCTGCTTACCTCAGGTTTACGCTCGTTCCTCTTCCGACAGAGTAAGTTTTTCTTGTATCCGTTGCACCTAAGTACCTCCCGAACATGTGACAGCTCACTATTTAATTGTTCGGGGTCACATAAGTCATACGCTCTGTTTACTAACGAGGACACAACGGAATCCAAGTGCCGCGGATGGTGGTGCGAGTTCGCGTTGAGATACCTGTCGGTGTGTGTCGGTTTCCTATACACAGTGTGTCCAAGGGTACCATTATCTCTCACTGTCACTTTAACGTCGAGAAAGGGTAACGATCCGTCTACCTCCATTTCGAATGTGAATCGGATGTTCGGATGTATGGAGTTCAATTTGTGTGCGAATTGTTCTACGTCCTGCTTGTTGCCCTTCATGATGCAGAAGATATCGTCGACATACCTTTTCCATAGTTTCACATTTGACGCCTGCATGTCTACGGATTCCTCAAAGTGCTCCATCCAGATGTTGGCCATTACCGGTGCTATAGGGCTACCCATAGCCACTCCATCGATCTGGAGGTAATGTTGTCCACGATATAGGAAGTAGTTATATGTATTATAAGTAGCATAGAAGAGGTTATAACGCGTAACAAGGTACCGTCTAACGATGCGGATACACTTAGACAGGATGTTGCCGTTATTTTACGTAAGTCTAAGCCACCTAAACCAAATATTACCGCAGAAGAGCGTCAAGCACTAAAAACGCTGCGTGATAACACGAATATTTTAGTGCTAAAGGCTGACAAAGGAAACGCCACTGTGGTAATGAATACTTGTGATTATGACAGTAAGATAAGGAATCTGTTGAGTGACACATTAGTATATAAGGCTGTGTCATATAACCCGACCGCCAGAGTGACAAAACGCATTCGAGCCTTAATTAGGGACCATAAAAGCTTATTTACGGAGGAGGAATTTGAACGGTTACATAAACCTCACATTGTGCAGCCGCCTAAGATGTACGGATTACCTAAAGTACATAAGACGAACGTACCTTTGCGACCGATTGTGAGTCAAATAAATTCACCCACATATGGTTTGGCGAAACACATAAGCAAGGTACTACAACCGTTAGTAGGCAAGACGCACTCTTTCGTAAAGGACTCTCGCCACTTTATTGAAATCATCAAGAGCATGAAAAGGGAACCAGACGAGGTGATGGTGAGTTTTGATGTTGAGTCACTATTCACCAATGTTCCTATTCAAGATTGCCTTGACGTCGTAGAGAGGAAATTAAGGGAAAACGGTCTGTCTAACGAATACATCGTTCTACTCAGGAATTGCTTGGATGGAAACTACTTCCTATATCGTGGACAACATTACCTCCAGATCGATGGAGTGGCTATGGGTAGCCCTATAGCACCGGTAATGGCCAACATCTGGATGGAGCACTTTGAGGAATCCGTAGACATGCAGGCGTCAAATGTGAAACTATGGAAAAGGTATGTCGACGATATCTTCTGCATCATGAAGGGCAACAAGCAGGACGTAGAACAATTCGCACACAAATTGAACTCCATACATCCGAACATCCGATTCACATTCGAAATGGAGGTAGACGGATCGTTACCCTTTCTCGACGTTAAAGTGACAGTGAGAGATAATGGTACCCTTGGACACACTGTGTATAGGAAACCGACACACACCGACAGGTATCTCAACGCGAACTCGCACCACCATCCGCGGCACTTGGATTCCGTTGTGTCCTCGTTAGTAAACAGAGCGTATGACTTATGTGACCCCGAACAATTAAATAGTGAGCTGTCACATGTTCGGGAGGTACTTAGGTGCAACTGATACAAGAAAAACTTACTCTGTCGGAAGAGGAACGAGCGTAAACCTGAGGTAAGCAGAGTGCCCGCTTACATGCCGTATCTAAAGGGAGTGACGGACAAAGTTGAAACAGTACTCAAGAAATACTCCATCAAGACTGTATACAGTCCGCTCTCTAAGATAGCACACAATCTGCGTACACCAAAGGATGTAATTCCTCTCCAAACACCTGGCGTCTACAAAGTCGATTGCAGTGGTAGTTCATATATCGGGCAAACTAAGCGTACAATCGCTGAAAGGGTAAAGGAACATATCGCAGCTGTAAAAAACCGACATATTAACAAGTCGGCGATAGCTGAGCATTTGTTGGAGTCTGGACCAAACCACTGGATAGAACTGCATCAACCACAAGTCTTATCCACCGATCGTCACTATTACTCCAGGATAGTACGTGAAGCGGTAGAAATCAAGAAATATAACAATTTCAACCGGGAGGATGGATATAGATTATCGGCCACTTGGAATCCAGTCATCAGCAAGTGTAAACACCGCCGCAGTGATAAATCTCAACAGTGTGTAGACGTCATTAGTGTAGTGTGTCGGAGTACCGACATTGCGAACTTAAATAAAGACCAAGTGAGGGTAGGTGCTGAAACCCGCACTTCCACAAGACGTCGCTGAGCTCTCATCAGTCTCTCCGCGACCACGCTCGGTGCAAGACGAGCGAAACGTCGGTAACAAATAGGTATTTATACCTTAAATAATTTAAGTTAACGCGATTAAGACCCGCTAAATTAATTTCTATGATATATAGGACATCTATAAAACAGGTTGGCGGGGTAAATGCATCGATTTTGTACCTAATTCCGAAAATTGTATAGTAACTTAACCCACTCTAGTATATTTTGTTTAGGTTTGTGTAGGCAGAATGGCCAAAGTTTGTAAGGAGTGAACAAGTTCGCATCTCGCAGAGTAGTTGCAAAGGAAGGGATTCTGCCTTGATATATAGTCAGGATGGCTATGAGGATCATGATGTCCGATAAATTTAAAAGATAGCAGTTCTATCTGAGTGACAGAACAATATGAAAACTGATATTATTATTAATAATCAGTTTATTTCAGATCAAATTACAAGATCCATATATTGTTAGTAAAAATCTTAACCTTGTGTTAGTAAAAGACACTCTTATACAAATGATTAATTAAAAAAACTGTTGTGCTGTTCTTTGCATAATATGCTCCCTCTGTCGGCTCTTACGACACCCATGAGATGATATGGGGTGGTGACAATCCGTATTCTTAATCCGTCACCACACGGATAATACATAAATAATAGAGATTATTTAAATACACACAGACGGACTGCCTTCGTGGTCCAGTGGATAGCGTATGCGACTGCTGATCGGAGGACCCGGGTTCGATTCCAGGGTCGGGCAAAAGTGTTATTGGGACTTTCCGAATTCTCAGAAGTAGCACGGAGTCTGGTGATGTGCCCGGTAACGGCAATAGGCTCGCCCCCTATTACGTGGGACTTAAAAAATCATGGTGAAATGTGGGTGTAATATTACACCTCTGCCTACCCCACAGATATAGATCTACATAGATAACGCAATTATCACGATTTGTATTGAAACCAAGCGTGCCGACTTTTTAATACCTACTGTACGAACTGTACCGAAGCGATGCGCGACAGTATCGCTTGTGCGATATTCATCGTCTCCTAACACACAACGTCAGATCAAACGTCCAAAGCAAACGCGGCAACGTAATGTGAATAAAGTTTACTTAACGGTAATTTATAGTTAGGTATATTCTGGAACGACACGCAGCTTGGAATACTTAAAAACAGTTTTAATATGAATTTACGCATAATATAATTTTAAAATAATTTACCTGTGATAGGAAATATGTTCCTGCCTTTGGGTGCTCGAAATTTTTGGGCTATTGCAGTTAATTATCACGCAACGAGGCATTTTTTTAGTTTTTTGCGGACGTTCGGCTGCAACAACGGACGCGCGGGGACTGAAGTTAGCGGCGACCAATCTCGACGCTTGGTCGGGGTTCAGACACGCGAAGTGCATGCATTTGCGTTATCTATGTAGATCTATGTCTGTGGCCTACCCCTTCGGGGATACAGGCGTGAGCCTATAAAAAATAAAAGTATATATGTCTCTCTTTGAGAAGTGTTAAGCCATACTCCACCGCTCTTTAAAGTATCTTCACATTGTGATTGAGAAATAATAAATCATAATAACAGTTGATCTGAGCTGGGAATCGAACCTGACATCATTCGATCAGTATACCAGCGTAAACTTATGCCACGAGTTTAACACATAATATGTGTATATGAGGCATAAATATATAAATTATTAAAGAATAATATGCACCAACTTGATTTAATCCTGAAGGGCGTCGCGTGCGCAATTTAAATTATTAAATTTATGTTTATTTTATTCTGCCGTCATATTAAAAACTCATAAATAAAGATTAGAAATTAAAATCTGACTTCTGACATTGAAAAATAGCAATATATAGATTAATAATAATGCCATTTTTAAGATATCGAATCTATACTACTTACTGGTTCTACTAGAATTTCTTTTTGAAAAACTCCATTGTCTGGTTTTGAGATAAGACAGATGCTTGGAATTAGAATAAATGACAAAATATAAAGTACTTAAAAATTCTCCACTATAGAATACCAGATTTTGAAATGAGGGCGGATACGTTTTTAATAAGCATGTAACAGACGAGCAGAAAAACCGCCTGATGGTTAGGTTACAGCACTTACAGCCGCCCATGGACATAAGCAACACCAGAGATATCACAAGTGTGCTGAAGGTGGGATGATGGAGAAGGAAAAGTGGATGAGGCCATCGGCAAATGCGGTGTAGTTATAAAAGTGGTCGCTCCGTCACTGCTGGTGCGTAGCGTGTCATTGGTTTGATTTCCACAGAGGACAATTACTTTGTGATGTACACTTGTGTTTCTTACTGCTTGCTCTGTGTCCGTCCTTTAAAACTGTTACAAGTTCCCCAAGGCACTCATATTTTTGTTATTTTATCGTAGTCTCTGCCTACCCCTCCGGGAAACAGGCGTGAGTCTATGTATCTATGTATGTTTATCTTAGTGTGGCAGTCGCCTTTTTGTAAGAAAATAATTATCAATAATTTTTCACAGAACCGACAAACGTCGGAGAAGACGTGTTCTAGAGTGGGTATCGCGCCTCGGCATTCGCAGCGGCGTCTTACGCTGGTTTTGTGGAGCGACGTAGACCATCGCTCCACAAAGCCTGCCAGCTTAGAGATGAAGATTGAGCTCAATTGGCATGCTTTTGGCGAGGCCTTTATCCAAGACTGGACTGCATCGGGCTGATGAGAAATCATCTCACCTGTTTTAGAATGTACCTGTGCGCAAAGCTATTTCAAACACTAAGATCAAAGTGCAATATTAGATTATGGATTATACAATGTGCGGACATCGAATCAACAACCCTCTGGTTTCTAGCACGAACGTGTAACAACAGCTATGGGATCGTTAGCAATATTTTTTAGGCTGTTAACTGTCTTCAAATATCTAGCTGTTTTATCCACAAAAAGTCACCGAATCTCACCAGAGCAAATTAATAATAAACTAGCTGCAGCCTGAGGAAGTACTTAGTCATCTTAAATACCATACTAAATTATGTCTAGATTTCACAGAAGTGAATAGCTCGAACTCAAATTTTGACTGTCATAAAATAAATGCCTGCCAGGTAGAACGAACGTCTTGTTGGCATCGCGGGCAGCGGACGGATGCGGGCGGCTCAGGACCGACACGTGAAGAGCTTTGAGCGTGGGTTATGTCCAGCAGTGGACGGGACGTCTATTGCCTGAGATAACTAGAGTAGGTATGTGCTTCACAAATTCCTCTAAAGGAAATGCGGAAGAAGAATATTATTGACTAATAGAAGCAAAAGATAAGTAGTGAATTATAATCTGCGACTTGCCCTGTCTGGAAACTAAAATAATGAAAACAGAGCGGCTTATTGCGGCCTTAGTAATAACTCGACCAAGCACGACACTACGATTTGATTGTCGTTCTGCGTCCTGATTGGACCATTTCATA
This sequence comes from Euclidia mi, assembly GCA_944739405.2. Taxonomy (NCBI): domain Eukaryota; kingdom Metazoa; phylum Arthropoda; class Insecta; order Lepidoptera; family Erebidae; genus Euclidia; species Euclidia mi. The sequence continues at coordinate 119,426,436 of OX123182.2, forward strand.
CCTAGATTATTATAGACCTAGGAACGAGGTATCAGTGTACCGAACGACTGAATAAAAGTGAGACGTAAATTAGGTCCCAGTTAGAAATACGTCAATATTCTGAGGTATGTTATTACGTCTCAGACCGATTAGGCTTCTTCACACTGGACTCAACTATTTCTTAAAATATATTTATTTAATAAAGGGAAAATTACACCCGTGAGAGGATGCTAATCATTTAAAAGTGTGTTGTTTCAGTTGTTTGCGATTAGGATGTTTGTATGCTAAAAGATCATCATTCTCTTAGCGTTATCCCAGTTTCAATCTAGAGTCCGCTTCCTAGTCTAACCGGATTTGGCTAAATATTAGCGTTGCCACTGAGCGACAGCCTGTCTGAACTCTGCAACCCGAAGGGATAGCGATATTCCATGGTTTAGACTAGTGCCAGTTTATTTAGAAGGTACTGAGGCCCTGTAACGACTGTCAAAGATCTTCATGACAACCGGGACTGACGGCTTAACGTGCTCTCCGAGGCACGGGACAAGCGATAATTAACAATTCAATACGCAGATAACTCCGAAAAGTTATTGGTGCGCACCGTGGATTCGAACCCGATACCCTCTGCATGGCAGTCTGTTGGTATCTCCACTAGGCTATCGCTGTCTTGAATCGTTTGTATGCTTAAAGATATAATTAAATTGCCGCGATGAAACCTTTAATATACTATTGGATCGGTTTGGTAATAATAAGTACTCCTGATTTTTTGTGCGCTTGTTTCTCGGGTTTAACGTGTTTTTATCTGAAAAAGCATAGACAGTATACGCAGAATTACTATCGTATCTATATCCATAATCACACTGCATGTGATGTATATGTTATTGTAAGATTACCTATACAATTTGGCCAATCATTTGAATTATTTATTAACTTTTATGCTACTGGCGAACGAGATACTTATTGATGGCAAGCGACCAACCACAGGCCAGGCTTTAGTGATGCCGAAACGGGGCAAATACAATAGTTACACTTGTAAGTTGCCAGTAACCTGTTGCTCTAATGTGCGGCTAAAAACATAGCTGAAAGAATATGGTAAGACTGTTACACATCTGCCATCCCCTTTGCGACCATACCGAACTATAAAACTGATGTTACTAAAACGCCTGTTGGAAAATTAAGAAATAATTTTAAGAATTTAATACAGATGATTTTGTTGAAATGTAAGTTAGAATTTCAATATTTTTTTTAAAAGACAACTCCCGCGGACTAAGTCCTGTGTCTGTTACTTTACAAACATACAACTTACGGACACAATGAACACCCAGACTTGAAACAATTTGTGAATCACACAAAGTGTTGCCTCGTGTGGGGATCGAACCCACAACACTCGGCGCAATGTCAAGCGGCGAGGCGGCCGCTTAAACCACTACGCCAACCTGCAGTCAAATTCTCTTATTTTAAACTGGGTCTTAACTGACCCGAAGTCATTTGAAATGCATGTATCTATAATCTCTATTTCTCAAGTGTTTCAGTAGCTGAATATACAGCACTCCTCAACCCTCACCACTTGAGAACTTGGAGTGGAACTGCCTACGTGCCTGTGTCAAGAAACGGGTAACTATAGCCCGATGAGGTTATTTCTGAAGTGTTTTCGTAGAATTGTTTTATTTCTATTAAAATGCATGTTCACGCCTTTTTCGGGTAGGCAGAGACAACAGAACGCCATTTGCTTCTATCCTTACAAACCTCACGCGCTTCCTCTACGTCCATTACTCTTTTCATACACGTTCGCCGGTTACGGGTGCTTCGGACCTTTCCGTTTTTCAAGACGTCCCCAATTTGGTCGACGAATGTCTTACGAGGTCTACCGCAACCGACTTGCCCACACACATTTGCCTCATATATTTGTTTCGTCATTCTTTCTTCACTCATCTCCTTCGACATTTCCATTAAAACATAATATTATGTTATTATAATAATTTTATTTGTTTTGAGATTTCATAAATTTTGCATAAATGGCGTGTGCCGTTCCGAAAGTATTTAAGAGGTTGAAGATTCTTACATGATTTGCAGTTGTTTAGCGCCTGATGTTTATAAATAAAGACTCCAAGACACCTAAGGAGAGAACTCAAGTGCTACCTCGAAAATATATGCCCTTTTTGATTACAGATTTTGAAGCAGTGAGACACACCAGCAAAGTGAAAATTTGATATATTATTTATCAGGTCTTTATCTAGGAACTGCTCGGACAGATACACGATTGGAAGATTTTCGCTCGATAGAAGTTTAATTTGAAAAACATGCTTTCACTAAATATTTTTACGAATATTTAAAAAAATACTTAAATTTTCATCTTGAAATTGCTACTCACCGAAAGAAGAGCTACTTTATTAGGGACTGGTCGAACGATTTTTTCTACAACGATTATTACTTGAGTTATGAACGAAATAAGATTTCAGACAGTTTCGTGATGGCATGCCATGTCAAAAACCGTGCGACATTCAACTTTATAGCTCTAACACTTAGCGATGACCTCTGCACGATTTTTTGACCTTCGAGGTAGCCTCTTAATTAGCAATTTTTGTCGTTTTGCAGTGGCAATTCTTGTCACAGCCTCCCCTTTCTCCATTTTATAGGTCGACTTAGGGCTGAAAGAGATGTATGGTACTCTTACCCTAAAACGTTCAGGGCCTACTTATAAAAGCACTTCGGTGTCCTCGATGGTCACAAGCATTTATATATAATTTTATCGTGAATACGGAGGCATTTATTCAGCGATGAGTATACTTGATCTTACTAATCATTTGGCAAATTTTTATGTACATATTCATAAATTTGACGAAAATAAAAATAAAATCGATTTTGTTAACTTTTATTTTTCATTGTAAATTCATATACATTTCTTATTGCTATTTTCCCATTATATAATTATTGCATTATTATCAGTCCACTGTTAGATTTAGGCCTTTCCTATGACGCGCCACTGGCTTTAGTTTGTGGCTCTTTGTATATCACTACGTCCACTCCATTATAGGTAATTATTGTTGCAGAGAAACATGAAACTATTGTCCTAATTTTACAAAACAAATATTTACAAACTGCTGAAAGCGGGTCCTTAAAACCCGGTATCCACTTCCAAGTAATTATTCTCCGTCACTGACACCGAGTGAAATATGTAATTAATTTCTTAAAATACATAGTTGCTACACAAAGCCCAGCATAGTCACGTAGTCAGGATTTTGTTTATAACGGTATGAAATAAATTGAGGCACATATTGTAAATCAAAACATGATATGGAAATAACTAGACGTTGACGTATCCAAATTGGCATTTCACATACAAGTCATCTCATGGAAAGTTGTCAATACCAGTACCATTGTAGGTGGTAACATAGTTAAACATCTTGCCTTGATCTTTAGCATCTTGACCAGAAAATGTTAAGCACAAGAATACCACAAACGACCACGCCACTAATTTTGACTTAAGTGTAGGGTTTGTAAAGAAAGGGCTTCATAGAGTTAGTGCATGAAATAAAACCAACACATCGCGATAGAATCCGCAAACTGTAGTTTGATTTCAACATGTATTGTAGAGTAAGTAGATTGGGGGGACGTGAGATCTGACAGTGCAAGCCGTCTTGGCAATCCATGAACCTGTTCTGGCCCACCAAAATATATCTGCGAACTCAGCTTACTTGCTACAGGTAGGGTACGCTACGTTCCCAGAGCTACATGCCTCATGCTAGGTGCTAGTTTTTCCATGTCGACGCCTATTGATTGTCGACGACCGCTATTAGCATACAATGTAAAATTGAATTGAGTCTCGTAAAATTTAAATGCAGACGGTCGCATGAAGATCACAATAGAGTTATGCAGTTGTAGATTCGCGGTTTAAAAGAGGACAACTGCAAGGATGAAGGATACTCTATCATGCCCTTTCCAATTATCTGATCGATCGAACTCCTGAACAATTATTGTTTTATTAAAAAGAAACAATAAACTCGATTGCGTAGCAAATAATAAATACGTGAAAATTAGCTTAAAACAAAATACCAAAACCCAGCAGTTCACAGTGTTGACTGTTATAGTTAATACTAAATAAGTACAGATTTGAAATAGCCATTAATTTAAAAAAAGTCATCAATTCTCATGCAAAATAGACAACACATTAAAAACTAAACACATTTAAATTTTACGAGGCTCATTGAGACGATTAGATTCGTAAACAATAGCCTTTCTTTGCGTTCGTAGTCGGATAGTAAAACTTACAATCTCATGTACCTACAAATGCAGTATGTGATTAATCCAATGTTTCAGTTACAAAAGCAGAAAAAGCTGTTGGTAATATTTGGAAAGTGGATCGACAGTTACCAATTCTAGAACATATTCTGAACTTAGAGCACCCACCTCTATTTTTTAAATCAAGAACAAAAACGGAAGAAATTTCGACAGCAGGCGATCTAATTTACTGAACGAAACTTTTCACTTTCAATTTGTCACTTTGTGTGGTCATACTGTAAAGTGCAAAAGAGACGTTGGTAAAGAAGTTAGATGAGTTTGTCTCCTCTCACTCAGAATTCAATTCTCTTTGGTGCCACAAATTGACGGAATGGTAGACAACCCATTAAGGTTATGTTGGAAACGTATGTAATCATCCTTCACGTATGTATTTCTAAATATTTTTTCTCTGGCCGGATAATTTTCGATCCTTTTAACTTGCTCAAGAGATTCTAATTTTATGCGCTCTCATAAGAGGAAAGGTACAATAAAACTAGTCGGCGCTGGACCAGTTAAAAAAGAATTCCCTTGGCTCGCACATAGAGTCGAGGCACACTAGGACCTTGTTTTGTATACGAGTGTCAATGTGCGTGTAAATTAGCACTGGAAGCAACGATGTCTTGCTGAGCGATTCTCACCCTTATGGTGGTCGAGCGGGAAGTTGTTCGTCTGTACATAGTGGGATGTCATTATTATGGAATACTTACTGGATAGGATACAAGCCGAGGCTATGATGCATATATTTGTCGTTTGGCTCCAGAATCTACGATCTCCAACCTCATCCAAATTTATTGGAACTGGACTTACTACTGCTAGGATACCCTTCTGACTAAAAGACAAATTTAAGTGTCAACATAAATAATTCGACATGTAAATGCTTCTAAAAGTCTTAAAATCTCAAACCTATAGTAGTTTTAATTCTTGCGACGTATATCGGTAACTTTTATTGAAGAACCTTGTCCTGAAATTCCCTCAGGTTTTTTCGTTTAGACCAATAGTACGTTAGTACTATGTATCCTGTGCCAATAGCAGAAAAATAGGCTAATATTATACGAAAACGGGAATACGGTTTTATAGAAGGTAATTGAGAACATTTCGGTCATTGAGAGATTTTCTCAGAACGGAGCTAACCCTTGGGAGTGTTTGAAACTTTTTTACTTCTTTCTTGCTCGTATCATGTTATTTTTTCAAACTTCTATGTATTTTTACTGTTTGTCCTTAAAAGCCTAGGGTCTGAGTTTATAAGTTTTCTTAATAACTAGCTGACCCAGCGAACTCCGTATCGCCTTTTTAAGAGTTTTTATTTAATTCCCTTATTTCCAAGCCCCTTTTCCAAAGTTACCATTGACTTAGCGCTTAATCTCTTATCTTTTCAGAGTCTATAAATGATGAACAAACAAACATAGATTTTATATAATATCGAATTCCCCATCCCTTAAAATATCGGAGACGATACCTATATCGACTTTAAAAAACATCCCGTCCGCCATCTTTGATTTCCTATCCGCCATCTTTGATCACGAAATAGATGTTGTATTTGGATTCACAATCCCTTAAATCATCAGAGACGATACCCACATTGATTTTTAAAATTATTCCCATTCGCCATCTTTGATTTCCCAGTCACCATCTTGAATCACGAAACAGATGTTGTATTTAGATTCCCCATCCCTTTTAACATCGCAGACGATACCAATATTGTTTTTTTTTAATTTTCCCATCCGCCATGTTTAATTTCCCATCCGCCATCTTTGATCACGAAATAGATATTGTATTTCGATTCCCCACCCCTTAAAATATCGAAGGCGATACCCATATTGATTTGTAAATTTTCTCATCCGCCATCTTTGATTTCCCGTCCGCCATCTTGGATCACTAAATAAATTTCATATTTTTAATCAGCGTCCCGAAAATCTCGAAAACGATACCCATATAGATTGTATCCTATTCGTTTAGCCTTTTTTTGCCTTTGACCGAACCCTCCCCCTTCTCGTTTGACCATTTAATTATTCTTGTCTGGCCCCTAAAAGTTGTGGCGTAATTTTATATAGCCTATAGCCTTTCGGAATAATTGGGCTATCATAGGCAATAACAATTTTTAAAATCCGACTGCTAGTTCCTGAGATTAGCCGACATTATCTTTTAGCCTTTTTAGCCTTTTGCCTGGCCCCAAAGGGTCAAAGCGTTATGTTATATAGCCTATAGCCTTCCGGAATAACTGGGCTATCGTATACAAAAAGAATTTTCCAGATCCGACCGGTAGTTTCTGATATTAGCGCGTTCAAACAAACAAACAAACTCTTCCGCTTTATTATATTAGTATAGATATGTAATGGATTTTTGTATTTTATGTATTGTTTTCACTTATATTGAGATTTATTTATTTAACCATTAACTAAGCGAAACCCGGAAAGTTTATAGGTAGTGAAATAAAATTAATAGAAAACGCTGTTAGTGACAATTTCTGAGGTAATCTACCATCTATATCTATCTATCTATGCTTTAATGAACCCTTCATAATCTTACTAATAACCTGGGTCACTATGTCTTGTTGCCTGTCTGTTTCTTGACTGCCTCCGTGGTCCAGTGGATAGCGTATGCGACTGCTGATCAGAGGCCCCGGGTTTGATTCCCGGGTCGGGCAAAATTGTCACTGGGTTTTTCCGAATACTCAGTAGCAGCCCGGCGTCTGGTGATGTGCCCGGTAACGGCAATAGGCTCGCCCCCTATTACGTGGGACCTAAAAAAATCGTGGCGAAATGTGGGTGTAGTATTAACACCTTTGCCTACCCCTTCGGGGATACAGGCGTGAGACTATAAATAAAATAAAAAAATACTATGTTTTAATGACTCCAAATCAAACCCAACCCGTTGTCGCTATGATACGCTCACTAAATTTAATCATCAAAAGCCTTCTCTACACTTCGCAGCTTGTAGCGGCATATGCGTCTATAGGTAAGCTTCCCACGGTGAACTGTGATGCAATTCTAGTGTCTAATGTCAGAGGTGTTCGTTTTTTGTACACCGTTAGCCCTGCACAAATGCTACGTGGGTTACACCATAGGCGATGGCGATACCATACGCGGAAGCGAGTATGTCATCTTCACATTTTTACGTACAAAAAAATGGAGGTAACCAGCCGTTCCAAAGATTAACGAGAACAAACAGACAGATAGACAGACAGACAAAAATATAAAAAAGTCATTTCGGTATGTACCGTGTATACATCCATATGCATTTAGTAAAAACTGGTATTTTAATATTACAAACAGATACTCCAATTACGATATACGCAAAGTGGCTGGCAGCGGCTGGACATGAAGAACCAAAAATCGGGCCCAATGTTGTGACATTGGAGAGGCCTATATCCAGCAGTGGAGCTTGTGATGATGATGTCAACTTTTTCGTCTCTTCACAAATACATAATTATATTATATGCCTCGCGTTTTTTCTTTAGTCGCCTTTTACGATACCCACAGAATAAAAGCAGGCAGTGATACCTTGTATTCTTAATTCATCACTACACGGAAATTGCACCTTCATTGATTGACATTTAAGGGATTTAATTTTATTACCATTTCGTAGTTAGTTGTAATGAGACATCAATTTTAATTACTAAAACTAATTACAAATGTTTGTAAACAAATGTCATCAAAGTAAAATGTTTGTCGTAAATATAAAGTCCACTTCATATCCATCAGTCGCCAGTCAACATAAATCAATAAAAAATAAATGTTAAATAATCCTAGATTACTAGTGTTGCAACGGACAGACAGTAACTAGTCAAGACGTAAATCATTGTGAAGTTAATATTTGCAGTTAATAATTAGCTTTATAGGGTTTTGAAAGCCGGTCCCACATTACACATTGTTATGTAAATATGTGAAAATGTTAAAATCATCACGCTTTAAGTCATAAGCGACATGCGAGTGACTCTCTAATACTCATAAGCGGTAGCGAGTCATTTAAGAATTAATGGATATTCATTGATTTTACTGCGTACTAAATTCCTATGTCTAATTTCGTAGCTATTTGTTTTTTTTGCAAATCTGTTTTATGAGTATTGTTTTAGAAGCGGAAGCGGGCAGAATTTATGTGAGGCGCAGCGGGATGCAGTGTCAAAGTTTAATGTCAAAGGTGCATCTTTTTGTATACCGTTAACTATGCAAATGTAGTGTCGTTCACGAAAGAGAAGATAGCGGGAAAGATTACAAAATAGCGAATTATTCTAATATTGATTTATATTTATTATAGGATAGCTTTAAAAAACAATTATGTATTTAAATTTAGGGTTTGTTTGTTTGTAAATCAAATGATTAAAGGTGTTATCACTAGCAGTGAAAACTAATCTGTCTTTACCTATATTTTTAATTCCCCGATATAGTTTGTTACAATAGAAAGGTAGGTGTTCAATTGTTTGTAATAGATGAATTGTCTATAATCATTACCTAGTTACTGTTTCGTGTTTTATGGAAACAATTTCGACATCAAGGGCTGATCAACTATTTACTTTATGAGCAACACAATGGAAAACAAATACCTGTCCTATGTATAGTGATCTTAAAATATTAAAAGGTTCCACACTTCGTTCTTCGTTCCTCAATTTCAAGTTCGTACGTATGGGTCAAATCTAGTAATCTGAAAAGAGGTAATTCAACCTGTTATTCCCAAAGCTGAAATTTGCCTGAATTCAGCTCCAATAACAATGCATTTATATTATTAGCGAGATCTGATTCTCCAGCAATGCCAGTCTTTAGAGGCAATTTTCAAGATAGATCTTAAAATTTTGTTAAAATAAAACGTAAAACTTCTGATCCCCACAATCTAATGAATATGCACTTAATTACAAAATAAACAATATTAACATCGAGACAGCTAAGTACATTAGATTCGCGAGAATTATGATTGAATCTATAAACAAGTAATGTCAATGCGTCACGTCGTCATAAAGAGAAGCGACTGTCAGGTATGGAAAGTAAGAATTTATAAACAGAATTAATTTTCAATATCTAATTTTAAAATAAAAAAGCCGCGTGGCATATATGACAAACGTTAGCGAATTTATTTTAAGTTTTGTTAGTTATTTCTGGTTTATATTATTTTGACAATCACTATTGTTTTGAAGTAAAGCTCTCAATGGGTTTTACTTGCGTTTGGGATAAGTGGAATAATCCAATCCATAATCTTCTTGGTTTTAAAGTATATAAGAATCTCGTACTAAATAACTAAAATAAGATATATTTTTTTGCCACTAAAATAACAAATATGTTTTCCCGCTCCAATTACATTAACACACTTTTTCAAGATACACAGATCTACTGTTACTGTTACTGTTACATATAATATTGTTAAAAAAATACATTTCATAATAAATTATCCAAAAAAATATAATCTTAAGCGCAGCTTAATCGCTGGCTCCTTTTCCTTGCACCGCGTCCCGTGAAGCTTGAAGGAGATCGCAGAGATAACACTGCCTTTGTACCATCCACAAAGGTCTGTATCGGTCGCGATTGTCTCATTGTGAATTGCGATGACAAAATTAGATTTTCGTTAACTGTACTCGTCAGGGCACTTGGTGATAAGCGGTGTCTTTTAATTTTACTTCGCTTTCAAGAAATTTAAATTTCAGTTTTCATAATTTTAATTAGCAGTTTTTTGAGTGTTTGCATTGGAACAATGTTAAGTATACCACTTTACTCCCCATAAAGAAGTGGTTGGAGTTTTCGATAACTTATGTTAGGTAATGTTAGCAGTTACTATTTGATTGAGTGGCTACTGCCTTTGTAGATATTAGACCAGAATGAGGTGTCACGTCGCTTTTTCTGTCTTCAGTAATTTATTGATGACTAGCGGTAGGTGAGTTTATATAATAGAAGCAATGGCAAACACCATGTCTCTGTTTGTTGAGTTAGGTACCCCAGAATATTAGGGCATACTTAGTTTTGAGGCGGTTGTACCATGATATGCCACGGCCGCACGGGTAATGCCGTGGTTAAGAGTAGGTGCAAGCTTATGAAGGGCAATAAAATTGTAATACTGCTTGTATTAAATTTTTTTTTACATAGGTCCTCCGTATGACTTTTCCAATTAATTCTATTATCAATAAAACAACAATTAAATAGTTTCTTATGGAGAATAGGCGGTAAAAGGAGCATGCTGGTGGATGGGGAATAGGATTGTGCCGACGGTATAGTATAGACACTAGTACTTTATATCAATATACTGCTATACCATTTCTTTGACAGATGACTGTCTCGTTGATCTCGCGGCATTAATGTGCGCGTGGGATTGGGAGGTCTCGGGTTCGATTCCCGGGTCGGGCGAAGTGTTAATGGGTTTTTCCGTTAGGAAATTCTCAGTAGCAGCACAGAGCCTGGTAATGTGCCCGGTACGGCAATAGGCTCGCCCCCTATTACGTGGGACCTAAAAATTCCTGGCGAATTGTGGGTGTAAAATTACACCTCTGCCTACCCCTTCGGGGATACAGGCGTGAGTCTATAAATAAATAAATAAAATAAATGAACCATTTCTTTAGTAATTTCTTCTTCCTCATGTTCCCCAGATGGCGTTAAGAGGAAACACAACGGCCGTTTTCCCATACAAACGTAGTCTCCTGTTTTCTCCCTGGCTAATGCCAGTAGAGCAATTATTTTTTCCAAAAGATGTATGGCCCCGATTGGCATGCCCCTATGCTTTCGTTTTTCTCATAAATTAAATATTAAAAAAGATATAAACCTTCAAATACCTCATGAATTGGCCAGATTTTCTGCTGTGTTCAAATACCAAAAAAACAAATTTGGCTAGATTATTTAAAAAAAGGAAAACATAGGAACACGGTCAAAGCCTTTCTTTAATTTAATATGAAAATACTAGTTAAATCGATGTAGTTTTGGAGAAGGAATCAAGGAAAAACGAAACGTTGATTTTGTGTACATTTAATAGGTATTTTTGGTCCAGCAGTATCGTTGTCTCTATCGGGCTCTGCTGGGGGAGGCTTGAGGCTGCGCGACAGCAATAGATTTTATAAATACCTATTTTTCAATTCTCTCGCCCATAGTGTTTCCTCTTAATGACTCTTGGGAAGTACTGGCTCATTTCTCTTGAAACCAACCAGACTACTCATGAAACGATAAATGAATTTGGACAGCTTGTTAACTTCGATAATAGTGCTGGCCACACTCAAATGAGAAGACAGGGAAAGGAAACAGGGGAAGGACTGAATATAGGTAATAAACACTTCCAATAAAAAACATTAAAACATATTTTATTAAGATTTATAAGTTTTATTTGAACATTAAAATAGGCGTATAAATATTATAATTTTAGATAATATTGATCACCCAAAGAATATAAATAACTTTAATTTTTAATACGCGAATGTCTTATTGAAAATGACATGGCTTATGTTCATGTTATAGCATTTTTTTTATTTTTGTTTAAACGTATATTTAAATTTATGTAAATTGTATAAAATTTATTGGCACTGAAATATTAGTTTAAATTAACCGCCTTTGGTGGAGCTTTTATATAATAATTGCTTGTAATTTCATGATAATTAAATTACGAAATACATGCAGCGAAATAATAGTACAACTTATTTACATACAAATTAACTTCTGTTAGTGAAATACACATTGTGAAATAAATAGTATAATTAAAATCTAACTATGCGTTCTATGGTTCATGGTTAACAAAATGTTGATAAAACAACCCATCCAGTCAAAGGATATTTTCCGGAAAAGTCACCGTATCGGTAATTACTTTCACTGAACAAGGCAACAGATCATTCCAGAAAATATTTTTATACCATCGACTGTACTATGGATGTCTATCTGTCTGTACTTCTACCAGAAATCATTCTCATTTTCAAACGAATTTATGAAATCATCATGTTGAAATGGTTGTTCATCATCAGTTGTTTCATAGTTCGACAGATCAAATTTATCTGCTAAGAAAGTATCAGACGCATAAGTAGCTGGTTTGGAAGTAGAGAAGAATTTATCAACGTGGGATTTGCGAGCTCTTACTGTAGTAGCTTCTTCTGTTACAGCTTGTTCAGTAGTTGCTTTAACCACTTTTTCAGTAATTTCATCATTACTCCGATTTATACCAACATTAGTCTTCAGTTCAGGTGTTGGTTGACAGTAACCTCCCCAGAAATGCCATCCATGAGGACAGATGAAGATCTGTGGGTATAAAGCTTGCTTCTTCATGAGACAGACGTAGTAGTGATTGGTGCTTAAAGGTAAGACTCCATTTTGGCCAAGAGACAGGCATTCTGGGACTGGCTTAGAAGAGCACTGGCCGTTTTCTAATTTGATCTGCAAAGAAAAAGTATATTTTAATACTCTTTTAGACGAGGTGTTAAATTCTGTAGTATAGTTATCTGAAATATAGTTTTCATATAGTAGAAATTGAACATCTTGTTACAAAGATTTATTAGTACCTAACAGATCATTTACAAATATACACTGGTATAATAATGTGTTTGATCTCTTTTTGAACAGTTTCAGTGAAATATTAGAACTTTAGCGATTTTCATTGTCGTAACTACTAGCTTACTGTCTTTACTTTACTACTATTGGTTTTAGCTTATCCATATATATAAACAGCAAAAGTAACTTACGGAGCATTGTGCAGTTTGTGGATTGTAGCCGTAATGTCTTGGACAGAGAGCCTGTCTGTGGTCTGCAGGTCTGCCGTCTGGCAAGCCTTGAGGTGGTGAACAGAGGTGGAACTTTCTGCAGTCGAACGCGTCAGGGAATATTCCCACCTGTGAAAAATAAATATGTTTCATGATTGTATGTATTTATAGTTTATGTTTGTATATTATACGACTGAGCTTTTCGTTTTATAATTGCATTATATTTTAATGCTGAAAACAAACACTTTATTGCACATCATTTCATTAAAATACTTTTAGCAACGCAGAGCATACAAGGCAATATGCGCGGACGTGCGCGGATTTGCACGTATGCGTGCTGCCTCGTTGGTCTCGCGGCATAAATGTGCGCGTGGGATTGGGAGGTCTCGGGTTCGATTCCCAGGTTGGGCACATTGTTATTGGGTTTTCCGTTAGGAAATTCTCAGTAGTAGCACGGAGTCTGGTGATGTGCCGGGTAACGGCAATAGGCTCGCCCCTAATTACGTGGGACCTAAAAATTCATGGCGAAATGTGGGTGTAATATTACACCTCTGCCTACCCCTTCGGGGATACAGGCGTAAGTCTATAAAAATATAAGTAAATAAAATTTTTATGAGTAAAATGTCTATAATAATTCGACAGTGGCAATATGCTCCGCTTCGCTTTGCCATATGAGCGCCGGCCCTTAATCAGCTCAATCGATGAGGATGCCATTTTTAGATAGCCCCTGGATAGTATGGATTCACAATTGATAGCGCTGCTAAAACAGCTAAGCATAATGTCATATTGTGTCAATACGTTTTATGTAGGTCAATATTTAAGGTATTAGGTATATAAGAGAAAAAGCTGTCAGCTATTTCTATGTGACGCACAGCTTCGCTTGGTACAATTTTAATGAGGTGGCTCATCAGTGGAAAGCAGCAAATTTTTTTGTTTCGTTCTAGGAGTTGTAGAGGCCATCCTCTCTTTATTTTCCCGGAGAAGACTGGACGAGAGAATGATGAGAAAAAGAGGGTTGAACACTGCACCCTTCATATCTCCTTAAGCGGCATAAACTCGTCATGAAGTACTAAAGAGTTTAGAGAGTAAGATATCTATTGCAAAATGAGAATATAATGCGAATGATTCACTAAAAAGAATCCTGCTTATTTTTATGATATAGGACGGAAACGAGCAGCCAGATCGCCTGATGGTAAGGTATTACCGCCGCCCATGGACACCCGCAACACTACAGGAGTTGCAAGTGCGTTAATATATACAACATAATTATGTATGTGTGTCTCTACTCATATATATATGTTTATAGGAGATTCTGTATGTATTACTGACCTGTTCACAACTATGCACAAACTGTCTCGCGCTTTCTTCACATTCTGGCACGGGGTCTTGGGCACATCGACCAAGGTGAGCGTTGCAAGAAAAGCTTTCTTTACATTCCTCTAGAGGCACCTGCAAGATTTATAAGACGTTTCACATTTATTTAATTTACTAAGAACTTCACCTTCATTGCTCTAGTACTGTAGGCTTAGATGTAGACTGTAGATTATCACGTTATAATCTTGACGGAAAGTGCTGATTTGTTCTTGCATATGTATTGCCATTTTTAGATCACCTTTCAAATGTGACTTAGTGAGTTTCGACGACTATTAGTAACTATATGCATTACTAGCCGTTTCCCGCGGTTTCATCCGCGTCCTGAGGGAACTATTTCGCGTACCCGAAAAACCCTATAGCCTATGTTATTCACAGATAATGTAGCTTTCTAAAAGTGAAAGAATTTTTAAAATCAGTCCAGTAGTTTTTGAGTTTATCTATTACAAACAAAAATACAATTTTTTCTCTTTATAATATCAGTGAAGAAAATATAGAATCATTTCCGTTGGGTGATAGGTACACGTGTTCTATTGTTCTTGTGATTCATGTTTGTCGTGCAAATGATGCATTTTCTATTTTCTCCTTTATTTTGCTACACACTGTCAGAGCACACGTCTCTCTCAATTATAGGTGTGTGTGTGTGTGTGAATGATATCTTTGTGACAAATCTGGCTTGAGCAGTGGACAACTGCAACTCCCCTAAACTTACCTTGAGCCAGCCAACAGGCAAAGGAACACAGGTGACAGCCGTACTACAATTCTGGCAGGCCATGCCGGCACGCGTGCAGATTCCCTCCACGTCCAATTCACCGGACCCAAGGGACATGCCCAGAGGCACACTGCCCATGCGGTTGCCATTGATGACCCCGCTTAGGTCGAAGGAGGTTGTCAGCTGCTGAAAAATGTTAAAGGTTAAGAGTGTTTTAAAGGTATATAAGAGATAAGTACCACTGTTTTGAACATTAAATGGCGATCCTATAATTGGTATTATTTATAGCTTGCAAAGGTTCTCTTACGTCCGGTCGAAATGTTTTGTCTATCCATTGATTTGGCTACGAGAGATATAAACTCAATACAAAATACAGATATTAACAATAAAGTCGGAAAAATGCAAGCGGATATGAATATTGTGATTTAATCCTTTTGAGGACGACATATAAGAGCAAATACAAAATTCGACATTGACTGAGGACTAACACGTACTAGTCTATTCTTTTTTAATAAATTTATTCCAACGAATTAATTATTTAAGTATAAAAAATTCAACTTATTCTTCCAAAATAATTAGATTTTTCTAGAATAATCTTATTCTATTAAAGACACGAGCAAAACAAGTACGATTGTAACTAGAATACAAAACATCTGATTCAAGTAACAATCCAGTTTTTACTCTTTAATTAAGCATGGGAATAATTTAAATAAGTCTGTTGTGAGCATTTGAGATAAGAACCAACAACGTCGCATGTTTTTATAAACAACAAGATTGCAGTACTTTGCTAAAAGAATACACACGGTTATGATTTGGTTGCGAAATATGAATTTACAATCACCACCATTTATATTTCCTAAGAGCAAGTCCGATGGGCTTCATATGTATATTTTCATTGCTTTTTTGATGCATCATCGGGCCATACTCGGCACGTTTTCTGATTTGTAGTGACTGACTCTCAACATCATTATGTTAGCTTTATCGACCTGGTGGTATCAGAGTTTCGCCTTTGATCCCATGATCAGCCTTCTAGTCTATAGAGCAGTAGTTTTGACATGCGGTCATGAAGTTCTGTGACAGCATATAGCTTCATGATAGCCGAAACCGAAGTTTGCTGTCTGAGCCGTGGCCAGGTGTAAGCATTGTAACCCTTAACCAATTGATAAATTAGACGATGACAAACATCGTTTAGTTGGTCCATTCTTTCGCATACAGTTATTAATTTGTTACTCCGCAGTGCTACTGTGAGGCAAAATAAAAATGGCTATGTCCAGCAGTGGCCTACATAAGGCTGTAGAGTGTGTAGAGAGAAGAGAGCGAGAGCGTTGGCCTATATTGTGTAACGCAATAATAAGTATTATCATTATCTGCATGGGAAAGATGATACCTGTTAACTGATCCTATGCAATTCTGCGTCGTTACACGTGGTATGTATGGTACTTTGTAGTATTGATTAAGTTAGTTGAGTAGATTAGAGTTATTTTAAAGCATTAGTTTATTAGAATGTATTTTCCATTTGATGGTGAAAGTGTTCCATTTGATATGTTTAAAGCCAGTGCCTCAAATATTCAGATGCAGAATATCAAATTTTGGTAAGAAGTTTTCAGACTCTTTTTCGGAGAGGATTAATAATTTTAACCTGGGTATTGAACCCAAATCTCAGGATTAGTGTTTAAATTTGTCATTTCAATCACGTAAAATAACTTCTAATTTAATTTAAATACTGATAGGTGCCAATATACCATAAATCTCATAATTCAAAAACCGTAACAGGTGTCAAGAATAAAAAAACTTACACATTTCGTGAATGCAAAAATTGACAAAAATACAATTTGATTCCACATTATTGACACAAATACACGAACAGGTTCAAACACGGTGTTTTTAGAACTAAAACAGTTTCGTACGATATAAAAATGTGTAAAAAAAATAAATGAATGCATAAGGTTAGTGATCTTTGACACTATTATCTTTATTTCAAGATAAATACTGCTCAAATTACAATACTACGTTTTGATGGACATTTGTTTATTGTATGAACAATTGCTGAATTTTTTGCCCCAAAACTGGAATTCATTGTAATCGTTTTTGTAATAAGAGGAATTTAATATCAGTTTACAAGCTGTCTTACTGTTGGACATGGGTCATCTTTGAGAATAGAGGATACGGCTTTCCTGAATTGAAATGAAACATTAATTTATTAAATTTTCATTATAAGGTACATTGCAGATGATTAATTATAACTATATACATGACTATCTTAAATAATCATACTGTCTAAGAATATATATGTACATAAAACTAAAAATAAAGAGTAAAAATAGATACATATGTACAGGTGTGTTTAGGCGTCGTAGAATGCCTCCGCATCAATATCATCGGGTAACGTGCCCAGAAGGCTGGCAGCATTGCCACGCTGGATGGCAATGCTGATTCTCTGAGCAAAGAATAAACCAGCCTTCTGGTCACGTGAGACGTCGACTAACCGTTTAGATATTTCTCGGTATAGAGAACGAGCGCTCGGACCCCATGAGCCTAGCGTTTCCACCCCAAACGGCTCAAATACGTAATTAGCTACTAGATTACTGTATTTGCGCCGTTTGAGGGTTTCCGCAGATGCAGCAGCAGCGCCAGCATGACCTCCCGAGCTTGGAACATGGGATGGCGCGAGGGTGTCTACGCAGGTTGCGTCCCACACCAAAGGCCTACCCATTTTCCATGGCAACAGTGACATACCGTCAGGTCTCTTCCCGTCGTCGCGTACCAAACCATTTGGTTCAAGTACAGCTGGTACACCAGACGCGACAAGAGCACGACGGATTATGTCATTTAGGTGAGCATGACGAGGAATCCTACCAGCGCTTCTGCTGCAGGATAGCCCATGGTGTCCGAGGCTATCGACGTCTTCTCCACAATGACATCGATGCGGAGAAACACACGGAGCACCTAAACGGAGACAAGTGGCGATACGGAACGTCTCATCGTCCAACATGGTTCCTGTGTTAGACGATGGTAGTGCCTGAAGCCATAGACCGGATTCCCATTCCCCCACAGCCAGCAAACGAGCACGCTCTGTAACATTAAAAGATGTATCCAAAAGAGTTTTCCTCACAATGTTACAAAGCGGCGCGTCCCACTGTCTTTGGGAGAATAGGTTGGTGGGCAAATCAGTGTTTGGACAAGCCATTTTCCAGGCGTTTATAGCTTCGGTTTTGCACAGCACTTCTGAGTTAACTAGTGTAGGTGATAATATTTTCCTAGTTAACTCTTCCGTGCTGTGAACCGAAGACAGGAACGCCGGTAAACTGACACTGGAAATTTTGCGAACGCCGAGCCCACCCAAACGTATGGGTAAAGATGCTTGTAGCCAGGCTCGGTCGTCCAAGTCCACATTTAATAATTTTTTTAAAGTAACTTGTATAATTTGGTCGATTTGTCCTAATAGTGTTATTTTTTTCCAAAGTTGCGATGATCTTAAGGCATGAGTAAATTTTGGGACGAAAAGGCAATATCGAATAATAGTATAAGCCGAATGTATATTAATTTTGAATAAACGATCTGAAATTTCACAAAAAATTTGTATTTTTTCTTCCAAGAAAGAATCAAAAGCTTCTTCAAATACGGGCGAACCTAGGAGGCGAAATGAACTCTTTTCAATAATTTTGATGTTTGGTGCCAAAAGATTAAATTTAGATACTATCGAAAGTTTTTTTGTAGAGTCTGTTGTATTTATAAACAACTCACACTTACTAGAATTTAGTTCCAAGCCAATAGAAGCGAATTTATGTTTAATAAAAGCTAAATCTTGTAATACAATGTCTAGATCTCCTCCTAGGGTTCCGTCGTCTAAATACCATACATTAAATTTAGAATTTATTTGCCGAATAATGGGTTGTATAGCTAAGCTTAAGTTAATTTATTATTATTCAAAGGTAGTTACATTCCTAGGCGTTTCAAGGTAAAAAGCTTGTGTATTTTATTTTTCTTCTCGAAATGGAGTACGACCACTCAGAAATAAATAATCACAATTATAAAATTACAATTATTCGGATGATGCGTTAGCATAAGGTAAGGTAGCAAAAATAAGCCTTTTGTATATGCCATATTATTTAAAAACATAATTATGTATTCCACTTGATTATAATATAAATCATAGATTAAAGATAGGTATAGTTCGTTCTTTATTCATAGGTTAACTAATGATAAAAGTTGGATTATTATTTGATGGTCTAAGATACAATATAGGCACAAAAGTCTTTGCGAATTTGGTCTCTTTTTTGTTTATAATAAGTTCATGTCGACATTTTATAAATATTTCAGCAACAGACAATAGGGTATTTGACTAAAAAAATCTAATTAGTCCGTCAGATAGATTTCCAAAAAATATTGGACACGTATATTTTCTTTAGTCACGTCAACAAAAAATTAAGACGACAAACCTCGCTGGAAACTCATGTGACGTCACTTGCCAGTACACTTTTTACTGGCAAGTGACGTTACAAGCCCCCACTCTTAGGCGTTTCTCCATCTTTGATGCGTTTTATCTTCGTATTTTTTTACTGATTTGATAAAACAAAAAATACGTATCCAATATTTTTCGATAATCTAACTGACGGACTAATTCGATTTTTTTAGTCAAATACCCTATTCTGCTTCCACTACTCATTTCCAATTCATTACAAACGTAAGTACTGCAAAATATATTTTCCCTAGATGAAAAATTGGGAGATCTTTTATAGGCTATTGAGGAGATGCTATGCTGTCATCTAGTTTTCTATTCTTTTGGACTATCTACATACATATACAGGAATCGTAAGTTAAAGATATAATATAGTAGACCACTATTGATAATCTCCTCCGTTTTGGAAGTCGGTAGAAAATAGAAGTTATTAAAGTCTGCAACTGAAAACAGATAGTAATGCATTGTAATCGAAATTGGCCGCATTTAGCTATCTACCAATCAATCAATCAGCTTGTGCAATCCACTCCCGAAAATTGGACTCTTGAAACTTGCATATCTGTGTTCTCCCGTATGTTATGCATATTCAAATACGTTCTAATGTAAACTATTGCGAAATCAATTCTTATTGAGAATATCTGAAGATATCAGGCACTTAGACTTCCGTTATCATTTTAAAAGGTATCATTGATAATAATAAGCGCAGAACTTGAAAATTCGATCCGATTACAAAGAAGAGAAAATACATTTCACTGCAGCGTATACTTTCCATATTTAGTTTCAAATGGCAAAATGATTACTGAAAATTGATGGATTTTCATAAGTAACAATAAAAAGAAATACTCCTGAATAAATGTTTAGTTTCCATCATTACTGCCACATCAAAGTCAGCTTAATAGTCTGGGAATGCAAATGAACCAAATATGTAGAGCGTGCTTGTACATCGCAGGTACTCTGAACAGAATTTATTTGCCATCTCTAAATAGAGTCACATCAAAATCGATTTTACAGTTTAGGAGTGCAAACGAACAAATATGCAGAGTAACTTTCGCGTCTATATTGTACAGTATTAGCATTGCGTAAAGTTTGACAGCGCGTCGCTGATGACCGGTCGTTGGCTTCTGCCCTTTAAGCACAATTCACTGTAGATAAATCGTTGTTAGTTTATTTACTGGCGTCTGATGGACAAACATAAGTATCTAAACTTAAGTGAACTATAACTGTACAGTGTACACACTTGACACACACTGCGATTGATGGCTTTTCCTAAATATTTCACAAACGCATCCCTAAAATAAGGAAAAAGGACAGCTTAGAAGTACCCTTAACCGTAGAGCCTGCATGAGAAATTTGATGGGAATGAAGAGAGATATGTCAGGATCGCTGCAAATAGCGTTCCGTAGTCTCTGCATATCCCTCCGGGAAACAGACGTGAGCCTATGAACTGCATCTCCAAATAAAAAAAAGGGTTTAAGTAAACCCCTATCTAACGGTACAACATACAAAGTTGTAGGAACAAAAAACCCTAAAAGAATGGCTTTTCGATTTAGTTGTATGAGAACTACTAGTAAACGAAACGTATTTAAAAATACACTTTTGTCCGCGTGGTTACAATGTATAACTATGGCAAATTTTAGCTCTTTAGTGCTTAGCGTTTTTGCGTAAAACTGCGGACTAACGGAGAGATACCTACGGAACCCTGAAAAAGGTATTAAACTGATAATTTGAGAGAAAACGGTGAAGAAGCATAAGAAAGAAAAGACGAAAGATAATTTATATCTCTACTTAAGTTATCTAATGATTTTCCGTCGCAATTAATATCATCGCGAAATTGTGTAGCTTCAGCATTACTCGCCATTCCATTAAACATCTAATGGAATGGCTATGGTCAATATTACGTCTATGATTTATTTTAATTACCTACCACGTACTCGTATAATTAACAATAAATATACCTAGTCACGACGATAAGTTACAATGTATTATCGTGGTAATTGTGTTCACATTTATAGAACTTATACTTTCATGGTCCTTTCAGCATAATAATCATAAATCATTATTCCACTGCTGGCTATAGGCCTCTCTAATGGCACGCCACTTCACGAGCTTGAATTTCGACTCCTCGTATTCAGCCGCTGCCAGCCAATTTTCTCATATCGTCACTTTATGTGGCGACACGGGCCAATGCTGTTGTTTTTTATATAAAAATAACTCCTGCACTAGGAATAAATCCTGTGTCGCGGAGGACTTTACAAACATAATACAACCAACAGACACAATGAACATCCAGACTCGAAACAACAATTTATGGATTACATAAAGTGTTGTCACGTGTGGGAATCGAACCCACAACACTCGGCTCAGTGTCAAGCGGCGAGGCGGCCGCTTAAACCACTACGCCAACCATGCAGTCGAATTAAATCAATTTAACTGTGATCATGCCGATTTTCTTCCCAGATGTCATTCTTGTTGACTTCTCGGCTGGGATTTCTAGTCAATTACCACGTCCTGAATAATTCGTGATGAGATAAAAGCGAAAGAAAGAAACATTTCACTTCAGTTTGTTATGCTAGTATAGCAGTACAGAAATATATTAAGCTCAAAATGTCAATAAATATAATAAAATTCCTAGAATATTATAATCTGTATATGTTGAAACATATTTGCTTAAAAAGCTCTACGAACTAGCAATCAAATATGAACACACACAATTTACGAATGTCCAATCACACTTTCTGTGTTACACTATTTGTATATTTTTGAACCATAATATTTGAACTTCAATTGATTCTTGAATAATTTTGTAGACGGATGAACAGTGAACTAAACTTATCATAATAAACTTATCACTTAAATCTCTAAACGCCATCCGGTCAACAATAAAACGGTGCAGTCAAAATAAGTATTTTGTGTTTGAAAGAAACGTGTTTAGACCAGTGCAGATACGTTAGAAAACGGTAAAAAGCATCGATATATATCGTTAGAGTATATGTCAATGGTAAAAAGTAAAATAAAATTACAGTAGGATAAAACCCATTGGAGAAGGAAGAGAATATAGCGATCATTAAAGGAAAAATAAATTACGGGCGATCTGAGGTCGGGAAGTGGATGGGGTTGCGATTTTAAGGGTAAAAAAGGGTTTATCTCGATTGCCAGCAAAACTACAAGTCCTACGGGCAAACCCCGCCGTGGGATCTCCACCTTGTCGTGGTGGGGGGGCTCAGTAACCATTGATTGGTTACCCGCGGTGAAGCTAAGAGGGATCCAGGAGGGAACGCTCCACGTGGGCTTGACGGGGCCTGCGCAGGATGCGTCCAACGGTGCGGGTGCGGGGGACAGTTCTGTTTGTCCCTCGCAGTCGGGTGCGGTCGCGGGAGGAGAGGCGTGTCGGTGTTGCGTTGCCGCGCGCCCTATCTCCCACGACCAAATGGGCGCACCATTGGATGCGTCGCGGTGGGGCCGCAGAGGAAGAGGAGATGCGGTGTTGCGTTGCCGTCCTCCCTATCCTCTGCGGCCGCTGAGTGTTTTGGCGGCGGAGCCCAACGCATTAATCCGCCGTCAAGGGAGTTTTGTTCGGGGCCCGCCTGACCATCTGGCGGGCCAATACCCGTCGGGGGGTAGCGACGAATACTTATGCGAATCCCTACCCTCCGACACACGGGTACATGAGGAACACGGGTTGGTTTTTAGTCAGTAACAGTCTGACAGTCCCCTTCGTCCTTCACCCGGGACGGAGGGACTCCATGAGGATTTTCCAACACGACACCAAAAAAAAAAAGTCCTACGGGAAAAACGTCAATGGCAAAGTTGTAGGTAATAAAAAGATCTACAACTTTTGTATTTACACTTTATTCACACAACGTCATAATTTATGTGAAAAATTGAAAAAACCAAGTTTTTGGTTTTTTATTTTTAACTTTTACAATAGTTTTTTTCTTCTACACGAAATTTGGTGAAAACTTGCCTTTTTATGTTCCAAACACACTGTTAATTTTTTTACTTCTGATTCTTCTCAACGACGTCTCTCACCTTTTTTTAGCCTATTATCCTTGAACGGATCGTTATAGTTATAGCATGATTTTTGTTACGTATAATTATAGCTAACAAAATTAGTCAGGTGCTTGTTGTCAAAATAAATGTTGAGCCATGCCATCAGCCATGGTGTCATCATCGCCCCGTATATAAACTGTCCCACTGCTGGGCACGGGCCTCTTCTAACCATGAGAAGGGTAAGGCTATAGTCCACCACGCTGGCCGAGTGCGGGTTGGCAGACTTCACATGTCTTTCGAGAACATTATGGAGACAGACAAGCAGGTTTTCTCACGATGTTTTCCTTCACCGTTTAGCAAGCGATAATTTACTTGTTGCTGATGGTGTGATTGGCGAATATTATTCATATTTCAAATTAAGTGTTTCTGTTTATATTCGGCAGGGGTGTGGGGATTGGTGTGGAGTTTCTGTTTGTATGAAATCATTACTACGTCTAAGTTTAGAATACAATTAATTTAATCGTTTATGCCCGATCCAGTGGTAATTTTGGGTAACCCCTTCTTAATGCACCCCTACGGTCTCCAAGGAATATTCACACCAAATTTCAGCTTCTTGCATCCATAATTTTGTCTGTAGCTTGTCTGTCAGTCAGTCAGTAACGCAGGAAATTTATATAATATATACAGATTATACAATTATAAATAATAAGACTGCCTTCGATGTGGATAGCGTATGTGTCTGCTGGTCTGGCGGGCCCGGGTTCAATTTCCATGTCGGGCAAAAGTGTTACTGAGTTGTGCTGACTTCACAGTAAGTAGTAGCACACTAGAAAATACAATATCTTGAGATTTGACTGAAAGACCGAGGCGTTGATAGACTATACGGTCGCCTATAGTCGCTTATTCTAAAAATGACCCTAAAGTCTAATTTTTATCACCAGTAGTAAGTAATTTTATAGAAAAACAACATATGAAAAAATGAAATGAAATGAAAAATGAAATGAAATGAAAAATGATTTATTGCTGCCACACCCAGACCCAAGTATATACATATTAAAATAAAAGAAGGTAAGAACATTAACAAAAATAAAATAAAATATACATATATATCTATACAATACATGGTAAGACCAGGTCGTGGCAGTAATAGGACCCCGTTCAGCATAATACCAGACTTGCTGGCACTGATATTCTACGGGGCCCTACTAGTGAATCACGAAGGTACAAAACAGTGGGTACAAAACACAAGCCAAACATCAATAATTATATTAAACATGTTTACCAGTTACCTACCTAGTGATAACTGATAGTAAAACAAACAACAACAATACACATAGCACGGGTGCGGGCGGCGCTGGCGGAATGGGCGGAGTCTTCATCGCGTCAACCGACAACAAGAAAGAGACATCAGACAACCGAACAGAACGCTCACCGCACGCACTGCGCTGCAAACTCACGACATAGTAGTGCAATATTAAGTACATTACGTTACTGATAGTGCGACAGTTACGTATTTGTAACAGCATTACTGATAAATAACGTGGTACACTATCGTCTTGAAGCTAATGTCACCTCAGTCGTCTTATCTCGTTGACTAGCACTTTCGACCGGTGCGCGGCGTAGTAATCAAGTATGACAAGTTGAGTTAGTACCTATAACAAATATACAAGGGAATACGCACTCGACACAGAGCATGATGGCCGCACTCCATTGGTAAGTGTTTATAAAAGTTTACAGTAACTACAAAATTATACCAAATAACATTAGAATAGAGAGAAAATAATTATAAATAAATATCGTGTCAGTTACAAAAATTTCCTTAAAAAATAAGTGAAACATTTAACATTTATGAACTAACTACTACTATTACACCTATCCATACCGAAAACGAATGTACATATTTGTTATACTTACAGGTCACCCCGCCCGCCTGCATTGTGATGGGAAAAGTAACCAACGCTCCCAGTAAAGAAGAAATAGGTCAGTCAGCACCGCCACACGAACACCACGGACGTCCGACAACCAGCCATCATCATACATCAGCGGCGCAATGCTATTTAGTAGTAATATTTTTATTTATTTTTTTGTTTCTGAGTGGTAAGGACATAATCAATCGAACTGCCTCGCTTGCGCAACACACACACACATACACCATACACACACACACACATGTAGACACAAGCAGTACTTATACACGACGCATCGACGCGCGACGCGACTATATAAGTGACGTGTTCAAATTTACCATACCTAGCTTCCGTTGTGCATTAATAAGATACCTTCGCAGATGAATTTTGAAGGTGCTAATTGTTTTTAGGGAACGTATAGGTGGGGGTAAATTATTCCATATTTTCGCAGCGGCATAACGGAAGCATATGTGTGGCTGTAGCATTTAGGACTACAAGAATACGCCTGATACCTACTGCGAACATTCAACAGCGTACTGTGCACCTGGCATCTCGTTATGCCACTACCAGTCATCTCGAAGTATATTAATATATGTATATTACTAATTTCATCATGTCAGCCTAGAGACGTCCACTGCTGGAAATAGGCCTCCCCCAAGCTTCTCAACACAGACCGATCCTGAGCCGCCCGCATCCAACTGCTTCCCGCGATCTTAACCAGATCGTCGTCAGTCCACCTTGCGGGAGGCCTACCCCTGTTCCGTTACTAATTACTAATTTACGTTGTATAAACTTGAAACAACATAAAGGTTTCATTGTGATGAGCCTAATAAAAAAATTACACTCTTACATTTACAATAGGGAACAATGTTTGTTATAATGTTATATCTTTATACAAACATTGTCCTGCTAGAAACGAATGGAATAAAAGACCGGCCCAGTCCATGTCAAGCTACGCACAATGTAAGGTGCCGTAGTTAGTGTCTATCCCTTAACAAACGTCCATAAGATAAAGTGCTCGATCACAATCATTGCATAGCTTGCAAATATAAATTTATTTCATCTGATATATTCAGTACCTAATTAGAAACAGCATTAAAGAAGCGAACCTCAGCAGCCTGATATATTTCGAATAGCAAACATCTTATACGCATTGTTGACGATCAGAGTACCAGTATATGTACATAAAGTTATTAGTAGTACTCATCATCATCCTCTTAGCGTTATCCCAGTTTCAATCTGGGGTCCGCTTACTAGTTTAAACGGATTTGGCTGAATATTAGCTTTTCCACAGAGCGAGCCATGTACTTAACAGGCAGTCATGTAACGTATATTTTTATTGAAATATTACAAAGCTAATGATTTATTTAATACTTTCACACTATTCGTCTCATTCATTTGAACATGGTTAAGCTAATTAAGAAATTATAAAAATTCTCGTTAATGTATTTACACACTTCACGTAGGTATTTCATAATTCACTAATTATGAAAAAATATAAAAAATAAAAACACATAAAAATACTGCCTCCGTGGTCCAGTGGATAGCCAATGCGACTGCTGATCGGAGGTTCCGGGTTCGATTCCCGGGTGGGGCAAAAATGTTACTGCGTTTTCCCGAATACTCAGTAGCAGCCCGGAGTCTGGTGATGTGCCCGGTAACGGCAATAGGATCGCCCCCTATTACCTGGGACCTAAAAATTCATGGTGAAATGTGGGTGTAATATTTACGCCTCTGCCTACTCCTTCGAGGATACAGGCGTGAGACTATACATAAAAATAAATAAATAAACACAACAATACATGAAAGTACCAACTTATATTACAATAATTACCCACGCACATAGTACCGTATACCTAATACCACAATATTGACACGTTTTCAGTGGCATGTAAATTTTTTTTTTCTGAATTTTGCTAAGTATACACCAAGATATATAGTGTACAGAACTGTTCTATAATATTATTCTGGAGATCCTGGCGAAGATCCTTATGATATGAGAAATGCTTGCTCAAAAGATGTGAATTAGTCAGTAATACCATTGACTCATCCTGTGAGACCTGAAGATGTTGATTGACATGCCGTCGGTCCCGGTTGTCATGAAGATCTTTGACAGTCGTTATAGGGCGTCAGTATCTTCTAAATAAACTGACTCTAGTTTAAATCAGAGAGGTTTTAGGTCAGAGAGGCAATCGCTCCGTGGAAAGTAAGGGGACCTCAGATTGAATTTGGGATAACTCTAGGAGGATGATGATGAGTGATACTGTAAAGCAAATTAGAAGAGGATTCAATCGAGCAACGTGAAGGACTTATACCTTTTACCTGTGGCAAAGAAACAGAATGTTCCAATTCAGTCGAGTTCCAATGGCGTGACACTTTTTTCAGATATATATACATATAAGATGTTATGTAATATTTTTCTTTGTACATAGAGGAGCTCGGCAGGCGGTGTAGTTAACGAACCATAGCCAATTCCATTAAAGATATCGTTCATCACGTTA
Source organism: Euclidia mi (assembly GCA_944739405.2). Lineage (NCBI taxonomy): Eukaryota > Metazoa > Arthropoda > Insecta > Lepidoptera > Erebidae > Euclidia > Euclidia mi. Next base: position 119,454,274 of record OX123182.2, read on the forward strand.
CGGAGAGGAAATGTAATTCAGGATCAAACATGTTACAGTATTTATAAGTTAGTTTTATTTGATGTCTGTATACTTTCTTTTTATGTCATAAGCGGCAAACAAGCAGACGGATCGCCTGATGGTAAACTATTACCGTCGCCCATGGACACAAGAAACATCAGAGTTGTCACAAGTTCATTGCCGCCCTTTGGTTTAGGAAAAGGGATGGGAGGAGGAGTGGGTTGAGGGAGAAGGAATAGGAGATGGGGCCTCCGGCACTCTCACTCACCGAACGAAACGCAACAATATAGGTACTGTCACTTTACGTCGATTTTCTGTGAGAGGGTAGTACTTCCCCGGTCGAGCCGGCCCATTAACGCTGAAATCAGCAAAGCTCTACTACTTATTACGTCGTTAATTGAAATAAAAACTTTTTTAGGACTAGCTTTTATATGCTTTTATCTAGTCACAACCACTATAGCGATAGATAGAATAGATGGAATGAGCTATCAAACATGTGGCTTAGGATTATATATAGGATAAAAGTACGCGTCAATACGACCTCAAACTGACTACGGACTTGTTTCGTTATAATACTTCCTATAGCCACGCAACTGGTCTACGAAAGGCTGTAATGATGATTTGGGGGAAACATCAAGGGTGTCGCCAGTGGGGCCGGGCAGGCACAGCTACCTAGAAGTTAACATCGTTGTCAAATGTAAAGCAACCGGGAATCTACTTCTTTACATAAAAAATAAGGCATAATATTGTATGGCATAACGTTTTTAATGATACTGTAGCTTAATAAAACTTAAGCATAATGCAAAGTTTAGCATAACTTATCATTCGGTCTAAATTGGTTCGGGAAATCATATTTATTCGTCTAATAATCTTGAGCCAGAATTTATTTGGCATAATGGTTCTAGGCATTAGTAATCGTGTTACGGGAAGTAACAATAGGTTAAGGTGCAGTCGGCTTTAGTGTCACGAATCATCATCATCAGCCCTTTAAACTGTCCCACTGCTGAGCACGGGCCTCTTCTCACTATGAGAAGGATAAGGCCATAGTCCACCACGCTGGCCAAGTAAGGGTTGGCAAACTTCACACGTCTTTCGAGAACATTATGGAGAACTCTCAGACATGCAGGTTTCCTCACTATGTTTTCCTTCACCGTTTAACAAGCGATAATTAACAATTTAATACGCACTCAACTTCGATAAGTCATTAGTGCGAGCCGAGGATTCGAACCTGAGACCCTCAGCGTAGCAGTCTGTCGGTCTCTCCACTCGGCTATCGCTGCTTCTTGTGTGTGTGTCACGAATACCTACGAGAAATGACTTCACTGCATACAGAGCTACTAATTTATTTGTGAAATGTAAAGTGGAAATAAATAAAACTATGTTCGCTACACCATTCAGTTTCTAAACGATTTAACAGTACAGTTCTGTTGAACTATTCAGATAAATCGTACGTCTGTATAGCCTTCACATTTACAGACAAAAAATGTGCGTTCCACGTGTGTGTATACTCTAGTTTTGTTACTGTGTATAAAAAACTGACAAAACTGATATAACACTAGCCCACTAGTGTTATGTCAATTTTGCGAGCGACCAAAACCAAAAAGCGGAGAGAAAAAGCTATGCTTGCGCTAAATTCCTTTCCCATCCTCATTAATGAATGAGTGGACGTGATGATAAGAGTAGGAGAGCCTTTTTCTTTATAATAAACTAGCTGTTTCCAGCGGTTTCACCCGCGTCCTGAGGGAAGTACTTCGCGTACCTGTTAATTTATAGTCTAAGTTACTCCTTGGCACTTCAGATATCCGCCAGTGAAAGTCCCGTCATAATCAGTCCAGCCGTTCCAGAGTTTAGCGAGAAAAAACAGACAGACAGACAGACCGACAGACAGAAAGACAAAAAATGTAAAAAATGTCATTTCGGTATATGTACCGTGTATACATCCATATGCATTTAGTAAAAAGCGGTTATTTTAATATTACAAACAGACACTCCAATTTTATTTACGTGTATCGATAAAGAGAAGATTGGAAAAGTTTGCCTGGGCTTCAGGCATGACTTAACAGGGCATTGATCTGTAAAGTATGTAGCATGCTTTTAAAAAATGTCAACTTCTGCACATAAAACGTTAACAACCGTTACTCGCGCTGTATACTTTCTTATGAAATAAAGCCTATAGTGAAATGTGTTATTTTTATTATTGTCTAACGGCCAGTCCCAATTTTTGATATGTTCGTGGCTTTGGTTACGAGAGATACATAGTTGACATAAGCATCATACAAAATATGCCTCATACGTATTCATCCTCATCCTCCTAGCGTTATCCCAGTTTCAATCTGGGGTCCGCTTACTAGTGTAACCGGATTTGGCTGAATATTAGCTTTTAAACTTTCGCGATTTGTATACATTATACAATTTTACTAAAACGGGTCTTATTCGCGATATTTAATTAATTTAAGGAATAAATACCTATGTTTTACCGACGTTTCGGCCGTCTTACAACAGCCTTGGTCGCGGCAGGACTGATGTCATCTCAGCGTCGTCCTTGTGAAGCGCGGGTTTCGGCAGCTATCCTCACTTGTTTTTTATTTTTATTTTTATCCGAACTGTCGGTACGTTGTTGACACACAACACTTATGACGTCTACACACTGATGAGCTGTGTTACTGCGGCGGGGTTTACATTTGTTGATTACCGGATTCCAAGTTGCATACAGTCTGTATCCATCCTCCCGGTTGAAATTTTTATGCTTTTTGATTTCACCCGCTTCACGTACTATCCTGGAGTAATAGTGACGATCGGTAGATAAGACCTTTGGTTGATGTAATTATCCGATCCAGTAGTTTGGTCCAGACTCCAACAAATGCTCAGCTATGGCAGACTTGACTCCAACAAATGCTCAGCTATGGCAGGTATTTATACCTTAAATTAATTAAATATCGCGAATAAGACCCGTTTTAGTAAAATTGTATGATGAATATTAGCTTTTCCACAGAGCGACTGCCTGTCTGACCTCCGCAACTCGAAGGGATAGCAATATTCCGTGGTTTAGAGTTTAGACTAGTGTCAGTTTATTTAGAAGGTACTGAAGCCCCATAGCGACTGTCAAAGATCTTCATGACAACCGGGACCGACGGCCTAACGTGCTCTCCGAGGCACGGGACAAGCGATAATAGACAATTTAATACGCACATAACTCCGAAAAGTCATGGTGCGCGCCGTGGATTCGAACCCGATACCCTCTACATGGTAGTCTGTTGGTATCTCCACTAGGCTATCGCTGCCTTCTTCGTGCCTCGTACGTATTGCTAGTAGCTAAATCTATGGATAGATCAAAAATTGCGATCGGCCGTAAGCCATTCAGCCGCGACGGAAAATTAACTTTCTATTTACTAACATTGAAGTGGGAAGCTTTATCTTTACATATTTAGCTTATCCAAGATTATCGTTAATTTATATTATTGCGTGGTCCAGTGGATAGCGTACGCGTCTGCTGATTGAGAGGTTCTGGGTTCGATTCCCGGAACAGGCAAAAGTTTTACTAAGTTTTTTCCGAATTATCAGAAGCATCACTGAGTGTGGCAATCTCGGCCCTATTATTATGTGCGACCTAAAAATAAGGCGAAATTAGGGTGTAATATTACATCCCTGCCTACACCCTTCGGAGATACAGCCATGACGCTATAAAAAAATATGATAATTTATATAGTGGTTGAAACAGATGAATGGCTTTTATACACTGTATCATACAACTTTGAGTTTTCTTTCGATTGTCTCATTTACACGTATAAGAAACGAGTGAAACAGAGGATAGCCAATTTTCTTGGTGTTGTGTGTGGAGAATGCGTGTGCGTGAGTGTGTGTATGTGTTTGTGAGGCATATTTCTGAGAAGTTATTTCTCGTGGCGCCCTCTGACAAACGGATGAAACTCGCAGTGAATGAAATAAGAAGTTCTTTGATCGGTGATCGCTGTGACTGCGGGTCAAGTTACAAGAATCCTAATAATACTCGGAATAAAAAACATAGATTGCATGTTTCAATGTTAGGATGTTTGTAACAAAACCTCTTAAACACGGGACAATTGATTTGTATGAAGACAGAATACTAAGACTGCTTATTACCTAGTATAAATTAACACCTAATTTTGTTTTAGGGGTGACCTTGGGCTGGACTGGAGCTTATTCCAGGGTGTCAGATGTTGGATATGGGCATTTACGCTATATTGGCTGAATGGCCAGACTCCTGTTATCTATAAATTATATCGACATAAAAACCTGTGCGATATGTTTGGCGATAAAGAGCAGTCACATTTTAATAACCCTCTACTAACACAGTCGTTGCGTTTGTACTCTTTCAACCTGCTTTATGTTGCAGTGAACTTAGAAGACCTGGCTTAATAGCATTACTTCCAAAATCCTAAGAGGACAATACTAAGAACCAGAATTTCCAGCAGATAGAACTCTTTGTAATATTGCAACAACTTTTCAGAACATGATTAATCCCTGCCGGCAACTCAGGACCTTAACTTCCTTGTAAAATGAACTTTATTTTGGACGTAAGTTTCAAAAATGATCTAGTTAACCTAATAAAATAAAGATTGCTCAAGATTATATAAAATTATAAATCATGAAAGAATAAAAGATTATCCATTTATGGTAATATATTGTAAGGATCTACTCGCTTCTCGTTTTACCCTTGCACCCGAGTATTGAACGGAATCGTTCACTCACTCGGCCCTTTTAACTTCTTCACGCCTTTTTTACTTTGAAATATGGCCTTTGGAACTTACGTATTTTGAGTTCTCGTTATGGACTTATACCACTATGCAATTCTTTTGTTAATCATACCGAAGCGCTTTCCTCTGGGTGGTACATTCTTGTTTAAGTTTCTGTTTGGAGAAAATGTTGTTTCTTGTTTTAGATGTAACATTTTTGGTAAGGCGTTGGTATTTATATTATGAGCGTTTTGAAGTTTTCGTGACATAAGTTTGCGAATGGTTGTCGTTTTCAATATTTAGATAGGCTTGAGTTTTTGTTGATTATGTAGCAGTAGCTGCATAGAGATAGAAACGTGGTTGACAATAACGGTACGATGGCACAATAAATTTGTACAGATATCTGTTTGAAGCTCCGCCCGCGTGGATGTCGGCGATCGCCATAAAAAATCCTATGTGCTTATCATACATGTTATTCTCATGTATTAGCTGCACTGTTTGTTACTTCGGCGAGGGCAGCGAGTTCGATCCCTACACAGAACAATACTTTGTGGATCACAGTTATTTGTCTGGACGTTCTTTGTGTGCGTTGATTGAAAGTTAATAAAGTATTCCTCAATAAGCGATAACTATAATTTCTTGTATATAATTAAACAGTCATCAACATCGTCCCAACGTTATCCCCGCTGCATCTAGGACTTAGGTATGGTCCTGGAGCCCGGCGTCTGCTTACAAGTATAACCAGATTTGATAGCATATCAGCTTTATAAAACTAAATAGTAATAGTTATTATGCACCAGGTGGGTTACTTCTTTTTGTGGTGGCACTGTGGAAAGACTATAAAGGCTGCGATAGCCTAGTGGATATACCAACAGACTGCCATGCAATGCCGACTCCACGGCGCGCACCAATGACTTTTCGGAATTATGTGCGTATTGATTGTTAATTATTGCTTGTCCCGTGCCTCGGAGAGCATGTTAAGCCGTCGGTCCCGGTTGTCATGAAGATCATTGACAGTCGTTACAGGGCGTCAGTACCTTCTAAATAAACTGACACTAGTCTAAACCATGGAATATCCCTTCGGGTTGCGGAGATCAGACAGGTAGTAGCTCTGTGGAAAAGCTAATATTCAGCCAAATCCGGTTAGACTAGAAAGCGGACCCCAGATTGAAACTGGGATAACGCTAAGAGAATGATGACAAGACTTTTCAAGCCGTTTTGACTCCGAAGTTTGGTTGAAAATTATGTTCAGCTCTCTCTTATGGCATTCCGGATCAACTCACTAAAACCACTGCGATGTACGTAAAGGAAGTAGAGGTGCTCATACTCTATCGCAACCCCGGCCGGGATTCGGTTCACCATTAAGAGTTAGCGGGTTCCATCAAGTAGGCTGCTGGCATCAATCACAAGGAATGATATTATAATGACTCAGTAATCTTATTTTTGTTTTCAACTCCGTCAATATAATAAGCCACTAACTATGGAGTTACGGATTAACTAATTTGACCTGTTTTAAATGGTTAAAACAGGTCAAATTAGTTAATCCGTTTTGAAGTGTCGTTCTTTATTGGACCCCTAAAAGCTTTGATATTGTAAAGACGAGAGTGTCTGTTGATAAAGCTTTATTTATCTTCATGAGGAAAGCAATGGATTGGTGGCAATTTTGTGATTTATTAAGATATATTATTAGAATTGTGGGTCTAATAATGTGAACCGCTAGTATTGGTGGTGGACACCCATTGAAACAATGGTAACATAGAACTCCCAGTCTCGCAACAACAATTTGTTGATCGTGGATCACACAAAGAGTTGTATCTTGAGGGATCGAACTCACTAAACTCGGCGCAGGTTAAACGGCGCGGCCAGCACTCTAAAGAAGCTTGCTTATTTATTTCTCGCACGCGTTGCACTCATTGCACACCATCATCATCATCATCAGCCTTTAACAGTCCACTGCTGGACTAGGTCTCTCCTTTGAAAGGAAGAATTGGCCTACTATACCACTGATATGGGGAGGTGACATTCCGTATTCTTAATCCGTCACCACACGGACGCTCATTGCACAACCTGAAAAAAAGAGTATATAGATAAGAGACACAAGCTTGCCTCAGTCACATTAAAGCATTTTCTGAAGCATTCGCCTTCACATTATATAAATATATACAAACTCACTAGTTCAACCTAGAAAATCCTTAGAATAGAAATCTAAGATCACAAACAGTTCACGTCCACATTATCATGCTAAATAAAATACTGCCAAGGAAATTGGACTAGATCGCACTTGAGAACAACACAATAAAATGATATTTACGAAGTCGTATGTCCTACTTACGTCGGTTCATTTCCCGTGCGATGCTCGACTGATGTAAGCCAACCCTACGATGTTTCCGGAACGTACATTTGATTTGACGTTTCGAGGGGAAAATGCTCAAGAAAATCGTTTAAAGGTATGATGGAACGGAAAATCGATTTGCGTTGTGCGGGTGAAATCATGATTGGTGGGCAAGCACTTTGGTCATTATTATCTATTATTGGAATTGATATAATTTATTGAAATAAAAATCAATATATGATGCAGATAGCAACTGCAGGTGTGACGTAGTGGTTTCATCCGTCGTTTAGAATTACGCCGTGTGTTGTGGCTTTGATCCTCACAAAATATATTTATCTCGGATGGTCTACATGTTGTTGCTTCGAGTTATTGTATTCGTAGATTGCATGTTTGTAAATCTCTCGCGATACGGGATTACTTCCAAGAGCAGGAGTTGTTTAAATTACCGATTGACTAATTTGGTGTAATTATATTTATTTATTAAACATAAAAAAATATTTTAGAATAAAATAATTTTAACCACTTAAATAATACTACTACAATTAAATAAAATATTAAAATACAATACAAATGAAAAAGAAAATATATATAAGTATATTCAAAGAGCGTTATGAATGTCCTCCACATCGCCGTCTATTGAGAACGTGTCCAGAAGACTGGCAGCATTGCCACGCTGTCTGGCAAAGTTAATATTTTGTACTAGATACATACCAGCTTTCTGGACACGTGAGACGTCGTGATTTGGTGATAAATTTACTCTTAGAACTTTATTTAACAGCTCATGATGGCATCAAGTAACATATTTTAGACATAAATAGCTACATAAACTTCAACTTATCGACCGATGTGAGCTTATCTGTCTCGTCTATTTCTAAATCATATTCCTGTTACTAAGAGACTGAGTCATTTACATATTTATTTATACCTTCAGTATGTTAGTGATTGAGAACGGTTAAATGAAGTTCTACAATGTATCTACACTTATATCTTACGTATCAAGTGCCCTTTTTGTGCAGTCTCGCTGTGTGTCGCCATAAACTTAAAAACTGCGGAACGGATCTTTGTACGGATTTGAAAAAAGATACCATTAGGAGGATGATGTTATTTATCTTTAGTAATTATGTATGTACTTCAACATATATAAGCATGTTTATGAGTAGTCTGGTTGCCATGGTACAATCTCTGCCTTTTACTATAGTATTCATCATATTAATTAATATTAGGATCCGAAGTATTTACCAATTCCTAAACTTGCTACTTTAAAACATTTTCAATCAGTGCATCAACATGCACAAAAAAGAGCTTGTGAAACTCGATCCTCCTATATCCGCTGTAGAGGGAAGGCGTTCAAAGCTTTGTGGGGTTGCATCAAACGGGCTCACTATTTCCGCTTCCGGCCGGCTAGCCTGATCTGAAAACCCTTGATCGCGTTTACATAGACTGATGTGATGTATAGAGCGGGACATTATCAAGGATAAATCAGGGATAAAACTTATGGCTCTCTAGTTTCAAGGTGAGGGCCTTAGATCGCAACTAAGATAGCGTTAAGATGATGATGATGATCAAGATTGTCAAGAACATAGCTAAAATACAACAGGTAGTAGAGCCTTGCTGATTTCAGCATGAATGGGCCGACTCGACTGGGGAAGTACTACATACATACATACATAACGTCACGCCTTTTATCCCTGAAGGTAGGTAGGGTAGGCAGAGGTGTATTTCTACACCCACTTTTCGCTAGATATACTTTAGTCCCACGTAATAAGGGGCGAGCCTATTGCCGTACCGGGCACATTTCCAGACTCCGTGCTGCTACTGAGAATTTCGTGGCAGAAAAACCCAATAACACTGCCCGACCCAGGAATCGAACCCGGGACCTCCCGATCCCACGCGCACATTTATGCCGCGAGACCAACGAGGCAGTCGTATAGGATTTGATGTCGAGTTTTCCGTCTCTACGCAAAGATGGTATTTGCATCGTGTTATCCCTTAGTCGCCTCTTACGACACCCACGGGAAGATAGGGGGTGGTGACACTTGTATTCTATGCCGTCAACCACACGGCTTATTACTATAAAACCGCTTATTACTATAAAAAAATATTGTTTTAATTTCAAGAAGAGGAAGACTCTACATGCTCTTCTTTCTCTTTCTTCTAACTTCTGTTGATTATATTTGAAGGTAGAAGGAGGACTAGGGTTACTATTGAGTATCTAGGCGCTATATTGACACAACTTAAAGAACTAGGTGAGTAGGTATATTAAGTACGTGCTATTTGAAAAAGGCTATTGCATTTACTGCATAAATACCTACAACCAATACGGCACTTTTCATTCCGTGTGTTGGCGGATTAAGAATACGGAATGTCACCACCCCATATCATCCCAAGGGTGTCGTAAGAGCTAACAGAGGGAACATATTATGCAGAGAACATCACTGTAAGAGAAGGAAAACTTGACACAAACCCTATACCAACCCGTTTCACCAGCGTGGTATAGTAGGCCAATTCCTCCTTTCAAAGCAGAGGCCTAGTCCAGCAGTGGACTGTTAAAGGCTAATGACGACGAATACGGCACTTTATAATTAAACAGTTGGACGGTCCCAACCGTCATCATCCTATTTGAAAGTGCCGTATTGTGTTTGCAAGATACATGAAGCATTATAATCAGGGCTGAATGCATCTATCATAGGAAGAGGTATTGTCAACACCTTTTCCGCTGGAGATGTTATCAGATTGGGAAAATCTTAAAAAATGGCTAGGTCCGAAGTACCTGGAACAGGCGAGCATGTATGAACAGAGTAATGAATGTAGAGGAACCGCGTGAGGTTTGTAAGGATAGATGCAAGTGGCGTTCCGTTGTCTCTGCCTACCCCGACGTGAAAAAGGCGTGAGTATATGTATGTATGTATGTTATCAATTCATAACAACTGCGGTAATATTAAAGCTACTATCAGGTTTAATTTTGTCCCAGTCTACGGCCGATTCGCTCTTATTGCCTTACAGTCGATTGCATGTCGGCACAACGCGTGCTCCACTGACTTCTTATAGCAGAGTTCGTCAAACACTGCATTCGTGTCACTCCTGTGTTGAACAGCAAAATGACTCTATTGTCGGCCGCTAGAGGCGCCTCTAACGCAATCAAGGAACGTCAACAATGTCAGATGGCTCTTTTTTCTGATGTTTATCTACTTTTGCTTAATTGGGTTGAAACCAAAATATAGCAAGTATGTGTTATTGCTCGGTGAAGTTGACCCCGCTGCTGAGGCCAACCAAAATCATCGAGCAGTTAATTTTTAATTAGTACAAAAAATTTAACACAGCACTAAGTATCTTTAACTGATCATATTTATGTAGTTAAAAAATAAAAACACTAAGTCCCAAAACTGTCTCAAAACTGTCCACAAAAATACGTGATAATTGGTAAATGCAATACTAATACTATGACCGACCCGAGTACTACGAGTATCATAGTAAAATTAACCATTGATAAATTCACCTCCCCCCCGCCCCTCTGCGCCTGCGCCACGCCCCGACGATGCAACAAACAGTACTAAATTGCTAGCAAAAGTGAGCGTATCTAATTTCGTTGCAAAAGTTAATTGTTTGTCTACGTTTGCCCGACGCGATGGCCTATCATATCAGTTCATATCACGGGAGTATGTAGCTATGCTTTGTGAGTACTTTTTGAGTGGAAATATCGTGAGTGCAGCTGTGTACCCATGGACATCTTAATTTTGAGTGTACAAAAGTGATCCGGTCAGTGTCAAACAATTAAAACAGCGCATATTGGATGCTTTTGACAACGGTGGTGGACATTTCGAAAGACAATGGAAATACTTGTAAGTTTAGTAAATAATACGTACTTAAGTAAATAATAATTTGATGCGGGCGGCTCAAAATCGGTCGTGTTCTCCACACACCTTGAGGAAAGTCTATGTCCAGCAGTGGACGTCTCTAGGCTGACATGATGATGATAAAATAATATTTGTAAATAGCAGATGATTCCAACTTCATAAATACGCCAAAATTACTCTTTTCTTTTAGTCCAGAACACCTTCTTTTATTTTGATATTTGTTTGCTTTCTAATTACATACCTCCGTATTTAATTACTCGTTAAACGATAAATTTTACCGGTCCTAAGCCCGAATGAAGTATGTAGGAGAGGGTAGAATTAACAAAATTAAAAAATAACTACCTACATTTATTATTTTTCTTCATTTTATTTTCTATGGCTATCTACATCATAAGTGCGACGGAGAGAATGCGAATGAGCAGAATGGAATATTATCAATGAATTAGTGAATGGATTGTAAAATATGACTATGATTTAAGTGAGATTTTCTACAATAAGCAAATGATAATAACTTTGCTCTTTATTGATATTATGAAATCCTTACGTCACATATATGATAATAATATCTTCGCTAATCTGTCCTTAAAGTTTTTGTACTAATTAAAAAATAGCGGTGTATATAAATAAAAATAAAATAAAAAAGAATGTTCATTCTCGTGTTTTGAGTGAATTGACGTTATATTACGTCTGGCCCGTGTTTTGTTGAAACAACATGTGTGCACAATGTCAATTGTCATTTTATTAATAATATGAGGCTATGACTATGAGATGTTGTCGTTACTCAGGTGTACCTTAATTGAAATATGTCTTAGATGGGAGTGCTATTAATTTGCAATTGTTGAGATAGAGCTTAATAATCATCACCTCTGTATACAAACTGTCCCACTGCTGAGCAAGGGCCTCTTAGGCCACCATGTTGACAAAGTGCTTGTTAGCAGAGTAAGTAACTTTTTTCTCGTAAATAGTGACCAAACATACTTCACATTTAATTGTATTACTGCATTAGACTGAAGATGCCCGCGGTTACACCCGCGTTATTTAAGGCTACTGCTCCGCTCCTGTTGCTCATAGCATAATTTTATATAGTCTATAGCCTTCCTGGGTAAACGGGCTATCTAACACTGAAATAATTTTTCAAATCGGACTAGTAGTTCCTGAGATTAGCGCGTTCAACCAAACAAACAATCAAACTCTTCAGCTTTATATATTAAATAGTATTAGATAAGATGTGATTGTGACAATGTTATTGTGACTCAAATTAGGAGAGACCTTTATATATAAAAGGCAATGATGATTATATAATAATAATGAAGTTTTTCCTAAATCTGCATTAAGGCTAGATTAGGATCTAAGCTTTACCAAATAACGAGTAGTAACCGACTGACGAACAAATTATTTTTGCGCACCAAAACTAAATGCAAGGTGCAACATGCTCTTGGCTCGTTTTTATTGCTAGTTCTGAAAGCTCATCTTAGCTACTAGCTTAATTCCTTTTATGGACTTGTACGGAACTCAACATTGTGAATCGTCCGACAAGCACTTTCTTTTTATTGTTAGTACTAAAGCTTCTCAATAGCTACTATACAGAAACAATATAAAGAAAATCGTTGCACAAACTGAACAGTGTTCTTAACTAATTTGACTGTCCTGTTAGAGGTTCGTGATCCTGTGTGCTAAGGTGGACATTGTAGATTTGGTTACCACTGAGAATAGAAATTTGATGAACAAGATTATTTGTTCTATGGCTGTTTGTGTTTTTTTTATTTTTTCATGGTAATAGGCGGCAAACGAGCAGATGGATCGCGTGATGGTAAGCAATTACCGCCGCCCATGAACACAAGCAACACCACAGGAGTCATAAGTGCGTTGCCGCCCCTTGGGGTTGGAAAATGGATAGGATGAGAAGTGGAATGAGAGAGAAGGAATAAGGGATAGGGCATCCGGCACTCTCACTCATCGAACGAAACGCAACAGTTTTGGTACAGAAAATCGATGTAAAGTAACAACTTTACATCGATTTTCTGTGAGAGGGTAGAACTTCCCCGGTCGAGCCGTCCCATTCATGCTGAAATAAGCAAGGCTCTACTACCTTGGATTCCATAATTTGTATGCTTGTATAAGAGTCAATAAGCATTGGTACCACGAATTGGTACTATATATACTGCTGTTAAAAAAAGACTGCCTCCGTGGTACAGTGGATAGTGTATGCGACTGCTGATCGGAGATCCCGGGTTCGATTCCTGGGTTCGTTCCTGGGTTTTCCGAATTCTCACTAGCAGCACGGAGTCTGGTGATGTGTCCACTAACGACAATAGGCTCGCCCACTATTACGTGGCACCTAAAAATTCATGGCGAAATGTGGGTGTAATATTACACCTCAGCCTACCCCTTCGGGGATACAGGCGTGAGTCTATTAAAAAAATACTGCTGTTAAAAAAAGAGCATCATACACAGTAATTTATATAGTTAATAAATAATAGACAAAACGTGAAGCTAATAGCAACTGAAATTCTCTAAATTTGTTAAGAGCAAAACTATTTACCACATTTCTAATAATAATACCGCAAGAAAATCTCAATAAATCTACGGCCATTTGTCATTACAGACAAAATATAGCGCCATTTATTCCGTAAACAGAAGTTTAATTTCAATATGTATACAAATAGTAAAATATTGAAAATATTCACTGACTAACCATCTCAGTACTAACTCAAGTATAAACTTATATAACTTGAACAGTCTATAAACTATCCAGCTCCAATTAAAGCGTAATATATCACAGGCATTCCCTCGTAGTTCCCGCTAGTATGCTAAGTATTCTGTTCAAGCATAACAAGGAACTCCTTACGACCAGTCCGAATATTTGATCTATCCATGGATTTGGCTACTAGAGATACATATTTGACGTAAGCTCCATACTAAATATGTCAAACTAGAGGATGCAAATACAAATAAAATCAAATTTCTTTATAGTTTAACATAGGTACAGTCAAACAAGTCGGCGGTAGACCAGTTTGCACTAAGATTTTTATTCCCAAAGAAACATACATGCATTGAATTATTACCTACAGAAAGTCAGTATTCAAACAACGCGAGCTCAGAAGCTAAGCCGAAAATTCGCTATGTGTGCGGAACTGTGCTGTGTTTACTTGCTGCATCACGCACACATACGCCATTATAGAGTTGCCAGTTACAACGTCTTTCCCCTAAAAATAGGGGAAATTCATAATTTTTGCATGAATATAAATAATTGTATATTATAAATTCTAAAGTAACACTGTCTGCTTTTTAAGTTTTTACGACTGACTAACGATGGCTAAATCAATCTTGACGAAACTTTGTGCGCTCGAACGTAAGCACTAACAATTGCCGAGTGATTTCCTAGTTAAATGCTCTTTATAGTACATAAAAGTATCTAATGTATGTTTGTGAGAAAAATTAACAAAAATCGACAGCGAGTACTATGTGTGAGCCGTTGCGCTATGGTGACAAAAAAAAGGCGACATGTTTAAAAATTATAATATAATTCGGTTGGTAAGGTCATTCGTTCAACAACGAAGCTAGTTACGCGTACCTACATTACAAGACAATACTAGACTTTAGATACAAGCCTTTCAATACAAAAACAGAAAACTCGAGTGCTTTGAGACGATGATGTCGTCTTAGCCGAGCTTGACGTGACGAATTTGTCGTAACCGATTGGTATGTACCAGCCAGCGGTGTTTGAATGTTAAGTTTATAATATGTAACTACCTAATTCCTTTTTTTATCATTACTGTCAATAGAATAAATTTTGGTAAGGAATGTGTAAATTAAACTGGGACAATTTCACACCCAACTGGCAACACTCCGCTTGTACTTAGATTGAGTTATTATGATTCACTGTATTTATATTATTAGACAATCTACGTAATAAAATTTATGTCTGATCGGTGGAATGATACTCCAGCAACCTTATAATCTTTTTCTGAAGCATTTTGGCACAAAAATACTGTACAATATGTCATAATTTCGATTATTTTGCGGGAGATGCTTACGCTACCGTGCGACTCGGACCACAGACAACGCGGCCGCCGATTGGGTCAGATCCTGACCCAAATGAACGGCGCGTATTACGTGCGCGTACTTGGTTTCTGTAGGTAATAATTCAATGCATACATGCCAAAAGTTAATTTCTTGCACCCAATAGTTTCAGCTGAGCGTTATCCGTCAGTAAATCAGTGACACAAGAATTTTAAACGATATAAAAATTTGTATCTCGAGTAGTCAAATCCATGGATAGATCAACTATTGTGAGCTCAGTAATATATCAAGTATGTTTCGCATAGTTGGCAGCGATGCGGTCGGCACCGCGTCGTCGTGTGCTGCAGTGTCCCACCCGCTGCGGAATTTACACCACACACACGGAAATACGAATGAATTACTTTGGAATACGTTTGCTTATGATAATTAATTTTAGTGTAAGGTATTCTCATTTTCTATATACCGATCTTCATAGAAGCAGCGGTAGCCAAGTGGTGAGACCGAAAGACTGCTACGCAGAGGGTCTCGGGTTCGAATCCACGGCACGCACCAATGACTTTTCAAAGATAAGTGCGTATTAAATTGTAAATTATCGCTTGCTTATCGGTGAAGGAAAACATCGTGAGGAAACCTGCATGTCTGAGAGTTCTCCATAATGTTCTCGAAAGACATGTGAAGTCTGCCAACCCGCACTTGGCCAGCGTAGTGGATTATGGCCTTACCCTTCTCATAGTGAGAAGAGGCTCGTGCCCAGCAGTGGGACAGTATAAAGGGCTGATGATGATCTTCATAGAGCTAGTTGCAGAATCGGCAAATTTTCTTATCGGTGGATTATTTCTTCAATTAAATTCAAATTCATTTATTCACATAGATTAAAAGCAACTCTTATGAACGGTAATTCCTTGTTACAACTAGATTCGGGATGGTAGGGCTATGAAAAGAGCCCGCATAACACCCATGCCATTCTTTTAATATTAAAAATCAGTATATTCAAGTGTATTGACCCTACAAGGACTGTCAAAGATTTGCTTCACAAGCGGCACCGATGGCTTAAGGTGCTCGCCGAGGCACGCGGCAAGCGATAATTAACAATTTGATAGGAACATAACTTTGAAAAGTCAGAGGCTCTCTGAATGGCAGTCTGTCGGTATCTCCACTAGGTTATCGCTGCCCTCTCGATGTAACTTTCTAACATATTTTTTAAACTGAACTTCTTACCGGCATATATTTTTTATATTTTTTCACACAAGTCTTCCCCTTCTTCATCGTGTCACTGGTTCAGATTTTCTGTTCCCAAAACTTGGCTACGGTAACGGCATTGGCTCTTTGCAGAGTAATTTGTTTAGGCCTGGAATATAGAGCCTTCGGAAACCTCGTGGGATATTTCTTCGAGAGGAGTTCTAACGTTTTCTACAAACTTTTCGTGGTTAACTTTTATTTATTCAGTCTTCTCCTGACAATTGTAAACACATAAAAGAATTTGGTGCAGTCGTTTGGAAGTTATGCGAGTACAAACATTTAGAAACATTTATATTTACATATAAACAAACAGAGACCCACGCGTGTTTTCCGAAGGAGTGGGCAGAGACAGGAAGGACAAGGAATGCCATTTGCAACGATATTTACATTTCTATTTATACATTTATTCCACACATTAGTTTGTACATTATATGTGAACACCTGCAATGCTACTAACAGTTCCCTGTAACAGTTAATTTTAAAACCAAATCAGTTTTGGCAACAAACGATACAGGGTGCGCCAGGTGGCAGTCGCTGTGTTTTCAACTACGTCGAATTGGCTGTGGCGTTGCTACGCCCTGGATTTCTGGATTTCTAGTGGACAAGTTTTTGGTTTACTAGAGGAACTGCTATTGGTTAGTAAGAATCTCCGTTTTGTTGGCAAATAAATTCGTGACATCTTCAAACAATTCAATCACAGTCTGTATAGAAAAGCTTTAAAGTATTATTTTTAATCTAGCATCTAGCAGACGCCAGGCCGAAATAATTTATATTTTTATGTTTACCAAAACAGGTCGTGTATGTAAGTAATAGCTTGTCTTCTACCAATGATAATGAAACATCGATGTGCCGCGAGATCGCGAGTCTACCCGGCGAAACATGACGCTACACAATGATGACGATTTACGGCTTTGTTTGTATCTAAAAGTGGAAATTTTAAATTTTAACAATGTGTTTTGGTAATACTGAGGTTATAATTGATTTTTCATAGGCTTCAATCCTGTGTCGGAGGGAGCTTCACAAATATTCAAACAACTGGTGTAGTTGTTCACAATCGGACTCCAAGCAAATAAATTGTTTACACGTATGGAGTTTGAACACCATTTGACACTTTCGCAGTGTCAGGTCACCGTTTCAACCGCTGTGCCATGCGTGTATTCAAACGAAGATAATTCCTTCGATGATGTTTCGAGATATATTCGAGAACCGGTAGTAGCACATCAGCAATGCGACATCGACGGACTATTCGCGCTATTTCAAATGTTCACCCATCCGTACCATTCCGCCAACGGATTCTTAAGTTGCCATTTCGAATATTGTCGTCAATGGATTCCAAAATGCAAAACAGTTGAAAGGAACTGCTCTTTCTGTTTCAATTTTAGCGGTATTCGAGTTTGGCAGTTTGGTGATTGGAATTGTGGTTTTTGTTGCACTGGTGGTAATATTGATTGATTGATATAGGTACTATAGCTCCTAGATTTTGGACCCGCATAGACTAAATTGCCCATAGTTACCATATTTTATTCATATTCAAATTCAAACCTTTAATGCATTTCCTTCATGGTGGAATTCTGAGAAACTCATCTTTAAGCATTGCAAGAAAACTCAATGCAGCACAAGTTTTCACTTCACGCAGTTTGCGTAATTTTGAACTCTCTTATAATATTATATGGAAAAGCCGTTCAACTTTTCGATCGAGCTTCGATATTTTATTATCTACGGTTGTATTTATGTGACTCTAACAAACCCTTTGCCGCGCCTGCACAACAACGAACAACGGTTAAAAAAAACAAACTTGTTTTGGAGCCACACTTCATAAATCAATATGAAAATTGGCTCAAGGCGAAAACCTATAATGACGTGGAAAGTCTAGTACAGGTACTTCAATTTTAACCTAAAAGTAAAAGATACGGCTAGTCAAGCTATTTACTAGATTTGTGGCATCTATGGTGGATACCATAAATGCCGATCCCAAGATACTCTCGTAGGGCAAATCTATCAACCATCACACTTACACACATTTGCGATACACTCACACACATATACGCACACGCGCACACAACGCACGCACACGCGCACATACACGCACGCACACGCGCCCACACACACGCACTCACGCGCACTTACAAACTCATACACATCTACACAGCAATACCATGCGCAAAGCTTTTCAAATTATGTTTAATTTTAACTTTAATTTTATTATTTATTTTTATGAAATTACTTGCTATCACTTATCTCTGCATGGAAATTTATCAATTTAATTAGTATTATATAATATATATGCGCATGTACCCTTCATTTACAGGCTTGTATAAAACGGAAGTGCGGAGTATCCTATCACAAGCATTATTTAGCTTAAAAGGAGACTCCGAATGCAATGTGTAACCTATAAATTGAAGAAAATGAAATAAACATTTTATTATTTACTATTATTATTATTTATATACCGTGAATATTTATGTCCGAATTTTTTCGCAGAGTATGTGCAGAGACTATGATACACGGTGTATGGATATAAAGGATGATTCACGTTACACCGGGCCGTGTCCGGGCCGGGCCCGGGCCGGGGCACGGCCGTGGTACGGTCAAATATTCAAAGTATTGATTTGTATGATGTAATTCACGGAGCACGGCCGGGCCACAGCCGTGCTCCGGCCGTGGGTATTGTTTCCCGGTCGGACGGCAGTTGATGATTTGGGCCGGAACACACGGAGCTGTAATTATAAATTAATATTAATCATAGGTCGGTTTAATATGCTATATTTTTTTTAGTAATCGGCGAGTAACCAAACACGCAGCTATAACTTATATTTTTACTACGTCACCAAAGTATGTCGACAGATATCGGACAATATATTTTGGTATAGCATGGTACATGTTCGTATAGCAAGACATATTAACGCATATTTTAATATATTTTTAGAACACAGGGTGTTATTTTTCATCTGTTATTTGTGTGCACGTTGAACACAGTAATGTCCTCTGCGCCCGCGACTCAGCCTTGACGCCCCCTTGTAGTAAAGGTACTCTGTGCGCCCTCTGCCTGTTTCCCTTGATTTTAACACCATAGTCATTAGTCAGGCATGTTACGAGATAGCTACACGGTAATAACTGTATATGCACGGAATTTTTGTTTATTTTTGACCAAAACACGGTCTACGGTAATGATCTCTTACCGTGTTATTTACTACGGTTATCATCGTCCTAGGGTTTTTCTAATCCAAGATTTAGAGCCCGGGGTCCGCTTACTAGTCTAACCAGCTAGGCGATTCAGAATCCTTCGATATCTCATTTGACATTCGATTACGTCAATTATTGTCAAACGAGCTACCTCCTTTTCTGCCAAAAAAATCGCATTGCCTATTAATTTTATGCTTTCACTATCTATATTACTATAATAAAACTAGAGGTGAAAACATTAAAGATATTTTAACGAAAATTAGTTAAACAATCTATCAATTCCAAAGCTTCGTCGTCAATGGCAATGGCGATAGCTGCCAATTCAATTTGTGAGAATTGCATTTTAATTAGTAATAATTATAAACGATCACTTCGTGTGACGCTATCCCAAGAAGTACCGACAGGCA
This sequence comes from Euclidia mi, assembly GCA_944739405.2. Taxonomy (NCBI): domain Eukaryota; kingdom Metazoa; phylum Arthropoda; class Insecta; order Lepidoptera; family Erebidae; genus Euclidia; species Euclidia mi. Next base: position 119,474,024 of record OX123182.2, read on the forward strand.
CGGCCGTGCAATGAATGCTCGGAAACAGCCCGGTGTAGCATGAATGCCTAGCCTGGCCGGAGCACGGTGGATTCGCCACGGCCGGGCCCCGGCCCGGTGTAACGTGAATCATCGAGCATTGATTGCACGGCCGTGTCTGTCTGTGCAAGTAGGGATTGCGACAGACGAAAGAGAAACAATACCCACCGACATTACGACGCCGTGGCCCAGCCGTGGCACGGCCGTGGTACGGCCGGGCCACGGCCTAACGTGAATTACTTCATACAAATCAATACAATGAATATCTGACCGTGCCACGGCCGTGCCCCGGACCGGACACGGCATGGTGTAACGAGAATCATCCTAACCGTGTCCCGGCCGTAGCCCGGCCGGGACCGGCCCGGCCCGGCCCCGGCACGGTGTAATGTACTATTTTATTTCACACACACACACATTCATTTATTTTACTCACAATTTAGACTCGTGTTGTGACTACAAAAAGACGACTATTTGTGCAAAATATTCGAGTTGGAATGAATCTCTTTCGTTATATTACTCTGACAAAAATCACGTACACGAAAGCCAATCAAAAAGACTTCAAGGCATGATGAACAATAATATGACACTGATCCACTGCGACAACGGAGGGATGGGGTGTCAAATTACATTCAGCTTTTATGAACGTTAGAAGAATAAAGTGACAGAAAGCGTTTTTATTCTATTTTAAACTGACTTCAAATAGTATGAAGTTTTGACTCAACGGTTTAAAACTAAATAAATTAATAGTTTAAAAAACACTAGAAAACACGCTTTTATAAATGCAGGTAAAAACAAAAAATAAATTATGCATCATTCAAGTTGTCTCTATTTCTGGGCTAAACTATGTGTTTTAATTATAATATTTGATTGTAAAAGCGTGGGGCGCTGGAAAAGAAAGACGTTCTTGTTTAACTTGTTGAAATATCAAGTGAATAGATGTTACAGGAAGCAGGTTACACAGATTGGCGCTCTAACTGGAGTTATTAAACAATCTGCTCAAAGTACCTGTTTGGCGAACTCAGACAAAACATGCGCCATCAGCGAGGAAGACGACATTCACCGACATTTTTAACGCCATTTCTTTCTGGAAATTAAGTACATAAGGGTAATACGTCAACAGTGGCAAAATGTAGAGTTCTTGTTCGTGGACGAGATATCTTTGGTTCCTTTTGTAACGTAAAAAGGACCTTTCGAGTGTGTGCTGTTACGTTATCCCTACTAGGGGGTGTCTAAATGAGAAGCGTGGTTAAATGTTACAATAAAAATTGATTTAATTGCCAAATAAATTTTATACATCAATTAGCAAGCGTTACTTAAATGAAAAAGATTACGATTTATGTGATATTTAGAAAAATTAACACAGGGTCGCGTAGTTCGGCGAGGGGTGGGGTTTGTGTGGAGAATCCAGCTGCCGATGGTCCAGGAGTCGCAGTTGATGTACTTAACTCGGATGTAGCCGCCGCAAGAAAAAAACGCGAAGCCAACGCGTCCGCTTATATAGAGGCTCGCAGTGCGGTGGGGACGGAACATGCAGGCAGCCGGGAGGCGGTGTCGTCCCGACGTCACAGCGACGTCACACACTCCCCCCATTAGGCCAGAATTTTCCCATAGGGAAAATTCTGTGGCTGGTAGGCGGCAACTGCATTCGGAGACCCTGTAACAGATGAGTGGTAGTGGTGTCAGTAGGTTAAATACGAGGCAACTATTAACCCTGAAAGAGGAAAAAAACAAGTATAACCCTCGGCCATTCATACGTCACCAAGCATTGAACGTTCCTATAACCTGACATTCATCACATTCAAAAAGGCCTACACACTATCATACGCATGAACAAGCCAACATTCATTCAAGATGCGAGTCGCATTCATTATAATACACGACGCGCGAAGAGGTATTATACGTGAGTTTTATAGTAAATAGTCACCCAGTCTATGTTGGTAGGCACCACCTGACCACCCATATTCGATTAGTGAAGTTAATTGAGAGAGTATAAGTCGTAAACCAATATTACGATCTTACTATATTACGATACTAACAATCATACGATTAGTTGGCAGTATCACAAACAAATTGCTCATTAACGCGCTCGATGCGAATTGTAAAAGCATAAAAAAAAGTGTTCATTATAATTAGTATAAAACAATGTTTTGAGCCGAGTGATCGGCTGACGTAAACAAGTGAGTCATCACTGCGCGCTTGGCGCCGGCCGCATTCCATTCTCGCGGACAAATAACTGGTTTCTGATTATGATACAAAATCGACAACGGCAATTACACAATTCGGAATAGGTTGCAATGTTTAGTACATCACCGCAGGAGACAATCGATGACATAGTGTACACAACCATAGACAAAAACATAAAAAAATATTCACGGCAAGATGTAATGTATAGTACATCGTCGAAGGAGACTGTCGACGACATAGTACACACTACCATAGTTAAAAACACAAAAAAAAACACAATCGAGAATCGAACCACAGACCGATCCGACACAACCTTTCAGCCACTGAGCCATAAGGGAAAAAAAAAATATTTTATTATATTACGATCAGTCATTACCAAAGCTATAATTAACAAGATATATGGGTACATGATTTAGCTGTAATTAGGAGTTAAAGATTTTTATATTATATGTAACGAAGTGTTATGGCAATCACCAAGAGAAACACATCTGACATTTATATAGTTAGATAGTTATCAGATAGTTGGATAATTAGTTAGATAAATAACAGATTCTTTCAAAAATATTAAGTTTGGAAAACCTCTTCGATAATTTATAACAGTAATAACTATTCATGTTTTATGTTAGCATATTTATTCATGTTTTATGTTAGCATATTTATTCATGTTTTATGTTAGCATGTTTATATAATTCGTTAACACAACAATGCGTTATCTTGTGACTTGTGAGCTCCAATTCGAAACAATAGCACTATTGTTGGCCTTCACAAATAATTATGTAGGTAATTATAACTTCGCATACCTATGCGTCTTACATTGTTGTAAATGAAACTGTACCCAATCGATTATAAACACATTTATGCTATAATAGAATAAGATTTAATTATTTTATTCAGCTTTTAGGTTTAAAATAAACGACGGTGAAATACGAAATGGTATTATCTTTAACTTGTAAATCAATTAATTTGCTTTAGCTATAAAAGTATAAAATTATTGATTTATGTAGAAATACCCACATTAGTTATTTAAGTATTGAAATTATTTATTAATTTGTGTGTAAACAGACACTTTAGTTATTTAATGAGGTATAAATATTGTTTATTTGATTCATATGTAAATAGGCACGTATTTATTCAAGGAAAGAAGTTATTGATTCAATTTATGTGCAAATACCCACTTTAGTTAAAGTTAGTTTCAATTCAATTAAGTTTGATAAATTCAGTTAGATATAATAACATTTGCGTAAGTACAGGAACACATTATAACCAGTACTATTTAAGATGGTTAGTAAAACCAGATGCATAGCATTTAGTAAAAAGGAAACAAGTTACATATTGACAATTAATTATTTTACCGGCTGTCGGCGGTTTCATTATATCATTTATTTATCATTATATGTTTTATATATTTCAATAGAAACCAGACATTGAAAGAACAATCCTAGCGACACAAAACATTACAAAAAGAACATAATTCAATAATTGCGACGCAGGAATTTTATGATTGAGTTCACAATGAACAGTAAATGCATAAATAGATGCATTCTCAAATAGCATACCGATAGGCAGTAACAAGAAGATAAAATCGAAGACCAAAAACAACGATTGTAGCATAATAAACATTTGACAAAACGAACAACTAATAATTCTACGATGATATTCGTATTTATATACCAAATAGACAAGGATTAAAGTTTTTCATTATTGTTAGTGAGCAACCTGCATGTGACACGTGTACATTTTTTTAATAAATGAACGCGGAATTCTAGCTAGATACCTAGTATATAATACGCTAGCATCTTAGGTACGTTCATTCTCAGCCAGTCCAACTATGTTAGGTACACGTGGTATAATAAAGATGCAACTTTCTTAGTAAGAAAAATAGTTAATTTAAAAGATAATCGCCGTAGTAGGCGGTAAAAGTATTAAATAATACCGACTATATAGAAATATATCGCCGTACAAAATCACTAGCAGAAGGTTATAGTAGAAAATAGAAAGAAATGAAAAAGAGAAGGGTGTGAACTCGTTCCATAAGTCAGCCAAAGCAGATTATTAGCAATAATTACCAGTAGCACTTAATTACCTTAGTGGCATTTAAAAAAGCTAATCGCGAAGCAGTACGATCAAGGTGACCTAGGCACGTCGTTAGTGGACGTGAGGTCATAAATCGCAAAATACAAAGAATGCGATCGACGAATGTGACCTTAGCGCGTCTTTAGAGGACACGTGGCCGCAGTCGAACGATTATAACTCGTTACTTGTGCGGTTGATACACAGTAATTATCACACGCGGTAACAGAAAAAGTTATAATATAGAAATGCTTACCAAGCGTAGTAAGACAAAATTTGTCTGTTGTGACCGGCTCAACACAATACCGACCTTCCGAGCACAACAGAACAAAAAGAGAAAATGTCTATTGTGATCAGCACAACACCACCGACTTTCCGAGCACAATAGAACAAGCAAAAAGAAACAATAGGTAAATGCCACTAAAATAACTACACACTGCTTTGGAACGACTTCACACATACACAAAAAATAAAAAAAAGAAGACTCACCGGCAGCGGATTCTCAACAAAACCCTACCTATAATATTCCCGTGGGCGCCACTGTAACGTAAAAAGAACCTTTCGAGTGTGTGCTGTTACGTTATCCCTACTAGGGGGTGTCTAAATGAGAAGCGTGGTTAAATGTTACAATAAAAATTGATTTAATTGCCAAATAAATTTTATACATCAATTAGCAAGCGTTACTTAAATGAAAAAGATTACGATTTATGTGATATTTAGAAAAATTAACACAGGGTCGCGTAGTTCGGCGAGGGGTGGGGTTTGTGTGGAGAATCCAGCTGCCGATGGTCCAGGAGTCGCAGTTGATGTACTTAACTCGGATGTAGCCGCCGCAAGAAAAAAACGCGAAGCCAACGCGTCCGCTTATATAGAGGCTCGCAGTGCGGTGGGGACGGAACATGCAGGCAGCCGGGAGGCGGTGTCGTCCCGACGTCACAGCGACGTCACACTTTTGGTAACCCTTTGGCGGCATAAATGCTATGTTCTCGTGCGACCTTATGCAGCTTCCGCCAGGAAGTTAGTATTAGTTAACAAGAAAGTCTGTCCTGTTCCAGCGCCCAACGCTTTTACAATCAGATATTATAATTAAAACACATAGTTTAGCCCAGAAATAGAGACAACTTGAACGATGCATAATTTATTTTTTGTTTTTACCTGCATTTATAAAAGCGTGTTTTCTAGTGTTTTTTAAACTATTAATTTATTTTATACTTTTTAGTCTTTGATAATGAAATATTTTTAACATACATTTATTTTAAGTAGGCGAATGAACCCGCATCCTCTCCATCTCCGCCAGTGCGTCTGTATTGCATGGTGTTTAATATGTCAGCTTAGAACCATCTAGCTCTTCAATCTGGAGACAACTAAGCAATTTTACACGGTAGATGCCCAACTTAAAATCACTGGGAGCATGCGCCTTTCCACCATACCGTAGCTATACTTGGCCGGGAACTGGATGCCTATAGGCTGAATTAGGTGCTCATCGTCGTTACCAAAATTAACTTTGATGGACGGCATGTCGGTTTCATACATTTGGTCACGTCTAAAGTGCGGCCAGACGATGTCCGAGATGAATCCGGTGCTGCCATTTACTAGCCCCTTCTCCACGTCTATATTGGATCGCAACATGATTTTAGCCTCTTTGAAAATTTTTAATTTACTCGGTAGTCCACCCGTTTTATTTATATTGCTGGGAATAAGGGACTCTATTGTAGTATTTCCAAGGATTCCGGTCGCGTCAATAAGTTGGTCTTGAGCCTTTATGCCGTACACTTGAGTTCCTTTTTGTTCGTAAAATCATGAATCATGTTCCAACTTCATGGTTGTGCTTCTCTACGTGGTTGTTTGTTGGATAAATACGCAGTGCTTTTTCAAGCGCAAACTCGCCAGTAGCATTTGTTGAGACCTTAGTCAGCTATATTAGTCAGCATACTGCGAGATGCTCGCTTTTCAACTCTCCGACCCTCAAGGCGTTCAAGATGTCGGTGAATGTCGTGTCTCCTCGCTGGCGCATGTTTTGTCTGAGTTCGACTAATGGGAAAAGCCGCCATAAATGAGTAGCTGGTCTTATGTGGTCTGATTGTTGAAACACCTGTTTACCACGCACTGGTGGAAGCTGCAAGAGGTCGCCAAAGAGCATGACGTTTATGCCGCCAAAGGGTTCATCGTAATTCTTTAGCTGGCGTAAACGAGCGTCTATCATGCACAACATCTCATACGGAACCATAGATATCTCGTCCACGAACAAGAACGTCGTCGGAACGTCAACAGTGGTAAAATGTAGACATTTTGCCACTGTTGACGCATAATTCTCAAGTAGTTGCCGGAGAGTTGAGGCATGTTCACTAAGACGCTGTCTCTTTGAACTGGTAAATTGAGCAAGCTATGCATTGTAGAGCCACCTACTAGTCGTGCTGCAACTCCAGTCAGAGCGCCAATCTTTGTAACCTGCTTCCCGTAATATCTGTTCACTTGATTTTTCAACAAGTTAAACAAGAACGTCTTTTCTGTTCCAGCGCCACCAGTTACGAAAAGTTCAAACCTTTGTTGATTGCCCTGTTGTTGCGACTGTATGTTTGACGTGATAGTATTGAATAGTTGTCCTTGGTCCATATTCATAGCCTGCAGTGCTGAGTCGAATTGATCATTAGTCATAGTCTGTTCAGGATAGTCTTCATTGTGTTCTATATTATCCAATAATGGAGGCTCTTCGAGGATCTGAAATGCGTGCACTTGATTGAATGCAATTTCCAGCTGCCGGTCGCGCTCTCTGTGCCGCTCCATGTGACCGCTAATTGCCATCAACTGCTCTTCCCGAGCTAAGAAAGCCTCTCTTGCACTATAAAACCCTTGTAACAGTTCTACTTCTGAGCGATAAGGCATATACTGAACCGGCAAACTGTAATAAAAGTTCTCCGGATCAGAGGAAGCTATGAAGTATGGTACTCAAACAGCAGCAGGCACAGTTCTTGCGATCATTTTGCTGTTGTCTTTGGTTTTTATGAAATTTGAAAAATATTTATGAATATTTAGCAAATATTCATTAATATTTTGGGTTCGGGGTTATAGGCGTGAGACTATGTATGTATGTATTTAGCAAATATTTTATTTTATTTTATTCGAAATATTTAAAAAAAATCAAAGTCCATTACGTGGCCTTTCTCACATGTGCAAACACGACTATGATACGATATTCCATCATGGAATGCCAGTGCCTATCTTCCGGCTTCATCATCAGACCTTGAAACCTAATTGTAGTCAAAGCTCATTACGTGGCCTTTCTCACAAGTGCAAACACGACTATGATACGATATTCCATCATGGAATGCCAGTGCCTATCCTCCGGCTTCATCATCAGACCTTGAAACCTAATTGTAGTCAAAGTTCATTACGTGGCCTTTCACACAAGTGCAAACACGACTATGATACGATATTCTATCATGGAATGCCAGAGCCTATCTTCCGGCTTCATCATCAGACCTTGAAACCTAATTGTAGTCAAAGGTCATCACAAGAATTTTATAAGAAATCCAAAACTGCTATGATTCGTTTTTCCATCATGAAGTTCCAGGTCATGCTTATCTAGCCGGTTCCATCATCAGATCAGTTCGGAAGTACCATATTATTAAATTATCATCAGAACTACATACAGCTGCCAATTTTCATTACGCTACGACTCTTGGAAGATGGTTAAATTAGTTACCTAAGATTCCATTACATAGTTAGTTACATACACGACGACCTAATAAAAGCGTGTTAAAAACTACCTAACCTTTGCATGTGACTTAAGGATAAAAAATAATAATTGCATTTGTTTTAAACGTCATTATCAAAAAACTAAAACCATTTTTTGTATTTTTTTATTTATTTTTTATTATAGACTCACGCCTGTATCCCTGAAGCGGTAGGCAGACGTGTAATTTTACAAACACATTTCGCCATGAATTTTTAGGTCCCACGTAATAGGGGGCGAGCCTATTGCCGTTACTAGGCACATTACCAGACTCCATGTTGCTGCTTAGAATTCGGAACAACCCAGTAACACTTTTTGCCCGACCCGGAAATCGAACCCGGGACCTCCGATCAGCAGTCGCATATGCTATCTACTGGACCACGAAGGCAGAGTTTTTTTAAATCTAAACCAAATGCTAAAGCTTTCTAAAATATAAATAAAATTAATAGTAATACAATTAATAGTTCTAAATTAGCTTGTTTTAACAAATGAACTGCATTATTATTTCACTGCAGTGCAGTTCAATAATCATATTATTATATATATTACTAAACTGTGTGTGTGATCAACAAATTGTTCATGATTGTAAAGTAGTATTTATTTAAAGTGAGAGTTAACCTTAAGCATACCATGCAGACCCACGCGAAACGCAAAAGCTATTTCACTGTATTTATCAAAACTGTATGTACCTATACCACGTAATCACAATGCCTAACCCTGCCAAATTACAGTTCTCGCGTAAAACCGTGGACGGACAGACGGAAGGACATACAGAAAGTATAAGGGTTCCTCGTAGCTACGTAACCCTAAAAATTACGCACTTTTCACATCCTACCTTGAAGGTTACCTAGCTCATTTTTACAGTATTTATCGACATAACGAACTTAATTCAATATACTTCTTTGGTAAGCGGCTACAATAATAAATGAGTTCATAAAATTCATGAGAACGAGCCACACGATAAAAACGTCGCTCATGAAAAGTTAGCAAACTGCGGAACTTTTGGGGCTAAATTAAAACATTAGGGCACTTAATGATTCAAGTTATAAATGCTGGTGTACTAGTCATTTTATAAAGGCGACTGTTCTATAGTTCAAAGTTCGATTTCAGAACCAGGCAGTATGTTTTCGAATTTGCTGTTATGATCTTTTTGTAGCTACAAACATCAATAATATTTATTGAAGGATCAAGCATCAAGATGGTTGAAGCAAATAGACGTAGTTTTTTAGTGACAATAGTAAATTGTGTTATTGTTAATTTTTTTTATAGGCTCACGCCTGTATCCCGAAAGTGTAGGCAGAGGTGTAATATTACACCCACATTTCGCCATGAATTTTTACGTCCCACGTAATAGGGGGCGAGCCTATTGCCGATACCGGGCACATCACCAGACTCCGTGCTGCTACTGAGAATTCGGAAAACCCAGTAACACTTTTGCCCGACCGGGGATTCGAACCCGAAGTTTCCGATCAGCAGTCGCATACGCTATCCACTGGACCACGGAGGCAGTCATCAGGTGTAATTGTTAATATTCATGTAAAACGTGCCAACGCATAATGTCGCAGGCAATGATATTAGAAATATATTTACTTGTAACATCGTTGGTCACAGGTATTAAAATTACAGGGGTAGATTCCTGTCAATAGAGCAAGACACAAGCGCGTATCGAAATCACATACTCTCATGTGAGATCAAAATTTTCTTAAATACTACAGCTGCTCTAAATGGCAGCCGACATGGCTTCGTACAAAATAAAAAATTATACTGAGATCTGCGCGGGCACTCGTTGCGGAGGGGCGGATCTCATAAGTAATCATAATACAGTAGAATCCGTTATTATGACGCCGGCTATATTGACCAACCGCTTAATATGACGTAATTATATAGTGACGTTTGGTTTTCATAAAAAAACTCTATAAAAAAGTCCGATATAATGAATTCGCTTATAGTGTCATGTCGTTTATTATGACCACATTATGACCATTTAATAAATTTAGTCCAGTTGTTATGACCGATAGCGTACAACGACGTTCGGCTTTGCAACCATGGTTTGATTAGTTCTGACAAATATATCAATAATGTAAGTCTACTTTTGTTTTTAGTAATCTACTTATTACGTAAATTTTTTACTTTGATTTCACATGTTTTCTCTGTCAAATGCTTTATATGACGTCCGCTTAGTATTCCCTTTGATCTCATTATAAACGGATTCCACTGTAAAGGCGGTATGAGCCACGGGAGCGGAGAAAACCTTAAATAACGCGGGAGTAACCGCGGGCTCATCTAGTTTATTTATATACTGCATACAAGTATTACACATTACATATAACACAAAACAAAAAGTGCACTATCCCGGTCAATGGGCGATTGTGTGAACACCACAGGCCACGCTACAACATCCCAATTGCGCGCCACGATTGACAATTGTCCGCCACTGTATACCATTACCCCCTGTAGACAATGGCGATCGCCTGAAGTGCGACAGCATACGCCATTGTGTACTGGAGCCTTAATATTAAGTTCGTCAGAGACGTTAGACGGTTCCTTAAAACAGGACAGGTTACAAGTACCATAAACAGAAGAGCATGCATGAGGAATTTCATGGGAGTGAATGAAGCAAGAGAGATACATATGTCAGGATCGTTGCAAATTGCGTTCCGTAGTCACTGTCTACCCTTCTGGGAAACCAGGCGTGAATCTATGTTTGTATGTATATCGGAGATCACTCCGTATATGCCCTGAATTCCCCTTTTTGTCCTATCAGTATGAATGCGATAACTCAAAAAGTGGCCAACAGATTTGAGTACGGTTTTCAACAATAGATAGTGTGATTCTTGAGAAAGGTTTAAGTGCACAATTCACCAGTCCAGTTGCAGAGCAGATAAATAACTTTAAAATAGTGTACGCAGAGAAATTAGTTGGTAATCGATGGAATGAATGGAAAGCAATTACCGCCGCTCATAGACACAAGCAACACCACAGGAGTCCCAAGTGAGTTGCCGCCCCTTGGGGGTGGGAAAAGGGATAGGATGAGGAGTGGGATGAGGGAGAAGGAATAGGGGATAGGGCCTCCGGCACTCTCACTCACCGGACGAAACGCAACAGTTTAAGTAGGTACTGTTATTTTACGTCGATTTTCTGTGAGAGGGTAGTACTTCCCCGGTCGAGCCGGCCCATTCATGCTGAAATCAGCAAGGTTCTACTACCTGGTAAGAGGCGTGTTCTTGAGATTAGCGTTTTGAACTAAATAACCAAATAAAAAACTCTTGAGCGGCATCATATCTCATGAGCAGACGAAGTCTTACGAATTCTTGTGAACATCAATTTCAGATACTAGAATATAATATATTTTATAGAAATACAATTATTCGGGAACTTGGTATTTACTTGAAACATGGAGCTCATTTCAAGAATGATTGAACTCTAAGTAGTTTCTAATAAAGTGGAAGGCAATGCATTGAAATTCACAGCAAGAAATAGAGGGCGGAGGATTTCTTAGAATAGATAGATATATAGATCTTTTATAATATAAATAAGCCTTAGCTATCAAGTACAATGCAAGTTATCGAAAATAATTAAAAAAATTGAACGCATAATCATAATAATATTTTATATAAATAATTTGAAGCAGCAATTTTTGTTAAGTCAAACCCTAATTTATTTGAAACCTTAGCGGATACAATTAAACGTAACAGGAGACCCATCACACAGAACATGCTTCGTATACATAAGGCTAATACGACACTATTACACAAGAGTATATACTGCATGGCACCTGTCATTTATAATAGAGTACCTAATGAATTTAAAAAATTGAATACTAATATGTTTAAGAAGCGTTTGTACAATTTTCTAGTAAATAAGTGTTATTATAAAATTAATGATTTCATGGATGGCAAATAAATAAATTATCGTTATACATGACATAAATATAATCATTATTACTATTGACATTCACTTATATTTTAACGTATTGATTATCATTAGTTAATTGTTTAATAGCTTCATTGACTGTACATGTTTTTATATTGTTTAATTTAATTATTTTATTTGTCTAATGAGTATCGAATTTAGTACCTATGTTTATATTGTGTTAATGAATTATTTTAAAACTATAATTTGGTATTATATTCAGACAGTATTATGAAATTAAATTTTGCATGCCGATTAGGTAGAATGAAGAGGACAATATGTAACTTATATCGAACATCTCTGTATACCTTTATTCAGCAAATAAAATGATTGATTGATTGATTGATTGATTGATATATAGTTAGAAGAGTATATATACGGGTATTTTACAAGCGATATACAAAAACACTCACCATATAAAGAAATAAACATTTTACGTTCGTCCGAGAGCGTTTTGCGTAGCCATCCAATAACATTACCATATCGTCACGTTAAGGGCTCCTTCTTAATAGCGTCCTTATATTTTTGGCTAAGAATGTACCACTGCGTCACGTATATTATAAGAAACGAGTATGGGATGATTTACGACACAACTTTGCATAAGGCTTTCTTTGCTGTAAAAATACGCACTAGGATATTATGGTAGTTTCGCGTATACTTTGTACGGCGTGGCTTTTTTTTCTTTATTTATAAAAAGATAACTTCCGCACTGGGACTAAATCCTGTGTCGTGGGTGACTTTACAAATAAATAACTAACGGACACAATGAACACCCAGACTCGATACAAAGTGTTGTCTCGTGTGGGGATTGAACCCACAATACTCGGCGCAGTGTTAAGCAGCAAGGCGATCGCTTAAACCACTACGCCAACCATGAAGTCGAAATTACTGAAAATACCTTTAAAATACATTTACGATATTCGTCCTTGGTACATAACTTGTCTTACTGAATGATTCGTAAGAGCGATCAGGTACAGTGAGATTGCTACGCGTCAGGGTTTGGATGCATGTGACATGAGCTACTATGAAAGCATGTTAATTGAAATGTTTTATTTTTTGTATTAACATTTATGTATGTTTATCGGGCCTTGCAGAAAAACCACCGTGATGTCCGTTGATCAACGGTCGTTGTTTTTTAAAGGATTTTCATACGAAAATGTATTTTTCCCCTTTTTGGTTTTCACGAACCTTTTTTATATCACGGCTATTGACGCCGAAAAGTAAGTTTGCCGTTGCTGCATGTTTACGTATTTTTTTCTAGCGCCTTTATTTAATAAAATGTTCAATAATGCAATAAATTGCAATAAGTACATTTATTTAATTTAAATTGTTTTTCGGGATATATACCACGTACCTTTGTTTGGAGTAACCGTGTACATCCGTGAACATGGCGCTTGCAACAGTGCCGAAATATCGGTTACTCCAAACAAAGGTACGTGGTATATATCCCGAAAAACAATTTAAATTAAGTTTAAATGACCACGAAAGTTTAAATTCCTATAAAGTACATTTATGTTATTACCCACTTCCCTTTAGTAATCACAGAATATATGCTCGGCCTCTATCACCCTGTTTTATTGGTCGAGTACTAGTAATAAATGTAAGTAAAATATATAAATAAATCTTTGGGTAGAATTATTACATGAATATTTTTGGTTTTTTTTTTGGCCACATAGGAACTGGAGCTCTCAGATTTCTACTCCTTCATACAGCCATGACTGTGACTAACATTTTAGACGTTCAAAAACCAAATCGGCTACAACCTACTGAATACACACGCTTATAACACAATAAACTTATTGTAACTTTTGTCACCCAAATCATGGTGGTGTATCTATGATATTCCCAACCATCCAATTAATTGAAATATATTCAATTATTTGGATGGTTGGGAATATCATAAGATCCGGTACGTAGCGGAGTTGGCGGGATACTGTCTCCCTGCTCCGCTAGTTAAATAAAAAACAAAGAACCCACAGCGTCTGTTAGCTTTAAAGTAAAAAATCTGAACGGATTTTCATGTGGTCTTCACAGGCACAGATTAAGCTGGGCTGCCGTACGCTATTCTTTGCTACGTGACATGGTTGTCCACGCCTAGGCACGTGTGTATTTTATTTACGAGCACGTTGTCGTTTATGTGCCCAACGCTGTTTAATTTGTCAAAATATTAAAAAAGGTTTCTTGAATGGATTAATGATCTAACGTAATTTCAAATAAAATGTCGCACCTTCACGTCTTAAACTTAATAATAATAATATTCTACCACATTCACACAACACCATCTAGTCCCAAACTAAGCAGAGCTTGTACTATGGGTACTTGACAATGGACATATATACTTTTTTTGTAAATACATGCATATTATACATAGAAACACCTAGGCCAAGACAAGCATCCATGTTCACGCACACAAATGTTTGACTTGAGCGGGAATCGAACCCGCGACCTTGGGCGTGGCAGTCACTTACAATACCGCTGCGCCAACCGGTCGTCAAGTCAAGTTATTAATACTTATTTGTATATCTAGATTTCAACCTCATTATCGTCCTACTCTTATCCCAGTTGGATCCACGACCTTGGAGCCTGGGTTCCGTTTACGAGTCTAGCTAGATTCGACAGAATGTTAGCTTGCCCACAGAGCGCCTGCTGTCAAACCTACGCAACCCAAAGAGATAGCGATATTCCTTTCTTTATTTTCTTACTAATAAAAATTATGTATTTTTATTTACAGTGTACATGTTGCAACTCTTATGGTCTATTAGATATAGAAAGACATTTAAAACGGTTAGATTCTGTAAATGTCCTATCAACTCACAACCTACATAATTATGTAACATTTATGAATGTGTATTCAGGTTAACGTTGAAACCAAAAGTTTTTATAGGTCTCCAGTCTCAGCTATTAATTAACAATATAAATGATGGAAGATATTTCTCCGGGATTACTTTATCGCTCGTTTAAATGTTTAAATGGCGCACACGAATGTAGCCTCCAGTTGTAAGAATTGAGTCCTCTTGCTTTTTTTCTGTCTGCTCTCTACAGGAATGAAATGGAAAATGCATTTTTGTTCGGATTTATTTTAACTGAGGGAAGTATTTTTGAGATTTATCTAGAGGAAACGGAATAAAGAGGTATAAGATTTCTGATTAAATATAATATTGTGACATGGTTATATACTAAGCCATCAACTGTATCTTCAGTTAGAAGTCTGCAAGGCTAAGGCGTATCTCATCATCAGCCTTTGATAGTCCACTGCTGGACTAGGCCTCTCCTTTGAAAGGAGGAATTGGCCTACTATACCACGCTGGCCAAGCGGGTTGGTATAGGGTTTGTATCAAGTTTTCCTTCTCTTACAGTGCTGTTCTCTGCATACTATGCTCCCTCTGTCGGCTCGTACGACACCCATGGGATGATATGGGGTGGTGACAATTCGTATTCTTAATCCGTCACCACACGGACAACGGCGTATCTGCTGTACCCATAATTGCTCCTACTTGCAGATTTGCTTCTGAACGTCAAAATGGTGCCTGCATGACCATGCGGGTGCGCACTCTCGTATCGCGTAAAATGCTCTTCCCAGTTTAGTGCCAGCATGCGTGCCCATTTAACGTATACTGTTGACAATGATTACTCTCAGACGTGAGAGCGTGATCTACATCATCATCATCCTTGAGGTGCCATCAT
Organism: Euclidia mi; assembly: GCA_944739405.2. Lineage (NCBI taxonomy): Eukaryota > Metazoa > Arthropoda > Insecta > Lepidoptera > Erebidae > Euclidia > Euclidia mi. Next base: position 119,489,625 of record OX123182.2, read on the forward strand.
CTATTTTCTAGTCTAAACAGATTTCAAATCTAGTCTTATCAGATCTTCACACCTTAATAGACCAAAAAAATCAGCAATATCGAAGCAACCAAGTTTGTTCGAAATCGGGTGGATTCTGAGTCGACCGTCGACTCAAAATCACCAGATTACGAAAAAAAAAACAACTCCTTTTCTGCCACAGGTGAAATATAAAAAAGGATTCATCCTTAGAGGAGGCACCCTCTTCGTTTTAAAAGAAACCCACTATGTTACTGTGTCTGGATTGCTTTATTATTTGTATGAAGCGTGAACATTTTCAGGTGGAATTTTTTACACATTTTCTGTACCAAGTAGGTACTCAATAGGTTTAGTTTGTTCAAAGAACTTTTGGGTAAAATTGCGTACCAGTCTAGATTGTACCAGTGTGTCCTTTTTTACATTATTTCAAAAGCTGCACAAATACAGATATTTTCAATACAATAGTAAATATTTACATCAATATAAGTCAGCAAACGGTAGGGGAATTAAAAAAAACCCGCGACGAAGGTTAGTAGTAACGAGCGGCACGATTTATAGCGAGATCGGGCCCGACTTTAATCGTGTACCAGACTTGCTTACTGCCCTTGATTTATTACCAGCAATGTTAATAGCCATCGATTGTGCTCCGCTGGCTTCATGTCGACTGTACGCAATGAATGCTGCTGATCTAGGAGCTATATTTTTGGTAATTGCCGAATTCGTTGTTACTGAACTGACTCTTTCACGAGTTTTTGACAAAACATATTAAATCCGTTTATTAAATGGGTCATTGCCAACAATCAAATAACGAATGCAAAGTATGTACCTGGATTTGGAATATATATAACTAATATATAAAAAAGGATTAAACACGATATGTTGTCCTGTGTGAAGATGGAAAGCAACTACACATCATTCTGTGCTGATTGATCAGGTAATCGCTCTAACCCTTAAGCCACAACCAGTCAAAGTCCGGGAAGTAGGTACACTATGGAAAAATCTTCATTAAGTCGTTGTCATCATCGAAATTCCAGACTAAAGACGTAGACGTCTACTGCCGGACATAGACCCCCTGCCCCTCCAAGAGTCCACACTAAGCGCCAGCAGGCTTTACTAAGTAACAGAATGTAAACCACTTTTTTCAATGTTTCATTAAGTATCATTATCGTCGTCCTACCATTACCTACTCCAATTACATTCAAGATTTTTGCCTTGATGCCCGGGGTCCGCTTACAGTACTAGTTTAACCATATTTGACTGACGTGACGTCTGACATCTGTAACCCAGAAGTATAGCCAATGAATACAGATTTACATACAAGCGCAGTTCTTAGGATTTCGTGTGCCGATTCCAAGTGGGGACTGACTTCAGTTTAGTTCGTAGTTGTCGCCGTTGGCGGCGCTGGCGTCGTTCTTCGTCCCTCTTGCTCTCGTAGTTAAGATACACAGGAGAAACGTTCGTCTCTCTTGCTCTCGTAGAGACAGCTGTCACAGCGCGACTGCCACGCCGCCAAGCGGCCATTTGGGTCACAGAAAGTTTGTCTTCAGAGCGCCCATAGGAAATGCGCCTCTATGTAAATATCTGAGCTCTTTGGTGTAGCGATATGCTTTCATTTGGACGAGAAGCATTATATACAAGGGTACTGATTTCCCATAATGACTATAAAAGATCTTCATGACAGCCGTGACCGAGACTAAATGTGCTCTCCGATGCACGGGGCAAGCGGTAATTAATTAATAAGTAAACACGCGCTATTTTGAAACGCCAGTTGTGCATACCATGGTTTTGAACCCGATACTGTATGTTGGTATCTCCGCTGTCTTTTTATTTTCTACATCATAGACAAACAGAATGCTAACTTTGGACAATTGGATTTGATTTAGCAAATCTTGGATTTCAATCGAATGTTGATTATAAATAATGGTAAAACAAAGTATTCGATATCTTATACAACATTTTCAGTTTCCACACCTACCCATCGACATCCTATCATAATACCCAATAAATACGGTCTCACGTTCAAAGTCCACGTTACTGAATAAATAACCCTTTGAGTACGAATAACTAAGAATGGTACAAAGGTTATATCCGTATTGAAAAGAACATGTACTCTATAAGCCATCAATTCACTGGCATAACAAACAGTATTTTCACATCGTACGATCAAAAAACCTTCGGATTCATAGGTATATGAGAAACGTCTACCGAAATGGACAGTGGGACAAAAAGAAAAGGTACCTATATAAAAAAATATGAAATATGTGCTACAGTGAACTGTATTTTTTATTACGCGGGCTTGACGTAGCTACTCTACTGGAAAATTGTATTAAGTATGTAGAATAATACAATTTTATATTTTTTCATTTGTAGGGTAGAGTAAAGCAATGTAAAATTGGATAAGCTTGATTGGCGTTAATGCTACGTTTTGCCAATTTCGTAATGTTTTTGAAGAGATTAAAAGAGGCATTGAGAGGTCGAAAGTTCGATCGTCTCTACTTCTTCTTCATTGAAGTTGACTAGAAATACAAGGAACTTATCACATAAATTAATAAAAGAACTAATGTATGAAATTAGAAATTTAGGCACGGAATTTGGGCGTTTAAAACTTATATAATTAAGTTGCTGAAGTCTTATAGGTAGTAGAGCCATAGTAAAAACAGAATAGTAGGTTAGCTAAGGCCGCTCGGCGAGTTAGTTGCCTACTCTTGCGTTGACGCACGGGATGTCACTTGTTTACACCGCGGCGCCGGCTTCGTCGGCGCTCGCGCTTTTTCGCCGCTTTTTTAAGTGATCGCGCTGAATACTTCACAATTTAAGCTTGAATTTATTTTTTCTCAAATACCTACTGACTACCTAAGCGTTATATAACTATCTAAATGCCTTTTTTAATGAGAAAAAGTAACAAGTTAAATTTACTGTCGTTTAACACATTGTATACTATTAACAACGTTTATTACAAAACTGAATGTATATAAACAATTCAAGCGGGCGAGCAGTGAAGTACCTACATGAATGCGCTCGATCAGACGCGCGGCGCATCCCGTACTGAATCCGCGCCGAGCTTGCCGCGCTCGTGAGATTGTGTGCGTGAAAAGTGCGTGCGTACACGGCGCCAGCGACTCACGCGTACAGTCAAACCAGCGTGGCAGCGCGGCGGCCGATTTGTATGAAGCTATCTTACTATTCTGTTTTTACTATGGTAGAGCCTTGCTGATTTCAGCATGAATGGGCCGGCTCGACCGGGGAAGTACTACCCTCTCATAGAAAATCGACGTAAAGTATCGGTACATAAACTGTTGCGTTTCGTTCGGTGAGTGAGAGTGCCGGAGGCCCTATCCCCTATTCCTTCTCCCTCATCCCAATCCTCATCCTATCCCCATTCCCAACCCCAAGGGGCGGCAACACACTTGTGACTCCTGCGGTGTTGCTTGTGTCCATGGGCGGCGGTAATTGCTTACCATCAGGCAATCCGTCTCCTCGTTTGCCGCCTATTAACATAAGAAAGAAGTGTTCCTAGACTAGTATCCTACTCAATTTATATTATTACAAACTGCGTGGATATCGTGACACTATCGTTACATGAACCGGCGATGATATCAATATGGTTAAAATATTTGATAAAGTAGCGTTTTGAACTAGCGGTGTACACAATAAAACAATATCTGCCTCTAGTAGGTTTCAAATACTACTAAATCGTGGAAGGGCTTTGTGGAGGCAGCAATAGCCTACTAGTGATACCGACTATTACCGAAAGACTCTGCCATGCAGAGGGTATCGGTCTCAAATCTACGGCGCGCCATACTGACTTTTGAAGTGATGTGTGCATTAAATTTCTCGAAAAGCATGCATAAGCACATTGAGCACTCGGTCCCGGCTGTCATGAAGATCTTTGACAGTCGTTATGAGCAGCAACCTTTCAATGTACTGACTAAACCATGGAATATTGCTATCCTCCAATGTTGCGGCGTTCAGACGGTAGTAGTTCTGTGGAAAGCTAATATTCAGTTAAATCTGGTTATGCTGGCGAAGCCCGGGCTGTAACTAGGATATCGCCATCACGACCTAACCCTGACATGTTGTGTACCTGATATCGGTGTTTTTCTTCTTTTTTTTGTATTTTTGTTTATAGCAATAAATATTTTTCATTTCATTTCATTTTTCATTTCATTTCATTTGTCATTTCATATTATTTCAAGGTGGATGATGATCTGGTAATACTAGTGCGCGGACCCTGGGCTACAAGGCGAGAGTCTTAGATGCCACTGGGATAAGCGCTAGGACGATGATGGTTTCAGCAAGTACAGGAAGTCGCAGGAACTAGCAAGCCTACTACAACAATTCATCTCTCAGAATATTATAACTAGATATAACTAAATTTTTATATATATTTTTTAGACTCACGTCTGTATCCCCGAAGGGGTAGGCAGAGGTGTAAGGTTCATCATCATCAGCCATTAACAGTCCACTGCTGGACTAGGCCTCTCCTTTGAAAGGAGGAATTGGCCTACTATACGACGCTGACCAAACGGGTTGGTATAGGGTTTGTATCAAGTTTTCCTTCTCTTGCAGTGCTGTTCTCTGCATAGTGTGCTCCCTCTATCGGCTCTTACGACACCCATGGGATGGTATGGGGTGATGACATTCCGTATTCTTAATCCGTCGCCACACAGAATCGTAAGATTACACCCACGTTTCGCCATGAATTTTTAGGTGCCACGTAATAGGGGGTGAGCCTATTGCCGTTACTGGGCTCATCACGAGACTCCGTGCTGCTACTGAGAATTCGAAAAAACCCAGTAACACTTTTGCCCGACCTGGGAATCGAACCCGGGACCTCCGATCAGCAGTCGCATACTATCGCTATCCACTGGACCACGGAAGCAGATATAACTATAGCTTCTAAATTATCAAAATGTTAACCGACCGATAATGATCTTTCCAAACAGCCAACAAGCACGTTCATCTACCACACCTATATAATCCGTGATCCGAACGTAATTGTTTGAAGCCTAACCTGATGACAATAATTAGATTGCCTGTTAAGCTCGTTGCTATTAATACTACATTAAACAAATGGCTAGTATTTGGATGATTCTGGCTGCTACGCTGCATGGAAATGTTTACTGGATGTAGTGCTGTAGTCTGCTAGATAAAAGTGATGCTGGTTTACGTATACTTGTTGCTTGAACGGATGTCGGATAGTGCTATAACTGAGATGATTACCTTCCTGCTTTGCGGCGTCGTACGGGTTTGAGTCTTATCTGAAAAAGAACCTGGTTTCTATGTTTCCATTTTTACATGAATTTAAAGAAGCCTGTGAAATAATAACAACTCCATTCTAGTAGTCTTATTTAGACTAACACTATCATCATCAGCCCGGCATATAAACTGTTCCACTTCGGGGCACGGGCAGCTTCTGAAACCTCGCTTAAATAGGGGTTGGCGGACTTCACATATCTTTTATGAACATTATGAAAAATACTCAGATATGCAGTTTTCTTCACGATGTTTTCTTTCATCGTAATTTTTTTCATGCGCATAACTTCAAACAGTTAGTGGTGCGCGCCGTGGGTGTAGGTTTGCACCCGAGCCGAGGACTGCACGGCTGGCGCAGTGGCTTAAGCGGCCGCCTCGAAGCTTGACACTGCGCCGAGTGTCGTGGCTTCGATTCCCACACGTGACAACACTTTGTGTGATCCTTAAATTGTTGTCTTGAGTCTGGGTGTTCATAGTGTCTGTGGGTTGTATGTTTGTAAAGTCACCCGCGACACAGGATTTATTCCTTGTGCGGGAGTTACGTTTTAAATAAAAAAAAGAGCCCCTCTGCGTAGCAGTTTGTTGGTCTCTGCACTAAGCTGTCACGTTTTCTTTTAAACATAATAATATATACTTGTTATCAAGCTACGTAAAACGTTGCTACGTACATATTGTTTATACTTTTTGGTATTAATGGATTATATAATTAATCAAAATTGTTCATAATGTTTGAAATTGTATGGTTTACGCGACACGAATATGTCGTGTCGCGTAAACCATACACGACGTAAAAATAAAATAAATGTTATGTTTAATTTATACGGGCGAAACCGTTATTGATGGATTTGGCCCGTTATGGGTGCATAGGGTTCCCACCAAGAACTTAGGGTCCCAAGCCAACCTCACCTGCAAGTGGTGCACCTGCCGATCAACGGACGAGGCTCTGGCAAACAAAATGTCCCAATAAGCGGCAATAGGCTCGCCACCTATTACGTGGGATCAAAACACTGGCGAAAAGTGGGCGTTTAATATGCCTCTGCCTACCCCTTCGGGCAATCAGGCGTGAGTCTATGTATGTATGTATGTATTGATGGATTTCTGATGGTAACATGACTTGTATGGCTGTGCCAAGTATACATAGTCAAGGCCATTTTTTCGTAGGCCATCGAGTTCTTTATGAAGTAGTCCCAGCCCGCAGCTCCACCTGCGTGGTTGTTGGTTTTTGTGGCCAAAGCTAGCTTGTATGCTATTCTGTTGTAGCCCATATTACTGCAAAGTTTAATGAAAATTAGTTCAGTAGCTTTTACGTGAAAGTGTAACCAATATTCACCCTCACAAACTGCCAGAAATATTTATTTACTTTTGGTAGCATTGTGTGGAATGGTAACGCTTACCAATGATTTAAATTTTGCCTATGAAATCCATATTTTACTCGTGGACTCTTCCTAGTTTATGATAGCCTAGTGACCTTAGGCCCAAGATTTTGCAGCATTATAATTTAATACAATCGTACACAGGTCTAAAGCATAACATTCGAAGAAAATCCTACGTCGCTATCTCTTTCATCCATTTGCAGCTCAGCATTTTTCTACCTGGCTTAGCTCCTGTCTCCGTCCTCATATGCTTCATAAACAATCCGCCATAATATATGGGAGCGCACGTTTGGCGTTAAACCTTTCTAAAAGGTAATTGACCCTCCATACTGGCCTATCTTCCGACTTCATATTATTATGTCAATAACGAAGTTGTAGATAACTTTTCGGGGTTTCGCTTCAAGTGCGAGTTGTGAGAATTAAGCGGTGGTTCAAGGTCAAAATAAAGTTCGTGTCAACGGTTATACATTGTAAACAACTTCGGAAGAACGGGGTGTAAACAATTTAATTTTAAACTTTTCTGTTGCTGTTCACTGTAGCAAATAGCTTTTGATAAATGTTGAAAGAATGAAAGAACCGCTTTATACAAAGAGGACGCTGATTTTAGTTAGCATGTTGCTTGAATGGTAAGGAAGAATGATCGTTATTTACGTAAGGTACGGTATAATTTCAGTAGGATGGATGCGGATGGCTCAAGATCGGTCTGTGTGAAGGCCTATGTTCAGCAATGATAGCTATTAATGAATGTGAGTGCATGGTAAACTTTTGATCATCATCATCATCATCATCATCATGTCAGCCTAGAGACCATCTATTGCTGGACATAGGCCTCCCCCAAGGTTCTCCACGCAGACCGATCTAACCGTTTGTTACACATTAAGACTTAAAATTGTCTAGCCACCAATCGAATTCCGAAACGCAAAAGCATAGAACTTAGCCAATAGATTCGTAGTACTAAATGTTTAATAGCCATCGCCGCTGTCGCCCGTGGCGTGTCCATCAAATAATGCTAAGGCGGTCCCTGACACGGGCTAGCCCATAAATTTTTGTACCTCCTGTCCTACCACGATTTATGCGTTAGAAGATACGTGGCCGATGGAAATTGACCTGTTATTATATATTATACATGAATAACAGCCTAGCTTAGAATGATATTCGCTAGACGTGAAATTGCTTCGCAGATAAATGGTTTTTGTATTGGTATTTTATTATTATGTTATTGGTGTAGTATTCACACAAGGTATGTTGTTAGGAATATATAATAAATTATAAATTGTTTAGAGTTGCCGGAGGCAGGTAAGAAATTGTTCAGAGTGCGCAGTGGAAGTTTGTATTACATCCACCTGACCACGACAAGTCAAAACGTCTAAATTATATACTGTGACTAGCTTTTGCCCGCTGCTCCGCACGCCTAAATAACGATTAGATAAAATATTTTGTACAAACACCCTCCTCAAAGAACATACATGCTAAAGGGGAATGACCAAGCGACTAAGGGAATTGGTATCGCTATAAATATTACTGTGCCAAGATGAAACCAATGTTTTGAGATTCGTATTAATATGAAGTTTCATAAAAACTTAACATCATATGCGTAATTTGCCGGGTTTCAGAGAAATAGTTGGGTGAACTTTGAAAGTCAAAATGCCAAACTGGCGGTCAGTCAATATGACTTACCGGAGTGGGTGAACTCCAAGCCGATAGAGTAGTGTAGATATTATCATTCTCTTCCTTAATTACTGCTAAATTCCATGCTTCAGTTGAAGGGTATAGTTAAATAGCGACGCAAAAAACTTGCTACGATGGCGATAATATCACAATGAGTATAAACAAGGAATCTCTGTCTCAAAAAATAAAATATATGTAGGAGTCCTTTTCCCAAATATAGTATAATAGTAAATATACGAAATCACACGTACAAATACTAACAACAAACACTGATAATCCAAAAAAGAACGCTTTGTTTGGCCGGGAACGGACAAAAACAAATAAACTTGACAAGTGGGGTACAATGTTGCCAGCATATAAAAAAAGGATTTACATTAAAAATCGATTACGAAATTGGATAGTTTGTTTGCGATGTTACGTGTTCCAAAAAACATAAGTTGTTAGATTTAAACACAGGAAAAGGCACAAGTATTTAATAATTAATTATTAAAAAGACTTTCGACCAAATATTTTTTGTACGATCTCATAGTACTCTTTCAGAGTGGAGGCTGGCGCGGGTGCTAGCGCGGGCGCGTGTAATTCAAATGTATGCAGACGCCCTTTGCGTTCACAGTGCGCGCGCGAGCCGCGCGTCTTCATGTAGCGGGCGCGCGCGTGGCTAGCGCGGGTGTTTCTAATGGCTCAGTCCGCCCGTATCGTTCAGAGTGATATAGCGTCTGTTAGGTGACTACGCGTGTGGTTCTAAACCATTTTGATTTACCCGCCGAAGCGTCGTCAATCATGGACATCAATACTGAAGAAATTATGTCTGCAGTACAACATCGCACAGCTATTTGGCAAAGTAAACATCTGCAGCATTTAAATAGGGCAGCCATAAACAAATTATGGGAAGAAATAAAACAATTGTTTCGTCCGTAAATCAGCGTATAATACGTAAATTTCTCCAAACCTTTCTCTTCCTTTATTTAAATCATGTGTGCCAAACTTTATATATAGCAATTTCCATTTTAAGTATGAATTTTCCATTAATAAAAACAAATCTTCATCCATGTCTTCTAAATAAATACGCAGCAGCTCAAAGTTTGAGAACGACCAAACACATGTGCAATGACGCTCGAAGCTCGCTCGGCACTGTGAATATGCAGACGCCAAGACCCGAGCGCCCGCGCCCGCGCCCGCACCCGCTAGTTCAGTCTGATTGAGCACATACAGTTAGTTTTAAGAACTAACTATATCGAATTTAGTTAAGTTTTGAATTAATGACAAAATAAGTAACTTTTTATAATACAAACATATGTTTATACGTTGTTTTAAAATTATATATGTTTTAAATATTCATATTTACAAAAATAATTATATTTAACATTTTTTTAACGATTGTGGTCATGTATAAAATCGATTAAAAAGTGTAATAATGTTACCACAGCAAAAATACTCCCTAACGGAAATTCACGTTACCAAATATAACGACTGTTAATTATTGTTATGTTTTTCGGCAAATGTGAGACTCCATATTACGTTACAACAGCATTATAATTATAAACAAAAATTATCCACGTCACGAACTCGTGACACAGCTCAGATCATAAGCATCAAGCGATACCGAAAATGGTCATTCCCCTTTCACCTTCTTGCGCCCAGTAATTCCGACTGTAATGTGTCTGTCAGTCAGTCAGTAACGCAAGGATTTGATAGACACAGATTGAAGTAATTCTATTGAAAAAATAACTTCTGTATTTGTGTTCGCTAACGTCATTTGCGGATCCAATAAACAAAGTATGAAGTTAATCCCTTGAAGGCATAAAAGGTTCTATGCAAATTATGACTCCCCTTTTTATCCACTTAGGGTAAGAATTTCCAAAAAGACTTTCTTAGTGTTCACTAACTTCATTTGAGGAACCTATATACAAAGTTTGAAGTCAATTCATTAACCTTTTGTATGCCGGAATGCGAGACACAATTAAAAAGCTATTGTGTCTCGCGTGTATACGCGTTCCGGTATTCAAAGGGTTAAAGGAATAAAAAGTTACATACAAACTCTGACGCCCTATCTTACCCCCTTAGGTGAGGAATTTCCAGAAAGATTATTCTTAGTGTTCACTATCGTCGTTTGAGGAACTAATAAACAAAGTTTGAAGTCAATCCACTGAAGCAATAATAAGTTACATACACACTTTGATCTCCTATCTTACCCCCTGAGAGTAAGAATTTTCGAAAAGCAAATTAAAGCCAACATACAAAGTTTCAAGGATTCTTAAATTTATTATACAATGTAATTTATTTACATACATAAAAAAATAATATGTACAACAAGGGGAGGGTAAAATACAAAGTACATATTTACAAGACAGGTTTAGGCGTCGTAGAATTCCTCCGCATCGCTGTCTACTGGTAACGTGCCCAGAAGGCTGGCAGCATTGCCACGCTGGATGGCAATGCTGATACGCTGGCCGAAATACAGCCCAGCCTTCTGGTCACGTGAAGCGTCGATTAGTCGTTTGGCGATTTCTCTGTACAACGTACGAGCGCTCGGACCCCACGGACCAAGCGTCTCCACCCCAAACGGCTCAAATACGTAATTACCTATTAAATTACCGTATTTTCGCCGCTTGAGGGATTCTGCGCTTGCAGCAGCAGCGCCGGCACAGCTGGCTGTACTTGGAAGATGTGATGGCGCTAGGGTATCTACGCACGTTGCGTCCCATACCAAAGGCCTACCCAACTTCCAAGGCAACAATGACATACCGTCGGGCCTCTTCCCATCGTCGCGTACCAAACCATTGGGTTCAAGTACGGCTGGTACTCCAGCGGTGACAAGAGTGCGACGGATGATGTCATTAAGATAGGCGTGACGAGGCATTCGGCCCGCGCTTCTGCCGCAAGATAGTCCATGGTGTCCGAGGCTATCGACGGCTTCTCCACAATGACAACGATGCGGAGAAACACACGGAGCACCTAAACGGAGGCTAGTGGCAAGGCGAAATGTCGTGTCGTCCAACATTGTGCCCACATTGGACGACGGGAGCGCTTGAAGCCAAAGACCAGACTCCCACTCTCCCACAGCCAGCAAGCGAGCTCGCTCAGCAACACTTGTAGATGATAAAATAAGATTTTCTCTCACAGTGTTGCAAAGCGGCACGTCCCACTGCCTTTGGGAGAATGGGTTGGTAGGCAAAGCAGAGCTTGGACAAGCCATTTTCCAGGCGTTCACGGCATCGGTTTTACACAGCACTTCCGAATTAACCAGTGTTGGTGCTAATATTTGCCTGGTTAAGTCTTCCGTGCTGTGCACCGAGGACAGGAACGCCGGTAAACTAACATCAGAAATTTTGCGAACGCCGAGCCCACCCAGACGTACAGGAAGAGACGCTTGCAGCCAGGCTCGGTCGTTCAAATCCACATTTAATATTTCTTTAAGTGTATTTTTAATAATTTGGTCCATTTTTTCTAAACATTTCATATTTTTCCAAAGCGGTGAAGATCTCAAGGCATGCGTAAATTTGGGAACGAAAAGGCAATATCGAATAATTGTAAAGGCCGAATGAATATTAATTTTTAGCAGGCGATCTGAAATTTCACTAAAATTTTGAATCTTTTCATCTACGAATGATTCGTAGGCTTCTTCAAATATAGGAGACCCAAGGAGGCGAAGAGAATTCTTGTCACAAATTTTAATGTGTGGTGCCAAACAATTAAATTTTGATAATACCAAAGACTTTTTGTCATCGTCAATTTTATTTAGAAATAGCTCACACTTACTTGAATTTAGTTCCAAACCAATCGATTTAAATTTGTCTTTTAGAATTGCCAAATCTTGCAGTACTATGTCAGCGTCTCCACCAAGGGTTCCGTCGTCCAAAAACCATACATTGAATTTTGAATTTAGCTGCCGAATAATTGGGTGAATTGCTAAGCTAAAAATGACTGGTCCAAGTGGGTCACCTTGTTGACATCCAACTGCGGATTCCATAAGTTTCAAGTGAATCCATTGAAGTTATTTTTTATATTACAAAATAGGACACCCTTTCTTAACGACTATAGGGGTGACATCGAAAACTCCTTTCTTGGTGTTCACTAACGTCATTTGAGGAACCTATATACAAAATTTGAAGACAATCCGCTGAAGGAATAATAAGTTTCGTTTTATACACACTTTGAACTCCTATCTAACCTCCTGAGGGTAGCAATTTTCAAAAAACAAATACTCTGTGTTCACTTTCGTCGTTAGAGAAATCAATATACAAAGTTTGAAGCCAATCCATTAAAGGAATAAAAAGTTACATACAAACTTTGACCCTCAATCTTACCCTCTTAGGGGTGAAATTCCCAAAAAAAATATTCTTAGTAATCACTATCGTCGTTTGAGGAACTAATACACAAAGTTTGTAGTCAATCTATTGAAGAAATAAAAAGTTTCATACAAATTTTGACTCCCAGTTTTACCCCCTTAGGGGTGGAATTTCCAAAAATCCTATATTAGTGCTACCCTACACTCTTTAAGGAACATATGTGCTAAATTTCATCTTCTTGTGACCAGTAGTTTCGACTGTAGCGTGTCTGTCAGTCAGTCAGTAATGCTAGGATTTTATATATTAAGATTGCACAGTGATTATATTTCAACTAATAGGTACATGTGCAAATTTACCTGGGATCTCCTGGTGATGTTCTTGTGTAGACCTATAAGATTACACTCATAATTTTGGCCAAAATGATAAGGAAATCGTAATAGTTACTACTAGAAGGTCCAGCTCGCCGTCCTTCATCTGGACACGTTGCAAGTAGATGACGGCACACAAATTTAACAAGGGTTCAATAGTTCACAATTCTATCACAATTTACCGATGTCAGCACTAAATCAAGCGGCATTCACGAGGGTTTACGACACGAATTCACTTCGATTCCAATACGATTCGCGAAGCAACCATGTGCTTTCCAAAGCGCGATATTCCACGAAGGACGAAGCGTGTTAATTTTACCTTTTGTCAATCGCTAACAACCCCGTCGGACTAATTCAAATAGCGACGGTTGCGAGGTTGTTAACAATATAATTAATTCCAAAACGCGTTCACAAAACGGGATTTTTTCCAGCACGACGTGAGAGAGAGCTTTTTGCGAATCCGAACATGAACAAAGAGTAAATGATTTGACAGTTCATAGTGTGACCAGAGTCAGAAATTTTCAATAGACAAAGTAACACGCTACTAAACTGATATTATCGATTTAGCTTATCATAAAAACTATTTCTATTTCAAACATCCACCCGCCCCGGACTGGCCTACCGGTCCGCTAATCGGTTGGTAGACGTGACAATGTTGCAACCGCTCTCCTCAAAATGGAACCATCCACCAAGACCTCAGCAAATCGGGGAATTCCATCAGACCCAGTTACCAAACGAAGAATGCGCCCTCTGCGCCATCTGAGTGATGGAAGGTTAGCCTCCTTGATCAAAACGAGGTCACCAATCTTGGGTGGATCGGTTTTGTCAGTCCACTTAACGCGTTGCTGGAGTATGTGCAAATATTCCAAATTCCAGCGTTTCCAAAAGCTCTGAGTAATCTGGCGTACCAATTCAAAACGCGAGAGACGACCAGATCTCGTATTAATATAGGGGTACTCAGGCAAGGCGACAAGTGGGCGACCAATCAAAAAATGGCCCGGCGTAAGGGCTTCCAAATCATTCGGATCTGAGGAGATCGGGCACAATGGCCTAGAGTTCAAAACGGCCTCAATCTTACAAAACACAGTTGCAAGGTCCTCAAATGTAAGGATTGATTCACCAATTGTCCTGCGCAAGTGTGTTTTGGCCGATTTTACAGTGGCCTCAAATATACCACCCCAGTGTGGACAATTTTGTGGGGAAAACAACCAATTTATCCCACGTCGGGCAAGCCTATCGCCTATATCAGCCTTGTTGGTTTCAAGGAAATTAACAACGTCATTTGAATAATTATAAGTGCCCTTGAAGTAAGTGCCGCAATCAGAACGGATCAAGGAAGGCAGCCCTCTGCGGGATACAAATCTGTCAAATATAGCTACAAACGCCTCGGTCGTAAGCGAGGAGCCCAGTTCTAAATGTACGGCCTTTGTGGAGAGACAAACGAAAACGCACAAGTAGGCCTTAACAGTCTTGCTGTTTCAAAGCGTCGATGTTTTCACCAAAAAGGGACCAGCGAAGTTAGTGCCTACACCGTCAAACGTCCTGTTTTCAGTAACGCGATCTGCCGGTAAGTCTCCCATCAAGGGCTGCGCTGCCTTGAGCTTATAGCATGAGATGCAGCGAAAGACTACACTCCGAATAATTCTTCGGGCAGACAAAATCCAAAACTCGCGTTGCAAAATGCAATGAAAAAGCATGCAAATTTTTAAGGTGACGGTCAGTTACCAACAAGCGTACCAAGTGACCGTCCTTGGGTAACAAAAGGGGGTGACGTGCCCCGTAAGGGAGGTTGGCGTTCTTGAGACGCCCTCCAACGCGCAAGAGACCCGTTTCGTCCAAAAAGGGGTTCAATTTAGATACAGCTCCCGATAACGTCGATCTCCCTGACTTAAGGATAGCAATCTCCTTCTCAAAATGCACCAATTGCACAGAACGAATCCAAAAGGTGAGGGCCTCCTGTCGCTCCTGTGGTGAGAGAAATGGTGTCAGTCATTTCTGTTGTGTGTGCCTAAAGTTAAAAATAAAACGCTTTATCCAAGCAGTAACACCTAACAACTTGTCAAGGGAGCTGTAACGATTCAACAAGAAATCGGGGTCGAAGGCGCATTCCACCTTCTCAAGAGCGAGTGTTCGTAGACCGGGCAAATTTGAAGTATTCAAAACTGGCGTTCGAGGCCAATCAATTTCTGGTCGACTCAACCATTCCGGACCCCACCACAGCGAATGACCTATCAAACTAGGCGTCAAGCATCCGCGCGAGGCACAATCGGCGGAGTTGAGCTCACCTGGCACGTGACTCCAAACAAGCTTGACTTCAGATTTTTACATACATACATACATATCGTCACGCCTTTTATCCCCGAAGGGGTAGGCAGAGGTGTATTTCTACACTAACTTTTCGCCAGATATACTTTAGTCCCACGTAATAAGGGGCGAGCCTATTGCCGTACCGGGCACATTTCCAGACTCCGTGCTGCTACTGAGAATTTCGTGACAGAAAAACCGAACAACACTGCCCGACCCAGGAATCGAACCCGGGACCTCCCGATCCCACGCGCACATTTATGCCGCGAGACCAACGAGGCAGTCAATTCAGATTTTTGTATTTGAGAAACGCGATTAGCGACAAATACTTCCTAAGTTTGGACAGACGCCTTCAACCAACAAAGAAGAATTTGACTGTCTGTCGAGGCATAGGTCCCATTAATACAAATTGTTTTACCCAAAGTGTTAGACACGTGATTCAACAATCGTACGAGTAGTGCTGCTCCCAACAGCTCCAATTTCGGAATGGGCAAAGATGTACGAAGGGGTGCAACCTTGCTCTTCGCTATAATCAGGGAAACCCTCACCTGACCTGAGGCACTGACTGTGCGCAAGTACACCAAAGCCACGTGGCCACGTTCCGAGGCATCTCAAAACCCGTGAAGGGTACTTCCCGGGAGGAAGGATGGGACGAGGCAAGGAGATCTCATTGACGGCAAGAAGTGAGAATACAAAAGAGGTCCATTCCTCAACAAGAGTACCGCGTAGAGGTTCGTCCCAGGTCAATCCTACTGTCCGAAGCTTCTGCAAGAAGCATTTTGCCCAAAATATAACTGGACAAATCCAACCGTTTGGATCAAAGGTTCTGGCGACAGTAGACAACACGAGACGTTTAGTCCAAGAACAAGGCAATTGTAAGTCTACGTTATACGTAAAGATGTCTTGGACTGGTCTGTACTGGACGCCGAGAACAGCCATCATGGCGGGGTTGTCAACAATCTCAAACAAATGTGGATCCTGCTGATGATCCTCTGGCAAGCCTTCCAAAAAAGCTGGTGAGTTGGAAATCCATTTGCGTAACTCATAACCAGCGGAGACCAAAATACCTATCAATTCGTCCCGCAGGAGGATCGACTCGTCCGCTGTGGAGGCGCCCGAGCAAATGTCATCGACGTAAATATCGTCCTTCAAGATGTCGGAGTTTCCCACGAGGAAACGTAAGCCTTCGCGGTCTGCGAGCTTCCAAAGAGAACGTATTGCCAAGTAGGGGCTCGACCTTAACCCGTACGTATTACTATTGAGCTCGTAGACGACCATGGGATCGGGAGGATTCTCTCTCCAAAGGACAAGCTGCAAGCGACAGTCATCAGGGTGGATAATCGTCTGCCTAAACATCATTTTAATATCGGCCACAAAGACAACCTGATGTCGTCGGAAGCTGGTGATGACGTCACAAAGGTCCCTGACTAGCTTGGGACCAGAATGCAAGCACTGGTTCAAGGATACGCCTGTAGAAGTCTTCGCAGAACCATCAAACAGTTGATGGCTTCAATACCGCATGATGCGGGCGAAAGTAATGCTCCACCGAACGCCAATCCAAATTTGACACAGACATGTGTCCCAATTGTTCATATGCTCTCATGAACTCAATATACTTCTGTCTGAGCTCCGGATCACGACCCATGCGACGCTCCATAGCCAACAATCTCTTTTCGGCTAAAGGTCGTGACTCACCAAGTGGAGGCCGAACAGACAGAAAAGGTAGCTTCGTAATGATCCGACCAGAACGAAGTCGACCAGTGTTGTTCTGGAAGAATAGCTCGCACTCCTCATGTTCTGGATTCAAACGGGAAGCTTGAGGTGGCTCCTCTACTTTCCAAAACCTCTGAACCGCATCAGAGAGAGCGGAGCCCACAGCCAACAAATTATCAAGCTCGGGTGGAGGGGGTTCCCTAGGTACAGGTCACATCAAAGCAAATCCAAATATGGTCGGGATGGCAGTAAACCATTTGGCACCAAGACCCGTTTCCTACCAATCAAAATTCCACCGAGCACATCAGAGCCAATTAACAAATCGATTTGTCCCGGTGTGTCAAGTTTGGGGTCTGCCAGTTCCAATCCCGATGTCAAATTCACCACAGCAGCAGACAGCTAATTCTGTGGATGCATACCCAAAATATTCTTCGGCACAATAGCCGATGTTTTAATCCTCGGGTGTGAAGATTCAACAGGGGCAAACAAAACCTTAACTTGTCCCTCAACAATAGAGGCTACGTTACCTATTCCCCGTATACAATTCGGAAAGGAGCCCATATTTAATTTAACCTGCCCTATCAAATAAGTGGAAACAATGCAACCTTGTGAACCTGTGTCCAATATAGCACGGACAACAACAGAGGTCCCCGTGGGTCCCCAGACCCGAACAGCAACCATTGGTAGGATAACGGTCTCAATGGGGGAGGTTGGCGTTATATGGCAGGAGTCAATGACCTATTGTTGCCTGGGTGGCGACCGTTGGCCAGGAAAGGCAAATCAAAATGAGGGTACGGCTTGAAGTCCTCAAAGGTGCGATGACTCGATCCGTGCGCCATCTGTGGGGGGTCATAATGACGCACCCGCCCAAAACGAGGTGGGCGCGAGTCAAGGCGGGGACGCTCCGCCACAGGAGGGGAGTACCTGGGGCAGCAGTCGTGGTGCTGGTGCCGCTGAGCAGTCGCACATTCAGGTGCGCAAGAGAGAGGAGGCGTGCGCACGCTTCGGTTCTCCAAACATGGTGAGTGGCGATCACGTGAACGAGGTGAATCTCGGCTGCGCGCCGGTGAACCTCGGTTGCCACCTTCAAAGCACCCGCCCGTGCGCGGCATCGGCTGGTTGGACAAGCGGCCTACCTCTCTGGCATTCATGCAGAGAATGTCCAAATGCTGTCCTCCACAATGAAGACAGGGGCGAGAGTTTGGGCAGTCTCGCTGGTAGTGGGACCCCAAACAAGAGAAGCAAAGGCGGCGGGCATTCGCGATGCGCCTACGAGAGGCGACATGGAGGTCCAAGAATGCCCTACAACTGGCCGTTCTGTGCCCCGTGACCTTGCAGTAAGAGCACTCCACTGGGCTCTGCGTGACTGCAAAGCGAGGAGGGCGCCGATCAACATTAGCTCGGGTGTGAACGCGAGCCTGCTCCTTGACCTTGTGCGGCTGTGACTTAGCCGGCGTGTCACACCACCGGAGTTATCCAAAAACCGGCACTCATCCTCGAGAAACTTCTCCAAGTCTGCGAAGGGGGGCAGATGGGTCGCACTATCCCCACCAAAGCGCTGTTCAAATCGCGACCTCAGGTCGGCAGGCAGCTTTATGAGCACAATGTGCACCAATAGGTAGGACCATTGATCCACGGGCAGATCCAAGCACTTAAGGGCGTTGATTGCCACCAAGAGCTGGTTCAAAAGTTGGGTGCGTAACCCAAAGACCCGGGTGAGCGTGGGCCAACTCAAAATCTGCTCGATGTGGGTGTCTGCGAGGCCACGCTTGTTGTGGTACCTACGGGTAATTAAGTCCCGAGCCGTCTGGTATGCCTCGTCAGACACGGGCAGATGCTGGATGAGGACTTATAAACATAACCGCTTGACCTCTAGCGCCAATTCGCTGAATTCGCCCGACCGCTCACGTTCTAAAAAAAATGTCGCGCCGCCGCTCGCCAGATGGGCGCGCTAACATAAACATTTATTGTTGATAAGTCGGTAACGTGAGTAAGTTGAAGTGATGTTTTTGTGCATGTGCATTTTTGTTATGAATGACGAGATTTTGAATTATGAGAATTATGAAAGTCGTATGAATTCTTTGTTGACATTTAGTTTCTTATTTATTTTAGCAGCGAACATTGACTACCGTTGAAAAAAACACTTTGTGTATTTTAAACAGGATTATTTTAAAAAGTAAATCGATGACATACATATTTTATGAGTTTTCACTGTAGAGGGGTTCTATCTACACCAAATAAAAAAAAAACATGTATCATAGTATAAAAATATTTAATTACACGCATACGATTAGCACGTAATCACGGAGCGCGCAAAAACAAAGAGTGGCATTTGACATTATTTTTTCGTTCCGGGTTAACGATTCTAAGACTCGCTTCGTATTTTTAGCATGAAGAAATGTTCAATGATTTGAATAGAACAGAGACAAATGATTTAAAACATTACGTAATAGAAAGAAACAGTAAATTCAGACCGAGTATAGCGCTGTAACCAAAAAGGGAAAATAGTCACTTGTGCGCGGTCTACGGAATTTCGAACATGGGATAATATTCACTTGTGCGCGGTCAAGCGGATAAATAATAAAGAAAGCCTTTTGTTGCATTTTTTTTAAGTTCGACGCCCGCACTAGTAATAAATCCTGTATCGCTGTAGACCTTACAAATATTTTTCTCGTATTCATAAAAAAAGAAAAACAACCAAACTCGAAACAACTTTTCGTGGATCACCCAAACTGTTATCCTGCGTGGCAGCTTAATTAGACTGACTAGTTGGTCCAGTGATTTCTTGATTAGTGACCCTGATTGTTAAGCTGGAGATAGTGAGGTCGATTCGCACCCAGTACGTACATATGTCTTGAATATTGGTTTAACCACTCCCGCGCCGGGCGTAAAAAATAAAAAATGCCTGAAAGTGCCGGCTGCTTTTCCTCTTGATCGAGCAACAGCTGACCGGCGTCATTATTTTACCTATATCTCAGTTAGTTTTAAACGTATCAAAAAAATATAGTTTTTGCATCCTTGAAATATGTTTTGAAAATTAATATAGATATATAATGTATACCTTTTCTCTGCAGTTCGTCGAAATAAAACTTGAAAACACGAAACGCGCGAAACTGTGTCAATTTAGATACACTTTCGTAAATATCAAAATCATAAGTTTATTACTTAAATATGGTTTACTCATTAGTTTGTGATAAATAAGAAAGGTTATGAGTACCGACTTTTAACTACCTAATCTTACAAATACTGAAATGCGAACAGGTGTATTTACAACTTGCCGCCATTTTTGATAATGATATTTTGAAAATCGTTTTTCGTTATCTATACATATAATAAAATGGTAGGAAAGTCAAAACTATACATTGAATATTTTATTAAAAGAATACTTGGTGTGTGATCTACTATCGATACCGAGGCCAAAAATATAGTTTTTAGAATTTTTGTCTGTTTGTCTGTTTATCTGTTTGTCCTTATATCCGGGATAAAGTAAAAAAGTACTGCATGGATTTACTTCAAATTTGGCACAAATATTATTAAAAAGTCGGGTCACCACATAGGCTACATATTATCACGCTATGACCTACAGGGAACGAGCAGAGAACCTTTATTTCTTCAACGCATTCTGTAACAACGTGTAATGTAACAATGCATATTTGAATGTTGTTATTATGTTAACAGTGCTATAAGCTAGCTTCACACTATAAAAATCACGCAATATAAGTTATATAGTTATGCTGCTAAAAATAATTAATTGAATAAAAGTACAATTAAGACAATTTTAATGCAGCGCCATCTTAGAGAGTTCAAAAACATCAAGTCGAATTACATGTGTAAGCCCTTTATGGATATAAATAATTTAAATTTGAACATGTTGGTGACGTTAATAGTTGTTTTCAAAAGTCATAGATGGAGTTGTACATTTTCTTCTTAAAAAAAATATTTTTAATTCGTTTCAGAGATGAGCAAGACTATTAGTTAAAGTTATTTAATTAATGAACTACACCATCGCCACACTTGATTGCTTACATCATTTCTGTCAGAATAAATAGTAATAGAGTTAGTACAAAATAAACATTTTGGTCACATTGGTGTAATTATTGCTTCTTAATTAATATATATTCATGTCGCATGTAAACTTGCTATAAATTGTCTTCCGGGATATACATATAGCACGTACCTTTGTTTGGATTAACTGTATATAAACATTAGTGAGATGTGGAACTAGCTCACTTATTTTATACTATTTATATCTATATTATTTTTACTCACACACAGCTATTTATTTATTGTTACTTCTGAAGCGGTTTGGCGGATACTCGTGTTCTCTATACATGAGAAGCAATCTACCGTAATGCATTTACACGACCATCTAGAGAACGGCCAGCGCATATATTTTGATCCCGACAGCGTTGCTGAGCACTTGGAAAATCCGCGTCAAACAACTCTCTTGGCATTTTTCAGGCTCTGTAAAATCGATCAGTTTGGGAGGTCCCTTACGTATGACGAGATGCCTTCATATTACACGTACGACAAGCAAAAGGGTGTATTTAATCGACGCTGACGAGGAGGTGCTGTGGAAGGTTTTCCGGGAAGTTTCAAGGACACCGCATTTTGTAGAGTTTATAACGTACACACAAATAATGTCGAATGCTATTTTCTGCGGTTTTTACTTCACACGGTCCGAGGCCCAACGTCTTTCGCCTTTCTGAGGACATTTGATGGCTTAGAGTATCCCACTTACCGCACAGCCTGCGTAGTACGTCACTTTCTCGACGGTGACCAATACTGGGATGACAACCTCGCGGAAGCGAGCGTCAGTGACAGTCCCAGCCGCATGCGTCATCTGTTTGACGTCATCTTGGTGTTTTGTGGAGTCGCGAACGCGGTAGCTTTCTGGGAGACGTATCGCCATCATCTGTCTGAAGATTTTCTACGAGCTTTGAGGTGTGTTACTAGAGACGAAGTCGAAGTAACTGATGACCGCGTGCTGAACACCTGTCTCAGTTCACTTCAAGACGTGGTCATTTCTATCAGCGGCAATCCACTGGTCAAATATTTGTTACCAGCTTTCCAATCATCACCGCATCAAGACCGTGAAAATTGGGAGTACAACGCTGAGACAATTTGAAATGACCACCTTACGAATTTTACGACACCGTCCTTGAAAGCGTTGGGCAAAGCCAGGCTAAAATGTTTTTCTTGGAAGCTCTTGGTGGAGCAGGAAAAACATTTGTTACTACTGGCATACTTGCAGAGGTCAGGAGGCAAGGCAAAATTGTCATTGCTGTAGCGTCGCCGGCAATCGCTGCCACACTGCTTCCGGGTGGCAAAACAGCACATACCATGTTTAAATTTCCCATCGATTTAGAGAGCGCCGTAATACCCGTTTGTGGTGTGTCACGTAACAGTAATAAGGGACACTTGCTCAAGGATTGCTCTCTGATCGTATGGGATGAGCGTACGATGGCCAATAGGAAGGCAGTTCAGGCCATGGACAGAACCCTGCAGGACATCCGCAGGAACGAGCATTTAATGGGTGGTCACAGTTCTGTTCAGTGACGATTCCCGACAAACGCTTCACGTGGTGACGCGGGGATCGAGGGCTGACGAGGTGAGTCATCATCATCATCATCATCACTTCATCAGCCTTTAACACTCCACTGCTGGACTAGGCCTCTCCTTTGAAAGCAGGAATTGGCCTACTATACCACGCTGGCCAAATGGGTTGGTATAGGGTTTGTATCAAGTTTTCCTTCTCTTACAGTGCTGTTCTTGCTCCCTCTGTTGGCTCTTACGACACCCATGGGGTGATATGGGGTGGTGATATTCCGTATTCTTAATCCGTCACCACACGGGCAAGGTGAGTGCTTCGTTGAAATTATCTTTGCTGTGGTCACGAGTTCGTATGCTGCGCTTGACCATTAGTATGAGAGCTCAGCTTGGCGTCTATGCACGTGCTCAACAATTCTAAGATGTCTTTCTAAGTCTTGGCGAAGACACTCTACCAGAGGAGAGAGGTGGACAGGTGGTGCTTCCAGAGTCTCTCAGTAGAGTTGTATCCAGCTTAGAATTATACAGCTGTATACCGTAATAGCAGAATTCGTGAGTGTGTGAGAGGCCTATTTTGACGCCCAAAAATGATCAGGCTGTAGCAATTAACGAATGCATTCTCTCGGAAATTGAGAGGAATGAAGTGGTCTACACCCCTATAAACACTGTCGTCGAGCAAGAAAACGCCACACATTATATTCCGTGGAATTTCTGAACTCCCAGTCAGTAAGTGAACTTCCAGCGCATAGCATCAAGCTGAAGGTCGGTGTCCCGAAGTTGTGTAACGTGACCCGCCTGAAAGTCATCTCGCTCCACAGACACACCATTTAGGAAATTTTGTGGCGTCAGCGCGGCAGTATTTATACCACGCATTCCTCTCATACCTCATAATTCAAGCGCATACAGTTCCCCGTGAGTGTTTGCTTCGCGATGACCATCAATAAGTCGCAGAGACAGACATTGAGGGCAGTGGGTGTCCTGTATGTCGCTTGCTCCCGCGTCACCAGTCCTGACTCTCTTTACATTTTGGCTGCGGCGAGCCAAACCACTAATGTTGTATATCGAGAAGTCCTATAAGTATGTATTTTACCCTATTATGTATTCCTTATTTTCTCCATCTGCTTCAGTCACAACTTATGACTTAATTCAGCAGAATCACCATAATGTCATTTATTCAAAGCAGGCTGAAAATCAGCTCTTTTTGAAGGTCCATTTTACAAAAGACAGTCTCCCTCTGTTACTGCACTTACTGCAGGTATGAAATATAAAGAAGAAACGGGTAAATGAATGTTATTTTAAAAGGTATATCTTCTCATATCTTCACGCCTTTTATCCCCGAAGGAGTAGGCAGAGGTGTATTACACACCCACACTTCGCCAGATGTTTCGGTCCCAATGTAATAGGGGGCGAGCCTATTACCATCCACCGGGCACATTGTTAAGCGAGCGATAATTAATTAATATTTTTAATACACACATAACTTTGAAAAGTCATAGGTGTGTGCCCGGACATAGCTGGGGATCGAACCCAAGACCATCGTCTCGGCAGTCCGTTACATACTCACTGGGCTATCGCCGCCGCGTATTTTTTAAAAGGTATAATCGTAGG
Source organism: Euclidia mi (assembly GCA_944739405.2). Classification (NCBI taxonomy): domain Eukaryota; kingdom Metazoa; phylum Arthropoda; class Insecta; order Lepidoptera; family Erebidae; genus Euclidia; species Euclidia mi. The sequence continues at coordinate 119,513,751 of OX123182.2, forward strand.
TATTTATTTAATAGTTAGGTGCTGTTCACGCAGACGACGTCGCGGGCAGCAGCTAGTAATTTATATAATGATGATATCTTAACTATATTTTATAGCAAGCAAGATTAGTTTCCGAGTATAATGACATATAATACATATGTATAGTGAAATTACGAGATTACGACGCTACACGCTTTTCAAAGCAGAGCTGTCGTCACTCTAACCCGCGCGAAGTCGAACTTGTGGCAAACAATTTTCAGTCGTTATTTTTGAAAAAAAAATCTATAAAAATAACAACCAATTACATTGTAGAATTAAAAAGAATATTCATACTTTGCAAAAGTGGGGCATAATCTTATTGGTGGAATTATTTTAACGTCATTTCAAGTAGTTTAATATGGCGCTGACGTGTTTCCCGCAAGCGCTGGACGGAACAAATTTTCCTGGGACATACGTATATCCCGCCGGCGTTGCAGAGGTTAACATAAGCGTTTTGTGAAAATAACTTTTGTTGCTGCCATATAAAGAAATAAAAGACGCCAATAAAGGTGTAAAAACGGAATCGGTGTCGGAGTCATCATTGGCCACTACATCTTGACAGATGATTGTTGCAGTGTTGTGTTTAGTTGCTGCGAAGGCACTTTTTTCTGTGGCTAAATAGCCCTATGGCAGCTCGCACCTTTTCCCACAAATGTCGCAGACAAATCTTGAGTCCACGGGAAGTGAATTAGTGGCTCGAAACTTTCTACGCTTTAGGTCGTCTAGCCAGTCTGCGTCGTGTCACTCCACGTTTTAGGTCCCTACGCCATTCTTGCTTCATCACGGCTCGTGCTTCCCAAGTCTTAGTATCAATGGAGAAGCTTTCCATGTCATGCTTGCAGGAGTCTTTGAAACGAAGAAAGGGTCGGCCAACCGGTCTCTTTGCTTCGGCAATCTGCCCTAGCATGACCTCTCGTTGCATTCTATCGGAGTTCATTCGGTGTACGTGGCCCAACTAGCGAAGTCGTCTCTGTTTTATTAAAGCCGTAATACTGGCGCACTTCGTCTTTGAAAGAACAGCCGCGTTAGTCACCCGATCCCTCCATGTAACACCCAGTATTGTCCGCAGACATCGCATGTGGAAAGCGTTTAAACGGCGTTCTTGTTTGGAATATGTTGTCCACGTCTCTGATGCGCACAGCAGTACACTAAGAACACAAGTTTGGTACACTAGGATCTTTGTAGCCATTGTCAGCTTAACCGCTTGACCGCTAGCGCCAATTCGCCGAATTCACTTGACCGCTCACGTTCTAAACAAAATGTCGCGCCGCCGCTCGCCAGATGGGCGCGCTAACATAAACATTTATTGTTGATAAGTCGGTAACATGAGTAAATTGAAGTGTTGTTTTTCTTCAACCTTATAAATGACTCTTTCAAGTCGTATGAATTCTTTGTTGATATTTACTTTCTAATTTATTATACTTAGCAGCGAACATTGACTATCGTTGAAAAAAACACTTTGTGTATTTTAAACAGGATTATTTTAAAAAGTAAATCGATGACATACATATTTTATGAGTTTTAACTGTAGATGAATTCTATCTTCTCCGAATTAAATAAAAAAAAAACATGTATCATAATATAAAAATATTTAATTACACGCATACGATAAGCACGTAATTACTTAGCAGCGAACATTGACTATCGTTGAAAAAAACACTTTGTGTATTTTAAACAGGATTATTTTAAAAAGTAAATCGATGACATACATATTTTATGAGTTTTCACTGTAGAGGGGTTCTATCTACACCAAATAAAAAAAAAACATGTATCATAGTATAAAAATATTTAATTACACGCATACGATTAGCACGTAATCACGGAGCGCGCAAAAACAAAGAGTGGCATTTGACATTATTTTTTCGTTCCGGGTTAACGATTCTAAGACTCGCTTCGTATTTTTAGCATGAAGAAATGTTCAATGATTTGAATAGAACAGAGACAAATGATTTAAAACATTACGTAATAGAAAGAAACAGTAAATTCAGACCGAGTATAGCGCTGTAACCAAAAAGGGAAAATAGTCACTTGTGCGCGGTCTACGGCATTTCGAAAAAGGGAGAATAGTCACTTGTGCGCGGTCAAGCGGTTAACATTGTTTCAAACCCGCCCAGAAAGCTTCCCGAAAGTTGTTGATGCCCTTCCGATTCGAGAGTCTATCTCTTTGTTGTTGCAGAGATTTGGTGTTGTGGTAGATTCGAGGTAGCAGAAGCGATCTACAGCTTGGAGAACCACTTGGTCAAGGACAATTTTAGGTGGCAAAGCTGCGCCTTGAACCATGACGACAGTTTTCTGGGTGTTTACGCTCATTGAAAACACTTGGCATGCGTGACCAAACCTGCCAACTAGCTCCTGAAGTTTAGCTTCCGAATTGGCGACAAGAGCAGCACCATCAGCATACAGAAGTTCACGGGCCAATACATCGTAACGCCTTGTAGTGGATTTTAAAAGGTTGACGTTAAAGAGTCTCCCGTCCTTTCTTGTATGCAGATGAACACCGACATCGCAATTGTCAAAGGCAACAGTAAGCAAGGCCGAAAAGAATATTCCAAAAAGCGTTGGCGCCAGGACGCAACCCTGTCTAACGGCACGATTCATGTTGAAAGCCGCCGAAGAATCACCATCGGACATTACGGTGCCTTTCATGTTGTTGTGAAAGGCACGTATCAAACACAGTAAGGTTGGTGGACACCCGATTCTGGTTAGGATGTCGTAAAGGCCTTGTCTGCTGACAGTATCAAAGGCCTTATTCAGATCCACAAAGGCCATATATAAGGGTACACAATGTTCTCGACACTTTTCCTGTAGCTGACGCTGAGTGAATATCATATCGTTTGTGGATCTGCCAGCTCTAAATCTACATTGGGACTCCGGGTAAATTCTTGCTGCAAGGGCCTCCAGCCTTTTTAAAACCACCCTAGCGAATGCCTTGCCAGCGATGCTTAGGAGCGATATTCCTCTGTAGTTATTGCAGTCACCTCTGTCGCATTTGCCCTTATATAGTGTAACTATGTTTGCATCACGCATATCTTGAGGTATTGTACCTTCCTACCAGCATCTCAGCAAGGTTTGGTATAACGGCAAAAACACTCATATCAGCTCAAGCACTCCATGTTAATGATTTCAGCGGGCAGGTTATCACCGCCAGCACTCTTGCCCAGTTTTAGACCCCTGAGAGCAGCTCTGAATTCAGTCGGAGTGGGAGGCTCATCCAGATCTAGCATGATCGGGTAATTTGGTATGGCACCTAGTGCTTCTGGCGCAATGCTGATCTCCTGTGAGTATAGATTGGAGTAGTGACTCGCCCATCTTTGAAGTTGTTGCTGTTTGTCAGTGATGGGGTTTCCATTGAGATCTTTAATACACGCTCGCTTTCTAACTGTTGGCCCGATCGCTTCCTTTATACCTTGGTACATACCTCGGAAATCTCCAACGCTCTGGCACTTTTGAATAGATTCACAAAGGTTGGTCCAAAACTTGTTGGCGCAATGCCGAGTTATGCGCTGTAAAGCTCCCTTAGCGGCCTTGTAGTCGGTTTCGGCCCGTCGATTACTGGGACTGGTCATAGCTCGGATGTGGGCCTTACGTTTTGCCTCGATGTATGGGCGCAGTTTATGTTCGTATTTTGTAAACCAGTCATTCTGGATCCTTCCCTGAACCCCAAAAATCTGTAGAGCCGTTTGCGACAGTGTGTCCCTAGTTAGGCTCCACATAGCTTCAGCACTTTGTGCGGTACGTAGGTGATCATGACCTAATTTCTTTTGGATCTCTGCCTTGAACTTTTTATATAGCGCGTCGTCAAGTATGGCTCTAGTGTTAAGTTTCATTTTCCGTGGAGCGCTTTTAGCTGAATGTATCTTCTTCGCCAGCAGTCGTGTCTTGGCCATAACTAGAGAGTGGTCTGTATCACAAACCGCACTGTGATATGTTCGGGAAATAAGAATGCCGCGGAGATCTCGTTTCCTTGTTATTATGAAATCAAGCTGGTGCCAATGTCCAGAACGTGGGTGTTTCCATGACAATTTGTGCATTGGTTTGTTGCGAAAATAGGTATTCGTCACGCACAGACTAAGGGATGCGCACAGTTCTAATAGCCGTTGACCGTTTTCATTCATATTTCCGATGCCATGAGAGCCCATTCAGTCCAGCCAATCACTCCAGTTTTTTCCAATTCTAGCGTTGAAATCCCCCAGTAACAGCAACTTGTCAGATTCACGAACGCTCTTCAGACATTGTTGCAGGTCTTCATAAAATTTGTCTTTGGTTTCAGGGGATGCTTTTAAGGTTGGAGCATAGGCAGAGATTAACGTGACGGGACCAGAGGCTGTCCCCAGCCTGACACTAATGATACGCTCAGAGACGCCGGTCGGTGGTTCGATGCAATTAAGCAGGCTGTTCCGAATCGCAAAGCCAACTCCATAGTCACGTCTTTCACCACCCATCTTTCCCTTCCAGAAAAAGGTGTAGTGATCCTCCCGCAAGCTACCTTCATCCGAGAGACGTGTCTCCTGTAACGCAGCGACATCAATACGAAGGCGAAGTAGTTCTCTGTCAATTATGGCAATTTTCCTTAAGCTAGGATCTGTATCAAAGCCTGGTAGCATGGTTCGCACATTCCAGGAGCCAAAGCGTGTTATTGGTTTCATGTTTTTGTTCTTGTGTGGTTTGAATTTAGTTAAGTTCACATCTTGTTTCAAGCATTGTAACTTGCTTGCTGCTCCACACACCTAAAGAAGCTCAAGATAAGGGACGGACTAGTACCTTACTGACTGGGGGCTGCCCAGCTTGAGGCGGGCGTTAACTAGTCAATTAGTCGCGATGGACTATCCCACCGTCGGAAGCTACCCCTAGCGCCTGCGCACACGTCCATTAGCGCAAGACTTATAACTGGTAACTGTAGCTTCCCGTGTTGGTATCCGCACCTTTTCAAGTTTGGGTGGAGTGTCCTCTCCACAAGCACTGCATCGCCTGGGACGCTTTTGTGAAACTATGAACTTGCCCAGCATTCATAGCTTCCTCTCATCCTCGTCGACTTAATCTACAGGAGTGACGAGTCACTACGTGCAGAGCCGAGTTGGTTGCAGGAGTTGCCGACTTGTTCAGGTTGAACCTTACTGTCGCCTATGGTACTCCGGATCCCTTGCCTCCTCCGCCAGTCATGCGCCGTACTAAAGCCTTCCTTCTCCGCCGCATCTGCCATTGAGGACTTCACCCGTAACCCTGGGCAAGGGTGCCGCGTTATACCCCGCAGAACTGGGTCTCCTCTCGGACTTCGCCACTCCTACACCTCGGCCTACTGAGGCGTCGAGTGCCCACCCCCGCGACGCGGACGCGCCGAGAGATTACCCCAGTGGAGAGCAGGGGAGTTGTCCCTGTCCTCCCTGAGGCCGGGTTAATGCCCTCGTATGGGTCCGAGGACAAAGGCATGTGCCGGAGTAATAGAAAGATAAATCGAAATATATTATTCTCACGGCAAAGCGAATCTATAAAGGTATTAACATTCGTCCTACGTGAGCGAGTCTCGTGGAAGCGAACTGAAAATGTACGTAATTCTGATATATTCGGCATAACCGAGTCATGCATATAAAGATTGGGTGCATATTATGGTTCCCACCAAGAACTTATGGTCCCAAGCCTACCTCACCTGCAAATGGTGCACCTGCCGATCAACGGACGAGGCTCTGGCAAACAAAATATCCCGATAAGCGGCAATAGGCTCGCCACCCATTACGTGGGATCAAAACACTGGCGAAAAGTGGGCGTTTAATTTGCCTCTGCCTACCCCTTCGGAGAAACAGGCGTGAGTCTATGTATGTATGTATGCATATAAAGAACTTCATTTTTCAAATTGCTTCTGATAGATAGCTCGTTGACAAGTTTTGAAAAACATTGAGAGAATATTTAATGTTTTATAGTATATAAAATTATTCTAATTATATTTTTTTAGACATTAGCCAACAATAAGAACCCACGGCAAGACCACTGATTTTTATTGCCCCGTGTTTCGAAGGTCATGCTTAAGCTATTGGTCTCGGCTCTCACGAAGATCTCTGTCTGTTGTTATGGGGAGCCACTAGTCAATAACCTTGAGTATTATGACACCGACCTAAACTGTGGCATATTGTCCTCCCATTGGGTTGCGGGGTTCTGGCCGCAGTCACTCTATGGTAAAGAAAATATTCGGTCAAATGTAGAAAAAGACCACACGTCTTAACGCTAATCTCTTGGTTGCATCCGGGTTAACGCAAGGATGACTGTACGTTTAGACGTATTTGCCTTACAAATTCTTTAGAAAATATCATCATCATCATCATCATCATCATCATCATAACAGCCACACGACGTCCACTGCTGGACATAGGCCTACCTCAAGAAAATATCAATTGTCTCAAATTATTTAGATCTTAAAGTAAACCGGTATGATAATCTTATTTTGTAAAGAGGCTTTTAAATAAGTATAGGTATGATCACAAGTTTGTTTTTTTGGTTTATAATAAGGGATCATCCTATTACATCGGCATACCAGACTGTTCCTCGGCGTCTGTCTTCAGAACGTGTGCGTCGATACACAATTATACAAATGTTCAATGTTTCACAAATTTTATCACAATTAATTTATCAATCGCTCACAACTTTTTGTCGGGCAAATCCAATAGCGACAGTTGCAAGGTTATTAACCAATTTTATTCAATTCTACAAATCACGCAAGGTCAAAACGCGTGTTAACAAGGATTTTTTCCGGAACCAAGGAGAGAGAATGATTTGCCAGTTCATAGTGTGACCATAGTCAAAATTTACAATAGACAAAATAACATGTTACTAAACCGATATAATCGATTCAACTTATCATAAACAATATTTCTATTTCAAACAATAGTATATAAAATTATTCTAATTATATTTTTTTAGACATCTATAGCCAACAATGAGAACCCATGGCGCGGACCACTGATTTTTATTGCCCCATGTTGCGACAGTCATGCTTAAGCCATTGGTCTCGGCTCTTATGAAGATCTCTGTCTGTTGTCACTAGTCAGTACTCTTGAGTATTGTTACGAGCTGGGGTTCGGTGATAAATTAAATGCACTATGCCACTAAACTGTTCTTTATTAAATCACACACTTAGTTTTAAACACAACAAAACACCAATTAAAACACTAGAAAACACTTCCGACTCACTTCCCTTCACTGATCTTGATCGTTTCGTTCATTCAAATGAACTGTCTCTATTCGCCCGTCCACGCGGTATTTATACCGGCCGGATAACAAACTAGGCCATTCTAGTCTTCACGAGAATGTTCTTGTAACAGTCGGAAACAGACGAACGTTCTATAAAAAAAACAGCAACGCCATCTACTAGATAATAGATGAAACAGTTTTAAACTACCGATATCCATTTTCTTCTAGTTCTCTCATTCACCGATAGATGGCGTTATTTTTAAAATATCGCCATTCGTAATAGTATTATGACACTGGCCTAAACTGTGACATATCTTCCTCCCTTTGGGTAGTGGGGCTCTGGCAGCAGTAATTCCATGGTAAAGCAATTATTCGGTCAAATTTCGAAAAGCACCAAACGGCTTAACGCTAATCTCTTGGTGGCAACTAGGTTAATGCAGGGATGACTGTACGTTTAAACGTATTCGCCTTACAAATTCGTTAGAAAATAGCAATTGTCTCAAATTATTTAGATCTAAAACTAAACCTGGTATGATACCCTTATTTTGTAAAGAGGCTTTTAATATAGGTATGATTACAATTTATTTTTTTTGGTTTGTAATAAGGAATCATCCCATTACATCAGCACGCTATGGGTATTTTACCTTATTCCTACATAAAATCAATGGGGTGAGACGCAATTCGGGTAGCATGACGTACTAGGAGAACTATGACGTGAGATTAACTGCTTGCTTATTAATAAGAAGATAAGTATATTGTTCATTGCTTGTAAAATGCACTTACTTCTAGGGGTTCAAGAAACTCGTCAGAAATCCTCATACTTTCGCCATATTTATTTGTCTGGACGCAGTTTATCTTGTAAAGAAAAAGCAGCCATAGTCTAATGAAGATATCAAGAGACTGTTCAAATTCACGGCCACCACAATTTTTTCGAAATAATTTGCTTCTTACAATGCTAATTATTTCTTGCTCTATGCCTAGGAGTACACGTTTAAATATCAATCCTGGCTTTTATGAAGATCTCTGAAAGTTGTTAGTGCATTCAACACCCTTGAAAGTATTGACTCTGGTCTATTCCATGAAATTTCGCTATCCCTTAATTGGAGTTTAGACGATAGTCGCTCTGTGGAAAAGCTAATATTGTCTGTTCTGGTTAAACAAGAGAGCGAATCTGGGGTTTACGGTGAAATAAACAAATATAAAATTCTTGAGTGGATAACCCTAGTTCGATAAAATTCGGTATATTTATGTATGCTGTGCATACACAGCATACACATACTTACCTTACCTACCTATAAGAAATAAGATTATTCATAAATATATGAAAAATCTAATTTAATATGAAGTATTTTTATATAACTGACTACACTATAAAATACAATATTTTTGCATCAACATGTAAATGTACTCTGTAAGTTGCAGAACTTATCGGTATATGTCGTAATAAACTCCTGCCATTGCGGATTTATAGATATGCGGAGACATACATGCCTAAACCATACTAAAATACTTTGACGAAATATACCGCTGCTCACCCTTTCTTTTTACCAACTTTATCCGTTTAAGTCTGCAGACGAGGTTTCGGTTAGTTACTAGTTAAATTCAACTGTCTCTTTATTTTCCACTTGTGACTTTAAGTAAGTAAGTAAAATTACGCGGAATGATCTTATTATTTTTTGTGTTGCGAAATTTCAACTCCCGCACTAGGAATAAAGCTTACAATCAATTAATATTTTTTTTGTACGCATATTATGGTATTCATTTTATGCGGTCGTTTTTGTAATCCAGAATTGGTTGTTCCAAGTTTGGATGTAAATTGTGTACGAATAACTAGTGTAAAACATATTGTAACACTTGGAAGATTCTTACTTTTACGTGCTGTTTTTTTATCTAACAGCAAGATGTCAACGTAGTCTTACAGTGAAATTCTATTACGGCTATAAATGTTACTACGGCTCGCTTAACAGTTTATCCATATCTTTGTTCTGAATGTTTTCAATCTGCAAGTTAAAATGCTTTCTATAAAGGTAGGACGTGTGAACCAAACTTGGCATGAAGGTTGCGTGATAAACGGCCAAGTTTCCTTATCAACTCAAACAGATTGCTCACTTTTATTATTTGCCAAGTCTTGGCCGGGAGCCGTGAGCTCGGTGCAAAGTGTACGTGACTTACGGAATTATATTCTGTGTATATTGTTGGCTAAGGTGCTTAGCACCATAGTTAGGTGATTTAGAGTTCTGAATTAGTTGATAAGCGATAAAAAAATTATAATTATAGGGTTTAATGCATTTTTAAACTATTTCATGACATAGATTTTATGTTCGCTTGTATATTTTCTAAGTTTTTAGACATTGCCACCAGTTTCAAACCAATGCAAAGGGTTTTGTAAAAGCATGTCATTCACAGTGACCTACAGCTATAATTTACTTGTATTAAAAGAAAATGGGTTGTCACCACCCCATATCATCCCATGTGTATCGTAAGAGCCGACAGAGGGAGCATATTATGCAAAGAACAGCACTGTAAGAGAAGGAAAACTTGATACAAACCCTATGCCAACCCGTTTGGCCAGCGTGGTACAGTAGGCCAATTCCTCCTTTCAAAGGAGAGGCCTAGTCCAGCAGTGGACTGCTAAAGGCTGATGATGAAAAGAAATTGAAATACGATTTTTGATGTTATTACATAAATATGAACCAACTTGATATATCATTTAGATATTGCAGCGCTTCTTATATCGATACATTAATGTTAATGGAAATAAGTAATCAACGGTTGACGGAATTTCCATGGTCATTCCATATTATAACTTTTATGGCAACGAGAGATTAAGACCATCACTAGTATTATTTTTTTATTCGTCCGGAATGTCCAGCTTTTGCAAAATTATTTATGTAACATATTACAAATGGCAAGTAATTGATATTGTCGTGATAAATTACGGTAAAATATAAAATAAGACATGTTTACCTTCACATGGAAGGTTCAATTTACAAAGTAAATTTATCATGCGCAGGTAACGACCCTTTCATATGATTACACCTTACTCCTGCTAGTTATACACTGTTTATAATATGCGGCAGCAGATAAATTTGCAGCTCCTCTATCATTCAAAGCCATAAAAACTAAAGCAAAATGTTTAAATTCACTGAAAACAATTATTGCTTAGTCGCTCAAGTTGGGATACATTTTGTGAACGTAGGCCTTTATAGATAGGTCCTACTCAATCATAATCGTCCCAGCGTTATCCTAGTTGCATCCAAGACTTTCACTTTAAAGCCCGGGTTCTACTTTCTAATATATCCGAGAGTCAGATCAGGTAGAATGTTATCCATGCCCCGAAAAACTATAGGTACTCAAATTTGTTCTTGTTTTATAAACTCACGCCTGTATATCCAAAGGTGTAGGCATACATACTTACATAGACTCGCACTTGTTACCCGGAGGGGTACTTAGGCAGAGACTACGGAACGCCATTTGCAACGATCCTGACGTACCTCTCTTGCTTCGTTCATTCCCAATAAGTTTCTCGTGCACGCTCTTCTATTTAGGGTACTTCTGACCCGTCCTTTTTTTAGGATGTCTCCAATAAGATCAGAGAACATCCGCCTAGGTCATTCCCTTCGTCTTGTCAGTCTTTCGTCATCCATGTTCTCCATGTGCCCAGAGATGTAATATTACGCCCATTTAATTAGCAACAACAATTTGTGGATCACACAAAGTGTTTCCACGTGTAAGGTGCGAACTCACAACACTCATGTGTGCTGAAACACGAGCCCTTTAAACAATACAGTATCCTTCCTAGATTACACCCCAAAACACTTGCAAACGAGTTGACATAATGTCAGCAAAAATTTAGCTTTCATTATACCAAGAGTCTTGTGTGTGGACCCACCCTTAGGTGAAGATTTAAAGAGTGAAAAGGGTTTTGTGAAGAGCAATATATATGTTCAGTAAAGGTCCAAAATTTTCCCTCAGGAATTACTCGGGTCAGGTACATACGTGTCGGCGATACGCCAGGGTTATGGTGTCCAGACTCCATAATAAAAACACTTACGTAATATTACTTGGTTTATTAACAGTTGATTTCTAGCACAGAATTGAAATAAAATGTGACTTATCTTAATAACTAAGCGATAAAATAAATACCTAATCTTTATAAAACAGATAAGCAGCAAATACAGTGTCTAATATTGTAAAGTAGTGAAGTTCTCAGTTCTGTGTTCACAAATAGTTATTTAAATATCAATCTTAAATATTATTAATATTTTTTGTAACAATATAATCATTATATATTAATTTGCGCCCATACGTCCATTCTGATCCAGCGCGCTCCTCGCGCTGATTATTTAACAGTTACAGAATAAACAGCATAACAAACAAAAAGAATGAATATAAAAATTACATAAATAAGCGTTTATCATACAGAATGAACTAAAAGTCATTTACAAGGCTTCACCCAGTCATAGGATTAGACTTAGCCTGAGGCATGCGTCACCCATCACGGGATCTAACAAACAATGCTTCACCCATGGCTAAGCCGATTACGGCATCACCGATTACGGGATCTAGCGCACAAACGGCATCACCCACATAGGGATCTAGCCCACAAACGGCATCACCCACATAGGGTCGATTTAGCCCACGCGGCATCACCCATCACGGGATCTAGCCAACACACGGCATCACCTATCACGGGATCTAGCCAACACACGGCATCACCCATCACGGGATCTAGCCACACACGGCATCACCCATCACGGGATCTAGCCAACAAGACCAGGAGCAAGGATACGCATGGTGGCCAGCCAGCGCTTTGGGAAGGATGTTGGATGGGAAAAATAAAATTTTACTCAAACACAAATGCAAAATTTGCCTCATAAACACATCAATGCATATACATAAAATAATCATCATCGTTCGTCATGATCAGTTATATCAATACAATGCAATTACATAGGTCCAACAACGACAGTAGAGGAGGTAGAGGACTCCCCACGTAAATCGGTACCTGACGAATCCTCTGCCCATACGGTCAAGCTGCTCATACAATTGTTGATGTTGATCAACAACAAAGGTTAGCAAACAATGCTTGACTCCAGCTCAGTACAGCACTCATGCGGCACGTGTGCGCGCAGCCCACACACAAAACCACCGACGTCAAAAGGGCGGGCCACCGTCATCCATACATATTAATCAGTAAAGGACCGCTCGCCCAACCTCTCTTCACACTAAGGTCAGGTCATCTGCTAGGATGTCATCATCAACCTGCAACACTCAAAAGACAGGTGGTGGGCAACATTTCCCACCCAAATATTAGTTCCATGAACCTTCGTTACTGTAGATGAAATAAAATTCTACTCTTACAAAGTGGTCCGGTCTATTAAGCTATATCTATATATCAGGCATGTTCAACCTGTGCATTGGTCTATAGTTATCTTAGCTACAACAGTGTTGGAGCCCATATTTTACGCATAAGTTAAAATACAAAAGACATTGATTTTTCTCAGGTTCTGTCTGACAGTGCCATTTTAGATATTCAAATATAAAATTATCGGGATACCCATATTTTGCAGTTTTGATAAAACAGTTAAAACTTAATATATTCAATATAAGTTTTATCCACATCAAACAGGAAAACAAAATGGCAAAGACAAAGAGAGGCCTATGTTTAGCCGTGAACAGTCGGACTGTTGGTGATAAATATGAAATAATTTCAAACCATGCAGATCCAAGGATTTCGAAAATACAAGTGCTATGATTATTACTCATGTAAGAACATGTTTAATCCAATATTGAATATTTTTAGGCATAGTGCAAGCTGTGAAATGGTTGAACTGTTTGCCAACTGAGCCATAAAAGAGAAATTCGCAAGCTACCAATATTACAAAGCAAGAGTAGTGCAGTCTTATTTCTAAAAATTATTCCACTCAGTTTGTATAGTTAATATGGTGGTGAGTTTATATCAATAGTTTTATTTGGCTTTATATCTATGGGAATTTTCTTAATAATGTTAATATTTATCTTGAACTGTTAACATGTGGTGCCAATGTAATTCTTATCAATTCATACACAATTAATAATTGTTTATCCGAATAAATAAACTTAAACTGAACAATCACAACTGACTTAGAAATAAAGCATGAGCAGTCCATACATTTACTTTTATTTGCTAAGAATAAATACTGCTTAATGGGAAAAGAGATAATATGGATTTTCACACCATGTTCTTTAAACCCACTTACCATTATCCTAATAATCATATTCCTAACCGTCTTGTATCCCACAACAGCTAAGCAATAAGGTTGGCACTAAATTTTATTGTTTTATCACTAGTTGTCATCTTGAATATAGATGCAACTAAGTTTGCAAATGAACTTATAAATAAATTAAATTGTATTTACCAAGTGTGTATTTACCAAACACTAGGGCTTGGTATTTATAAAAGACTAGCAGTCACCTGCCTTAAGACTTTCAACCTAAAATGCATAGAGATGGACTTTTGTAAATCCTAAGTGAGTGCATATGTCCATAAAGAAATCTACTGTCCAGATCTCATGTTTCTAGCTTCAGTAGTTCGGGTTAAGCAAGGACTTGTCATGGTCGGAATATATCATTCTATACAGGTATAAAATTAAACGACAAATATTATATTAAGATATGTTAGGTTCCCTTGTCTTATAACCTTAACTTGAGCTGCAAGTTGACAGTAACAATTTCAATATAATGTTAAAATGAAATCATGTAGGCACCCACAGAGTCCACAAATCTATACTATAATAAAACTGTAGAGGTGAAAAAGACTGTACATTAAAGATATTTTGACGAAAATTAGCTAAAAAATCTAGGAAAATGCTAAAAAGCAATTTTTGATAATTTTTAGAATTTATGTCTGTCTGTCTGTCTGACGTCTTTCCCTATGTTGCTAAAGATCTCTAAAATGGCGAAATTGATTTCAATAAAACATACACACCTGTACAAAGGATACTCAAACCTATAAAATAGTATATGTTACATCACAATCGGTTGAGTGGTTTTCGGTGTACAGAAGGAGAGGTTCCTTTGTACGTAGTCCCAAACAAAACAGGGATCATCCAAAACTGGTAATTTATGTGATGCCATCTATGATCATTATAAGTTTGTTAGTAAAAGTATAGTTAGTCTAAAAAGGTACCTTCGAAGTGTTTTATGGCTATTTACCCGACTCTAAGAAAGCAGGTGATTCTTAATTTCGTCAGTATGTTTTTACGTATTTTCGATAAATAAATTACTGGAACAGAGGATATTTATAGTTATCCTTCCGACCGATAGATGTCACTATTTTCAAATAATTTTGTAGCAAAATAAATGTTTCTTGCAAAATAGACAATAATTATGTGTCAGGTATCTTTCTGTTATTAAAAAAATAATAGAGTATAATATTCGGCACTTTCATAAACAAAAAGTCTCTTTGTCAAAATTTATTACAATGTCCACTTAATTTAAACGGTCAATCTCAATTATTTAAAATAATTATGTTTATATAATAGTTATATAATCATTTCATTTTATTTTTAATGATAAAAACAATTACTATAGATCCTTTTTTCAATAAATTGTCGATTAGTCCATATTATTTTCTATCTCGGTCTGTTTGTATATGTAAACATAGATGGCGTTTTCTGAAGATTCGCCGTGGATTGATGAGGTTCTCGGTTAATTATCTTTCGTTTTCGTCGGATTGGTGTCTTAGTCGTTTCTTTTGAATAATGAATGTGGATGTGTTTCTTTGATTTCTTTCGTTCGTTCGTGTTCTGTACTTATACAGGTGTCTCATTATTCCCAAATTCGCACATCTCACGTACGTGGGAAGCCGTGGGTGGGAGACGGAGGCCTGAATTCAGATAACTCTTGAGTAACTCAACGGAGCTATCTTACTTTCGGCAGGGCTGAATATTCGTAGCCCTGTGTGTATTTTCTAAATAAATCGCAGGGACAGACTTGAAACACCTGGAATCGACCCCCGAACATGTTGTTTTTCACATGGTCAGTTATATGTGGCATGTTCACGAGTAGGCGGTAAAAATAATTTACATGTTCTATATGAAGGTGGTAAAACAGTTAGATAATGTTGTGTATAAAGAAAGTCTCTAATGATATCCCTACTACCCTTCTAATATTATAAATTCGAAAGTGTGTGTATGTATGTATGTATGTTCCGTTTTTACGCTAAAACGGCTGAACCGATTTTGTTGAAATTCAATCCTACTAATATTATAAATGTGAAAGTTTGTGAAGATGTATGTATAGATGGATAGATGGATGGATGGATGGATGTATGGATGGATGTTTGTTACTCTTTCACGCAAAAACTACTGAACGGATTTGGATGAAACTTTAGAGTAATATAGTTTATACATCAGAATAACACATAGGCTACAATTTATAAAGATTTTGTATAATGTTGCCATAATATATGGAAAAGTATCAACTAAGTCGGCAAAAATGGTTACATATTTTCCACAAATACCTCAATATGGGAATCAAATGAAAGGGCTTGATTGGTAGAATAGACCTTACTATTAAAAGTCCAAGATGGCCGCCGCCACAAAATGGCGGATAACTTATTTTTCACAAATACCTCAATATGGCAGCGATAGCCGAGTGGATATACCAACAGACTGCCATGCAGGGGGTATCAGGTTCGAATCCACGGCGCGCACCAATGACTTTTCGGAGTTATGTGCGTATTGAATTGTTAATTATCGCTTGTCCCGTGCCTCGGAGAGCACGTTAAGCCGTCGGTCCCGGTTGTCATGAAGATCTTTGACAGTCGTTACAGGGCGTCAGTACCTTCTAAATTAACTGACACTAGTCTAAACCATGGAATATCGCTATCCCTTCGGGTTGCGGAGGTCAGACAGGCAGTCGCTCCGTGGAAAAGCTAATATTCAGTCAAATCCGGTTAGACTGGAAAGCGGACCCCAGATTGAAAGCTGGGATAACGCTAAGAGGATGATGATGACCTCAATATGGGTATCGAATGAAAGGGCTTGATTGGTAGAATAGACCTCACTATGAAAACAGAATGAGAAGTATTAACAAACAAAACTAAAAACTTGAAAATAAAATAAACTAAAAAAAAACATTTATTTTAATTTTAGGCGTAGCGTATCCAGAATAAACATTATGATAGAAAATTTCACTTGCCCAACGATTTTATATTTGTCTGATCAATACCCCAGTTTGATGAGAAGTTTGGTGCGATCTGGCAGCTAGGACTTACAGAATTACTTTTTAGCTTTTGGTACATAACCTAACTAGATCATTTTTATTGTAATAAAACAGTGTAACACAAAAAATATGTTTTTTACAATGCTCATTCTAGAGTAGTGTAGTTATCAAATTGTTTTCAAAATTAATAGATTTATTGCCTTTAGTATTTAATGTAGATGAACTTTGTCTTTACAGTAAGTAGTTTGGACGAATAGTTTAAAAGTTATCACGATATAATTGATATAAGCGCAGCGTCATTTAAAGCGCTTACTATGAGTTGGCGCTCTTAAGCGCAGCGGGGCAGAGGGGCGGGCGGTCTGATTATGTACTTTGTGGTAATGCTTTCAGTTTTTATTTTTGCTGCTATTCTATTCAGTAGATACATAAGCTCTTCAATAACTTTAATAATATACCTACATACTAATCTTTACCTAAAGTTTGACGACTATGAAAAGAAAAGTAATTTTAATTAGGTATTATTTGTTTATATTTGTATGCTACACGGCTAATGTGCAGATCCGTTTGTGATGAAATTTGATATGGATAGTCTGAAACCTGGGGAAGTACAAAGGCTACTCTTTATTAAAATTTCATACGGGCGAAGCCGCGGGCGAAAGCTAGTATATAATAAAACCTATTTTGTAACCCTACAAATATTAGTTTTAAAAATGTGTATCACAAAGTCATTTTTACATCCACCTTCCGAACATATATCTGTACTAATATAGTAAAACTGAAGTTTGTTTTGTTGAATGCACTTATCTGTGAAACTACTGGTTTTATGCAAATAATTGTTTTTGTGGTGGATAGTCATTTATCAAGAGAGGCTTCATATAATCGCACCGTGAGCACTAGCCATAAGTAATGCAGTTAGTTAGCCTTATGTAATGTGTAACCAAGGGCTATAAATAATGTTTTGATTCCTTTAATGTTTGACTATTGAGATAACCTATTGACTACCAATTGAATTCCTATTCAGCACATCAATTAGCTTATTTAAACTGAAAGCAAATCAGGTAATTTATACAATGGATCTATATCAGAGCTTCAACTTGAAAAGGACAGTTATACCGTTCTTTACTAATAATTACATTAGTAGGACCACATAACAACAAAGCTTTTTTTTTTTTTCTCTTTCTTGTGTAGATAAGTAAGTTTTACAGAGAGTTTCCGACATGGCCTAACGATTAATAAACAGACAAGAGCCCCAGCCGACGGCATAACAAGACTATAAGCACAGTAGCACTGCTATGTACCAAACGTGGATAAACAACAGTTACCTATAAGTTCTATTTGGGTATAACTTTCGTAATTTTGACTGTATAATGTTTATCTGGTAATCCTTACGGGGACAGTAGGTAATCGTGTAAGCACCATAATTTTTAAAATTAGGATGTTTCTCAAAAACTAATCAAATCAGCTCTGGATAAATACCTGTGGTCAGTGCATCAACAACCCGCATCTGCAACCTCTGGTAGCACAGCGTTCACACCACAGCACACCCTGGTGCGTGCACCCTGTCGTAGTCGCTCTGTCGCTCTCGCTCGCACGTGGCCTCACGTGAAGTGTAGACGTGCTTGCTATAACTCCGACACACCGTGTGGTCTCCGATCAGGGTTGACTAGCGCCAAACACGGTTTCCAAGCGCTTGTCGCATCAGTCTTCAGGTCAGCTTTGGTAATGGCGGCCAAGCCAAGAGACCCATTACTCTCGCGCCAACCGTAGATCCCGAAGTCTCTTAGGGGGCGTTTATCCAACCGCTGCTGTCGGCGATACGCCAGGGTTATGGTGTCCAGACTCCATAATAAAAACACTCACGTAATATGACTTGGTTTACTAACAGTTGATTTCTAGCACAGAATTGAAATAAAATAAAGACACATGCTAGATCAAATGAAAAATTTTCCGAATAAACTATTTCAAATTGAAAAAATCTATATTTAATTCACAAGACTGTATATTTAGGTACTGTTTTTATCACTTTTTTATTCAATTTCGTTAATAAATAATATGATTTCAATCGATTTTACCTTATAGGCAGTAGATGCAAGCGCACGCTCCACTATCTTGCGATATACTGTGTACACCAAGTGTCGCCAGTGCTCAGTAATATTTTTTTATGTCAAATAAGGGCATTTCATGGGTGAATGAGTAGAAAATAAACAAAAAAATTACTTAATTTTGCTTGTAGAATATTTAAAAAAAAGTGTGCATTTAAATGCACATCGTCAAGTATAGGGTTAAATATTATTAATATTTTTTGTAACAATTTAATCATTATATATTAATTTGCGCCCATATACGCATAATGTATTGTTTTTATATGTATTGCTAATGTTACAGGGTCTTAGTGATAGCGCGCGTTTTACTTTTATTACTTAGATTATAATATTTAAATTAAAAATTTAACTGGTCTGACAGGCCTGTTGCTAAGCCAAAGATATTGGCTTTGACAAACATTTGTTTGTTGAGCACAGTGTCTGGGTGTAGTTTATGGATTCAAATTTTGGTGTGCTAATCTATGATGATATGATAATCCGTGTGGTGATGGAATCCATGTGGTGACGGAATCCGTGTGGTGACGGAATCCGTGTGGTGACGGATTAAGAATACGGAATGTCACCACCCCATATCATCCCATTGGTGTCGTAAGAGCCGGCAGAGGGAGCATATTATGCAGAGAACAGCACTTTAAGAGAAGGAAAACTTGATATAAACCCTATAAGTACCAACCCGTTTGGCCAGCGTGGTATAGTAGGCCAATTCCTCCTTTCAAAGGAGAGGCCTAGTCCAGCAGTGGACTGTTAAAGGCTGATGATGATGATGATGATGAATCTATGATGATGACCTGTGTTAGTTGTCCGAGGATATTATTATATCTATCTATCTATCTATATCGTCACGCCTGTCTCCCATTGGGGTAGGCAGAGACTATAGAACGCCACATGCTTAGGTTCAAACATACTTCTTTTGCTTCCTCGACATTCATTAACCTCATCATGCATGCGCGTCGGTTATGGGTACTTTTAATTTGGCCCTTTTTCAGTACGTCACCTATTTGGTCGGCGTACGTCCGCCTAGGGCGTCCCCTACCGACATTTCCGTTCATTCTCGCACGATACACTCCTTTCGTATTCCTTCTTTCATCCATCCGTTCCAAATGTCCAAACCAACGCAACATTCCTTTTTCAACCTTTGTCACTACATCTTCTTTTAGACCACACTTCTCTCGTATCACACTGTTTTTCACTTCATCAATCAGCCTTACTCCGCACATACTCCTTAAAGCTCTCATCTCCACAGCATTGATTCTACTTTCATGCTTCTTCTGCCATACCCATGATTCACTACCATACATCAGTGTTGGCGCCAAAACTCACTGCAGTATAGCAAGGCGAGCTTGC
Source organism: Euclidia mi (assembly GCA_944739405.2). Taxonomy (NCBI): domain Eukaryota; kingdom Metazoa; phylum Arthropoda; class Insecta; order Lepidoptera; family Erebidae; genus Euclidia; species Euclidia mi. Next base: position 119,533,604 of record OX123182.2, read on the forward strand.
TTTGGGATAATACCATTGCTGATGATGGACTGTAAGGCGCCATTCACACAATTTCCTGCTTTCACTCTCCTTTCAATATCTCCCTCACATTATCCATCTCTCGTAAACAAAGACCCTAAATACACAAACTCGTTAACTTGCTCCACTTTTTCATCTCCTATCATTACGTCACATTCAGTTACACTATCATCCCTCTCTATGACCATGACTTTGGTTTTGTTAACATTCACTTTCATACCTTTCTTCTTATACGCTTCATTCATCGTGGTGACAATCTGCTGCAAATCCAACGCTGACGATGCAAATAGAACCTGATCGTCAGCGTATAGCAGGGTCTTAAACACTGACCCACCCATTCTTAATCCACATTCAGACTCTTTCAGATCGGTCAAACAACTGTCCATGAACAGATTAAACAGCCAAGGAGACGCTACACATCCCTGTCTAACACCACGATCAATGTTAAACCAGTCCGTGTAGGCCCCGTTCATTCTGACACAGGTACTTGAATCCTTATATAAGGATTCAAGTGCCCGTATCAGACTGCTGCTCACTCCATACACAGAAAGTGTTGACCAAAGTTCATCCCTCACCACTCAATCGTAAGCCTTTTCCAGGTCAATAAAGGGGCAGAAAACCTCCTGGTGTTTACTTAAGACTTTCTCTGCAATGTACCTTAAGAAAAAGACTTGATCCGTACATCCCATTCCCTTTCTGAATCCCGCTTGCACATCCCAAATTTTACTGTCCGTTTCAGAAATCACTCTTTCAATCAGTATCTTTGCATACAATTGCCAACAACACTCAGGAGGCTGATACCGCGATATTTTTTGCATTCCTGCTGTGACCCTTTGCCTTTGTACAGTGGCACAATAACGGCTTTGTTCCAGTCACCTGGTACACGACCGGACCGCCAACATTTATTAAACAGTAGATACAGCAGGCTTGCAGTGACGCCTTCGCCTACCTTGAGCATTTCAGCAGATATCCTGTCATATCCCGCAGCTTTACCCGCCTTCATACTTTGCAATGATATGCATTGCAAAGTATGAAGGCGTATCTCTTCCATACTTATCCCACTTTCACAATTATCTTCCTCATTCGTTACTATATTCCTATTGTCGCTCCCTCCTCGTTCAAACAAATTCTCAAAACATACCTTCCACTGATTCAGAACTTCCCCATGCTCTCTAATAATACTTACATTTATATCCCTCATCACACCAACTTTCGAAACCTCTGATTTGCCTCGGGCTGTTCTAACCAAGTGTCAGAATAATTTGATATTGGCCCGAAAATGTTGGGCAAATTTTCTATCAAATTTATCCTTGCATTCTTCTTTCTTTCTTCTCACTATCTCTTTTACTTTATATTTCAACCTTTTCTTTTACAATTTACTTTTCTTTTACAATACTTTCATTGTCATTCACACCACCTTGTACTCTTTTGTTGGCTCTTAAGGCCAGCAAGTCCATCCAAGCTTTGCGCTTTTCCGCAACCACACCGCTTACTTCTTGATCCCACCATTCATTACAAATTTTCTTAACGTTCTTCCTCTTGCTTACGCCACATACTTGAGTGGCTGTCTCAATCATTCCATTCTTAAACTCTTTCCAAAATTCTTTTATTTCGCATTCTTCTTTCTCAAACAAATCTTTTAACCTCACTTCCAATATCTCTTTATACTGATCGCGTATATCCTCTTCTGCCAATATTTCAACTTTCACTCTTTCTATGGCAGGCGAGTGTATGCGAGGACGATGGCGCCATTTAATTGTTAGTCCCGCTATACGACCAAAAAATGGTCAGTACCCACATTCAAGCCTCGGTACACTCTGGTATCTTTCACTTTTCCTTTTAAATGTTCATCTACCACAACAAAATCTATCATACTTCGTTCTCTCTGCCTTTGCCATGTATACATATGAATCATCTTGTGACTAAACAAAGTGTTAGTCACAACAAGTTTTCTCTCCATACAAATGTCCAGCAAACACTCACCATTTTCATTCACTCTCTCATCACCAAATCGCCCTAGAACCCTTTCACATCCATCACGAGACACACCTACCCAGCCAATCTTTAATCGCATCCAAAGAAGCCTGGAGTTGACATATTCATATTCTATCACACACTCATTCATTCTATCTGACAGAATCATTCCAACTCCTTGGCTAGCCCTTTCAGACTCAACAACTCCAGACCAGTATGCACGATATTGGCCATGAGTAGCTGCTGTCCTCCCATACATCAAGGGCGTGACCGACAAGATTGGCTACATCTTGAAGCGAGCTTCAATCAAAACTTTCTACAAGCCGCCAACGAAGATAAGCCAATTATTACCATCTGTCAAGTGTCAGTTACCCTTACAAGAGGCCGGGGTTTACAAGATAGACTGTGAGTATGGGCTCTCATACATTGGCCAAACCAAGAGAAGCATAGGCATTCGACTAAAGGAACATATAGCTGACATTAAACACAAACGCTCGACGAAGTCTGCTGTGTGTGAACATGTAGAACAAGGAACCAACCATTACCTGCGATTTGATAAACCACAGATACTCGCAAAAGAACACCGCTTTATTCCAAGAATGATACGTGAAGCTATTGAAATTAAAAAACATCCTAATTTCAATAGGGAAGATGGTTGGAATGTACCTCCAGCTTGGGACCCTGTTATCAGGCTAATGAAACCCAAAAAGGACAAAGTCACCAGAAGACATCAAGACACAGTGAGCACATTCTGCGTAGATAGTAACACCAATAGTTGAAAAATGTTCGGGTACTTTGAGATAACTTTTAAATTCAAGACAAAGACAAATATCACCTCAGTCTGCCGTGAACATGAATCCTGTAAAGAATTCGAAACGTCGGCTAGTAATAAAAATGTAATTCCTAGATCTTTCGGTTTAAATGTAATTACAAATAACCAGTGAAAGTAATATAACGCGATAAAATCCGTAAACTGTAGTTTAATTTCAACATGAGTAGTTGTTGAGCAACCTTTCTTCTTTGTTTCACTCACCCCCAGTATATCAATTTTCCTTACATCTATCGTATCACACAATTCATCGATCTTACTATCCACTCCTCCACAAACATTCACCGTTGCAAACAGGCATTCCCTAGCCCTCTTTTTGCCTCTATTGGACGGGGAGACAAAACGTGACGTGTGGCAAAGCGCGTCGCCGTTGAGAATTTTGCCCCCCTCCCCAGATACGATGGGGCAGTCTGAGCCACAATGCTCAGAGAGGGATTCTCCGATAGAACCGGTACCCTCCTGGGGTAGAGTAATATTTAATCCCCTTAAAGCCATTGCGCCATCTTCTTCACCTCTACTACGGATAAGGAAAGGAAGGGAAATACAGGATAGGATAGGGGAATGTTAAAGGAGGTTGGTGTTTGGGAAAGGATGTCAAAGGTAACAAAGGATGCCGCAATCACGGAAGGGATATTGGTAGTGATTGCGACAGCTCGAGCAAGCCGGGAGCGCAAACCCGAATGCCTCTTCTCTACGATCGGACAGATCAGTAGAGCGGAAGCACACCCTGAGATATTATTATAAAGAACAAATATGTTTTAAAGCAAAGCACAAATACTGGCAACATCTGCCACCGAAACTACGAAGACAAGAAACTATGTGAAACTAAAAAGGGTACAATCCTGAATCGCGCTGTTCAAAGTTTTCACACGATTTTCGCTCGACAATATCGGAAAAGACATCACTGGCAGCGACCATAAATCAGTGACCTGGTTGCAGTTGCAGACGGCGGCCGAACCCACTGAGACAGCATACAAGCAAACTGAATCAGTTTTCCTCGGCTCCCTTAAGTCTAGAGAAATTATGAGAAGAGAGATCTACAATATCCGTCGGATGGCATTTTGCCAAGCGTGATGACCTAGTCAGCCATCAAATGTTCCCATTCAATTACTTCAGTACGTTACAAAATACAAAACCTGCCTATTTTTCATCCGCTAAAACTTGCACCAAACCCTTATAATGAAAGTTCGTTGCAAACGGTTCTTTTTTGGAGATTTGTAAACGCGAGGGTCAAATAGTTTTTGTTTCTTGTTTAATATTGATAATGTATCGTGATGATTTATGTCTATAAGTTTTCGATAGATAAAAAAAAATCGTTCTTATATTGTAGGAAAAATATTATACACTCAAAAGTAAAATGGCGACTTTTATTGGGGTAAAAACTTCGTGTATGTTCTATAATTATTGTTATTCGGATGTTTCCGGACAATTTATCATGTCTTGCGACAAGTCAGGCTGTGAGTTTTATATTTGTTGCTAATAAGCGAGCGATTTTTTTTTTGGCAATATGTATTAGTCTTCGAGCTATGAATATATTCAATGTTTCATGTTGATAATTACAAGCAATTATACTTTGGTATTAGGCGTGGACAATTTTTAGAGCAGTGATTGTCTTAGCGATAGCCGCGTGCAGAGATTGACAGACTTCACGACGGAACGTTCTACGGACCTTTGAAGAGAGTTTAACATTGTAAAGTATAGTTTACGGTAAGGACAACGTTGCGATGACATCTTTATATCTGAGAGTTATCTATTTATAAAGAAAAAAATATTTAGTCTAGAACCTTCAGTTGTTCAGAAAGTAAATGAATAAACAGACAGATGTCGTGTGAATACGTACATAACTATAAACACAATATATTTATTAAGAAATCACGAATAGACACTTCAATATTATTTGCGTGGAGCTATGATATACACTGCATGCATTAGAAGCTATTAATCTTTGTTATCATAAAAATTTAAAACATTATTTGCTTAGAAATGTTGACACCAACACTTCGAGTGTAATCTCCAGAGGGTGTGTAATATTTTTATTTTATGATAGAGGTCGACCACATATATACGGCATCATGCAATTTCGTTCACAGTGATATGCAGCTGTAGCTCTGATAATGTGTATTGAAGTAAACATTTTAAAAATAAAACCAACACAAAGTGGTGAGTAAGATACATTATTTACAATTATAATATGTCTGTAGATTTTGTATTAGGCATGAGACCGATATATCAAAACGAAACTGAAATCCGATTGCAGTCAGAAATCGTATCGTATCGATATTCCAATATGAGAAAACCGATTTTAGAAAACGTAAAACAATACCACGATAACGCAAACAATCTAATCCAAACCAAACGGAAACTGTGCAAGCGCAACCAAACTACAAAGTAAATCTAAAGCTTACGTTTGCGATAGTTTTCATATTCATTCGTTCTCTTTCACTCTACCCAACGACTACTTAGTTAGAATGAGAGAGAGCGAATTTCATATCTTTTTCTTTCTTACTTAGTGATCCGTTTAAAGAGCAAAAGAGATGAAGCGAATATCGATCGTTGCCAAGCAAGCCAGTCGTAGTACCTAGTGCGTTATTGATTTTGGCGGTTTTATGAATTGCAGATTGAATAGAAAAAATAAAACTAAACATTGAGGCGATAAGATCTAATTCAGATTGCAACTATTTAATGTTTGTTTTGAAAATTGCAAATAGTTTTAATAGTTATTAGGGATTTATGTTTAGAGAGTTTTGACATGATCAATGTTTATTTGTTCACTTGACCTAGGTGACACGTGCAGTGCGGTGCGCGCGTAATAATAATAAAATTAAGTACCTATATTTGGTTTTCGTGAAAGTTATACTATTAGGATTTAAAAAGTTTTATTGTTACGTTGTTAGGATTGTAAAGTGTAAATAAATAGAAACAATCCGTGTTGTGTAATTTTAGTTTGTTTGGCGACTGAGTTTTTTAACAATTAGTTTTAGGTAGTTAGTAGGTTAAGATTGTAAAGTGTAAATAAATAGAAACAATTCGTGTTGTGTAATTTTAGTTTGTTTGGCGACTGAGTTTTTTAACAATTAGTTTTAGGTAGTTAGTAGGTTTTCTTTTTCAATATGTCACGCAAACCAAGCGAAATATGGACGCATGACATGACAATACAATAAGAATTCGATTGTTTGCGTTTGTCTACGCAACTAGTAACTACGCTCGTCGCTCCGACATCCGCTACAGAAATCGATTTCTAAAATCGGTTTTTGAAATCGATTTCAGTATCTGAAATCGAATTTGTATCGGTTTGCGGAAAAATCCGAAAAGGCCCATGCCTATTTTGTATCTTATTACAGAGTACTAATTTGTATAAGTAGATAAAATTCTTGTGTACTAACTGACAGCACAAGAAGCTGAAATTTGGCATGTGAGTTCCTTGGAGACCCCAATACAGACACCTATGCAGTCGTATGGGTGCTCTAAAAAGGAAGTTCCCGATATTCCCACGGGACCAAGAGAAACATGCGGGCGTAGCTGCAGTCATCCTCTGGTAATGTAATGGAGCTTGTTATGTTCTTTCACAGTTACAAAAGCAATGCCAAATAATAATATAGAAGTGACGGCTTACCCGAAAGAAAATAATAAGGGGGAAAACCTAATGGTTTCGGAAGAGGATGGTGTTTGGATAACTGGCGATTTCAACCTCTAAAATTGACGCAATATTAAGTTATTTATTAGTCAGTTGATCTAGTCTATTCAAATCGATACTTGAACATCAGTCTCAAAAAATCTCCGATTGGCTCGGCCGATATGAATATTTGTTTTACAGTTTAGTTTACTCGTTTTGATATCGGAAAATCTAAAGGAACAGCTGATATAATTATTATGATTCGTAGTCTGCAATATTATTTGGAATACTTTCGATAATCATTATTTGGACTGCTTGCAAATGACAGGGATTGTGGTGACAGTAGTCAAGCAGTAAGAATTATAGTTAGTCACCCAATAATAAGTATCAGTGACTAACTGAACATCAAACATGCATACACTTGAGGTAACAGAGTGAACAATATAAACATGGTTGCACTTGAAATATTCTAAGCATTTACTCAGATATATTTCATTGAATATGGATGAAGTCGTTTCATGTGATGTGCACTCGCGGAGTGGATAATAAAATCATATTATATTTATGATAATGCTGTGTCTGTTGAAATTGTGAAAAAATTGTAGAATAAGTTTATGACATTATAATTTTTCAAAATGCATAGTCTCGTAAATAAAATAAACCGTCTGGTAAACTCATCAAAGATTTAACTGGTATTTTATCTTTGCATATAAAATGCAGTCCTCGCCGTGTCTTGTCCGTCTGTATGAACGTATTGACCTCATGAACTACGGAACGGATTACAGTACGGTTTTTAGCTAAAATGTAGTGTGATTTATCAGGAAAGATAAGTTGTATAATTCTGGCGGGTGGCGCCACAGACAAAGTCTAGTTCTAAATAAACAAATTAGGCCTGATTTTATTTGTTGTATCTTCGTAGTTGCTCAGCGCCGTGTAATTGCAGAGGTATCTATCCAGTAGTGCACAATAGCAGGCTGATGGTCATGATAAACCTTATAATTATCGTTTTATTTGTTCAGATTGAACTTGAAAGTTGATGGGAGTGAATGAAGCAAGAGAGTTATGTCAGGATCGTTGCAAATGGCGTTACGTAGTCTCTGCCTACCCCTCCGGGAAACAGACGTGAGTCTATGAATTTATGTTGTTCAGATTGCGTACCGCTTGCCATACTGTGAGCCGTCAGCTCGTCTGTCACCTGACTATAATAAAAAAAGAAAAGTCAATTAGCTTCCTTTTAACTGAGACCTTTCCTTTTTTCTACAAAATTTTCAAGTCTGTGTCGATCTTTCTGTAGACAGTGAGATCGTCACAAACTTGAAAATCTCTTAAACTGGTTTTGCGAAGTATTTCATGAAAAATTCAAATATTAATTTGTGTAACGCGAAACTGGCGAAGTAAATTTATATTTACGTAAACTTACAAGCATTGGCGGTGTGTAAGTGGCTTTACGTAAAATACGGTATGATGTACACACACCTTAAATAATAATTACTTTGATGTATGGAGTGCAAAGTTTGTTAATTAAATCTTGTGAAATATAATAGGATAAGTAATGTTACATGAATATAGCTGAAATAAGCTTTTAGGGTCCAGTTTTTGTTAAGAAATTCCCTAACCCTGTTGTGGATCGATTTGTTTCTTTAAAAGACATTCATCTTTTCTTATCTTCTGCTTTAACATGACCTAGCCCTATGAACAAGAATCCTACTTAATCGTTGGGTTATCTAGCTATTAATGCATTACTTTATCTGGCCAGTTGGTCTTGTGATCCTTTACTGATTGGAATACCTAAGGTAATGAGTTCGGTTTCCACTTAGAAATAATGTTCTTGTGATGACTTGACCATCGTTTTAATTTATTATTTTATAATTACTAATATTTGCTTTATTTATAACTAGAGGACGCCAGCAGCTACGCCTGCATTTTTTTATATTTACCCGTTTTGGCCGATCCCGTGGGAATTTCGGAAAATCCCTTCTTAGTGCACCCCTACGGTCCCCAAGGAACATACATGCCAAATTTCAGCTTCCTGCGCCCAATAGTTTCGGCTGTGGCGTGTCTGTCAGTCAGTCAGTAACGCAAGGATTTTATATATTAAGATTACACACATTTGACGATGCTAAGTTCAATTTAGTATGGAACAGCCGATTTTTTTCACGTTTTCAGCTAGGTTCCAGAAGAAAAGTTTGGTCACAATAACGGCTACAATCAGCCCATCAGGTTTGTACAATACCAAGAACAACATTGTATATTGTTATCAAAACAGTACAATTACACTAAAATTACTTCTACCCTTCCAGGCACAGGTATAGGTCAAAGTTTCAATACGTTACAGTAATTCTATTACTGTACAATTTGCGACCTTTTGGATCTCGAGGGAAATCTCCAGGCAGTAGTAATCATTTGTATGACATTCAGGTCTCAGCCTTATACAGGTGACTTGGAAGGAGTATTTTATTTGCATGGCGGCTTTACTCGTCTCAAGGTACAGGAAGGTACAGGATGGTGGTAAAAATCATATTTTGTGGGGGCTTAAGAATATTTGTTTCCGAAAATGTAGAGCAAGAACCCGTTATAGACAAATTTACGTAATGAAAGTTGAAAGTTTCCTTGTACATATTATCAATAATGCAGATAGTTAGCAACTGATAATAATATAATGTTTCGATCATCGGGCTGCACGGACGGAGTAGTAGTTGAAGCGGTCGCCTTGCCGCTTAGCACTGTGTCGCGTGTTGTTGATTCGATTCCCACACGACAGCACTTTGTCTGATTCAAGAATTGTTGTTACGAGTCTGAGTGTACTTTGAGTTTGTTGATTGAATGTTCATAAAGTTCTCAGCCACACAGGATGTATTTCTAATGTAGTAGTCGCCTTTATATAAGATGATAGCAGGGTCTATCTCACGATTCGATGAATTCTTAGAGTCGCTCCTATACTTCAATGTCATTATTATTATAGTCAAGACAATGTCAAACATTGTTAACGAGACCCTTGCTAATTTCAACATGAATGGGCTGGCTCGACCGGGGAGGTAGGTAGGTGATATACAATTGCATTTTGTTCGGTGAATGAGAGTATCAAAGGCTCCATCTCAATTTATTTTTCCCTCAACTTACGCCTCCTCCTATTCGTTTTCCCATAACAGGGGCTGGCAACGTAACCTCTCTGATGTTGCGAGTGTCAACGGGCAGTGGTGAACGTTTACCATCAGGCGTTCTGTCTTCTAGTTTGTCTATCATTTTACAAAGTAAAATATTTTACTATATATAACATTATAGGTAAGTAAGTAAAATTATGTCATTTGAACTACAAATTACATATCAGCATATTTATTTTTATGTATGTAAATATACAGTTACTTCGTTCGATTTGTAATAATGTAGAAATTTAATATTTTAATAATACTTATCAGCTAAACCTAATTCATTTAAATCCACACCCAATAACTGGTTACTCCACTACAGGCTTAGATTAGCTCACAAGTGATAAACTTTTGTTAATGGTTCATCAAAACAGGCTATAACTGCTACCGGAGGCTTCACAAACTTAGTTACAGTGAACTCTGACTTAATTACACGAGAATTATCTAGATAACTTAATGAGAGCTCGCGTTACTGTCTAGATTATACGATATTGGGTAATGAGTTATTTAGGATTTTAAACGAGGAGTTTTGTTTTAGGAGGTCGCGTTTGAAATGTTCTGTGTTGCTATCTATCTACGTTTTAGAATTGTCTGCTGTATTTCAGATTTGATAGTCTATAGGAATTCCTGAAAAATGAAACTGGGAGCATGTTAAACCGACGGTTTCTGTGGTAACGGAGATATTTTGAGTTTGGAGAGCTGTTAAGTTTATGCCTTGAAATATTGTGATGCTGTCTTGTCGCGCTTTGCCTTCTGACTTAAGGTAGTGTGTTGTGATTTCATCTAAGTTTATTACGTAATTGACCATTTATTAGATCAATTATTATGGTCCTACTGCTCTAAGTACCTAGTTTTAAGGATAATTTAATTAAGTACCGTTATTATACATTCGATTATATTTATGTAAATTTATTGATTATATTTTGTTTAGGAATAAGTTATTTAATAGTTACTCAATTGACCCACAAGCCATTCGTTCAAATGATCCAGTTATTCATTCGTTCGATGGTGGTGGGGAGATTGACGGTGAGACGAGAGGTGGGGATTAATATAGGAGGTAGTCAGTTAGTCTGCGGGTGAGCTTGTTACCGAGCAGTCGAATAAAGTATACTGTGTCCGAGTGTCGCTGTATTATTGAGTGCTGTTGATTGTACAATATTAAAGAAGTTCAACAAGTGCAGTAGTTTCTTTACAAGTCAGAAGTGGTCATAACCTGCGAGTAGCGATGTCTGATGAAAACCGTAAGTACTCTTTTATTATCATTGTAATAGCTAGTAAGTAGTAGTAAAAAGAATATTTTTACTTAACCTCAAATAAATCGATTTGATCATTGGTTATAACCTATAACCAAAATACACGTGGTCATTTTGACGAGATACAAAGTAATTGATAAGTAGTATACAGTATTTAGACCAAGATAAGTTTAGATGAACCAGTTACCACAATGTTCACTAGCACATTTGATAGATTCAAAGATATCCACGCATGTTTAACATGCAGTAGACAATAAGTGTTCAACGTTTGTATGGACGTTGCTTAAGCCATGTAGGTGTGCTTTTATCTAGACAGCCATGTAGGTGTGCTGAGATTTAGTAGACGCTTGTAAGCCATGTAGGTGTGCTTTTGTTTATCTAGACAGCCATGTAGGTGTGCTGAGATTTAGTAGATGCTTGTAAGCTACGTATGTGTGCTTTTGCCTATCTGGCGGGCCACATAGGTGCGCTGGAATGTTAGCTATGTAGGTACGCTAACATATTATTATTTTACTTAAGTTCTATAGCTACCAGCCATGCAGGTGCGCTGAGATGTTAGCTATGTAGGCATGCTGACATAATAATGGCGTATGTAACCAGCCATGTGCACTGACAATTACAAAGTACCTTATACATAATTTTGCAAGAGCGTTTATACCCACAAGTAATATAGTTATAGTGGAGTACACAGTACATGTAATACAGACAATAGTTGGAATCTTTAGATAAGTAGTGTAGACATAGAGAATTCAGGAAATAGGACATGAAGCGTTGTCGATTATATTTTTCAGGCGATCGCGACGCGAGTTATACTCCTCCGAGGCGTCCAAGTAGCAGACGTACGAGATCCAAGTCCAGGGACGAGGAGGAGGCACCCAGAAAGAGGCAAAAGAAGTCCAGAGGACTAACAGCTGACGATCTAATGAAGATTGTGTCCGCTTTAAAGGATAATTCAAGTAAGCATACTCCAACTACTAATGTGGTACCAAAGTTTAACCCTGATAATAAGTCGCAAGATATAGATCGATGGTTACGGAAGGTTAATGAGTGCGCAGTCATTTACAATTGGGATAATAAACAAACAATTCATTATGCACTGCAGAAACTCCATGGTTTAGCTAAAAGTTGGTATGAGTCTCTTCCATCCCTCGATTATTCTTGGGACGTATGGCAGAGCAAATTGAGAAAGGCGTTTCCAAATGATGTAAATTTTGGTAAATTATAGAAGAAATGTTGAACCGAAAATCTCGCGTCGATGAAACATTGAGAGAATACTTTTATGATAAACTGTCATTATTAAGTCGATGCGAGATTGTCGGCCGAAAGGCAGTTGACTGCATAATGTATGGAATTACTGATAGTTCTATTAGGAATGGAGCTCAGGCTCTTAAGTGTGAGGAACCAGAGGATCTGTTGAACTATTTAGCCTCTCAACAACCAACACAAATCAAAGACTCTAGTAGACCCCTGACTAATAATAGTAATTCTTATAAAAAGAGAGACTTTCGCGGAAATAACAATACTTCCAATAGCGCTAATTCAAGTAAAAGTGTTGATTTTGCCTGTTTCAATTGTAATGAGCGAGGTCACACTTATCACAGTTGTAGCAAACCCTTGGTGAAATGAGCTAAATGTGGCAGAGTAGGGCACAACTTAGATAATTGTACGAGAAAACCCCTACAGTCTCATATTAGCGGACAGAACAATCAAGCCACAGATAAAAAAGTTTACAAAGTTGTAACCGATCAAGAAGCGGTACCGATTAATAACCATACCTCATCAGATTATGAAAGTTTCAAGGGAGTCGACAAACTAGCAACTTTTAATAATGTAAGCGATGGAAATGACCCCAACCAAAAATTTTATAAAAAGATTTGCGTTAACGGGGTTATACTGGGTGCATACGTAGACTTTGGTAGTGACTGCAGTTTAATACAATATTCTGTTGCACTAAAGCTTAATCTTAATCAATGCCATGTAAATTTACCGGTTATTGGCTTTGGAGACTCTTTTGTTACACCTAAATTTAAATCTTCGATTAGTGTTAGAATTGATGAGATAGAGACCGACTTGATTGTTCTAGCCGTTGAAGATTCTTATTTACAAGTAGATTTATTGATAGGACAAAATTTTACAGAACTTGCGTCAATAACTGTACTTAAAGATAAAGAAAGCCTATTCTTTTATCATACTTCCTCTGACGGATAGGATTCTAAATCTTTATGTTCTCCAAGATGTAACAATAAGAAGGGGTGGTCTGGTCGAAGTCTATACTAAGGAGCCTTATTCTGGAGATATTTACTCTGATGGGAGTACCAGAATGAGTCCTAATCAGGAGTATCACTTGCATCAAGGATGTTATAGAGTCAATAATAGTAAAGCCTACATATTTGTCACTGCTTTGACGAATTCTGCTTTAGAGTTTAAGGCAAACAGTTTAATCGCCCGAGTCAGCCCCATAATGGAGACCAAACCTGTTAAGACACAAAATAGCAATTTGACACCATTAGATAATAACGAGATTAAGGTAGGGATCGGTATCGATGGAGCAACTACAGAGAGATTGTATCAGCTTTTACAAAAATATCGTAACTGCTTCGCGACAAGTCTTAGTGAGCTAGGTTGCGCTAAAGACGCTATTATGACAATAAATTTACACGATAACTCTTCCGTAATTTACAGGCCTTATCGGTTATCGCATGACGAACGCCAGAAAGTTAGAGGCATTATAGACGAATTGATAGATAACGATATCATACAAGAATCTAACTCTAACTATGCCAGCCCGATACTAGTTATTAAGAAGAAGAACGGAGAGTCACGACTCTGTGTAGACTACAGGGCTCTGAACAGTAAGACCGTCAAGGATAAATATCCCCTGCCGCTGATTGATGATCAGCTTTCTAATTTAAGTGGTAACCGTTTCTTTATCACCCTAGACCTGGCCTCGGGGTATTACCAAATCCCGATGGGAGAGGAGAGTCGTCACCTGACGGCGTTTGTCACCCCGGACGGACACTATGAATTTCAGCGTATGCCGTTCGGGTTGGCAAATGCGCCAGCAGTCTTTCAAAAAATGATAAATCGTTTGTTAGGACTTGGTGGAATACTAATGCAGTGGCAGACTTGTCCTAAGGTATTGAAACCTGTAGCATATTTCAGCAGACAGACCACACCAGAGGAACGCTATTTTCATTCGTATGAATTGGAGACTCTGGCAGTGGTTTGTACCCTGAAAAAGTTTCGGTCTTATGTTCTGGGTCTCCATTTTCGGGTTTACACGGACTGTAATGCATTAAGGACAACTCTGACAAAAAGAGATTTGATTCCACGCATCGCACGATGGTGGCTGACGATTAGTGAATATAATTTTGATATTGAATATAGACCAGGCTTTCAAATGAGTCACGTCGATGCATTGAGCAGAAACCCACCTGATAGAGATGTGAGTACTGTAGTAGAAACTCATAACCTAAATATTAACACTGACAACTGGATCTTAACTTTACAATTGGCTGACCCAAAACTAGAACACATTTTTAAAATTTTAAAACCCAACCACGACCCGGATGTCTTATAAATTAAGAAAAATTATGTGATCAAAAATCATACATTGTACAGAAAGGTTGGGGAAGAGTTACGTTTGGTCGTTCCCAAAGATGCAAGGTGGCAAATCTGTAAGGACAACCACGATGATGTGGGACACTTTGGGTTCGCGAAAACATTTGATCTTATTCGAAGTCGTTATTGGTTTCCAAAATTAAGACGGTTCATAAAAAAAGTACGTCACAGCGTGTATAGATTGCGCGTACAACAAAGACAATGCAGCCCGAGCTCGCACCGGTTACTTACATCCCATAGAAAAGGTCGCACAACCATTTCATACCCTTCATTAAGATCATTTGGGACCTTTTGTCAGGAGCAAAACTCGTAAAGCTTATATTTTGACTATCGTAGACGGTTTCACCAAATATCTGTTTGCTAGAGCGGTAAAAGACACAAAAACAAAGACGGTAGTTCAAGTTTTAGATTGTTTATTTAATGACTTTGGTGGTCCAAATCGAATCATTTCTGATCGTGGGACGGCTTTTACGTCCAATAGTTTTAAAGAGTTTTGTCGTCAGAAGGGTATAAAACACGTGCTCAACGCAGTCGCTCGCCCAAGAGCAAACGGTCAAGCCGAGAGGTTTAACCAGACCATTCTTACAGCCTTATCCGTACAAAATTCTGCTAACGACGAACGCGATTGGGATACTCAATTGGGTAGAGTTCAGTGGGGTATAAACAATACCGTAAACGCGACCACTAAAAAGAGCGCCTCTGAATTATTATTTGGCACAAAACTAAATGGTCCCTTGGACAATAAATTAACAGCTGAGAGCACCACAGATACTGAGACCACAGTTTCGACTTCGCCAAACGTACCTGACGATCCTGTCCGAGATTCGAGTTGTCAATCTCATATTACTTCCGAAGACAATTCCACCAATGACGAACTAGGTCCCAATTCTCCAGTGATTGTAACTGATACTTCCTCAGACATTGATAAGGTCAGGAAAGAGGCGTCCGTAAATATTGAACTAAGTCAAGAGCGGCAAAAGGCCAATTATGATTCTAAAAGGTTCCCAGCAGTTGTGTACTCAGTAGGTGATTTAGTTAAAATAACAAAGACCAATTTAAAAAATGACGGCAAGAGCAAAAAGCTCTTACCCAAATTTATTGGTCCTTACAGGGTTACTAAATGCTTAGGTAATGACCGATACGAAATATCAAACGTACCAGGTTTCAAAACTAATAAATATAAGAGTACTATCGCTTCAGATAGAATGAGACCGTGGATTCATATCCCGACTTTACAAGTTAATAGATCATCTGGTTCCGAATCGTCAGCTTCTGAGTCTGACGACATGACAAGTCCCGAGAATTAATTACTTTATTTAGAAGATTTATATTAAAAATGTATTAATTTAATAATTTCCTTATAGATGTGATCATGATAAATTGTATGTACAATTATTTTGCTGTACCTACTTAATTAATAATTGATCTAACAAATATACAAATTTCGAGTGTTGTGATTTGTGCACGCTACAGGAGTTAGCGCGCAGTCGGATGGCCGAGTGTTGTGATTTCATCTAAGTTTATTACGTAATTGACCATTTATTAGATCAATTATTATGGTCCTACTGCTCTAAGTACCTAGTTTTAAGGATAATTTAATTAAGTACCGTTATTATACATTCGATTATATTTATGTAAAGAACAATGGCAGAATTCGGTCTGGGTTTGTTGTGGCGACCTTAATCTTCATATGAACAAAACAAATTGTTTTTTTTTTCTACGATTTTTAATATTTTCACTTTGTCTCGTAAAAGCTGGAGTACTTTATGATGATAAAAAGCATTCCAATTGATTACGAATACTTCATTATTTGATTGTTGCCATAGACAATGGTGAGACAGGAATAGACGTGAGTGCTATATCCGTATCGATTACTAAATAAGTAATCGATACGATCGACATTTTATAGAGTTGGTTTGGTTTAAATTGCAGTTATTTAATATTTAATCAACATTATATCAATAAGCTAATATTTTTGAAGCAAAACAACGTTTAAAACAAATAAAACGTCACAGCATCGTTTTAATGTTGTATCGATTTCACATAAAATCGATTTAAAATGTGCAACTCTGCTTTTGTCTTTGGCTGTGACAGTTAGTTGCTACAGAATACTTCCACGTTTTGATGTCAATCTGACATATGTCATTTGATAATTCAAACGTACCTACCTACATTGTTTAACTTTCATACTATAACTTTCCTTTTACCTACATTGTTCATTCTTAACTAAAAATTCAAACACCGATATCTTCTTTTTCCACCTTTCCTGAGTGAAAATAGAATCAAACTCAAACTCAAACTCAAAATCGTTTATTCATCTAGGTCACAAGGTGACGCTTATGAACGTCAAATTTTAATGTACATTACTTAATGCTTCTACATTTACATTTACTGCCCATTCGCAAAGCAATAGGTAGAACCACGAGAAAGAACGGGCAATAAAACTCGTGGCCACTCTTTTTAATCGCCAGTGTTATGTTACATATTTTGTTTTTGTAAGGAGCTGCAACTGTTTCACATTGTACTAAATTACTTGAAAATAGTAATTAGTTACAGACATAATACTTAAGAAATTAATGCAGTTACTAAATTAAGTGCCTTAGTTAGCCTTCCAATGTGAATATTGTGTAACAGGAGCATCCACTTACGTCTTGTAATGTAGGCAACTCGCGACCATGTTCAGAACTATGGTGGAAATGTATGTTAAAGAAATGACTGTATATGAATATACAAAATTACAAAAACATTAGTTTACAGCCCATGATCACGAGTTATCTTCATCTTACAGTGCAGTAAAACTTTAATAAAATTAGTGGAACAACAATGCAAATGTAAATGTAGTACCTAAGTTTAATGACCTAATAATACATGAACAGTAATTTAAAAGAACTAGAAATATTATATAAAGATTAACTGAAAAATGCAAAGTATCTATATAATTCTAATTTGGTATAAAGATCATGAGTTGTCTAGCGAAGTGACCAGCTATCCTTATCACTGAAATAATCATTTATAGTATAATAACCTTTCTTAATAAGGCAGTCTTTTATTTTAGTTTTAAATGTACTAAATGGTAATTCTAAAATACCAATTGGTATTTTATTGTAAATACGGATACCTAGCCCTACAAAAGAATTATTAACTTTATGTAAACGATGATAAGGGGCATATAACCTATGCCTGTTTCGTGTATTTATATTATGTATATCGCTTTTTGTGGTAAATAAACCTATATTTTGCCTAATGTACAAAATATTAGCAAATAAAAATTGCGAGGCTACTGTAAGAATTCCTATAGACTTAAAGCGTTCCCTAAGAGTATCTTTTGCACCTAACATGTATATTGCTCGTACCGCTCGTTTCTGTAGAACGAAGATATTCTGAATATCCGCAGCTTTGCCCCATAACAAAATGCCGTAGGACATAACACTGTGAAAATAGCTAAAATATACTAAACGAGCCGTGTCGATGTCAGTAAGTTGCCTAACTTTTCTGACGGCATACGCAGCAGAGCTGAGCTTTCCTGCAAGACATGCTATATGTGCACCCCATTGTAACTTATTATCTAATGTAATACCTAGGAACACTGTAGAGTCTACTGTGTCAAGTTCCTCCCTATCTATCATTTATATACATGAATCATTTATAGACTCTGTTACTTACGCCAAATTTTTTGATATATTTTTTATTACTGTACGCTTCAATTTGATTTCAGACATTTTGATGTATGGAGGTCTGCCATTGTCCTTTATTGATTATATTTTGTTTGGGAATAAGTTATTTAATAGTTACTCAATTGACCCACAAGCCATTCGTTCAAATGATCCAGTTATTCATTCGTTCGGTGGTGGGGAGATTGACAGTGAGACGAGAGGTGGGGATTAATATAGGAGGTAGTCAGCTAGTCTGCGGGTGAGCTTGTTACCGAGCAGTCGAATAAAGTATACTGTGTCCGAGTGTCGCTGTATTATTGAGTGCTGTTGATTGTACAATATTAAAGAAGTTCAACAAGTGCAGTAGTTTCTTTACAAGTGGAAATAATGATGAGTAATGTTTAGGTCTTGTCAAATATCAAATCAAATCAAATCATTTATTGTGGAACACAGGTACAGAGGATGTTCACATAATATAATTTTTTTCTACCATGTCCTGCCATCTCAGCATACAATATTTGCATAAAAATAAAAATAATAGGTATACAGGTAAACGTCACATAGTCACACAAAAAAGTAATAATTAATCAAAATAATAATAAAATGTCATAAAAGAAATAGCAATAGAATATAATAAATTTCTTTAAATAAAATGTAAAAAAAAAATATATATCATTTAAAAAATCATTAATGTGATAGTAACATTTGTCGACTAACATCGTTTTAAGACTCGATTTAAATGCATTAATATTTAATTTTTTGTAACTATTTGGTATTTTATTATAAATAATGGGTGCCATACAAAGAACACTGCTATGCATTAACGACGTTTTTGAAAACTGTATGCACAATCGTTCAACGTCACGTCTACTGCGTGTCATTTTGTCAGACAAGCGTTGAAACAAGTGCGGATTGCTCTTTACAAATACTGCTAGTTCTTTAATATATAATGACGGAAGTGACAGAATTTTATGGCTTTTAAATAGTGGCTGGCAGCTATCAGTGCTCTGAAGGCGAAACATTGCGCGAATACACCACTTCTGCATTTTGAAAACCATTTCTTTGTTTGTCGAGTTACCCCAAAAGATAATGCCAAAAGTTAACAAAGATTCAACAAGACCATGGTATGCAGTTAACAATACGTTTGAATTTACAATGTGTGAGAGATTGTAAAGGGCATATGCTCTGCTACTTATTTTTTTACATAGACCTTCAGTGTGATCCTTCCAATTCAGTTTCTTGTCAATAACCAATCCAAGAAAACGAGATGAATCTGTTTCTGATATGATGGTATCCTCATACATTAGTCTGGGGTTGGATGAATATTTTGTCCTTTGGTTAAAATGCATAATATTCGTTTTTTTCAAATTAATCTTCAAATTATTGTTCTGTAGCCATATATTAATAGAATAAAATGTATTATTTATGTCAGATTCATAGATATCATTATTATCACAAGATATAGTAACTGTACTATCGTCAGCAAATAGCGTCATCGGGTAATCAATAGCAAGTGGCAAATCATTAATATATATAATGAACAAGAGCGGTCCCATTACGCTACCTTGAGGTACGCCATATTTGATAGAGCGCTCTCTTGACATAATAATATGTGATTCTTCAATTTTCCTATTTAAATTTAATCTAAGGATCTCTGTTTTTTGTTGACGTCCGGTCAGGTACGACTTTATTAGTCTTAATATGTTACCACGAATACCATAGGCTTCAAGTTTGTTTAACAAGATACTATGTTCCACGTAATCGAACGCCTGTGTCATGTCACAGTAAATAGAGCAGATTGGTGTCCTTTTATCGACGTGTGATAAAACATACTTTAAAAAATCATATACTGCCATATTTATATTTTTGTTACGTCGGAACCCTTTTTGTTCGTTACTCAGTATTACATATTTTTCTAAGTAATTATTTATTGCATTTGAAAAATATTTTTCAAGTATTTTGGAAAATATAGAAATCAATGCTATGGGTCTATAAGACTCTACTAGTTTATTATCACCTTTTTTATATAGAGGCCTTATAACTGTCATTTTAAGAGCCGAAGGGAATACGCCGGTTTGTATGCACAAATTGGTTATATAACTCAGATGGTTGGATATTTGCTCATTAACTGATTTAATAACTTTCGTAGAGAATCCGTCGTATCCTACACTACTAGTATTTTTAGGTTTTTTATTATGTTTACTATATCTTGAGGTAGACTTGGTACCATAAACATTGAATTTTTCCGGTGACAAATATTACTAGTAACTTTTTGACCACAGTTTTTTATTGGTTTAATTTTATCTATAAAATAATTATTAAAGTAGTTAGCTATCTCAGCAGGATTACTTATAATATCATTATTATCAGTTATAATGTTCATAATTTGTTCTTTTGGCATATTGTGGTCAGATTGATCAATAATTTGCCAGGTCGCCTTTGACTTATTAGTAGATGTCGTAATTTTATAATTATTTTGTGCACGTTTCGTAAGATTTATAAGTTTTTTTAATAATTTACTATATTTGCAATATTTAATTTTATTTAGCGTGCTAGGATTTTGACGAAATTGCCAAAGTAATCGTCTTTTATTTTTGCTACAGACTTTTAACCCATTAGATATCCACTTCAGCTTTTGGTTTACTTTTGTTATACCATGCTTTTTAGGGAAACATAGGTCATAAAATAATTTAAAGTCTTTATAAAAATGGTTATAAGCTGTATTTGGATCAGTAGCATCATATACTTCAGAGAACGAAAGACTATTTAAACATTCCCTGAATTTATTTATGTTATGGTCATTGTAGTCACGCACTGTTTTACGCCATATCTTTAAAATCTGAATGTTTTTTACAGGTATCCTCATAATTTGAGAAGTATGGTCTGACAAGCCAAATTCTAACACTTCAGTCTTACATGGCTTTTGGTAGTTGTGAGCAAAATTGTCGATGCAAGTTTGACAAGTGTGTCTGATCGGTTGCTTAAGAGCTAATTTCATATTATAATTGAGAAATAAACATTCCAAGTCCAGAGTAACATTATTCGTTTTTAAAATATCGATATTGAAATCGCCCGCTAACACAATATTTTTATATTTATTTTTAGAAATATACATTAATAATTTGTCAATTTTATAAAAAAATATGTTTAGATTATTATATTTTGGAACTCTATATATACATACAATCATCATGTCATCATCAGCCTTTGATAGTCCACTGCTGGACTAGGCCTCTCCTTTGAAAGGAGGAATTGGCCTACTATACCACGCTGGCCAAGTGGGTTGGTATAGGGTTTGTATCCAGTTTTCCTTCTCTTACAGTGCTGTTCTCTGCATACTATGC
The DNA here is from genome assembly GCA_944739405.2 of Euclidia mi. Classification (NCBI taxonomy): domain Eukaryota; kingdom Metazoa; phylum Arthropoda; class Insecta; order Lepidoptera; family Erebidae; genus Euclidia; species Euclidia mi. Next base: position 119,555,055 of record OX123182.2, read on the forward strand.
TCCCTCTGTCGGCTCTTACGACACCCATGGGATGATATGGGGTGGTGACAATTCATATTCTTAATCCGTCACCACACGGACGTACGTACATACAATAACTATTTTAAATTCAATAAGTTCTATACCACAGCATTCGAAAATATTAGCCAAGCTCATGTTTTTTATATCTGGAAGCTCTCTCCATTTGTGTTCATACCTTACTAAAATACCAGCACCCCCTCTTTTACACTTCTCTCTACTAAAACAAGCTGCTAAAACGTAGTTCGGGAAATTTAATAAATGCTCATAGCCTGCTTCCATGAAGTGCTCTGTTATACAGACTACATCTACATGTATCTCTTTATTGCCGAGTTCTTCTAAATTTATTAATAACGCATCAGTTTTACTTAGTAGTCCTGCTATATTCTGATTTAAAATATACAAATACTTAGTCACGAAAAAAAATCACATTCTTTGACTCTAACTTTGTATGATCGTTACTGTGATTATTTCGTGATGTGTAATCATGATAATCAGTGTTACTGTTTAAATTATCTGATTGAATATTTGAAAATGTCTTGAAATCTATCATTATATTGTCCATTATTTGTTCATATATATTTTTCATGCCATAACTATTTAATTTGCCAGTATTATATGAGAACATATTATCATGATTTAAAGTCTCGTTGCTGTCAAAGAAGTATGCATATCTATTATTTTGTAATTCAAGGTAAATAAGATTAACAAACATTTCTTCTTTATAGTTGTAGATTAGTGCACCTTTTACATACGTAGGAGCACAGATAACAATGTTGGTATGACTGATTTTTTGAAACTTATCTCTTACAATACTTATTAATTCTAAACAATTGTTTCTCTTCAAGTCATTTTCACCTATAAAAAGAAGACAATAATCATTTAAAGTGAAATCTTTCAATTTATTTTCAATATTACTCAAGAGTGTTGCCATCTGACAATTAGGTTTCATACAGTGACAGAAGTCAAAATTATTTGAGAAAATTTCTTCAAGCAAATACAGATTTCCTTTGACCTTGTAGTTACTGAGAACACACAGTTTATTCTTTATTTGTTTTTTTCTTTACTCTTACTTTTGACTCACTACATTGGTTTTGAATATTATTGTTATTATTAGCCGATATGGGTATGTTTATCAATAACTTTGAAGATAATAATTCGGTTTGGGTCTCCTTATTACAAGTATCAGTAATTGTAGACACTACATTTGCTGGGACTTTATTTTCGACGCAAAGCGGCGAGGACGTCTGGTGTGGTCTATATCTTTTATGTGATGCTTTCGGTGTTTTTGGTGTTCTCTCTGGGGTTCCGCAGATTTTTTTAAATGTGTCAATTTTTTTGATAGCATCTTGTAAATCCTTTTTTAAACTGAAGTTTTCTGAGTTAAGATTTTCAATCTCTTGGTCAGCGCTTTGTAGCTGCTCCCGGAGTGCTTTTATTTGTAGGTTTAACAGCCGGTTGCAGAAAGCTTCAAATTAATTATTTATTACTTAAAGGGAGATTATCGCTAATGTGTGTCATAATTTAATGGCGTTGCACAAACACATTTTACGCTTGATTAAACATCATTAAGGGTTGATTTTTCAATCGTCAGTTAAAATTTACTTGACAGTTAAACTGTAACCGGGCTAAATTGAAAAGTACGTAACATCATCGATCTACTTTATCCACAAACGTAGTTTTTGATTTGTAAGTGTTATATTTTATTGTTTTGTTATCTTTTATCTGACGATTGAAAAATCGGCCCTTAACTAATGAAGAACTAATGCCTACAAGTGAACGAAAAGAGTGAACATTTCCGTTTAGTTATATGCACAATAATCATTGAAATGTACTATGAGTAAAAATTTCATTAAACAAAACGTAATGGTCACATATATCAAAGAGGTGTAATTCTAAATATACATATTTAGTAAATCTGTGGTCAAGACTATCAAAACTTTTGTCAAAATTGACATGTTTATGTTATTGTTGTATTGAATCATTTTTACGATTTTAATTAAAATTGTTACGTTTTGAGCTGAAAAGCCGAGAAAATTCATACAAGAGAGCCTGGCGCTTATTATAATGATTGAGCATATAATGCAGTTATTACCATTCATGAATGATGATTTTCTATAACCTGAATACATACACTACTATTGTATTTTGTATTAACATAAAATCAAATATGAAAATGCCCAGTTATTTAATTTATGTGGAAGTCACAAAATGAGATATGAGAGAAGAGAGAAGGAAATAAGCTGTTATACTATTCAAGACATATTGGTTAAATTGCATACGATAAATAAATATTTTTATATATTTTGTTTGTAATGTGTTTTGTTGTGATAATTTTATTCAATAAGATAGAATAAAGACAATTATTTTTACACTTATGGAGAAGTATCTCTTCTTGCACTGGTATCTATAGCTTGGATGATGACCTCCTCTGCTAATAGGTAATAATGTTAACATGAGTACAATCCGAAGCGCCTACGACACGTGGAAATCCATCAATTTCTAGCTGCAACTCGCCGTAGATCTTAAATGTAGACGTAGAACTTTCCTGTTTGGCAATTTAATAAATTTTGAGCTTAATTTTGCAAGGGCTTGAGAACTCATTGCACTAATCTACACACTGGATTTGTGTTTATTTGATAATCACCCAAGACCTGTTCAGTTGATAAGCTCCTGTGGCAAAAACCCTCAAACAAATTAAAAACTGTGTCTGACCATCAACATAATTATTTATTTCTTTGAGACATGGGTTCCTTTTTTTTAATAGTAATAGGCGGCAAACGAGCAGATGGATTACCTGATGGTAAGCAATTACCACCGCCCATGGACACAACCAACACCACAGGAGTCACAATTCCGTTGCCACCCCTTAGGGTTGGGAAAAGGTATAGGATAAGGAGTGGGATAGGGGAGAAGGAATAGGGGCTAGGGCCTCCGGCACTCTCACTCACTGAACGAAACGCAACAGTTTAGGTACTTTTACTTTACGTCCATTTTCTGTGAGAGGGTAGTACTTCCCCGGTCGAGCCGGCCTATTCATGCTGAAATCAGCAAAGCTCTATCACCTAAAGCCTTCTAAAACCACCTAAAACCTCCTTATCTACAATGTTTCGTATTTGGTCATCTGCTTCTATGGGTACCCTGTATGTAATACGTAATTCTCCGCCGTCATGCCTTGAAAATATATTACGCCTTGCCGGAATTTGACCGCAAGGAAAATCTTCTTCGGGATCAGACAAAGATGAAATACTAGTTAAGACATAACTTAAGTATTCATTGTAAACCACTTCAATACCGTAAAACACTACAATGCATTGAAATATATTATTTAATAGAGCTATATTTGGCAACAAACACTTCAATGTACAATAAGATATTATGGAACAGAGATAAATTCAACAACAATAGAGCTTTAATACCTCACTGAGCTCACATTAGATTTTAAAATTCACATCTGTCACATTTAAAATTCTCACGTGTCAATTCACGCTAATGGCTGTTTGTGCAACGTAAAACGCGCTTTAATGTAGGTGTTTGAAATAGAATTAGTTTTTATTATAAGTCAAATCGATTAGATCGATTGAGTAACATTTTGTTTAGTCTATTGAAAATTTCTGACAATGGTCACACTGAACTGTCACTTCCGTTGCCGCCTTGAAAAATTAACACGCCGGTTTTGGGCTGTCTCCGTTTGTAATATTATAATAATTGATCGCCATTTGAAAAGCACATCCTTGTAGCTACGCGAATAGTTTGTGAAATCTTATAGATTGCCGCTTTTGACTTCCGGCAAGGTTTGTGACATATTGAACATTTGTGAAAAGTATTGTGAGCACACCTTTTTGCATTTCGTGTGAATTGTTTAACTGAACTAGATTGAGTAAACTCTCGTAAAACTGCCGCTTTTGATTTGTCCGGCACTGATCAGTCCGCAGTGTTGATCAATTGTGATATTATATATATGGAACACTGGCATTTTGAGAAATTGTGAATTCTACTACCACTTGCATCGTGCATTGAAGACGCTGCATTGGAGTCTGGTAAAGTAAAGATAATTCACTTGCTAATGTTGGCCAATTTTAGTCTTGTGTATATCTAGCTTGCCTCCAGGACTCCACTCAAGAACATCACCAGGAGATATAAGGTAAAATTTTCATGTACCTACTTAATACCTGTATTCGCTGTGCAACGCAGTACATTTGTGTCTGAGATTTGTTGTGGCTGACAAGGGCTGATGAATAGAGTCACGCTTCCACAAATCTGCTGCAATTAATCCCAGCTCCTTCTAGCCAAATTCTACACAGTAGGCTTTGACTCTTCTTAAATTAAATATAATAAAGGATTAAATTTTACAAGAATTTGGCTTTGTGCAACGACTTAATATTGGGTTGGAATTAGGGTTTAATCTCGTTTTAAAATTTTAAATATCGTTTCTGCAACCGGCTGTAAGTCATTTATTATTTCATTGTTATTTTGGTTATTATCTTGAAAACTGTCTGGTATACTCATCATTGTAGTATCGAACATAGACTTATTACTTGTGTCTGATAAGTTTGACAAGTATTTCAATGATCCAGTTCTAGAAGGCTTGCTCCGATACGTGACATTGGTATTATCTTCATTCATATTCATCGCGATTCGCGATTATATACTACTAGCGTCCTCTGTTGACTTAGAAACAAGCTTAGTGTGTTAAAGTTAAAGTTTTATTCCGAATAGAATATGTACTGTAGATAGTAGAATTGTTCATATAATCATTATGAGAACAAATTATTTACAAAAAGACACCGGCGTGACTGGGGATCGATCCGGCACTCTCTTCGTCTGATAGGTAGTCACAACGTCACCCGGCCACGAAGTTGCTTACAGAATCAGTTGAATTTAGCGATCAATTTATACACAAATGTTATTTTTGATTTCAAATCAGTTATATATGACTATGACGCATTGAGAAAGAATTTTTCTACATTCCGTAAGCTTTGTTCGACTTGATTTTATCACTGTTTCGGTCAAAGTTAGCACTGTTTTATTAAAAGTTATAGCTTTTTAACACATATAAGGCACTTATTTGCTTATGAATAGATGTTCGGAGATGAATAATTATCAGTTTATGTTTATTTAAGTTAGTTTTAACGTTTTGTTTGTTCACATTTATTTTCACTGTTTATGAATTCACTGTTTTAGTGTACACTTTGTTAACGATAGTTCACTTGATTCAGACTATTATTAACACATTCAACTCAAAATTAGCATGAAATTATGAGAATATATAATTAAAATTAAATACGGAGCTTGTTTATAAACATCGTTAGCTTTCGGCAGCTACCCTACATTCTAATCTATCCGGTCTCATCTATCCGGTCTTGGTTATTTGACTGTAAAGATAGCGTAGGTATATAAAGGTTTAATGGATCTCTTCGACGTTTAGCACTACGCGGGGTGTTGTGGATAAGTTCACCATATAAGATTCTTTATGTGCGGGCCATTCCGTTAGCTTTTCATGTTCTTTGATTTGATGTTTGTAAACTTCTTCAAGATACAGGCTCTATTCCTTGAGCCAGCGTTGCCAGTAAGGGCGCTTGTATACGGTAAGAAAATACGCCCGACCTATGCAAGAATTCGTGTCGTAACTAGAAAATAACTGTTTACACTGCTCGCAGCGGTGCACAAAAAAAATCTTGTCTGCGCAAGACACGACGGCGACGCGGCGAACGTTGTTGCGGAGCTCACACAGCCAGGTAAGTAGTGATCTGTGGGTAGTTTTTGTTGTGCGTTTCATGTGGACGTGTATTGCAGCGTAGAGTACAAAATGGCTGATGAGTTACTTATAACTTTCGTAGACGGACAACGGGTATTGTGGGACAAGACTTTAGAAATATATAAAGATAAAAGACTCACATTCGAAGCATGGAGAGAAATATTTATTATCTTAAACAAAGACTTCGACGAAATGACAAATGTAAAAAAGTAATAATATGGTAAGTACCTATAACATATTACTTTTTATTAGAATTTTCAAAAATACTAATTATTATATAACAGTCTATAAATGATTCTATTTTCACTTTTTGCAGGTAGTAGAGCCTTGCTGATTTCAGCATGAATGGCCAGCTCAACCGGGGAAGTACTATCCTCTCACAGAAAATCGACGTAAAGTAACAGTACTTAAACTGTTGCGTTTCGTTCGGTGAGTGAGAGTGCCGGAGGCTCTATCCCCTATTCCTTCTCCCTCATCCCACTCCTCATCCTATCCCTTTTCCCAACCCACAGGGGCGGCAACGCACTTGTGACTCCTGTGGTGTTGCTTGTGTCCATGGGCGGCGGTAATTGCTTACCATCAGGCAATTCGTCTGTTCGTTTGCCGCCTATTCCAATATAAAAAAAAAACTCGGGAAACCTGGAAAAAGAAGATATCGGTGTTTAAATTTTTAGTTAAGAATGAATGATGTAGGTACGTTTGAATTGTCCGTATTTATGCAAAAAGGAACCACTCGAAAAATTTAGATATTTGCTTTTTTTGAAGAATACTAATTTAAAAAGTGGTTTATTTTCTTATTCAAAAAAGATCCACAAGATTTTTCCATGAAAACAAGTTATACAAAAAGCAGAAAGGAACCAACAGCAAAAACACACATTATATATATTGCAAAACCGAACCACAGCACCACGGTACTCGATTCTTCAAACAAATAAACCATATTAATTCCATGTCATTTTATACAAAACAGATCCACTGATACTTGCGCGCCCTACGCCCGACTGACGACTGCACGAAAAAAATTTTGTCGTATACACGTTCCGATTGGTCTTGTCTACGGAAGACACGAAAAGTTGTCGTGTGTAGAACAGACAAAATTCTTGTCGTGTACACGAAGAATTTGTCTTGTCTGCCGCAGACACGGTAAATTTTCTTAACGTGTACAAGTGCTCTTACTAGTACTCTGTCAGTAGTTACTTTAGTGTCTTAACTCTACAATACTGGCATGCTCAAATTATCAAGTCCGCATCGGATACGCTTCGTGTAACTTAACAAATAATATAATAATAATATTCTACCACATTCACACAACACCAACATAAAAAGTCAAAGTTGTTCGGAATTTGGTCACCTGACTTTGATTTTATTAAATGGTACTCACAATGGTTTGAAATCTACATTCGATATAAATCGTCACGATGTAAATTTTCACCGGAGTTTTTTTCGTTCCACCATTTGCATCAGAGGGCCTTTTCGTCAGTCCATTGATACTGTATAGTTTGTTAAAAACGGATTTATAATAATTCCCATAGTAAGCCGTGGTGCGATGCCAGACCGTTGATTGAAATACGAAAGGCTAGGCTGTTCAAAAAGTGTTATATATTATGTATGTAAAAATATAAATTGTTTGTGCCAAATCACTGTATTGGAATTTAAGGGCTTAAAATAGTGGTATAGATATTGCTTTTCTGAGACAAATTTGTGCGGTAAAGTTTTGGCTGTGGGTCAAACTTGTATGGTGTAACAAATATGAGAATATAATGTAATAAGTTTTGTCGTATACTCATGTTTGCTCCATAATTTTAACTTCAATTAACGTTATTGTTGTATATCATCCAGCTGGGTATAACTTAATACAAAGAAATATTATTGCCAAAATATTTTGGAGGAAAGAGGGTGTTAGTGTTTCTCCAACTAAAGGGAGGATTCTATGACCAAGCTAGGTGATCGAACCTAGGAGACTGTAGCCCAACGCACGTGGTTGTGAACTTGTATATACATATACTCTACAGTCAACGCGTGTGAGAACTTTAATAGCGCAATTCAGGATAGTTCCGTCGATGTCCGCTAGATGACACCGGTGATGGTTGTCTTCGCCATTGTAGAATAGATGGCCTCAGTTATATTTAACTGTATCTACGATAGTGGAAAAGAAATTTGCGCAGGGAAGGACGAAAAATAAAACAGATATAATTATTTTGCTTTCGTTGCCCTTTTTATTTCAGTTTTTTTTTTCAAAAGTATAGTTTTTAGAATTTTGTCTGTTTGTCTATTTGTCTGTATATCCGGTATAAACTCAAACAGTACTGCATGTATTTACTTCAAATTTAGCACGAATATTATTAAAATGTCGGATCAACATATAGGTTACATATTATTACGCTATCACCTATGGGGAACGAGCAGTGAACCTTTATTTCTTCAACGCATTCTGTAACAACGTGGAATCTAACGACGCATATTTGAATGTTTACGCATATGTTATGTTAACCATGATATAAGCTAGCTTCACACTATAAAAATCACGCAATATAAGTTAATTAGGCAGATCAACATAATTAAATGAATATAAGTAGTATCAAGATAATTTTAAAGCAGCGCCATCTATAAGAGTTCAAAAACTTCAAGTCGAATTACATGTGTAAGCCCTTTTTGGATATAAATAATTTAAATTTGATCATGTTGGCGAGGTTAATAGTTGTTTTCAAAAGTCATAGATGGAGTGGTGCATTTTCTTCGTAAAAATTGTACCGTTAATTGGTTTCAGAGATGAGCAAGACAAAAAAATGTGTTTATATAAGTTTTAAGCTGCTTCATCTATGTCTTATAAAATTAATCGAGTATGTCTCTATGTAAATACAAACAGAACTCAAAAAGAACTGCATAGATTTATAACAAAATTTAAACTCGAAAACGGCACGCTATTGCTGTAAGCAATTTGAGCTAAATAACGAAGTAAGAGGAAAATTAAGCATGCCATAAGATAAAACATGCTTATTTTTTTCAGTACAGAATAAAGTACAGAATAAATAGTAATAGAGTTAGTACAAAATAAACATTTTGGTCACATTGGTGTAATTATTGCTTGTTAATTAATATATTTTCATGAGTGAGATGTAGAACAAACTAGATTTTTTTCACTCACACACAGCTATTTATTTTATTGTTACGTCTGAAGCGGTTTGGTGGATACTGGTGTTCATGCATTTACACGTCCACCTAGAGAACGGCCAGCGCATATATTGTTATTCCCGACAACCTTGCTGAGCGCTTGGAAAATCCGCGCCAAACAACTCTCTTGGCATTTTTCAGGCTCTGTGAAGTCGACCAGTTTGGGAGGTCCTTATTATGACGAGATGCCTTCATATTACACGTACGACAAGCAAAAGGGTGTATTTAACAGACGTCGACGAGGAGGTAATGTGGAAGGTTTTCCGGGAAGTGACAAGGACCCCGCATTTTGTAGAGTTTATATTTCCTGCGGTTGTTACTTCACACGGTCCGAGGCGCAACGTCTTTCGCCTTTCTGAGGACATCTGATGGCGTGGAGTATCCCACTTATCGCAGAGCCTGCGTAGTACGGCACTTTCTCGACGGTGACCAAAACTGGGATGACAGCCTCGCAATCATCACCGCATCAAGACCGTGAAAATTGGTAGTATAACGCTGAGACAATTTACGATCCGGGTGAAATGACCACCATACGAAATTTATGACACCGTCTTTAAAAGCATTGGGCAAATCCAGGGTAAAATGTTTTTCTTGGATGCTCCTGGTGGAACAGGAAAATCATTTGTTGCCACTGGCATACTTGCAGAGGTCAGGTGGCAAGGCAAAATTGCCATTGCTGTAGCGTCGTCGGGAATCGCTGCCACACTGCTTCCGGGTGGCAAGACAGCACATGTCATATTTAATATTCCCATAGATTTAGAGAGCGCCGAAACGCCCGTTTGTGGTGTGTCACGTAACCAATAGGAAGGCAGTTGAGGCGGTGGACAGAACCCTGCAGGACATCCGCAGGAACGAGTATTTGATGGGTGGTCACAGTTCTGTTCAGTGGCGATTTCGGACAAACGCTTCCCATGGTGACACGGGGATCGAGGGCTGACGAGGTGAGTGCTTTGTTGAAACGATCTTCGTTGTGGTCACAAGTTCGTACGCTGCGCTTGACCATTAATATGGGAGCTCGGCTCGGCGTCATTACACGTGCTCAACAATTCTACAATGTCCTTCTAAGTCTTGGCGAAGGCACTCTACCAGAGGAGAGAGGTGGACAGGTGGTGCTTCCAGAGTCTCTTAGTAGAGTTGTATACAGCTTAGAAGAACTTATTCGCTATGTGTACGGGGAGTATACAACTGATGTTGTATACCGTAATAGCAGAATTCTTGGGTGTGTGAGCGGGCCATTTTGACGCCCAAAAATGATCAGGCTGCAGCAATTAACGAATGCATTCTCTCGGAAATTGAGGGGATTAAAACTTCATTCCCCTCAATTTCCGAGAGAATGCATTCGTATACACCTCCATAAACACTGTCGTCGAGCAAGATGACGCCAAACATTATCCCGTGGAATTTCTGAACTCCCTGTCAGCAAGTGAAGTTCCAGCGCATATCATCAAGCTGAAGGTCGGTGTCCCGATTATACTTCTTCGGAACCTATCTCCACCGAAGTTGTGTAACGTGACCCGCCTTAAAGTCATCTCACTCCAAAGACACACCATTGAGGCGGAAATTCTTACGGGTTGTGGCGTCGGCGAGGCAGTAATTATACCACGCATTTCCCTCATATCTCATAACTTCCCGTTCCCGATCAAGCGCGTACAGTTCCCCGTAAGTGTTTGCTTCGCGATGACCATCAATAAGTCGCAGGGGCAGACACTGAGGGCAGCAGGTGTCGACCTCAGGACGAGCTGCTTCTCACACGGGCAGCTGTACGTCGCTTGCTCCCGCGTCACCAGTCCTGACTCTCTTTACATTTTGGCTGCGGAGAGCCAAACCACTAATGGTGTACATCGAGAAGTTCTATAATTAAATATTATATATTATATATATTCCTTATTTTCTCCATCTGCTTCAGTCACATCACAAAAGGATTGATGCATTCGAGATGTGGTGCTGGAGACGCATGCTGGATACCCTGGACCGCCAAGCGCACCAATGCATCGATCCTTTCGTAGCTTCGTGTCCAAATACGCCTGTCCACCATCTGCCAGCAGCGGATTTTGACTTACTTTGGCTACATAATGAGGTGGGGTGAAGAGAGCCTTGAAAAGCTGATCGTTGTTGGGAACACGGAGGGTAAACGAGCCCGGGGACGGTCCCCAACCAGATGGAGAGATCAAGTGAGAGGCCCATCATCAACCATGTTTTGCTCTGTCGCCCAAGACGCGATGAACCAGGTGCCAGGCAAAACCAGGTGCAAACCATCCACATTCGTCGATGACCATGATCCTCAGTCATGAGGGACCGACCACAGAGAGAGAGCTTCAGTCACAACTTATGACTTTATTCACCAGAATCACCATAAAGTCATTTATTCAAAGCATGCTGAAAATCAGCACAAAACGTCATTGATGCGTGCCGTGGATTCGAACCTGAGGCCCTCTGCATAGCAGTCCTTCGGTTTCTCTACTTGGCTATCGCTGCTTCTATTCTCAAAAAATTGCGTAGATTAAACTAGTTTAGGAAAACCGCATCAACCAAAATAATAAAGTTTTATTGAAGCTTCATTACTAACCAACATTATACCTATGCCAATAAAATTATAGTTACTCAACAAATCCGTTTAAAAGGCTACCAATGATTATTTGCGTTCAGATGTAGTACGGCCAGTAATAATAGTCTAATTTAAGCCACAACTCACACATTGAGTTCAAAGTCTACGAATCGAGAGTTACCCAAAACCCAGCAGGCTATCATTAATTTGGGGACACAAAACACGAGAAACTTTAACGAATATTGAACTCCCTTCACTCTCAAACTCGTATTCTAAAAGTAGATACTTAATTACAAATGATTTGCTGGTACAAAATGACCTGCGGCAAGTGTAACTTAGGAGTACGTGCAAATACAAGGACTTTTTTGGTCCATTTTGGCTGATACCCGCTATGAAAATAAAATAGTTCAAAAATTAATCTGGCACAGAGAGATTAAATAATGAGTATGTTGACTTTTATGTATGCTTTTTATTAATAGAATATTTTCATTTTATTGGTTACTCAAAATGTTTAGCTATTTTGTTAAATAGAGCTTAAATAGTGGTGGACATTTGGGACACTTTTGTTCAACGCACTTTTTTGCTGTTAGTCTTTTAATAGCATTTCGTTTTTTTTTTAATAAATCTCAAAGCAAAAGCTCAAACGAGTGCTATACAATCAACAAGTGCTATCCATACCTCCATGTTAAAAATTCCTTGTAAGGGCTATTTTTCGGGACAGCTGGATATAAAGGTGTTTTCTCCATGGACTGCAAGAACCCTAGTTCGCACAGCTCCTTCTGATCGAAGGTCATTGATATCAAAGCATTCGCACTATTCACTTCTGTGTGATAAGCGTAACCTGAAAATGCGATATCAGGTAATAAAATTGAATCATTCGGAAATTATAATTAATCATTCTTCCTTTTTACAAACTTTGGACTTTACACACATTTAGGCCGCCCTCACATTGGCGTGGGCGTCAAGGCAGCGGCATCTCGGCAACTTCGCGGCGTCGATGCCACCAGCCGAGGTGCCGGTGCATTGACGCTGACGCCAATGTGAGGGTGGCCTTTAGCAACGGACACAAAGTACATCCAGACTTGAAGCGACATTTTATGGATCACACAGTTTATTCTCGTGTCTATCTTACCTACACATCACGCTACTTTGCCCCAGTTGTAGACGGCGATCATTTAAACTTCTTCACCATAAGTACGTCAGTCAAAATAACATACAGTTTGATTGTTATCGATTACGTAACGTGATCGTGTAAATCGTGTATCTGTCATTTATAAATGTCAATGTCAGAACTTAGCCGTAACGTGCATTTATGAATGTAATTATGATAAAAAAAAAAGTTGTCTTTGGATTTTCGATTTCTGTTGTTTGTGTAAAAATGTTACATGTCAACCAATATTATAATAATAATTATAGTAAGTAAAATAATCTGGTTTTGACGTCCGCGTCTACTAAGGAGCCAGTTGAAAACCAGCGTCGGGCACATATGTCCGGCAATATGCTGAACTGGCTTCCTATTTTTGTACAGACGACGGGCGTGTACGATTTTTGCCTAGTTAGGTATAGATTTTTTTTTTGTTTTTTCTCTCTCTGTTTATATGATGTCCCTCGTCTGATATAAAAATAAATGTTTTTCATTTAATTTTATTTCATTTATATGCCGTGAAAATCCTGTTTATCACATGATTTACTACTGATACTGAATGTCTGATGATTTTTATTTCGACTTATAGGTATCACTTTTACCTCGGGTAAATCTAAACTTGCCATATTAATTTAATACAACGAATATGAGGCATGTTATGAATCCGATGAAAGAGCAACATTACGACGATTTGAAACACAATGAAAACTCTTGCAAATGCAGAAAAATATAGCGCGTAATATTTCGTTTCAGTAGCTATGGTGCCTAAAAGCAATATAACACAATACTAGGATTTTACGCAATATCACTTCAATAAAAATGAATTACCAAGTCAATTCTAACATTTTAAAAAATTACCTCCTTTTTGCACCATCCTTATTGAACTAAAGGTTTCAGTAACGGTGCGTCCTTTTTTTATTGAATACTTTCTTTTGACGTAAAGCGTCCTCTATCGGGGCGTTTCTTTTGTTGTAGTAGTAGGACGGAGTCTGCAATTTATACATACGTTTGATACTTTCGGAGTTATGTGAGGCTTTATGTGAATGGATAGACCCACAGGTAAGCACGAATGGGAAAATTGAGAGTATTGCCAGTGCTTTATGACAGGTACAATGCGTCATGTATATGGTTGTGTAGTACAGTAAGTAATTTAGAGTTGCAATACCACACAATGGTAGATGCGCGTTACTTAGCGGAGTCACGCGAAGGGAAGCCGTGGCCGTGGCCGTGGCGTCGAAGGCCACCTCCGTTGTTTTTAGTGCATAGTGTGAATTGTTTCTGGAGTAGCACATACCAGGTTCCAATCTAGCTTGAAGCCTAATAGAGGGGAGCCCCGTAATATGATGTTATCATAGGGTGTAACAAAAAAAATGAACCTGACATATTTTAAGACTAAACTAGTTTCTTTGTAACCCGAACTAACTTTGAAAAGTCATTGGTGTGCGCCGTGGATTCGAACCTGTGATCCTCTCCGTGTAATGTCGTGCGGTATCCTATTGTGGAAAATGCGGCCAACACTCAAACAATGTTTGTTCTGCTGACCAGAGAGCTATCTGAGCAATTTAGATCGTATTGAAGAAAAAATTCAAACAAATGAAAACTCCAATAGGAGCTCGCAAGTATAGTTTAATGCTTATAACTAGTTTGTTGTATCCACATTTTAAAATTAAGATTCTAAAACACTAAGGAGCAGATTAGAGAAATATCCTTCTTAAGAGGATGTTTACGTTATTTATTTATTTATTTATTTGTTAGGTTTGCTAACAGTCCATACATTTCATACAGTTTTGTCTTAAAATTAACTTACATACTAGACTTAAATGTACGACCAATTATATATAGAAAAATAGCAAACACCTCATGCACTATTATTAGTGGAAAATTCATGAGTAGGTGTCATCATCATCAGCCTTTAACAGTCCACTGCTGGACTAGGCCTCTCCTTTGAAAGGAGGAATTGGCCTACTATACCACGCTGGCCAAACGGGTTGGTATAGGGTTTGTATCAAGTTTTCCTTCTCTCACAGTGCTGTTCTCTGCATGATATGCTCCCTCTGTCGGCTCTTATGACACCTATGGGATGATATGGGGTGGTGACATTCTGTATTCTTAATCCGTCACCACACGGATGAGTAGGTGTATTAAACGATAATTATTCAGTAAACAATAAGTAAATACCCACTTTTTAAGTGTGGTTACGTCAGTGAATAATTTACATTGTTTGATGCTTACCTAACAAGAACATTTTTATATCTTTACGGAATCCAGACATAGTATTTGAAAATACATCGGTACTGCTACTACATTCATTAGCTAGCTTACACATACGTGATATAGTAGAGTTGGCACCATGCACGGTTTTACGGAGAGGTGGGTTATAAAAGGAATCCATGTTTATAGTTGCAGTAGTTTAGGCTTAGTGATGATTTGACAGTTAGTCAACTAATCGTATTTGTGTTATGATGATGATGATGACAAGTTATTTTAAAACCAAGGAGCTACTATGTTATAGCTCCTTAGACCTTACCCATAAGGTTACCACGACCAATTTATTTTGTTAACTTCTTTTTAATTAAAACATTAATTTTCTTATCGTTACCATAGTGTAACGACAAGAAGTAATTTTTGACAAAATGAGTATATTTTTTGGCTTTAAGTGTAGAACTTAAAGCCATAAAATATACTCATTTTATCAATGACAATCAAGGGTAAGTAAAAGTTTTCTGTTCAATAAACTGCTTGAGCGTTCGGGGATTAATGTTCACTCCATTTATTCGGGCTGAAGCTGTATCTCTATGGATACACGCATTTATACTTGATTTATGTACCAACTTTGCCAGGTAGTAGTATATTACTAACAAGCCGTGTTTCAAAATTATGTTCTTCTTAGCTTTATCATTCTTGAGTATAAAATTGTGACTCTTGAAGCAGAAAAAATACAAAACTTTTCATTTTGCTTTTTTTGTCTCGCCCACGTCTGTTACCCCTTCGGTATACCCTGTTTAGCTACACTCCTGCTTAGGTTCTGCCGTAAAGATCATTGAAGCCATTGAGTTTTAAGTAATGCTCCTGCTACACCTGCGTATTGTGGCCAACATTTTAATGCGTTAAATTGCTAATTTCCAAAGCACATTTTTACCGCGTTGCTTAACGCATAGTTGGCCATTACCATTAAGGCTAACACTAACAAAGGTGTAGCAGTAGCATAAACTGAAGTGCCGTAGAATAGGGGTTGAAGTACTAAATTTAATGGCTAAAATGGCATGCCAGCTCTTACAATAGCTGTCTTAAAAGAGTTTTAAACCATATCATAAGACCTATAGTTTAAACTTATAAAGGCTTAAAAAACCCAAAATATAAATTATTGAATGTATTGATTGAAAATATTTTAATATTGTGTGTTACTGACTGCGTGGTCCAGTAGATAGCGTCATGTGCCTGCTGATCGGAGGTCCCGGGTTCGATTCCCGGGTCGGGATAAAGTGTTACTGAGTTTTTCCAAATTCTCAGTACCAGCACGGTTCCGGTGGTGAGCCCGGTACCGGCAATAGGTTCGTCCCGTATTACGTGAAACCTAAAAATTCATGGGGAAATGTGGGTGTAATTGTTACACCTCTGCCTATCCCTTCGGGAACACAGGCGTGACTATATAAAAAAGTGGGTGTTTCTATGTATAATATGTATGTATTTACAAAAAAAAAAGTATATATGTATGTTTATCCATTATCTAGTACCCATAACACAAGCTCTGCTTAGCTTGGGACTAGATGGTGATGTGTGTATGTGGTAGAATATTATTTAAAAAAAAGTATTTATTTTTAGTGTTTACTGATTATAGAAATTATTTGAAAAACATGCTCACCTGCAACCAAGATCTCGTGTAACCAATATCTTCGTAGATCAGTTCCAATGGACTATCCAGGAGTTCCTTCAGAGAGTTGATGGAAGGTGGTGGACCATTCAGCAGCCAGCTCACCACTGAGCTGGTGTAGTAATTGTATATGAGGACGCATGATAGACCAGTCACCAAAATTGTGACTTTTCGAGCTGGAAGGTAAATTTATTTATATATAATTATTTAGTTTCTCCCAGTACACGCTGGAAGTGAGCCTCTTCCAATTTGAGTCACTATAATACCGTAAGTGAGTCAATTGGATAAAAATTAAATACAACGCTTTGTGACGCAACTTAAAAAGAGGCCTATATCTATGAGTTGAATATAAAAACCAGAATAATGATGTTACGTTATGTTTTTTTTTTCCTATAGTCATCTCTTACGACACCCACTAAATCTCAGGGAAGCGAAGGAGTCTGGAGTAGTGTAGTATAATTTCATTATACTACTGCATTTGTTTTTTCACAGCTCCAGCTGAAAATTACGCCTTTTGGTCTAGTGAGTAGAGATCCTGACAGCTAATCTGAAGGTCGTGGGTTCGATTCCCATTCAGAACACAACTTTTCGTGACCGTGTCTAAGTTGTCCTAGAATACTTTTAATACTAAATATGTCTTAAACATATTACGCTAATGACCAATTTATTGATCGTGCCGCAGTAATCAATACACTGAAGGCATCCACTTTGGATATCAAATTCCAAAGTGAAACTGTGTCAATTGTTAATGTAATTGTTCTGTTGGGAACTTTAATTCCCCAAAGTGGATCCCAGAAAGGTAATTGCGTCGTATTATGTTTGTTGATATTTTTGACTACCTCATAGGTATCGTAACGTAAAATTTAATGTGAGTGGATGTATGATAGGTTATGACTTTGTGATGCAGCATTGCGTATGATAAGAAAAAGATTATAGGCCGTGGAGGAAACTTATGTCATAGAGTCAGTAGTGAAATGTAGTAAAAAGTCCACTTGCGTAAGAAGCGGCGATAGCCCAGTGGTGTACGTAACGGAATGCTGGGACGATGGTCTCGGGTTCGATCCCCGTTACCCCTAGTACACACCTCTTACGTTTCGAAGTCATGTGTGTATTAAAATTGTTAAATATCGCTCGCTTAATATTGTGCCTGATAGTTGGCAATAGGCTCGCCCTCTAATACATTGGAACCGAAATATAACTGGCGAAGTGTGGGTGTATAATACACCTCTTCCTAGCCCCTCGGGGATAAAGGCGTGAAGTTATTTTATTGTTATGTTTATTATGAACATCAATGCACGGCCATATGTTCCTAAACTAAGCAAAATTATGGTTATGACAACTAACTGACAAACAATTCTAAATACTCATAAATACACACATATTACAGCAGCAGCTGATAAGATGGACACACATATTCAGAACAAATCATTGTGTTTATCATGCAAAAAATGGTTTTGGTTGAGAATTGAACCCACTTCGTTGTAAATCATCTAACGATATTGTACCCACAACCTTTAAATAAGCAGTCATGGCTACAACTGACCCATAGACAGCAAGGCAGGCAAGTCAAAAATCTTACCTATATGGTATTAAGTATTAATTCATCTCCAAGTCATCTCGAGCCAACACCAATGATTTATTAAGCTGCCCTGAAGAGCCTATTATTTACTGAACGACTTTACTTACTACTTTAGAAATACAAATAGTTACCTGTTGACACCCTTTAAGCTCCATTTTCATCAGAATCTTCGTAAACTGAAACAAGATCACCAATGTATTACTTATGCAACGTCAAATTTACAGAAATGCGATAGGCACTTACATTGCTGGCAAATAGAGGCTATAACCGAAAACACCGCGTACTGAATTGACGATGGTCTTTGCTCAAGGCGAGCAGATAGCAGCAGTAAGAAGGCACATAGTACTGATACTCCTATGACACCCCACCATGCGACAGGGCTTAGAGGCATCAGGAACTGGTTTTCGAACTTTCCAGGGCCTTTAGTTGGTATGCGGTAGTAATATCTCGTTATGAAAAATTGCAATATGCTGGTTTGTTGAGCCATCGATATGGGGTTTCCAAAATTTAAATCATAAATAAATGAAAATTAAGTTGTTTTGTCGTTTAAAAAGTCATAAAAGATCTTGTGCAATGTGATGTGACTGTGTGGTGTTTCTTGTGTATTCCATTTTTTTTTAAACTCGCGCAATAAAAATTAATCCTTTGCCGCGTGGACTTTACAAACATACAACCATTGGACACAATGAACAGATTAACATCTCTTATCTTAATATATAAAATCCTTGCGTTACTGACTGACTGACAGACACGCTACAGCCGAAACTATTGGGCGCAGGAAGCTGAAATTTGGCATGTAGGTTCCGTGGGGACCGTAGGGGTGCACTAAGGGATTTCTGAAATTCCCTCGGGATCGGCCAAAACGGGTAAATTAAAATAAAATGCAGGCGTAGCTGGCTGGCGTCCTCTAGTCATTATATAAAATCAATTGGGATACAAACCTTTCAAATTATGTTTTATTACAATCGTAGGTATGTACATAATTATGGTTTACTCACTCGATTGACGTCAACGTAGGTATAAGTATGTCAATTTTGTGGTGCACAGTGGATATAAACCGAATCACAGGTGAAATGTCCTGCTCTCTAAAAAACAGGCTGTTTGCCACCACCTAGGAAAAGGTCATAAAATAACAATCAAAAGCTAGATGTTATAATATAATCTGTATAAAAAAAATATTTCGTTACTGGCTGGCTGACAGACAACGCCCAGCTACCAGATATCGTGTCCGCGCCAAAAAAACCATCTCGGCAAATAACGCCTCGCTTGACAGCGCGAACGTATATTGTGTTTAGTTTATTTGAAACACAGCCAACGTCAATACGTTTCACAATGCCGCAGAGCCTAGTAAAAGATTGCAAAAACAATGCCCAAAAATGCAATTTAACAGATGGAGTATCTTAATTTCGGTAAGTAAATAAAAAATAAGTTATATTTTAAGCTTAGAATTACCAAATTATATCATATTTTGAAAGAAATTAATGATTTAATCCGCCATAAAAAATTTTTGACGCACGTCAAAAAATCTTGACAAGGCACAGATAACAGTGATAACTATACACAAACCAGAACAGTAGATACATGGAGTCGATCTTTTTTGTAATATTTTTTTTATAATTTGTTACCAGAACATCGAAATTGGTTGTTTAAAATTGGTTAAGGCTATTTGAATTTGTCTAGAATTACCGTAGGCAAGCCTATCACCTATATCAGCTTTGTTGGTTTCAAGAAAATTAACAACATCATTCAGATAATTATAAGTGCCCTTGAAGTTAGTGCCGCAGTCAGAACGGATCAAGGAAGGCAGCCCTCTGCGGGATACAAATCTGTCAAATGTGGCTACAAACGCCTCGGTCGTAAGCAAGGAGACCAGTTCTAAGTGTACGGCCTTTGTGGAGAGACAAACAAAAACACACAAGTAGGCCTTAACAGTCTTGCTGTTTCGAAGTGTCGACGTTTTCACCAAAAAGGGACCTGCGAAGTCCATGCCAACACCGTCAAACGTCCTGCTCTCAGTTACGCGATCTGCCGGTAAGTCTCCCATCAAGGGCTGCATGGTAGAAGCCTTGAGCTTATAGCAAGGGATGCAGCGAAAGACTACACTCCGAATAATTCTTCGGGCAGACAAGATCCAAAACTCGCGTTGCAAAATGGCCAAGAGCGCATTACAACCAGCATGCGAATTTTTAAGGTGACGGTCAGTTACCAACAAGCGTACCAAATGACCGTCCTTAGGTAACAAAAGGGGGTGACGTGCTCCGTAAGGGAGGTTGGCGTTCTTGAGACGCCCTCCAACGCGCAAGAGACCCGTATCGTCCAAAAAGGGGTTCAATTTAGAGACAGCTCCTGACAATTTCGATTTCCCCGACTTGAGGATAGCAATCTCCCTTTCAAAATGCGCCGATTGCACAGAACGAACCCAAAAGGTGAGGGACTCCTGTCGTTCCTGTGGTGAGAGAAACGGTGTCAGTCGTTTCTGTTGTGGGTGCCTAAAGTTAAAAACAAAACGCTTTATCCAAGCAGTAACACCTAACAACTTGTCGAGGGAGCTGTAACGATTCAACAGGAAATCGGGGTCGAAGGCGCATTCTACCTTCTCAAGAGCGAGTGTTCGTAGACCCGGCAAATCAGAAGTATTCAAAACTGGCGTTCGAGGCCAATCAATTTCTGGTCGACTCAACCATTCCGGACCCCACCACAGCGAATGACCTATCAAACTAGGCGTCAAGCATCCGCGCGAGGCACAATCAGCGGGGTTGAGCTCACCTGGCACGTGTCTCCAAACAAGTTTGACTTCGGATTTCTGGATTTGGGAAACGCGATTAGCGACAAATACCTCCAAAGTGTGGACAAAAGCCTTCAACCAACAAAGAACAATTTGGCTGTCTGTCCAGGCGTAGGTCCCATTAATGCAAATGCTTTTACCCAAAGTACTGGACACGTGGTTCAATAAGCGTACAAGTAGAGCTGCTCCCGAGAGCTCCAATTTTGGAATGGTCAGAGATGTCCGAAGGGGTGCAACCTTGCTCTTCGCCATGATCAGGGAAACTTTCACCTGACCTGAGGCACTGACTGTGCGCAAGTACACCACGGCCGCGTGACCACGTTCCGAGGCGTCACAAAACCCGTGAAGGGTGGCCTTGTACTTCCCGGGAGGAAGGATGGGACGAGGCAAGGAGATCTCGTTGACGGCAGAAAGTGAGGATACAAAGGAGGTCCATTCCTCAACAAGAGTGCCGTGCAGGGGTTCGTCCCAGGTCAATCCTGCTGTCCAAAGCTTCTGCAAGAAGCATTTTGCCCAAAATATAATTGGACAGATCCAACCATTCGGATCAAAGGTTCTGGCGACAGTAGACAATACGAGACGTTTAGTCCAAGAACACGGCAATTTCAAGTCTACGTTATATGTAAAGATGTCTTGGACTGGTCTGTACTGAACGCCGAGAACAGCCATCATGGCGGGGTTGTCAACAATCTCAAATAGATGTGGATCTTGCTGATGATCCTCTGGCAAGCCTTCCAAAAGCGCTGGTGAGTTGGAAATCCATTTGCGCAACTCATAACCAGCGGAGGCCAAAATACCTATCAATTCGTCCTGCAGGAGGATCGCCTCGTCCACTGTGGAGGCGCCCGAGCAAATGTCATCGACGTAAATATCGTCTTTCAAGATGGCGGAGGCTCGTGGGAAGCGTAAGCCTTCGCGGTCTGCGAGCTCCCAAAGAGAACGTATTGCCAAGTGGGGGTTAACCTTAACCCGTACGTATTAGTATTGAGCTCGTAGACGACCATGGGATCGCGAGGAGACTCTCTCCAAAGGATCAGCTGGAAGCGACGGTCATCAGGGTGGATAATAGTCTGCCTGAACATCATTTTTATGTCAGCCACAAAGACAACCTGATGTCGTCGGAAGCTGGTGATGACGTCACAAAGGTCCTTGACCAACTTGGGACCAGAATGCAAGCACTGGTTCAAGGATACGCCTGTTGAAGTCTGCGCAGAACCATCAAACACTGTGCGCAGCTTGCCAGTCGATGGCTTCAATACCGCATGATGCGGGAGAAAGTAATGCTCCACCGAACGCCAATCCAAATTTGACACTGACATGTGTCCCAATTGTTCATATTCTCTCATGAACTCAATATACTTCTGTCTGAGCTCCGGATCACGACCCATGCGACGCTCCATAGCCAACAATCTCTTTTCGGCTAAAGGTCGTGACTCACCAAGCGGAGGCCGAACAGACAGGAAGGGTAGCCTCGTAATGAGCCGACCAGAACGGAGTCGACCAGTGTTGTTCTGGAAGAACAGCTCGCACTCCTCATGTTCTGGATTCAAACGGGCAGCTTGAGGGGGCTCCTCTACCTCCCAAAACCTCTGAACCGCATCAGAGAGAGCGGAGCCTACAGCCAACAAATTATCAAGTTCGGGTGGAGGGGGGTCCCTAGGTATAGGTCCCATCAAAGCAAATCCAAATATTGTCGGGATGGCAGTCAAACCATTTGGCATCAAGACCCGTTTTCCACCAATCAAAATTCCACCGAGGACGTCAGAGCCAATCAACAAATCGATTTGTCCCGGTGTGTCAAATTTGGGGTCCGCCAGTTCCAATCCAGATGTCAAATTCACCACAGCAGCAGGTAGCTGCTTCTGTGGATGCATACCCAAAATATTCTTCAACACAATAGCCGAGGTTTTAATCCTCGGGTGTGAAGATCCAACAGGGCCAAACAAAACCTTAATTTGCCCTTCAACATTAGAGGCTACGTCCCCTATGCCCCGTATACAATTTGGAAATAAACCCATATTTAATTTAACCTGCCCTACTAAACAAGTGGAAACAATGCAACCTTGTGAACCTGTGTCCAATATAGCACGGACAACAACAGAGGTCCCCGTGGGTCCCCAGACCCTAACAGCAACCGTTGGTAGGATAACGGTCTCAATGGGGGAGGTTGGCGTTATTGGGCAGGGGTCAATGACCTATTGTTGCCTGGGCGGCGACCGTTGGCCGGGACCAGGCAAATCAAAATGGGGGTGCGGCTTGAAGTCCTCAAAGGCGCGATGACTCGATCCGCGCGCCATCTGTGGGGGGTCATAGTGACGCACCCGCCCAAAACGAGGTGGGCGCGAGTCAAGGCGGAGACGCTCCGCTAAAGGAGGGGAATACCTGGGGCAGCAGTCATGGTGCTGGTGACGCTGAACAGCACATTCAGGTGCGCGAGAGAGAGGAGGCGTGCGCACGCTACGGTTCTCCAAGCGGGGTGAGTGGCGATCAATTGAGCGAGGCGACTCTCGGCTACGCGCCGATGAGCCTCGGCTGCCACCTTCAAAACACCCGCCCGTGCGCGGCGTCGGCTGGTTGGACAAGCGGCCAACCTCTCTGGCATTCATACAGAGAATGTCCAAATGCTGTCCTCCACAGTGAGGACAGGGGCGAGAATTTGGGCAGTCTCGCTGGTAGTGGGACCCCAAACAAGAGAAGCAAAGGCGGCGGGCATTCGCGATGCGCCTACGAGAGGCGACATGCAGGTCCAAGAATGCCCTACAACTGGCCGTTCTGTGCCCCGTGACCTTGCAGTAAGAGCACTCCACTGGGCTCTGCGTGACTGCAAAGCGAGGAGGGCGCCGGTCAACACTGGCTCGGGTGTGAACGCGAGCCTGCTCCTTGACCTTGGGCGGCTGCGACTTAGCCGGCGTGTCACCACCGGAGTTGTCCAAGACCCGGCACTCATCCTCCAGGAACTTCTCCAGGTCAGCAAAGGGGGGCAGATGGGTCGCGCTATCCCCACCAAAGTGCTGTTCAAAACGCGACCTCAGGTCGGCAGGCAGCTTCTTCAGCACAATGTGCACCAATAGATAGGACCATTGGTCCACGGGCAGGTCAAGGCACTTAAGTGCGTTGATGGCCACCAAAAGCGGGTTCAACAGTTGGGTGCGCAACCCAGAGACCCGGGTGAGCGTCGGCAAGCCCAAAATCTGCTCAATGTGCGTGTCGGCGAGGCCACGCTTATTATGGTACCTACGGGTGATTAGGTCCCGAGCCGTCTGGTACGCCTCGTCAGACACGGGCAGATGCTGGATGAGGCCCTTAGCCTCCCCATCCAGAACCGACATTAGATAGGCCAACTTTTGTGCCGGCCGAAGGTCAGCCCTATCATTGACTAGGCTGTCGAACAAATTAATGAAGCCCAGGTAGCTTCCTAGGCAGCCATCAAAATGGGGGAGGTCCAAAGTAGGGAGCCTACTCACCAGCCCCGATGCTGACCTAGGAAGCTCCTGCTTCAGGCCGGGTTGCCCTTCCCTATCGGCAACTAGTTGTCTCGCAGTATTGGAGACAGCATCATACAGGTCTAAGACCTGGGCATAGTCTTCGCTGACCTTATTTCGCTGGTCAGCGGTGAAATCATTGATTGACACTTCAAGACAGCAAGTGCTGAAAGTGCGGAATTGCTATTCCACACTTGCCAGGCGATCATCAATCCGCTCGTACCTCTGAAGTAAGGCCTGCTGGCGATCAGGCCGGTTCACTAAAGCATTGGCCGAGGCAAACCAGCGCAAATCTGATGCAATAGCACCAGCAGCCGCACGCAAGTCCTTGATAGCTGACATAATCAAAATTCAAAAGAGCCCGGACAAGCGTTAAATAAAATTAACAATCAAAACTTAATTTTTCTTAATTCTTTGAAACCAACAAAGTATTAGCCTGTTTACTGCAAGTGCAGGCAAGTGACAGGTATTTACTGCCCAACAAAATTAAAGGTTTCAGTATATTGAAACAAAAACAAAAGTTATCAAAGTTATAACTTATAACAAATTAATAAAGTTGAAACTTCAACTTAATTAATTAATTATTTGCAACAGACAGACTAACTGTGTTATTTATGATATACAATAGGAAGTAAGCACAGAATATGTGTTACCTAACAATATTATCTATATTATAACAAAACAAAGTTTATTAATGTGACCCGCCCAAGTGGCAAGGTCAAGTTTGATTATTACAATGTTTATGAATATATGCAATGAACTAAATTTACTAAATTTATTGATACATACAGCTGTTATGTATCCAAGCAAACTGACTTATTAATGCAACAACAAATTTAAGTTAGATTTTTCAACAATACAAATCAACAATTACTGATTGAGGTTATGTGACAATGTGTTTCAAATTATCTAGGTCAACTTATACTATTAAATATTATGTATTTTAGACAATAACTGACCTGACGAACACTACAATACTGTCTACAAGGTGATAAGATACAAGCTCATACCAATCTGAGTTTATACTCAGTAATGCAACAGCGGCTAAATTTCAACTACAGCTCTGCACCAAAATTATGTCTAGAATTACCGTAGGCTTACTGGGAATTGGTTGTAAGCACAGTGGAAGCTAATTTATATTCATCCAGTTGTCCTAAAGTAATCAAATGTCTGACATATATTGCTGAGATTCTCAGCGATGACAAATTATAAAGTAGTTATAAGAAGATTTTACCTTATAGCTCCTGGTGATGTTCTTGAAGTGGACCTATAGATTAACTTATAATTTTGGCAAAAATAACAAGAGAATCAATGGATACCAGTTTACAATTCGGCGAAGTCCTTCTCCAGACCACGATGCACGTTAGCGGTTCACAAAACTTTTCACAAAGGTTCACTATGTCATCAATTTACAACAAACCTTGCCGGAAGTCAAAAGCGGCAATTACGTATTAAGTTAATTACGAGTTGATTCAATTCGCGTTAATTCAAAGGGCGATCAATTTAATTTAGGTACAAGGCACGCGAGCTTGCAAACGGCGTGTTAATTTTTCAAGCGGAAGACGGAAGTGACAGTTCAGTGTGACCATTGTCAGAAATTTTCAATAGACTAAACAAAACGTTACTCAATCGATCTAATCGATTTGACTTATAATAAAAACTAATTCTATTTCAAACAGAATTATTTGTTTTGTTTTACCACTTACGACACCATCTAGGCCCAAACTAAGCATAAGCTGGTACCGTGGATACTAGACATTGGATAGACATATATAGCTACTTCTATTTTTAAATACCTGCATATTATGCATAGAGACACCCAGACCAAGACAAACATTCATGTTCAAGCACAGAATTATTTGACTTGAGCGAGAATCGAACCCGCGACCTGCGGCGTAGCAGTGGCTTACGCTCCCGCGGCGCCAAGCGGTTGACTAAACTAACTAGTAAACTTTTACGTTCATTCATATTATAAATTATTTTAGTGTTCTGCGCGAGTCCATATATGTCTTAGCCCATACCATGTAGTAAAATTCGAATTCAAAATTCGAAAAAATAAGAAAATAAACGAAAATGACGTATTTTGTCACGACTGGTAGTAAGTATTAGATAATTTTTTTATGATTTATGACTTTATTACTCGGTGTCATGGTTGTAATTTGGTTGAACTTAAAACTGTTTTAAAACATATTTGTCTCCGTTTGGTAGGAATACGATCGCGGACAGATTTCAGCTAAGATTTTGTACGTGACCCGTCATCTTGTCCTAGTAGTATTATATATCGATGCCCAGCTAGAACTATATTTCTTGGGGATCGTAGGGTGCACTAAGAAGAGATTTCCTGAAAGAACAATGGCAGAATTTGGTCTGGGTTTGTTGTGGCGACCTTTAAATTCATATGAACACAAAAAATTGCTTTTTTTCCTACGATTTTTAATATATTCACTTTGTCTCGTTAAAGCAGGAGTATTTTATGACGATAAAAAGCATTCCAATTGATTACGAACTAGGTAGCTACTTTATTATTTGATTGTTGCCATAGACAATGGTGTGACAGGAATAGACGTGAGTGCTCTTGATCCGTATCGATTATTTGTTAAATAAGTAATCGATGCGATCGACTTTTATAGGGTTGGTTTGGTTTAAAACATAATTATTAAAATGCAGTTATTTAATTTTTAATCAACATTACATCAATAAGCTAATATTTTTGAAGCAAAACCACTTTTAAATCAAATAAAAACGTCACAGCATCATTTTAATGTTGTATCGATTTCACATAAAATTGATTTAAAATGTACAGCTCTGCTTTTGTCTTTGGCTGTGACTGTTAGATGCTAGAGAATACTTCTGCGTTTTGATGTCAATCTGATATATGTCATTTGATAATTCAAACGTACCTGCATTGTTCATTCTTAACTAGAAATTAAAATACCGATATCTTCTTTTTCCGGCTTTGCCGAGTGAAAATATAATCACTTATAGACTCTGTTACTTAAGCCGAATTTTTTTATATATTTTTTATAGCTGTACGCTTCGATTTAAATTCAGACATTTTGAGGTATGGAGATCTGCCATTGTCCTTTCCAGAAGCCCGAACGGAGCTGCGGCCATCCTCTAATCTATTATAATTGTACTTGCTTTAATTTTAAAACAAACGGTTATTATGTTATGCATGGCGCAAGATTTTTGCGATACCTACCCTTGTGCTATTCTTCTCAAATGTGCCAATCCATATATCCGTAAAATTGTGGACGAATCTGAAATAATAGCCAATATCTAGAGTAGTAGAAATATGACAATTTCAGCATGAGTGATTGACTGGATGACATGGATTGTGGCATCTGTTCACGTATCACGCTACATCAGAACTATTGATATCAATCTTTGAAACAAAAGACCATCCTTGCGCACTCGAACATACAACACCTAAATACCCAGCTGGACCTTAGTAGCTCACTCAAGGAAATTAAGGCGACAGTTGAGGATAAATTACAACCTGCAAGCAGTAACTCTTTTGCAGATATGGTGAAGAAAGGAAGAGATCAGTTTGTACGTCCTCATAACCTGAGTACCATTGCAATTTATCCCAGCGACAAATCGAAATCAAGCGACGATACGAAATCCCTGGTCCAAAAGATTATTTCACCGGAGGAACTAAAACTTCATGTATGCGGTCTGAGGAAAGTACGTAATGGAGGCGTCCTAATCAGCACCGAAACTAAGCAGGACATTGAAAAGCTTAAGAACTCGCATAAGCTAGTTTCATCGGGCCTTACCGTTGAGGAACCAACGAAACGTCGCCCAAGAATTACCATCGTTGGTGTTCCCGTATCCCTTAGCGAAAAGGAAGTGCTCGACTGCGTATATGAGCAAAACCTTGCCGACAAATTCCCGAAGTCGTCTCGTGATTCTTTCTTAGCCGCAGTTAAATTGAGCCATAAATCAGGTAAGAAGAACCTCCCAACCTGTAACTTTGTTTTGGAAGTAGCTCCCTCTATCAGAAAGGCACTGGTAAATCAAGGTCGCGTATTCATCAATTGGACGTCATGCCCGGTGCGAGACTTTACGATTGTCACGAGATGTTACAATTGCCAGCAGTTCGGTCACGCCGCTAAGTATTGCCGAGAAACCAGCCCCACTTGCAATCATTGCGGCGAACTTGGTCATTCCTTCAAAGAATGTAGCAGCAAGTCGGCCTCTCCAAATTGTGCAACGTGCAAACGTTTTAAGAGGAAATCCGACCATCAAACTGGTGACCTAAACTGTCCTGCACGTAAGTATGCTGAGGATAAATACATACAATCCATAGATTATGAGGGCGCCTAAGAGCGTCACTTTCTATTGTATTTATTAAGCGCGTTTACTTATTCAACTTTTATATTTTACTTGTTTACAGTTTTTACATATAATTATAAATGACCAACCAATTGATGAGTGACCTAGATAATTTTTCTGTGTCTGAAACAAAAATATGTGATGTCGATGCATGTAAATATTCTATACCGAGTAGTGAAAAGGTGTTGACTTTGCTGACACAAAATATTCGCAGCATAAACCGTAATATAAATGGTTTTGAATTATTATTACATAATCTCGATGTTAACTGTGACATAATAGTGTTAACAGAATGTTGGCTGTCAAGCCATACAACTGCTGTTCCACTTCTTGATGGATATTGTGTACACAAAACGGAAACTAAGTTAAATCAAAATGATGGTCTAGTAGTCTACTCTAAAAATAATTTGAATATATCCGTGGAGGAACCTTTATTTCTGGGCAGTAATTGCTTGATAGTTAAGATCAATTTAGATACAGTAGTTTTAGCAATTTATAGGCCGCCTTCGCAAAATATTGAATTATTTTTGGAATCGCTAGACACACATTTAAAAAGGTTATCGCATTTTCAGAA
The DNA here is from genome assembly GCA_944739405.2 of Euclidia mi. Classification (NCBI taxonomy): domain Eukaryota; kingdom Metazoa; phylum Arthropoda; class Insecta; order Lepidoptera; family Erebidae; genus Euclidia; species Euclidia mi. The sequence continues at coordinate 119,584,320 of OX123182.2, forward strand.
CATTATACTGACAGGTGATATAAATATTAACATCGCGTCTCAAAGAACCGACATTCATGCACATAGTTACCTTAACATTTGCTCATTTCATGGGTTGTTACCAACACATTATCACCCAACTCACCAAAGTGGTTCATGCTTAGACCATTTCATTATAAAGTCAATTAAGCCAACAATTACATTAATAACTAATTCATCATTAACAGATCACTGTGCTATTCTATTGACCGTAAAATTATCTTTGCCCAGGAACAACTGCACACGCAGCTATGCAAAAGTGGACATTAAAGCCCTCGCAAGTAGTATCAGTAGCATAGATTTTAAACCAATTTTTAACTCGAAGGATGCAAATAGTTCTCTACAGTATTTTATAAGCTCAGTGCAAGATGCAGTAACAAAACATACGTCATTTATATATACGTCTCGAAAATATACTAACATAAAACCTTGGATTACTCCCGGCTTGGTTCGTTGCATAAGACACCGAGATAGACTCCATCAAAAACTAAAACTGGCACCTGACAATGAAATACTATCCGTATCATATAAAAGATACAGAAACTTCTGCAACAATCTTCTAAAAACCGTAAAAATTCAATACGACAAAAATCAATTGCAAAAGGCAGGACAAAACAGTAAGCTCGTCTGGAAATTTATAAAAAAAAATACATTTACTTGTAAAAATTCAGAAGCACCACTTGACCTACTGTCAACAGACATAAGTCCAATATCAGCAATTGATAAGATAAACGATTATTTCATTAACGTCGGTAGATCTTTAACGGAAAATACTCCTAAACCAAGTAACTTCCTGTCGCAAACGAGCCAATCACCAACGCTAAATTCTTTTGTATTGCTGGATACCGACGTTGATGAAGTAATAAGTATCATAAGTAGTTTGAAAGAGGTGTGTGCAGTGGGGTGGGATTATATACCAAACAATATTATCAAAAAATTCAAATACATATTTGCGCCGGTGTTAACACATATTTTTAATTTATGCTTACACGAAGGAGTTTTCCCTCGCTTATTTAAAAAAGCAGTAGTTACCCCTATTTTTAAATCCGGTGACAAAAAATGTATTACTAATTATAGGCCAATTTCAGTCTTAACGGGCCTTTCTAAGATCTTAGAGAAAATAATAAACATTCGATTGATTAAGTACCTCGAAGATAATAAACTGCTTTCAGATAACCAATTTGGCTTCAGGCCTAAAAAGTCCACTAACCAAGCAGTACACCAGCTTACGGCGCACATAACCAATAGTCTCGATAAAAGCATGCACTCCATGGGAATATTTTTAGACCTTGCCAAGGCTTTCGATACAATATCTTGCTCCATACTGTTGCGCAAGCTCGAGACATTCGGAATAAGGGGTACACAACTTGCACTTTTTTCTGATTATCTGAGTGATCGCTATCAATGTGTGAAAATTGATAAATATGTTGGTTCTGAACGTAAAAATAGTGGCTTTGGCATACCACAGGGTAGTATTTTGGGGCCAACTTTGTTTCTCATCTATATAAACGACCTTTGCAGCTTAAATATTCAAAATGGTAAATTAATATCATATGCTGACGACACAGCGCTTTTATTCTCGGCCAATACATACTCTGAGCTATATGATCGTGCCCAAAATGGTTTTAATATTGTTTCAAACTGGCTACACCAAAACCTGCTAACCATGAATATTGACAAAACGAAGTACATATTATTTAAAATGAGAAATACTAATCCATCACCTATTAACCTACACATTTATGCACACAACTGTAGAATGCACGCTGACCTAGCATGTACTTGTCCCACATTAATTAAAACTGACAATATTAAATATCTAGGTATAACACTTGACACAAATCTAAATTTTCGTAACCACATCGATATTGTTTGTGCGAGAACGCGTAAATTAATTTATATTTTCAAAAAACTACGTAACATAGCCGATTACAAATTAATAAAACAGGTTTATTTAGCTTTGTGTCAATCCATATTAACATATTGCATTACAACGTGGGGTGGTGCAGCAAAATCAGTTCTTTTGCCGCTAGAACGAGCACAAAGAGCAATACTTAAAGTTGCTACTTTTCGACCTTTTAAATGTCCTACGCACCAGCTCTATTTGTCATGCAACGTGCTAACAGTGCGCCAACTATTTATACTCAACATTATACTAAAACAGCACACCGAAATCCCTTATTCTCCTATTCCTTTTGAAAGAAGAAGAAAGGACCTAGTATGTACAACACCTCACACGAATCATGTCTTTGTTAATAGATTTTACACTTTTCTAGGCCCGTTCTTATATAATAAGTTCAATAAATTACTCTATATATATAGTCATAATTATAAAATGTGCAACACAACAGTATCAGAATATTTGCAAAAGCTTAATTACGACGACACAGAAAAATTACTAGTAGTTTTAAAATGAACGTTAATAATATTACTATTTTACGTGTTTTTTCGCACTGATATGTTACATTAATAACTGAACAGAATTTTAAATAGTATTTCGTAATTGTATTATTAATTTTAAATAAATTAGTCTCTAATAATTTACTATAAATCTTAATTTAATTACTTTCACAATAAGTTATATTATAGCATACAATTAAATATTATAGTCATTTGTATCATTACGTAATAATCAAGCGTCAGCTCGAAACACAGGTATAACCTAGTTCGAGCGGGTAGCCGATGTATTATAAGTATTATAACGCAATCTTAGTTTATTTTTTAGCCTTATGTACACTATTGTTTATATGCCATATAATTATGATATTATGTAAAACTAAATATAAGACTTTAGGCTAGTTATACCAATTAATCTAATTTAAGGCTAATTGTACTGTACCTTTTTGTATTTTTGAGGATAAATAAATTATTATTATTATTATTATTATATTATTATTGAATTACCTGAAGTTATGAATCTCAGCAATAAGACAAAGTATAGCACCGCCTGTATGTGTTATTACTGCTACGCCAGGAATCTGTTGTAGGCTCGATAACATCTTCAGATCAAACTTCTTAGGTGCTGGAGTTACCTGAAAAATATCCTATATGGGTTACTACGCCTGCCGGTTGGTGGTAGAGATATTAACAGGTGCTTATTTGTCAAAATCATACGTAAAACCACGTATTGGTGGTACATGAATATGACCGTGATCATGATGATGATGTCTTTGAGTTTCCATGACTTCGTAGTGTCGTATGTCCCTGGGCATATGAGTATCAGATATCATCCAGAGTTCACATCACATAGCAGTGGCGCGGCGATGTCAAAATTTAAATAAATTATAATTTTAAAAGCTAGAAACCATGTCTCATTTTGCGCCTCTACCAATATTATTGTCCATACATGCTAAATCAGATGACAGGCTTTTTTATAAAGTTTTTCACAGGAGATATCTGCTAGGCGGTTTTGGAAGATCTATGGTTAGAAAGTGATTATTTAATCTTTTATAAGTAATGAAAAAATACCCTCTTTCCCCATATCTCGAAAAGAAGACGTTACTTACAACCAAAATCATCCTCATCGTCCAATTCTGAAAGTCCCAACGTCGATAATATTTATATTCGTTTAAATCGAAGTCTCAAACCGTTTTCCAAGTCCCACAACCAATTTCGTTGACAATCAAATTGGCTCCTTGAATATTGCCGAAATTGAATACATCATACAATGTGTAATATCCGGTGTTATTTGAAACAAATAACGTGTTGATGCCAATAGAATATTGATGATGTGGATTAAGGATCTTTTTTATATTTCAAAGGTGCCGAACGTGATACAGCCTACCTGATAGTAAGGGTTGTGTCCACATGCATTGTTTGTTTGTTTTTCGTGTGAGTGTGTGGCCAACTCTGGTGTCGGAGTTTTCAAACCGCTCGAAGGCCTCCGACATAGCCTTACGATCCTTATCCTTAGACAAAAACTGGAACTGACAGCTTTACGTGCCCTCCGAAGCACGGTAGCGCTCAAAAGTAAATGCCACACACGGTCACCCATCCAAATGGCGACCTTTGCAAACATTGCTTAACTTTGCCGATCTGTTACGAACCGAAAGCCAAGTCTCGCTATGAGCGCTACGTCCACATGCATTGAATGTTACGGAGAAAATGCTGTAAAAATCTTTGATCGACCGAGGGATACAAAAGTATTTTATGGCTTCTGAAAGCGGATTTTGTCTTAAAATGGCTTCAAATTATGATTATTAAAAACACAAAAAAATATAGCAAGAAGACCCATTACGTACCTCAGAAGTATCTCAGATGAGTAGCTCCTAATCATAGTTTTGTCAGTTTTCCGTGACTAGAATGTGTCGCAGAGGTCAAACCGTACTATTAGGTATGACGACGCGGCAAGCTCGCCTCACTGAAGATTAATAATAAAGTGGCGAAAACCCTAAGTATGTACTTCTATCTATAAATAATCTATTCATAAAGTGGTAGCCATGCCAGACATGCACGAACTACATTATTTATAAAATAAAGCATTGCTTTCCGGCAGCAATCAAGAAATACTATGGTAGTGTGCGAAAACCAAGCATTATTACAGTACTGTGACAAGTAGAAATGAATACTGAACGAAAGATTAATGACTGGATCTTCGTAAAGATAAAAATCTAAAGTACCGTTCACACGTCGTTTGATTAAAGTTTCTTAGATAACGAATAAGGAGTTAGAACCTTTTTTCTTTACATTTCTTTAATTATGTCTTTAGTTTGATCTAAAAGGCTTCAGGAAGTATAATATTCTTATAAATTTCATCAATATATCTGGTTCGGCGTTACACCGAAACCGAATGTTCCTAGTCGATTTGGGAAGGATATAATATTGTGGACTGTAGGATGGCGGTTCTTCGGCGACTAGGAAATGAGGGAAAGCGGAAAAGGTGTTGTGGATAGGAGCCTCTAAGGATGCTGAAGGATGAGGGCACACCTACCTTGTACGTCAGTCCTCTTTCCTTGCAAATGGCAGCCTCCTGGTGTCTTCGAGGATCCTGAAGCTGTTGAATCACTCCACTACACAAATCACTTTCACTCGCGGGCGGTTTTGTTGAGTTTTGTATAAGCGGTAATAATTATAGCGGTGCGGTACAGTTCGTCGCGACGCGGATTATTCTAGACTGTCTCTCGCGTCGATGAACGCGGCGACCAATCCGCGAACGGCGTGCCCCTTCTAGGGAATGGGATAGACAGGGACGGAAACAAAAGGCATCGCTCGCATTAGACAAGCAAGCGTGGAACGATTGACGTTGATGTGATTAGTTCTCGATGGAAAGGTAGATGGCGCTACCAATATCCTTTTCAGATTCGAGAGGGTGTGATAAGGTGGTGGTTTGAGGCGATAGATACTTCGATTTTTATTACTAACATATCTACTGGTTCTTATAAGAAAAAAAAATGCAGCAACTTGCAATATTGCAAAGAAAGTATTTCTAAACTAAAACTACTAAAATCTTAAAAAGCTGTGTAGTTTCCGTTTCTACTTACCTCGCAACCCCACAATAATGTCGGCGTCGACAATAATATTTAAGTTACCAAGCACACCGAACGTACTATTCTCCTCATATATCACATTATTGATTCTGGTGCTATTATAATACTCAGAAATAGCGTCGTCATCCGCTATAATAAGCCATTTATGTTGAGCGAAAACGATAGGTTTTCTGCTGCCTGAAAAATATATAAACCTTTTTAAGTATATAATAGTGTTACGAGCTGGGGTTCGACGATAAATTATAGCTCACTATGCCACTTAAATTGAACTTTATTCTCTAACACAATAACACTAGATACACACACTTAATTTTCACTTCACTAATAAAACACACTATTCCACACCACTAGAACAACACTAAACACTTCCGACTTATTTCTTCGCTTCTTGTTGATCGCTTTCCGTATTCAATTGAACTGTCCGTTCCGTTCGCTCGCGCTCTATTTATACTGGCCGGATAACATCACTAGGCTTTTCGAGACGACTTACGATATTTCTGGAAACGTGTAAGGTGTTTCTATAATTGCGTAAATGTTCTATTTACACCTACGCCATCTATTAGAGGATAGATGAAACAGCCTTAAACAACCGATACATCTAATCTCATGTAGTTCTCCCATTCACTGATAGATGGCGTTATTTTCAATTCGTAACACGGCCTCCCTCTTAAACGTGTTCGTCTCGAACATCGTTAGACCCATAGTAACGAGCCAACCGGTCCACATGAACAATCTTCGGTGCACCTCGAGACCCCTTCTGGATTCGATAGGTGACGTCGTTCATCCTGGTAATTATGCGATATGGCCCGTCCCATCTGGCTTGTAACTTAGGCGATTTTCCTTTGCTTCGTACTGGGTTATGAAGCCACACCAATGATCCCTCATCGAAGCCTTTGTTGTTTGCCTTCCGGTCGTAGCGAGTCTTCATCTTCTCAGACATCTGTTGTCCAGATTCCCTGATGTGCTCGTATACGTCGTTCATCCTGTTGCGTAGCTCGGTTGCGTAATCCGTTATATTGCGTGGAGATTCTGGTGGAATACCGGTGATAAGGTCTGCAGCAGGTCTGTCTACCTTTCCAGTGATTGGTTAAATCGTTCAACCATGCCATCTGATTGCGGGTGATAAGCCGTGGTCCTGGTTTTATGTGCACCCATCACGCGACAAGTCTCCTTGAACACCTCGGATTCGAAGTTCCGGCCTTGATCGCTGTGGATTTCCAAGGGTACCCCGAATCGACAAAAGACTTCATGCACCAGCTTGTCGGCCACTGTGGTAGCTTCTTGATTTGGGATTGCAAACACTTCAGGCCACTTCGTGAAGTAATCCATCACAACCAAGAAGTATTTGTTTCCATCCTGGCTCTCGGGAAACGGCCCAGCGACATCCAAGGCTATGCGCTCCCATGGGGCTCCCACATTGTACACCTTTAATGCACCTCTGCTTCGAGTATGTGGCCCCTTGACAGCCGCACAACTTGTGCATTTGCGGCACCAATCCTCGACGTCATCCCGACAGTGGAGCCAATAAAACCGCTCCCGGATCTTAGTAAGGGTCTTCTTAACTCCCATGTGACCTCCCGAAGCACCATTGTGATAGAGCTGCAAGATTTCCGGCACCTTAGTTTTGGGCACTACCATTTGCAAATGGCACTGGTTACCGCGAGCGTTTTCCCATTTGCGGCACAGAACTCCATCCTGGACGACCAAGCTTTCCCACTGTGCCCAATAACTCTTGGTGATAGGGCTCATTGCTGCGATATCACTCCATTTGGGCCTAGGCGCATCTGATTTCTTCCATTCAAGAATCGGCTGTACATCCTTGTCATCTTGCTGAGCACTCCGCAAAGCTTCTATCCATTCGTCGCTTAGATCCGTCTTTAACATCCTCACTAGCGCTGCCTGCTTTGCTTCCTGTCGGCTACAGTGCTTGCACTGGTCGGGACACAGCCTACGCGATAGGGCATCTGCGTTACCATGGGACTTGCCGCTGCGATGTTGTATTACAAAATCAAACTCTTGCAGTAGTTCAATCCATCTAGCTACTTGTCCTTCTGGGTCCTTAAATTGAAGCAGCCATTTCAGCGCTGCATGATCGGTTCGCAGGTGGAATTTACGGCCCAACAAGTATTTGTTGAAATGCTGCAATGTCTTTACTACAGCCAAGAGTTCCCGCCTGGTGACGCAGTAGTTTCTTTCGGGTTTGGATAAGGTCTTGCTGAAGTATGCTATAACAACTTCTTGATCACCCTTCTTCTGTGACAGCACGCCGCCAATTCCGGTGTTACTGGCATCTGTGTCAACTATGAATTCATGCTCATTGTCAGGGTAGCCTAGAATAGGTGCAGTACACAGATGTTCCTTGAGCTTCTGGAATGCAACGTCACAGCTCTCATTCCAACAGAACTGCACTCTGTCTTCGGTGAGCTTATGAAGAGGTCGAGCAATGTCAGCAAAGTTCTTCACAAACCGTCGGTAGTAGGAGCATAATCCGAGGAATGCTCTGACCTGCGTTTTGTTCTCTGGAACTGGCCATTCCTTCACGGCAATGATCTTTTCCGGGTCAGTTTGAATACCGTTCTCCGAGACCACATGTCCTAGAAAGTTCATTTGCCGTCTGAATAACGCGCATTTCTTCGGACTCAGCTTCAAATTAGCTCCTCGTATCTTTGACAGCACTTGTTCCAAGTTTCGAAGGTGATCCTGGAAGGTGCGCCCCACGATGATGATGTCATCCAAGTAGACCAGGCAGGCGTCTCCAATCAGTCCCATAAGCACTCGCTCCATCAGTCTCTCAAAAGTAGCCGGAGCGTTGCACAATCCAAAGGGCATGACGTTAAATTGCCATAATCCTTTCCCTGTGGAGAATGCCGTCTTCTCCTTGTCTCGAGGATCTATTTCCACCTGCCAGTAGCCACTTTTTAGGTCTAAGGTAGAAAACCACTTCATCCCCGTCAGCGTATCCAGTGTGTCATCGATCCTTGGCAGCGGGTAGCTGTCCTTCTTCGTGATGTCATTCAATCGGCGGTAGTCTACACAGAAGCGCATGCTGCCATCCTTCTTCTTTACTAGGACAACCGGAGAGCACCACGGGCTGGACGAAGGCTCGATTACGCCTTCTTTCACCATACCGTCGATCATAGCTTCCACTTCACGTTCCCGTGCCACTGGCACACGTCTTGGTCGCTGGCGAATCGGTGCTTCACTTCCCGTGTTTATTTTGTGCTGGACTAGTGCTGTCTTCCCTATGTCGGCATCACTGGTCGAGAAAATATCGGCGAACCGGTTTAACATCTTCTTAGCCTTGGTCTTCTCTTCTTCTGACAGGGTACTTTGGCAGTCCTCCAAAAGTGAAGACACGTCGAATCGTGCACCCTGAACCTTGTTGCTGGTAGGTTGCTCTTGACATCTACGCATCCAAGCCGCTCCTTCATAGGTGCCCAATTCCGTCCCTTTTTTGAGCAACACTTCTTTGTCACTTGCATTTAGTGCGCGTACTGATGAAACTTTGGTACCCCTTACCAAGGTTCGTGCAATCTTCCATGAGGCATCTTCCTCTAGGCCTTCGATAAGTACGCAGCGGTTACCTCGACCAGAACTCCCGGGTAAACAAACCGGTACTACCGTTTCCGACCGCGGTTGAAGCGTGACATTCTTCAGGCAGTACACTTTTCCTGAAGTTGCGCCTTCCATGAAGACTTCTTCCGAGCCACATTTCAACACTCCTTGGTTAACATCGATCTCGCAGTGATACTTCCGCATGAAGTCTAAGCCTAAGATGCAGTCGTCCACTATATCGGCCACGATGACTTTGTGACGGTAAATTTTGTTGCCTAGCTTCAGATCCACCTCCATTTCACCTCGGACGATTATGTGCTGACCGGTAGCTGTTCTCAGATTCACACATTCATTGTTCCTGAAGCAGCCCCGAAGAACCCGTCTTGCCAGATGGAAACCGACGACTGTCCGAGAAGCACCCGTGTCCAATGTCAGCTTGCATGGTGTTCTGTTAATTTCGCCTTCGATGATCAGGCTGTTCCCGTCGCATGATTGCGAGATCGAGATACTTGGGGCTCTTCCATTACCAGCCAGCACCCGCCCCGCAGTCCTGGCTTCTACTCGTTTCCCTGCTCTCGCTGCCTGGCAGGCACATCAGGCGACCCCTTTGGTGGAGACAGGGTGTCACCAGGCTGCCTACGCTTTGGGCAGCTCAAGCGGATATGGCCTCTTTCTCCGCAGTTGTAGCACCGAGGTGACGACACAACTTCCCTGATGCGGTGACCTCGGTCGTCGCGTCGCACTGCTTCCACCTCCAGAGCGTGGGCTAAGGCGTCCTTGAGGTCCTTGAAGTGCCCAAGCCTCACTGCTGCTCTTACCTCCAGGTCCCGGATCCCATCCGTAAGCCTGTACGAGGTTCCCATCAATAAGCGCAGGGGACGACTGGTATGCCTTCCTGACCAGCTTTTCCACCTCTAGAGCCCACTGCTGCAGAGTTTCTCCGGTGCGTTGCGTCCTGTCCTTCAACTGAGCACGATACACATGTTCGAGGTGCGCGTCTCCGTACCTCGCCTCCAGCGCCTCAAGAAGCTTCTCGTAGGTGACGTCTTGTCCGAGTGCCTCCAACACTGTCAAGGCCCGGTCGCGTAGGCCCAAGGTTAGGGCGGTTAAGGCCTGTTCTTTGGTCCACCCATTCGATCGCATCACAGCCTCAAACTGGATCTTGTATGCAGATCATGATGACGAGCCATCAAATGGTGGAACCTTAAACCCACGAGGTGAGGGCACTACAGTCGCAGATGTCACTTCGTTGGATCCGAGCCCACGCAATCTCCTCTCCACTTCAGCGACACAGGTCTCGTGATGGTCGTGTACACGCTTCTCTATAGAGGCGACGCGAGTCTCAAGCTGGTCGTGTACGAGCTTCTCCACGTCGCTGATACGAGCCTCGTGCTGCTGGAGCTCTTCCTTTACCACCTTCAGGTCCTTCCCTACAGCGGCGCTGAGGTCTTTCATCACCACCAGCTGTTCCTCCAAACGGCGGGCCTGCTCCTCCTTGTCGCGCTGTAGTTGTTCCTCCAGGCAGCGCGCGTGCTCCTCTTGACGGCGAGCCTGCTCCTCCTTGTCGCGCTGTAGCTGTTCCTCCAGGCGGCGCGCATGCTCCTCTTGACGGCGGGCCTGCTCCTGCATGAACGCCATCAGAGCCGCGATGTCGGGCACCGCCATGGAGTGTGCGCTTGCAGGCTCCTCTGCAGCCGCGGAGTCGCCTGATCCACCAGACGATGGAGAAGGAACGTCTCCGAAGCGTCTCTGGTCCAGGTCTTGCTGGCGCTGGTTCCTGGTACGCACACCTTCAGTTTCTTCCTTCGGCATAACCGGCATAATTTATCCCACTTCTGACACCAATTCGTTACGAGCTGGGGTTCGACGATAAATTATAGCTCACTATGCCACTTAAATTGAACTTTATTCTCTAACACAATAACACTAGATACACACACTTAATTTTCACTTCACTAATAAAACACACTATTCCACACCACTAGAACAACACTAAACACTTCCGACTTATTTCTTCGCTTCTTGTTGATCGCTTTCCGTATTCAATTGAACTGTCCGTTCCGTTCGCTCGCGCTCTATTTATACTGGCCGGATAACATCACTAGGCTTTTCGAGACGACTTACGATATTTCTGGAAACGTGTAAGGTGTTTCTATAATTGCGTAAATGTTCTATTTACACCTACGCCATCTATTAGAGGATAGATGAAACAGCCTTAAACAACCGATACATCTAATCTCATGTAGTTCTCCCATTCACTGATAGATGGCGTTATTTTCAATTCGTAACAATAGGATCATTAAACGAACAATATTGTGATTATATTATACTGCACCTATGGCATAGTGGTTAAAGCAGTCACCTGGCTGTAAAGGATTGCGCTAAGTTTTGTGGGTTCGTATTCATTGTACAAAGTGTGTCTGTTTGTAAAAACTTGCTTGATGCCGATTTTAAAAACATAAGAGACCCTGCAACAATGAGAAAGCTCTGAAATTTATTTTTGAGAAAGCTAGAGCTTGGCAATGGTTCTCTTATTGTTGAAATTATATGATAAATTGCAATCGAAGGCCGCTTCACCGTTTAGCTCTTCATTGAGAATAGTATTTTTCGATCCTTGCTCGAATCAATACTTTGGTGATTCGCAATTTATTAAAAATAAAATGATTGTCTTGAATCTAAGCAATAGATCTAAGTAATTTCTTTAAATTTTATTAATTACCAAGGTTATAATATGATTGCTTTCTCATGTTTTGAAGCACTTTTAAGAGGCGCTCAGAGTCAGGTCGTTGCCATTACATTGTAAAACGGTCAAATCCAAATTAGTTTCAAAAGTCCGTAATGCTTAGTTGATAGCTGATGTCCAAAATTTTAGAAAAATTATAAACAATCGTTTAACAAAATTTTTAGAGACCAACAATCTTCTTTCTCCAGCTCAGTACGGTTTTCGATCTGGAAAAGCGACATCTGATGCAGTTGATGAACTTGTTGACTATGTAGTTAGTCATTTAGATAAAAAGGATAAAGTCGTGGGCATATTTCTCGACCTAGCGAAAGCATTTGACACGGTCTCCTCCCCCCTCCTAATTTCAAAACTTGAGCGGTTAGGAATAAGAGGTACTCAACTCAGCCTTTTTAAAAGTTATCTGGCAGATCGCAAACAGTGTGCCACAGTAAATGGATATACCAGTACTGAACTTCCCATAGAATACGGCGTGCCGCAGGGCAGTATACTCGGCCCAACTCTGTTTATTACTTACATAAATGAGCTCTGCCACACAAGCCTACAAAATGGCAAGATTATAACTTTTGCTGACGACACCGTACTACTTTTCTCGGGAAAAACCAAAGTTGAAGTGCATGCCTCAGCCCAAACTGGTTTGAATATTGTCACTGCATGGCTTCAACAGAACCTATTGACCCTTAAAGTTGATAAAACCAAATGTATGGACTACTCCATCACTCAACCAAACACCTCACTTTCTCAAGCTTTCCCTCTGGTTGCCCATTATCGTACTACCACCTCTATGCCATTACCAAACCGCCGTTGTGCCCCCCTAAAATATACAAGCACTGTTAAATACCTGGGAATACTAATCGACAACACGCTGAGCTTTAAAATGCATATCGAGTCAATGTCCGATAGAATCAGAAAGTTAATTTACGTTTTTAAGTCCCTCAGACATGTCGCTGATTTTACTTTACTTAAAACAGTATACTACGCCCTCTGCCAATCTATTTTAATCTACTGTATTCCATCTTGGGGAGGTGCTCCTAAAACCTCTTTTCTGCAGCTTGAACGCTCTCAAAGACCCATCCTTAAAGTTATGGCCTTTCTTCCCTTCCGCTACCCCACAACAGATTTATACCAGACCACTAAAATTGTCACAGTGCGCCAGCTGTTCATACTGTACACTGTCCTAAAACAACACCACCTTCTCCCCTACATTCCTAAGAAATCGATACAGGTTACCAGACGCTTCAATCCTGCTCCCCGCCAAATAAATCCCTTGACCACCAGCTTTGCTCAAAGATTTTTCTGCTTTCTAGGTAACTACCTCTACAATAATCTTAATAAAGAACTAGATATTTATGCACTTACTAGATTCCAAGTAAAAAAGAAAGTTACGGAATTCCTCCTCACTCTAGACTACGACAAAACAGAAGCCCGTTTGAAACCCCTTAAATAAACAAACAATCATTTATCCATCCATTAATTCACACACACACACACACACACACACACACAAGCGCGCGCGCGCGCGCGCACACACACACACGCACACACGCACACACACGCACAAACACTCACATGTGTCATAATATGTATACCTACCTATAATTTATAAATTAGAACATTTCTTTCATGAAAAATATAATCTAACCTCGTAGCATGCCGTATAACCGTCCGAAGGGGAGGCCTGATGACCTGAAATACAGGTTTGCGCCCCGTTTAGGCATCAGTCTCCCGCAATTTTTCTACTAACCCCCTATGCTAAGTATTATACTCTGTATAAGGAAGAACATTGTGAGAGAATCAATAAATATTATTATTATTATTATTAGTATTGGTATACCAAAGTATTGTCTTTGCGTGAATCCGCATTTAACTTAAAATCGGTTATTATGATATAGGTAAGCAAAAATAAGAGTTAAGATCTTGACTTTACGTTAAACTTACAATAAGCATCTCTGTGGCAGCTCAACAAACAAATAAACTTCACTTCTTTATATCTAAAGTAACTTATACTTAAATTTACTCCATCTGTGACCAGTCCCATAATGGTGCAGGGTAGTATAGAAGCCAATATTACTAGCAACCATATTTTGTAAGCAGTTCCCGCAACTTTGCCGGGCGTTTGGTGAAATTCAATGCATATTTTGCGGTTTTATATTTTCCCACATAAACTAGATACGGTCAGAATATAAATATTTATTGTTCAGTATATAATTCCTCATAAAAATGTTGATAACATTTTTGCTTCAATATTTTATGTATTTACGCATTCTGCCATTATATTTCATAACGCGTATATTTTATTTATATTCTTTTACTTGTCTCTTAGTCATAAGTGCAATAGAACCACTAAAAACGATAAATATTGTATATAAAAACATATTATCGCCAACATATGGCAGTGTCTCATTCTTTTCCACTTAGCATCTAGACAACATATATCAATAATTGCATAATGGATGTACTACGAGAAGAGTTCGTAGTTTATTTAAGTTGTGGCTTCAATAGACAAAACGCTGGCATAGCATTGCCCACGAACTGCCAATCGAAAAAAAAACTGTTTCTGACAGCTGTTGAAAACAGCTCAAAACACAACCATGCCTGATTTGACAGACATGCTTTCTACAACGGAGCTCAGTAAAATTTCAAACCTTTCACTAAATTATACCAAAAGTCAAAACCCACGGGAGAAGTTCCTCAATAATATTATAAAACTTTTCTGCGGACGGTATCAATTCGATATAACATCTTGACATAAAAATGGGCGCTTCCAATTGAGTTGTCACAAGTCCATAGCCTATGTCTTTGATATCAAATCAATAATATCAATTTATGTAATCGAAACCTTTTGATTATAAATTCTACTGAACATATTGTCCGATTTAAACCTATTTATATTTATTTATTTATTTATTTTAAACTTCTTGCACAATTACAAAAAAGTAATGCACAAAGGCGGGCTTAATGCCTTTCATGGCCGTTACCCAAATGGAATATGAAATCGTTTTTCAATATCTGAGTATTTATTTTAACGGACACAGGTTACGTGCGTGTTTAAAATAGTATTAAAATGGAATTAACTTATCCCTGTGGCGACGCTCGTATTAATTGAAATTCCGCACAGGCGCTGCATACATTACAAAGTTTCGTTGAAAATATGCTTTTCAATTTTTATACTGTAACAAAATGTTACTTTACAGCGCGAACTGAAAAATATTAAATTTAAATTTAACAATGCACTGGCTTCATAGTGTCACTTATTTACTTATTCATACCCTATTAGACCAAGTAATTACAAATAAAAACAATTTAAGTAATGTTACATCTTTGTCGCTTAAAATACGCCAGGCAATTTATTATTATTTTTGCAACTCTTCCAATAGACTTCTGATTAAATTCGTTGCGAGTTCCAAGACAGGGCCCCCCTCACATTGGGCGTCAGCGTCAACGCAGCGGCACCCCGGCGTATACGTGGCGTATACGCGGCGTCGACGCGGTGTCGACGCCGCGATACCCGAGCGTTCTTTGAGCGACCGGCTGCTTACCACTAGAGATGTTCGCTTTATCATAGATAACTTGATACGTAACATATTATTTTATAATAACCATATAATCTGTTATTTATAAAGCCCAATAAGATGCTATGCTATTTTGTTTGAATATAGGTAAAGCAATTATGTATTAGGTATAACCTAGGATTGTCACTTAGCAGAGCTTTTAGGCCGCCCGCACTTTGGGTATGCGTGTTCCTTGAGCGGCCGCTCGGCGTGCGCTAGGCGGTCATTCTTCGTGTGCTCGACTTTCACTTTGTACCACATTACTTGGTATGGCATCTCTGCCTACCACTTATACTTACCGGATATAGGCGGTTGTATGCACCTATTGTGTCATAAAATAAAATTAACCGATCTGTCACTGGCCTAAAATTGATTTTATTTAATTAAAGTCGGCACGTAAGTCGCTAAATTGGCAATACTACGAGTATCTCACAGCAACAATAAGTATGATAGAAGTCATTAACAATCAATTCGTTTGACACACGACTTCATTAGTGGCAGCGACTATAGATAGCATAAAGATAGACTACTTACTGTTAAAAAAATAACGTTTTATCGACATCCCCGTGCGATCGATGGCAATCTAAACAAATTTGTTTGCAGCAATCTTTAAGATGGTGCTAGAGTGCTGGCTGGGGATAGCATTCATAATATCATTAGAACCTATTAACTTCATATAGTAAATAAACAAGTAAATGATGTTTTTTTTTTATTTTGAATGTGGTATAAACTATTAAACCATTTTATTATTTATAGCTGTTTCCCGCGGTTTCACCCGTGTCCTGAGGAACTACTTCGCGTACCCGGTTAATTTATAGCCTAAGTTACTCCTTGGTACATATCAGCTATCCGTCAGTGAACGTTCCGTCAAAAGTGTTCCAGAGATTAGCGAGAACAAACAGACAGACATACAGACAAAAATGGTAAGAAACAATTTAGGTACATGTACCGTGTATGCATCCATATCATCATCATCATCATCAGCCTTTATCAGTCCACTGCTGGACTAGGCCTCTACTTTGAAAGGAGGAATTGGCCTACTATACCACGCTGGCCAAACGGGTTGGTATAGGGTTTGTATAATGTTTTCCTTCTCTTACAGTGCTGTTTTCTGCATAATATGCTCCCTCTGTCGGTTCTTACGACACCCATGGGATGATATGGGGTGGTGACAATCCGTATTCTTAATCCGTCACCACACGGATAATCCATATGCATTTAGTAAAAAGCGGTTATTTTAATATAACAAACAGACACTCCAATTTCATTTATGTGTATAGATGTGTGTTATAGTTTTAAGATGGGCACTTGCAGTTCCACATCTGATGTTCCAGATTTCAATTTTTGTAAGTTTGCAGCAAATGCTCATTGGACTAAACAACTTTTGCTAAGCCAACAAGTCAGTATATAGTCTAGTGTAGATAGGCTCTACCTTATCAGATATTTCAGATCTTCGATTTTTTATAAGTCAACAGAAATATAAAATATTCTATTGATAATAAAACGCACGTACACCTACTAACACTAAAACTTATAATAACAATTTAATTTATATAGATTAAACAAGACAATTATTTCAGAAATTGAACAATACTTTAATACCGGCTTTCAATTTTCGTACCGGCTCTACTTTTTAGGGTTCCGTACATCCGTACCTAAAAGGTAAAAAACGGAACCCTATTACTAAGCCTCCGCTGTCTGTCTGTCTGTCTGTCTGTCTGTCTGTCACCAGGCTGTATCTCATAAACCCTGATAGCTAGAAAGCTGAAAATTTCACAAATTATGTATTTCAGTTGCTGCTATAACAACAAATACTAAAAATAAAAAAATGAAATTATTAAGGGGTCCCATACAAAAAAACGTGTTTTTTTTCGTATATTTTGCTCAAATTTACTAACTGTAACAGGTAGACGCTTTAAATTTTCACAGAATATGTAGTTGTATATTACCTTTCAAAATAAATAATGAAATAAAAAAATAATAATAAAGGGGCCATACAACAAACGTAATATTTAAGCAATTTGTTACTCGATCTTAATAAACAGGTAGAAACTTAAAAAGTATTTAAGTATACATACAACGAACGTGATTTTCTTTTATAGATGATCGTACGGAACCCTTAGTGCGCGAGTTTGACTCGCACTTGCCCAATTTTTTATCAAACTTATAGTACTGGTAATATCGCAATTTTTGCAAGATCCAGACCCAACCTAACGGGAATCATGTTAAGTAACCGTACTTTCCTACGTAAATAACCGGACCTAATATTCTTGGATATAATGGCACATATTTTTATCTAAATACTATCCGTATTAACACTACTGATTTCTATTTTATTGAAAGTATATGGATATGCATAAATATTTACCTATTATATTAGCGCTGCAAACTAAGCTATTGAACTAAGCAACTGTAAGCAATTGAAACATATTATTACGTTCTGCTATAATATTTAGATGTAGCAGTTTAGCACACCCCTACTCACAAACCGTCATACGCTACAGTGTTGCCAGCTTAGAAGATTTTCCGCTAAAACTGGTGATTTTAAGTGGCAGAAATAAATAAGCAGACGCACACAATGAAAATAAATCTTTAAACAGCTACGTTAAGAACAATTAATTCGTCTGATAATTACAAACAAATTCAAAATAGCCTTTGTTTTGAAGTAACTTGTACATTGATTTATTTAAAAATGATTTATTGTTACTTAAAAGGGATCTTATAACTTATGTGCGACACCGTGTGACTGATCGTTATGTAAGAAAATCTTAGTGGACATAACTGTGTTTATGTCATGTGTCTAGTTACGAACAATATTTCTTAGTGTTTTGTGGTAGTTTTAGTATTCGGATCAGATGGAAACCTGATTTAGTTGTTGGCAACACTAGTGAGATCATCCGCTGTACCACAATGTAAAAAACCAACAGAAGTTAAACTTATACGTAGACGGTCGCGCGAGTGTTATCAATATCATATCTGGTATATACGGAATAACTATTATGGAAATGGTACTCGTATCTAGTTTTTTAATTGATTATTGAGAATAAAACTGATAAAAAAACCGATGCAAAAAAAATCGATTCCAACCCATTAGTCTATTGAAATGTTACATACATTTTTTTGGGCTTAGCGTACATCTGTCAAAGGACGCAATTTTATTTCATAGATGCCAAGGAGAGAGCCCTTGTCCTGCGGCCACTATCTTGTAAATAGTGGTTTTCTAGTATATCTGGCAAACTATGTATTTGCTGCACAGAAAAATTTCAAAACATGATGAGTTGCAAATTAAATTCGCTACAACTTTAGTCCCGTAGCATTTAAGAAAAAAATAATAAATAAAAAAGTTACAAACGAAAATTGAATGCAATTTGTAACAAATTTTCTTTCAATGTGTTGTAGTTTTTTCGTCCTGAGGAACAAAAAAATCTATTTAATTTATCTTTACTGCCACCGAAACAAGAACCTCTAACTTGACACCCCGCAGCCTCCGAGACTACCATTAGGTCCAATTTTAACTCATCGCAACGATCATTAAAACAGGGGTTGGCAAAATAATTATGGACAAAACTCTAAAACTACGGCACTCTGTGGGCTAATGAAGTTGATGTTCCGCCCAAGTGAAGGAAACTGCAATGTTCTGCAGCACCTCAATGTTCTGGGAAGAGACGCTGCAAAATAATTGGCAAAATCAGTGCCAATTATGATTAACCGACAAAATGCCTTTTTTTAGCTATAGATAGTTCTTCTAAAGCTCTATTAGATCATAGGCAGCAGCCTAACATATAAAAAGACTAAAGACACAGTAATCAAGAAGAAACGTTATAATAACCTAAAGTATATAACAATATCATAGACAAACTTGTTTATTCATGGTTTTACGACAAACAGTGTCAGAACCAAAGTTGTAGAGAATTTAGTTTGCAGCAAAAATCCTTGAACCATATCTTAGCGTGATCAATAATTTACCAGATGAATAAGTAAAACCATCCACGCCCGCACTCTTTCCAAGGTAGTGGCCGAGGGAAAAGAGGTACGACCTCACAAATTTGGATCAAGCTTTAAAGTAGCCGTCCCTACACATCTGTAAAAAAAATAGGTGGCAATTATCTTCAAAAGCGACAATTAACTTAATAATAATTTGTTGTTCTTTGTTGGTCTGTTTGCACAAAAATTATTACAAGACCCTTGCCTAAAGCGGATGGCACCTATATTTCGCGCTATACCTGACCGTTCTGAGATAACCTGTCGGTAAGCGACGTATATGTGTGTATTGCTCCAGTGCACTTTGTATGTAGTTTAACTTCTGTTAGTTTTTTGTTGTTGTGACATGCCGTCGCAGAAAACGCGGCGTCTACGCGGCGTCGACGCCGCGTAGACGCCGAGGTGTCGCTGCGTTGACGCTGACGCCTAATATGAGGGAGGCCGCTTCCCCGGGACTTCACGAATGTTATAACTCGCTGTCTTCTGTGGTCAGTGTTGCTGAACTAGCTACATAGGTGATACCGTAGTAGGAATGCGGGTAGGATTAGGCCCATACTAGGCAAGCTTTGCATGGAGATATTATCGTTAGAAATCGATAGCAGTTGTAGGTGCATGCGGTAATATATGTATGTATTATCCATTGCCTACTACCTGTTTAGGACTAGATAGTGTTGTGTGTATGCGGTAGAATAGAATAGTATTCAAGTAAAACACCGAGCAAGCAATGTGTCCACAATTTGTATCGCCTGTTTACCTAATAAAGCTTAACGTACAATAAAGATTAAAAGAATAATTTGTTTTCAAAGCTCCGTTCAAGCACTATGTTTGCCTTTTTCAAACACGGTCTAGGCGATTGAATTACTTGGCATTTTTAGGGTTTGAGCGAAATATTGAGATTCTAATAAGGCTGCTAGGGACACTAAAGGATGAAAATAAAACATGTGCGCTCATACGAGGCTTTCTTTATTAAACTTTGGTGCTGTGTGCTCTGGTTTGCTTGTATGTGCGACAATTTTTCTTTGTAGAGGACTCTGCGGTTGAAAAAATCTATTCGTCGTAAGGTTAAGGTACTGTGCGTTAAGTGTACTGTGTACTTGTTCAAAAATTTAATGAGTTCGTTAAAAGAACATGTAACGCTCAGGTGTGAGTGAGAACCCTAAAAAAGCCTGGCAAGGAACACGTTAATACCATGTACCTAATATTGCTGTTCTGAGTATTAGTCATATTGTGGAAACGGTTTTCTGAAAAGGCTCAGATTCTGTCAAATCTGGTTAGATCAGAGCCAAGTCCTGTCTCCAAAACCAAACTCATAAATGCAACAAGGATAATGCTAATATAATTATGACGAGAATTGCTATTAAACGCAAGTTTCGTTATTTCAAGCTGAAGAAACACGAGTATTTACTTAATGATGTGTCTATTTCGCCGTTGAACATAAGACACTATTCCGATATTCATAAATGGGCCTTATATTTATCAAAGAAGGTAAACACATGTTACTTTCGATATGAATGTTATTTTAAAAAGCGGCAATAGCCTAGTGGTGTACGTAACAGACTGCCGAGACGATGATCTCGGGTTCGAACCCTGGTACCGCGGGCACACGCCTCTGAGTTTTCGAAGTTATTTGTGTAATAAATATGTAATTATCACTCTCTGAATAATGTGCCCGGTCCCCTATTTCATTGGTACCGAAACATAACTGGCGAAATGTGGGTGTGGAATACACCTCTGCCAACCCTTTTAGGGATAAAGGTGTGAAGTAATGTTATGATGTGATTTTAACTTTATGAAGCTCAGATTCATAACCATCTTTCTTATTTAACAATACTTACTTGCCATAGCATTTTATTTCCTACTTTATTTATAGAAAAATTCATTGCTGTTCTTCGAATTTCCCTCTTCCCTGGTCTAGAAACGTTCAAAGCGGATGAGGTTAGGAATGTCGAAGTCGTACAAACAGATCGAAACGGTCAATGTTAATCCAGTCCGTGTAGGCCCCGTTTATTCTGACACAGGCACTTGAATAAGTATTCAAGTACCCGAATCGGACTGCTCCTCACTCTATACACAAAAAGTGTTGACCAAAGTTTCTCCCCCACTACTCGATCGTAAGCCTTTTCCAGGTCAATAAAGGCTGACTTTTCATCACTTTTATTTTCTACTCTATTTACTTATAGAAGAAATTCATTGCTGTATTTTCTTCAAATCTCTTTCCCTGGTCTGCAAACGTTCAAAGCGGAGAAGGCTAGGAATGTCGAACTCGTACACAAACAGAAGCAGGTTCGGTTCGGCCGTGAATAGTTTTCAAAATACCAATTCATTGGCGAATGCATTGTTATGCCTGCTCGGTAGGGTGACCATTTTATTTACGCGTATTTATTATTATTGATTGCTTGTCTTATGATGATATTATCAATCAAAATCGATGAACTATACTTCTCTGTCTATAAGGTCTACTGACAGCTATATATTAAAAACAAACAAATTTAAGTACCTGCATAATGTAAATCTAACAGGTAGGTATACATTTTTAGTATAAAATCTAAAAAATCTTTGTGACCTGGTATTTTTAATTTTGATTGTACTTAGGTATCGTAGAACTGATACTGATTTCTAAGCTTATTACTGAGAAGATATCAATAATTATTAATGAAAGAAAGAAAGAAAAAAAGAAAATATATCTTGATTGCAAGCACGCTGCACAGTACTCCTTAATTTTACTTATTCTAAAAAACATAAAAGAAACATACTAAAAACACATTGTGGTGTAGTCAATATATACTAACTCAACTAAGACTAAGACACTATTTGGCAACTTGTTGCCATAATGACACTTGGCACGTCTAGTCAACTGTCACAAAAGGAGTTGAGTTAGTAGACATTTATAATTATACTAAGGCCCTTCTCTCACGAAGCGACTCTCAAACGATTTGTGTTTTGTACCCGTATCCTACGCGTCGCTTGTGAGTAGCCGCCATACATATTCAGCTAATTTCGCACACGACGAGACGCTATGACGACGCGTTTGATGTCAGTCGCACGCTACCGTCTTGCTGGTCGCGCGCTACCCGAGTAGTATATGCGTCGCATTACAAAATGGCGGCGGAACAAACTTTTAATATTATTTTTGTGCAGGAGGTAGAAAATTATCCATGTTTGTATAATTACAAGCTGCCAGAGTACGTAAGAAAAGATGTTACATAAAAGGCGTGGATTGAAATTTAGAAAAAAACAATATAACAGGTCATTTATAGGTATACACAGACCGGCAACCTCTCTGCAGACCGGTCTGTGTAGAGAACCTTGGGGGAGGCCTATGTCCAGCAGTGGACGACGTTTGGCTGATATGATGGTAGGTGTACATTTTTATACACAATAATTTTATTGCCAAGGAAGCGAAGCAGTGGGGTTTTTATTTAGATAGTTGGCAAGATAATTTTTCAGATAAAGATTCAAATAATAATATGATTCTATTGACATTCTATAAAAATGACGAATCGTCCCTCGACAAATGCCCTACAATTGATATTTTTTTCGATATACGGGTGCACCCAGAATCTTCTTTTATATTTTCGTTTATTCTTGTAATATAAATACAGAAGAAAATGGTCTTTATCGCTAGACATCGTCGTACGAATATTGTTCTTCAAATGATAAAATAGTCTCATTTGCGCGTAGCATACCAGTATTCGATCATGGTTTGCATCTCAGTCCCGTAGCATTTGAATAGCTTCGTGAGAGAAGGGCCTAATGGTCAGAATACCGCCTGTTAAATGGCGAAGATAGACATCGTGACAAAACCTGCCTGACTGATACTGCAAAATTTTAGCTTATTATTGCGAAGGTATTAATGGTGGTGTGTGTTTGCTGTTAAATGGTGTAGAAGGACATCTGACAAAATCTGGGAATTCCTCTTAATGTTTTCGAAAGACACGTCCGTCAATTCACATTTGGCCAGCGTGTTTGACTGAGGTCTAACCCTTCTCATGCGGAGAATAAGCTCATGTGAGTGACACAATATCAAATAATGCATAAACATGGTCACCCCTCCACAACACGGCTGTAGCTTGCCGAAAACATTCCCGCCGTAAATGGACGACTTTCAGCAGAGTCCCCGCGTCGGATGCCAAAAGTCATTACACTATTTTCTTTAACTGACTTTTGTTAGTGGACAAAGGTGTAAAAAAAGATAAGGTGCGTGAAAATTGAGCACACTTCTACTTTTATTTGACAGTTATATATTAAACGTGCAGAGAAGATTCGTATGCGTCACATTGTGATTTAAGTGAATAAAGTACTTTGAATTTGGCTTTGGCACCGTGACTTCGCCTATGGCCTATTTTGTAAGTATCAGTCAAGCGTATTGACTTTTCGTAAAGAGAGTTGTTCATGTCAACTGTGGCCGACTACATAGTTTATAGTTTCCATTACGAAAAACAGGAGGCCTTAATAGACCAGTAAATACCTGGACCCTCATGCCGGTAGTATTACAAGTCTAGAATTGGTAATTTTGACACGATCTTTGCATGCGTGCACTGCAGAAAATATGGTCAGAACTAAGAGAAATCCGGCTTAGCCGAATTCTCTTCTCATACCGGTACTCGCTTCCGGTTTTTGGTAAAGAGACCGTTCAGTTTAACGTGAATATTGGTCCTGGGGGCAGTATAAAACTATGATCCCGATACAGTTAAATGCGACCGAAGTTCGCCGAGGTACGGATGGAATGACAAATAACATTTTTATTTGTACCGATCTAAATGGAAATACAATCAACATCCAAGTGTTTTCTCGGTTGCATTCAAGACTGATGGCTTGGAGCCCAGGGTCCGCTAATAGAGTCGACCCGGTTGCAGCCCAGGCTTTCACCTTAGAGCCCGGATCTTCTTTCTGGTCGAGCCATATTGACAGAATATTGGCGATGATGCGGCGGTAGCCTAGTGGTGTACGTAACGGACTGCCGAAAAGATGGCCTCGGGTTCGATCCCCAGGTACTCCGGGCACACACTTCTGACTTTTCGAAGTTATGTTTGATTAAAAATGTTAATTATCGCTCGCTTAACAATGTGCCCGGTAGATGGCAATAGGCTTGCCCCCTATTACATTAGGTCCTAAACATAACTGGCGAAAAGTGGGTGTATAGTACACCTCTGCCTACCCCTTCGGGAATAATAGGCGTCAAGTTATGTTATGTTATGTTGTTTGGCTTTTAAAGTCAGTGATGTGCGCCGAGGGCTTGAACGCAATACCCTCCGCATAGCAGTCTTTAAGTAAATCCACTAGACTATCGCTGCCTTCAAATCAGACGTGAAACAATATTATACGAAATACAGTATGAGATAGCAGGTCATTACGATACACCAAATTCCCAGCTTCATTAGCGAAATACAATGTTTTCCTGTTAATTCGTAACTTCGGTGGACTAGTGAAAATAACTAGCGTCACAAAAAGTTGTTCGCGGGGAACAATGCTCATTGGGGAAACTGGCCGTTGTTGCTGTATTACAATTGTTTGTAAAGAAAGTAATTTGTAAGCGAAACTCTCTGATTACGTAGCTATGGTATTGTAGCACTTTATTGTCTTACATCCGGTTCCAATATGTGATATATGTAGGTATCCATGGATTTGGGATAGGTACATATTCTGTAGTATGCAGCTGTCACACAGCAATAGCCTAGCTCCGTATTGTAAAAGTAAATAAATGGAAATAATACATTTAGGAACATATAACAGTGATACAATTGTTAAGAAGACATGAATTATAGACCAATAAATATTTGTGAAGTCCTACGACGCAATATTTACTGCATACTGCCGAGTGAAAATTGTGCAGGTACGAAGTGTCGTAACGTATAGATTTGCAAGAATAAAGCACCGCAACAACTGCTTGCGGACAAATTATATCGACTATATGAATAATATGGAATGCCAAAAATGCAAGAAAGTACTTTCTAGAAAAGGATCGCACTTTATATGTCAAGGATCATGTCAAGGTACTTTTCATCGAACCTGTGTGAAAGGGTTAGCTGCGGATATGAAAGCTGGAATAAACAGGATTTATTGTAACAATTGTGAAGAAGAAGGGACGGACGAGGATGAGCCAGAGCCCGAAGGAGAGGTCAAAGACCTTAAAAAAAATCCTGAAGGATATCCAAGTAAAGGTTACCGCCATACCTGGTTTGAAGAAACATTTAGATGGTATCAAACAGAGCATCAGCGTGCTTTCCGACAAGTATGACACTCTCTTAAATGAATATGAACTGGCCAAAGATAAAATCACAAAGCAGGAGAAGACAACTACAAACATCACTAACAAATGTGTATATCTTGAGAAATGCAACCTCGCTCTAGAGCTGAAGTTGAATGAATATGAGCAATCATCGCGCAAGAATAACATAGAAATAGTGGGCGTGGAATACCTACCTGGCGAGAATGTGAAAGACATTGTAAATAAAATTGGTGACAAAATTGGAGCAAGCACCCAAGACATTGAATGGGTAAAACGAAGCCGACCGACAAAGCAAGGGAGTAAACCGTCATCCATCACAGTTGGCTTTAAGAACTCAGGCAACGAGTCCAGGAGTAATTGGTTGGAGAAACGACGACAACTGTTTGAAAAATCCATCGCTAGTAACGCAATCATTTCGGGAGGGTCGATGAACAACAGAATATTCATCAATGAAGATCTCATACCGACGACAAGAGAATTGCTTTGGAATACAAAAAAACAACTACACGGTATTTACAAATTTTTATGGATAACTAATGGAAAGATACTGGTTAAAAAAGCGGAAGGTGATAAAGCTATATGGGTAAAGTATCAAACTGATTTGAATTAGTTAATTAGAGCAAAATAATCACCTACCTACCGATAATACTTAATACTTTTTGTTTTATGTAAACACAGTCTTACTCTTGTTTAATTTATAGAATTAAAATTCGCAGACTTGAACATTATTGATTCAATCACTGAAAATGTTGTGAACTATAACTGTGTACGAGGGGAGTTCAATGTATTCTCGGTATAGGTATGAAGGAAAAGGCGGAAAATTCTGAATAAATTTTATTTTTCAATGTACTCCCCTATTATCTCAATACATTTATTTGTTCGTGAAAGTAACTTTTCAATTCCCTCTGAAAAATATTTTTCTTCATGGCCCGAAAAATGTTCGTTTGTTGCTCCCTTCAACTCTTCATCGTCCGAAAAATGCTTTCCACGAAGGACTTTTTTAACATTAGGGAATAGATAATAATCACTAGGGGCCAGGTCCGGACTGTAGGGTGGATGATTGATTTCTTCAAATCCGTACTCCCGCACAGCAGCCTGGGCAAGGCGCGCCTTGTGAACCGGCGCATTGTCGTGAAGCAGCAACACACCTGCGGTTAATTTTCCACGTCTTTTTTCTTTAATTGCCTCCTTGAAATTACGCAGGGTGGTTGCGTATGATGCAGCAGTAATACTTTGACCTTTTTTTGTGTACTCGATTAGCAAGATTCCCTTAGAATCCCAAAACACCGTGGCCATGAGCTTTCCTGCGGACGGAGTGACTTTGAACTTCTTCGGCGGGTCTGATCCTTTTTTGTGCCACTGCATAGACTCTTGCTTGCTCTCAGGGTCATAGTGATGAACCCACGTTTCATCACCAATAACAATCCGATCGAAAATACTTTGCGGATTTTCACCACAGAGGTCCAAAAACTCCTTACAACAGTCAACTCGCACTTGTTTCTGTAGCGCGGTGAGCATTCGCGGCACCCATCTTGCCCTGACCTTTGACAAATTCAGGCGCTCATGAAGGATTGTGTGAATGGTACCCACGGATAGCTTAGTCATTTCTGCTAATGTTTTCACTCTTACACGGGCATCTTCAAGTACAAGTTTTTCGACTAATTTGACGTTTTCTTCAGTAGCGGCAGAAATTGGCCCACCAGCGCGGGGGTCGTCTTCAATGCTCTCTCTACCCCGTTTGAATTCACTTGACTACTTCTGAATTGTAGATAATGAAGGCGCAGAATCTTGGTAAACAGCCACCATTTCTTCATGGATAATTTTTTGAGTTTTTCCTTGTTTTGTGAGGAATTTTATCACTGCACGATGCTCGATTTTTTTCATCATTGTCGAATCAGTCATCATAGTTGTCTTTTCGCAATGATATCTTGAATACTAATGGTGGCAATTAAATGAAATTTTGTATTTATACCCTCAAAGAGTGTCATTAACTAATGAGATAATTAAATTACCCTTATAATTAGTATATCACCTCGATACCGAGAATACATTGAACTCCCCTCGTAAATGACGTAGATAGTTGGTTAAGATCACTAAACATTGTAAACAAACCAGTTCTCAGTGTATTACACGTAAATATTCGATCCATACAAAAAACATTTTAGTGAATTACTAGTAACATTAAGTAACAGTGTGAATCTATTGGATATAATAGTTTTAACCGAACCGAATATAAATTATTCGCTATTGTAATTTTATAGCATTCCCGGTTATAATGTAAACGCGTACACGAGGGCAGGTCGAAGTGGGGGAGGCGTGCTGATATACACGCGCGACTCGCTGGGTGCGTGTGTGTGTGAGACAACAACACTTGCTGCAGGTATGCAGTCGGCGGAGTGCGTATCCATTACAATTAAACATAACAACGAACAAATATACCTTATATCAATATATAGACCACCAAAAATTAACAAGCAAGACAAAATAAATCAGTTTCTTATTGAATTACGCAACCTACTCAAAATTTTACCGCCTAAAACAAAAGCAATTTTATGCGGCGATATTAATATAAATCTTTTGAATTACTCTGACCAACACGTAAATTCATACGAAAACTTACTGTCGGAGTACGGTTTCACCAAATGTATAAATGACATAACGCGTCAGGAAATTGTATCAGGCAAAATAGTTCAATCTTGCATAGATCATATATATATCAGAGTAACTATTAATTCCGCCGTAATAAAACATAAAATTTCAGATCATTATTTTGTGTCGGCCGTGGTGGAGTGGAAACGCATGTCTGATTGCTCATCGCGCGGTAGCGGACAGCGCGGCTCACTCAGTAAGCGAGTTCTTGACAACAATATGGTCAGAGAAAAATTATTGCGTACTAATTTCGACAATTTGTTAACAATTGAATGTCCACGTGAGTTGTATAGTACCTTTTGCCAAATCAAGAAGTTATAGGACAAAATTAATAGTATGTTAGGTAGTAAAAAACAGTCGATAGATAGTTTAATAATGTCAAATATGAACAGGTTAGGAACCACTAAAGAAATCAGTAATAATTTCGCAAAAGCTTTCTCAGAAGAAGTTGAAAAATACAACACCTGTGTAACGAAACATGGCTAGACAGAGAACAGTATATGAAACCATCTAATATGTGTGTGAGATGGCAACCTGTGACCCCTAGTGACATAAAATTGGTACTAAAAAATATGAGCAGCAACAAGTCACCGGGTTCTGATCATGTACGCATGTCAGACATTAAACTTATTATGAATAAGGTGTGTCCTGTGTTAGCCAAACTGGTAAACTTGTCTGTCAGTAAACATGTAGTCCCCGATAAATTAAAAGAAACAATAGTCAGACCGATTCACAAGAGAGGTGACTTTAAAAATACGTCTAATTATAGACCTATAGCCATACTTTCAAGTTTAGATAAAATCATTGAAAAATGTATCGCTAATCAGTTAAGCAAATATTTACAACAAAACAATATTATAGATAATAGTCAACATGGGTTCCTAAAAGGAAAAAGTACAGGTACATTACTAGGAAAGTTTACTGACGAAATTAATAATTACTTAGAACATAAAAAAAATGTTGTAATAATAATGTTCGACTATAAAAAAGCATTTGATACCCTGTAAAAACATACCCTTCTTAATGCGATGGAGGAGTGCGGCGTGGGAGAACCACTGAACCAATGGTTCAGAGATTACCTCACGGGGCGCTCCTGCCGTATTAAGGTGGGTGAAACACTCAGTGACAGGATGCTGGTGCGCAGCGGGGTGCCCCAAGGATCGGTAACTGGTCCTATTTGTTACCTTATGCACGTAAACAGCTTGTGTGGAGTGCTGCGGCATTGCTCGGCATACATGTTCGCAGACGACCTGTGCGTGCTGGCACTGACATATACTGAACTATCCAATTAGTTCAACAGGACATAAATGCAGTCGTTAAATGGTCGCACGACAACGGGATAATTCTAAATTCAGAAAAAACCAAATGTTTAATCGTTCGCTCACCATATTTACAGCTTAATGTCTCTCCACCTAATTTGTTTACGCATGAATACATATGTCTACATAACAACTTAGTAGCCTGCAATTGTAAACCTATAGAAACTGTAAAATCTGTTACATATTTGGGTGTAAAAATGGATCAAAGCTTCTCTTGGTCTCAACATATAGATTTTATTTGCTGTAAATTAAGAATATTACTAAGTAAGTTCTATCACTTAAGTTACAAGGTTCCTATTTATTTAACTCTAGTCGAATCAGTGATCAGTTAT
Organism: Euclidia mi; assembly: GCA_944739405.2. Classification (NCBI taxonomy): domain Eukaryota; kingdom Metazoa; phylum Arthropoda; class Insecta; order Lepidoptera; family Erebidae; genus Euclidia; species Euclidia mi. The sequence continues at coordinate 119,614,180 of OX123182.2, forward strand.
GCTCTGGATACTTATGGACTAACGTTTAAAAGTTATATAGATAAATTAGAATCACTACAAATACGATTTCTTAAATTACTAGTAACAGAAAAAACAAATGAGAATTGTAGGGGCGACTACCGTAAATTATTCAAAATAAGACTGTTTTGCATTAGCACAAAACAGTTATTATGTGTGTGGAAAACACACGGCATTTGTTTGAAGATGCATTCAATAAATTAAGCCTAAGAAACATACAATTACATACCTTATCTCTTCTCTCTTATGTTACCTGTCTCTTTCACTCGCAGCAAGGCGCGGAGTTCAGGTGAACTGGAGCGCGCTTGTCAAAATTCAAATCATAGTCTTCCAAATCACCAGCAAGCACCTTGCTCCAATGCCGTGTGTTTTCCACACACATAATAACTGTTTTGTGCTAATGCAAAACAGTCTTATTATATGTGTTTCCAAACACACGGCATTTGTTTGAAGACCTGTTTGTTATCTGCTGGTGAAAGAACCTGTGATGGGTACAGGTATTATGAATGCTATGTGAAATAAATAAATCCCATTAGCCTTCTAATATATGTAATTAACTAATTATCTAAGTTAAAACAACATTGTTAACACTAACACAGCTTTAGAGATAAGAATTTAATAGAAAATTCAAAAGAAAACAACATAAATAAAATTGTTCCTTAAAAACAAAAAGACTTCTCATAACTTACTTATAAGTCAAGAATTATTATATCATGTACTATTCCAATCTTAAGTAAAGTTTTTATCACCTAAGTATCTGTGTACTTTTATTTAAGTTAATACTAAATATCTAAAAAATTGTTTGAAAGATAATCACTTCTCTTATTGTCATTACTTCTTTCCACTGTACAACAGTAAAACTTCCTGAAGGTTTCTGATCTCTTCCAATTTGCTCTCCTTAAAATTTCTTCCACAGGCCGGTTTTCTAAATAGCTCTTTGAAGCTACTACTGATCTCACACTGCCTGGTGAAGCATCTATGCCAGCTAGTTTAAAAACATTCTTTACCCAACCAGCTATAATGGTACGAGAGGCTGGTCGTATCTTACCAACAATTGAAATAAACAGACTTTTTATATTACCACCATCTGAACGCCTAACTTCAGTACTTTTAATTAATTCCATAACATGTCTGACAGGACATAAACTCATGTCAGGATGTTGTTTCAGTAACCATCCAGACTGTCTATTGTGGGCATTGTCTGTCTTGGAACCAAATCTAGGCCATAATTTTATTTCTTTTCTATCATTATCTATGATAAGACTGTCCTCAGAAAACTCTAAAAGTGTCAGATCGTGGAGTCTCCGGCCAGAGACCAGTAATAAGATTACTGCAGTTCTTCGAGATATATCAAATAAGGTACCTAGTTTTGGTGTATTCTTGAGCCAGTTAAAGAGTAACTCTGTGTCCCAAATATGAGTTTTCTTCTCAGGTGGTCTGATTAAAGACGCTGCCCTCAAGATTTGCTGTACAAAGAAATTTCTTGATATAGCTTCACTTGTTGCAGTGTAGGTGGATACAGCTGATTTGTGTAAAAGAATGGTCCTATAAGCTAGTTTGTCCTGTATACACAACTTGGCTAAAAACCGAGCTACCTCATTGCTATGAGGACAGCTAGGATTGATGTTGTTCTGTTGGCACCATAAAATCCAGCGTTTTATTGGAGCTCTGTAAGTGGATATAGTTGAGGTTCTCCAACTCTTCTCTAGAAGATCTCTCTCCTCGGACGACCAGTGAGCTATCTGATTTGCCCACCCCCAATTTTCCATGCTAGCAGTTCCAACTTGTGCACCTGAGGTGGACAACTGCCTGTTGTTAAGTCTATCAGATTCTTGTGTAGATCCCTTATAGGCACTGGTTCTGATAGAGCCCGAGCTCTGAGATCTGCTAGCCAAAACCATTGTGTCCAATGTGGCGCTATTACGACAAACGTTCCTGTCGCTGTGTTGAGGTGGCGCAGTACCTGTGGAATAAGATTCGGAGGTGGGAACACCCAAGCCAATCCGTAATTCCAAGGTCGACTGAAGGCGTCGTAAAAAATTGCTGACCCATCTCTGGAGTCCCACGTTACGTACGAACTTACGACCGCGCTTCGTCTTGACGCAAATAAGTCGACGTCTGGTACGCCCCAAATTCTGAATACGGCCTCCGAGGCCGGGGGCAACAAGTGCCATTCCGGCACGGGTCGGTTTCGGGATAGGCGGTCGGCTATGCCGTTGTACCTCCCCGGGAGGTACGCCGCCGACAGCGTGACGTGCAAGCGCTCGGTTAGTTCCAGAAGCCTGGTTGTCAATCGGAGCAGAGCTAGGGATCGCGTCCCGCCCTCGTTCCTGATATATGCTACTAGCGTTCTGTTGTCTGTCTGTACTAGGATGTGCGCATTCCGCAGATACCTTTGACGACGATTGATGGCACCGTAAACAGCAAACAACTCTTTCATGTTTGAATGCCAATGCTTTTGCTGTATCGTCCATCGGCCTGCTAGAACTATTCCGTTCAGGTGAGCGCCCCAGCCTACATCTGCAGCATCTGTAGTCAAAAAGTGAGTCACTTCTTTTTTGTGTAGAGCTGCCGAGCTGCGGTCTATGGCGTCCTGCCACCATCCTAGTTCGTGCTGCACACAAGGAGGTAGATCTCGCTTTTGTGATCCTCTGAGTCGACTGAACCCTCTTAGGAACCTCTGTGTTTGTCGACAATGCAATCGTCCTTTCGGAGTTGTTAGACTTGCGAAATTCAGTTGTCCTAGTAGGCACTGACTCTCCCGAAGAGTACAACGGCCCCTCTGCAAAAGTTTTGCCAGGAAGCTCTTTATTTTTGTCACCTTCTTTAGTGGTAAAGACATGATTTTGTTCTTGGTGTTCCATAGTAGACCTAAGTATTCCAACTCTTGACAGGGTACCAACACTGACTTCTGGTAATTGATATGCCAGCCAAGACTCTCCAGAATTCTTACTGTCTCCGAGACCTGATTCTGTAACTTTGTCTTGTCCTGATTCACTAGAATATAATCGTCTAGGTAGACCAATAATCTTATTCCCTGGGAGCGTAGGTGTTCTGCTATCCAGTTGGAAAGACTGGCAAAAGTGTGGGGGGCGGAAGACAGGCCAAAAGGCAGTGCCGTCAATTGAAGGACCTGGTTGTTGTAACATACCCTTAAGAAACGACGATGGGGCTCTGAAATGGGCAAATGAAAATAGGCCTGGTGGATGTCTATTTTCACCATCCAGTCGTTGCTCTGTAGAAAGTTTGCTACATCTGTCTGTGAAATTAATTGAAAGTGCTTGACTGCTATGAATTTGTTGAGCTCTCTGAGGTCGAATATGGGGCGCCAGCCCCCATCTGACTTCCTCACTAAAAACATCTTGCAAAGGTAGCCAGAGTTCAGAACCGGAGGCACCTCTAATATGCCCTTTTCTTTTAAATCCTGTATTATGGATGTCATCTGTGGGGAAGTTACTGTACTGAATCTTTGTAGATTTTTTGAAGTTAGTTGAATCAAGGGAGGTCTCAATTTGAAAGGTAAACGGCCATTGGTTACAGTGTTCAGGATGAATCTGTTTGCACCAAGCTCCTTCCATACCTGTACATGCTGTTTTAGGCATCCCCCTTGAAAGGCTTGGTGGCACTGTATCTTGTCAATCTTGTTTACTACGGTCGGAATTATTTTTCTTGAATTTACGAAAGGTATGCTTCTTCTGTGGAGGTTGAGAATCTTGCTTGTATTTCTTAAATTTGTTTGGTTTATTGCCCTGAGAATTGGTAGTCCTTCTTTCCGGTTTGTAGTGATTGCTAGAAGATGAGCGGCTTGTTCTAATGTCATTTATGTACTCTGGTTTATTTAACCAGTTTTGGGTACCACCCAGAGATCTAATAACTGGTTGTAAGGCCTCACGGCTAAAGAGATATTCTGGACTTGGTGGAATTCCTCTTAAAGTAGCTTTGAGATTGGGGTTATTAATTTCTTTAATAATCCTTTCTCGTCTTATTTCAATAGATTCTGCTCTTCTTCCACAAATAATTTGCATTATTTTCTCAGAACACTTATGTAAAGATGAGCCTGGGCCAAGTAATTCACTCACTCTTTCAAAAAGAGAGCTTGGGTTCAAGTTATTGGGGTTACTACCGGCCCAATTAAGTAACTCTTGCAGGCCCTGCCTTAATAACTCTTGCTGCTCTAACTCTGCATTAGTCAAACCAGCTAACACATTTTCAGCGGATGCTAAATAATCCTTAGTCTTATTAAAGTGACAAAATTCTTCATTCACTTTTAATGCTACAAAGCCAGGGGTAGCTGAAAAGGATTGTAGTACTGACTTATAACGCATGCCCTTCCAACCCTGGGTATCAAAGTGTTGTAATAAATTTAATTTGTCAATCCTCTCCTGCTTTGCAAGCGGGATCACTCTCTTCTCGTCAAAATCGGTCTTAAGCTCTCCCAACTTAAACTTCTCAGAACTAGAAGTTGGATTTATAAGGAATTGAGTCTGATCTACTGCCCTGCTTGGGCCTGGTAGGTTTTCAGTACCCAGGATTGGCATTCTGGTAATAACGGGCAATTGAGATAAGTAACCGGTAATATAACTTACCTGGCTTATAAGGCTATCTACGCGCGGGTCACAAGAATTAAGTTTGTACTTACGTCTGCGTTTGTTAGGTGGAGGCGAGGCAAAGCCCTCCTCATCTTCCGAAGATGAGGCAGAGCTGGAGCTGTCGTCGTCCTTGGAGGACGCCGGCTGACGATTTCCCTGTTCTTCGTCCGAAGCAACAGGTAAGACGGATACGTCGTCCTCGTCATTCCTCGTCGCCGGTGTGCTCATACTTATCAAATTGCACTAATAATACTAATTTATAACACCTTTTTTTCAATTTTATCAACGGAGAAAAAATTTTGCAAACAATTGCGGCAAAATAAATGAATGCTATGATTTGAATTTTGACAAGCGCGCTCCAGTTCACCTGAACTCCGCGCCTTGCTGCGAGTGAAAGAGACAGGTAACATAAGAGAGAAGAGATAAGGTATGTAATTGTATGTTTCTTAGGCTTAATTTATTGAATGCATCTTCAAACAAATGCCGTGTGTTTGGAAACACATATAATATGTAACATCCTACCAGTAAGTATGAAACATAAATATCTTCTGTTATTAAATCAACATTTTAAAAACGAGCATAACCTATCACTGGTTACCAATATGCATAACACACGTCTGATGACCGCAGGTAAATTTAATGTTCCCAGAGTAACAAATTACTACGGCGACAGAACATTGAAAAAACGAGTACCATATCTGTTGAACAGATTGCCCACGGACATCAGACATGAAAACGATAAAATTAAATTTAAACAAAAACTAAAAAAATATTTGTTAAATAACATTTGTTAAAATATGTAGGTATGTAAAATAGTATTATGACTCTTCCACAGTCAAACCGCTAAACCGGTTTTGTGGAGCACTATTAATATATGTATTGTAAAACTGTAATAAATAAATAATAAATAAATAATAATAAATATTAATATGGATCTCTAATCGCCACAGATAGGTCGGATATTGAATTGGGCGGTTAGCACGCATTCCGTTGATCTACTACTGTTAGTTTTTTGTATCATTCTCATCATTGGATTAAAATTGGTTTCGTTTAGAACAAATTTTTGTTAGTGCCTATAACAATGCATTTGAAATTTACTAACGATAAAAATAACTACGTTAAAAACAAACGACTTCAAAAACAAAAAAGTGAAAAATAATAAAGATTTAACATTAATTAAATACTACCTATTATTTATATGTGCTATTTACTAATAGGTTTGAAGTCGGTGACGGTCGACTTCGTAAATTCGGTTTATTAATGGTAATTATCTGTAACCCAATTTTCAGTAACCAAGCAGGCATTGTATAAACATGGTACATTTCAAATTTCATTCAATTTGAACGAGTAGTTTAAGAATTATAGCAAGTCAATCTATTTACTAAAACGTATTAATAAGCGACTTCGTATTACATGGATCTCACAACGTTTTACGGTAGAAGAACTGAGTAGCGAGACTTGGTTTTTTGACAAGTATTGTTTTTCATGGGATAAGATATTTAACGATGATATTATTATGACCGACGTCCAAAAGAAATGTTTTAGTGTACTTCAGCGTAATTTTTCTATTCTATATCTGTGCTATACGCAATACATTTTCATGTTAATAAAATGCATCATATATTGAACCGTCTATTCTCTCACCTTTATAAATGCATTTACGTCGAAATTTCCTTTAGGCGAGTTTCAAGGGACAACTCAGTACTGTTATTCAGCAGTTAGTTATAAAAGCACTTCTCAGTACAAAGACGGGTGAATAACGTTACAATGGGAATATGTGAGAGGTTTTGAATAGCGAGGATCTATATTTAAGGATGGTGCATAGTGTACATTCTGCAAATTATGCAGTATCTAATGACGCTCTCTAAATAATTTTTCTATGTTACATTAAATGGCGCGATACCGCTAAATACTTTCTTTTCACATAACTTTTTTCGAAATCTATGCTTATGAGTACGCTTGCAATTATTATTTTGTTTATTTACACTTTCTGCACTACAAAATATGGCACATAGACAGACGAAACGCCCGAGGGATTAAGTCACAATGTTTTAGAGGTCTGCTGCTTTTAAAACAAAGCAAATATGTTTCGCTGGATTACTAGGTAATGTGACCTGTGCCTCAAATCCATATTATTATTATATGATTATTTTACTTATTGACGTGTCCCTCAAATATTAAATAATAGTTTGTTGATTTATCGAGCATCATACAAATAAATACATAATTGAATTATCGCGCCGTTTTGCTGTCACTTTCACACCTAGTTTGTGCAACGTGGTTTTCTGGCGGGATCCACTGAAGTGAAACAAATCATGGCAGGATTGCGAATATCCTTCTATACAGAGGTAGATTGGTCTGTGCCTTCCACAGTGCTCCAAAGTAGACCTTTGTGTTAGAAAACCGGCAAATAGAGTTTACCATTGCAACACCATAAAAAAGTAAAGTGACCTCCATAGTTCCGGACAGACACATTAGCATTTTTTTTACTGTCGAAGACAAACATTTTACCGTAATATCCTCTGATGTAAACCGATGATACTTCCGAAAATGGAGCACGCTCGCTTTGAAGGTTGCTCAAGAAAATTCGTCTGAAATAAACGAACTAAGAATACCAATAGGCTTTCAGTTGCAGATCACTGGCTGGCGGGCGGCCAAAGTTTCAAGCGCAATTCCTAGATTCTTGCCCTTTTTGGCCAAATAAATATTTGTTATTGCTCTTAGAAAAATTACTGTGTTTCTAACTTATGCTTTTGTTTTTCCTTTGTTTGGTAAGTCGGATGCTTGGTGTTATTTTTCTTGAGTAATTCGTCTAATCCAAGCAAATTTTAATGCGGCTGGATGCGGGCAGCTAGTCGATCTGTGTGAAGAGCGTTGGGGGAGGCCTATTTCCAGGCCTACGTCGCTAGGCTCAGATGTTGAACTAAATGCTAGTATTGAATATGTTGTCAAACTATTATGACAATCAACGGATTTGCTTCAGTAAAATTGTTAACAAATATTTAAATGCTTTAATTGGCTCATGGATCATATATATTTTTATTTTAAGGTCTGTCCAAACATACTCGTTACCATATCCGCGCTCGGGATGTGGACAGTGGTGGTGTGTACTTTATACATAAGCTTGTTTACACAATGTGTCATGTCATGACCGTGTCCGGGCCGTAGAAAGGATACGGCGGCCTTGCCGGTCCAGTTATATGTGGATAAAACTTTAATTGTATAAATGACATAATTATTCAAATATTTGAAATAAGCGTGATGACTTGCAGTGTGTAACTGGATGGCAACACCGGGTGATTGGATATTGTGCCCTGTCTTGTACAGTGAACTGCATTAAGCTTATGAGATGAGATAAAAAAATAAAAGCTGCTTAAAAAATATCATAGTAAAACATTTTATTTTTTGTGTTTTATTACAAGAACTTAAACTAAGTAATTTAAAACCCAGGTAAGGTCCGAATTCTGGCTGACGTCAGCGATTTCAACGTTTCCCTCCGTTGAGTTATAGCGGTGTCATAATATTTTAATGTCCTCCAACTTTCTTCTTAGGTTTGAATGTCACGTTCCCTCATAGAGGACGAGAGGAATATTTAAATGTAAATGTAAAAATAAATAGAAAATTATCTTATTTATTTACCTCTTGCACAAATAGATATCTGCTTGTCCAACCGAGACAATTCATCATTACCACCATAATTCTCACGGAAGGTAGCATGTAAGTAAATATGTGATAATGTAAAGAACCTAATGGAAAATTAATACGGGTGCCATTTCTTCACACCATCACTTACAATAAATTAGAAATAACCTAACGAGAAAACTGCGGTAAGCTAAAACATCGGCTAATGGTTGGCGCTAAGCGAATCCATAAATTTCAAGAAAATCACGCGCTAAACAAAGGTATTAATCTAATAGAGATATAAATGATAAATGGCAAAAGCTAAGGAAACAAACATACTAAATCCAAACAATATGTTACAAGACAGGGTCCGTGAAAGCCTCAGAATCTACATTCATAAACGGCGAGCTGCATAAATAATATAAATGCCTCTGCCATGAAGTAAAACCCGGACATTATTCAAGTTAAATCCCCAGGATTTGCCAAGATTTCCCACAAATCTCTTAACATTATCGTAAAATTGCTTTACCAACGAAAAAATCTGAATAGTGTTAAATTTCTGCTGGTAATTAGCTATACGATTGAAACCTTTTTATAATTAGTGATATAAATAAAACCATAAAACTATTCCTTGAAAAATAAATTCGTATCCGTGAATCTATTTATTACATAGCATCAGAGAGGTTGGACTGCCTTAGGTTATATATCCCCGAAGAGGTAGGCAGAGGTATATTGCTACACCCACTTTTCGCCAGATTTATTTTAGTCCCACGTAATAGGGGGCGAGCCTATTGCCGTACCGGGCACATTACCAGACTCCGAGCTGAACCCAATAACACTTTGCCCGACCCGGGGATCGAACCCGAGACCTCCCAATCCCACGTGCACATTTATGCCGCGAGACCAACGAGGCAATCTGTTTAATGCGTCACAATTTTATTTTATTTTATAATAAAGCAAATATTCTGTAAAATCTAGTTATACTAGACTGCGGATCCGATCCTCGAAAGGATAGTCTTGGGTGCAATCTGGACAACGCTCAAAGACATGGTTTCTTTATCTGAAGCCAAATCATTTTTAGCATAAAATGCATTGAATAAATAATATTTTTTTATATATGGTCTGAAATAGTAAACTAAACTAAATAAACACTTGTAAAAGGATTTAAAGAATGATGTTAAAAATCGCAACAAAGTCTTGATTTATAGTAAGTTCGTATAATGTACTAAGGTACGAGTTGAAATGTAATAAATTTAAATCTCTCTTACTGACCTGGAAACTCAAAATCAAATTGAGCACATTAGCCATGCAAAGAAAAGTTTGCCACAAGTTCACTCTTAAGCAATTGCGATTACTATTTGAGCAGAATTTACATGTAATCACTGTGAGCATGTTAGACGGGGGAACAGGCAGTATCTCTGAATGCCTTACGGCCCGGCCACAGCCTACAGCGGCGGTGGCAGCGGCGAGCGATTTCGATGTACATGGCGCGTTTACCCTGAGACGACATCGGTCGTCGCGGCGTAGCAAAACGCGCCATGTGCATCGAAAACAGAACGGATCTACGTTTTTTTCGAACAGGGTTAAAATCCTAGCAATGGCGCCCTCTCTCAACAGCTTTTTTCTCAGAATTTTTTGCTCTGTCGTGACGTGAATTTGGCGCCCCCATGACGCTGCCGCCCGGGGCAAGTGCCCCGGTTAGCCCCCCCCGTAGATCCACCACTGATCGAAAACGCTTGCCACTGCCGCCGCCTCTGTAGGCTGTGGCCAGGCCGCTAGTCCTTTCCATTTGAATAAAGTTGGCGAAGTATGGAAAGGTGCTGCTTTAAATTACGCCTTCAACTAGCTTGTGAGAGTGTAACAGTTGTTTCAGAACTATTTTAAATTTAAATTCTAAGGCCTAGGTATGCTGACCTATTTTGGTTGGAGGTCATTGTTCAGTACCAAACGCACGATGGATACACAAATGTGTGTTCAATTCTTACGGCAAAATTGTTGAAATTATGTTTATAAATTTTGCCATAGAAATAGATCAAGGAATTATTTAATTATGCTTTAACATTGGCATAATACAATATTATGTATTAATGGTCTGTTCACAGATAACCTGAACGGCTAAGACATAGCCGCTGTCTGCCTTCTCTGGCACGAACACGGTCATGACGAGACACATTGTGCAAACGAGTTTATACAAAAAGTACAGAACGATATTTTTTGAGCCCCAGGTGAGGCACGGTCTGTCCACGTCTCGGGCATGGCTCCGGTAACGAGTTTGTATGGATAGACCTTAAGCTAAAATATTTAAATGACCGATTAGCAAATGTTGGAATGTAAAGATTTGTTAACAATTTTAGTAAAGGCAACCCGACGAACCTGATTAGGTATCATAATAACTTGACAACCTTTTCAATCTTAGCATTTGGTAATATCAAATCAGCCTGGAGATGCCCACTAATTGCTGGACAGAGGCCTCTCCCAAGTCTCTCCACATAGATCGACCCTGAACCGCCCGCATCCAACCGCATTAACATAAGCTAAGATTAGACGAATTACCCAAGAAAAATAACACGAAGTATCCGACTTACCGAACAAAAGAAAAACAAAAGCATAAGTTAGAAACACAGTAATTTTTGTAAGAGCAATAACAAATATTTATTCGGCCAAAAACGGCAAGAATCTAGGAATTGCGCTTGAGACTTTGGCTGCACGCCAGACACTGATCTGCAACTGAAAGGCTATTGGTATTCTTGGTTCAATTATTTCAGACGAATTTGCTCGAGCAACCTTCAAAGCGAGCGTGCTCCATTTTCGGAAGTATCAGCGATTTGCATCAGGCGAGATCACGGTAAAATGTTTTCCTATCGACAGTATAAATAATGGCCTGTGTCTTTACATGTTTAAGGTGTGGGAATAGTAACCCTATTTGCCGATTTTTGACCACAAAGCTTAGAGAGTTGTAGAAGGGACATGGCAATCTACCACTGTGAGGAATGAGTAACGCAACCCGTAATCGCTTCGTTTTGCACATTGAAATATGCTATTGTAAATACAGTGCTCGGTAGCAAAAAAATATGGGGAAAATTTGGGGTACATGGCATAATATGTCTAAAAATAAAATAATCGTATACATTTGAGGCACAGTGCACTTTTGTTGATTAACTAAGTAGATAATCAAAACAAATGAAATCTGTATTGAAAGCAACGGGCGTTTGATATATTCTATATTAATCCCTAAGACATTAAGTCCGTCTATGTACCACATTTTCGTAGTGCAGAAAGATTAAATAAATGAAAAAATATTAATTAATTAAATATTAGGCTTTGTTAAGCTATGGTAAGCTAAACAAGCGCACTCATTAGTTTTTATTTGCGCAATAAAATGCTGTTAAAGGAAAGTATTTTACAGTATCCTTTTATAGTACCATTAAATTGGCAGAATGACAGCGTCACAGCATATTGCACAATTTACTGAATCTACTTTATGCACCACCCTAAAATATAGATCTTCGCTATTCAAGTCCTCTTCATATATTCCCATCGTAACGATATTCACCCGTCTTTGTACAGAAGTGCTTTAATAACTAACTGTTATGTATAACTGTACCGAGTTATGCCTTGAAACTCGCCTGAAGGAAATTTTGATGTTACTGCATTTATAAAGGCGAGAGGATAGATAAGTTAATATATTATTACTAGATAGTTAATATATTATTATAAATTTCTTAGTCATTAAAGATGTATTGGATACTAGAGGACGCCAGCAGCTACGACTGCATGTTTTTTTAATTTCCCCGTTTTGGCCGATCCCGTGCGAATTTCGGGAAATCCCTTCTTAGTGCACCCCTATGGTCCCCAAGGAACATACATGCCAAATTTCAGCTTCCTGCGCCCAATAGTTTCGGCTGTAGCGTGTCTGTCAGTCAGTCAGTAACGCAAGGATTTTATATATTAAGATAAAGCCAATACAAGACAGAAAAAACAACTACGTGGACGTCAGTGTTAAATTATTTATAAACTGAGTTTGCACATGTTAATACATGCATTCAATTCTAATAGTAATTTTAAATTGTATGTGCACCTATATCAACCTATAAATGTATATACATAATGGTAGGTAATCATAGATACTTAGGACAATTTTATTGACGTTATTGATTCCGTGTTATTACTGATTTAGAATACAAAATATCACTACTCCATTACATTCCGTGGGAGAAACTACACAAAGCGAATGGTATCATAGCGAAGAGACAGAAAACTCGTCATCAAACCCTGTACCAACCCGTTGGGCCAGCGTGGTATGCCTAGTGGGCCAAATACTCCTACTAACTCACATACATATGTACATACACACATACATAGACTCACGGGAAACAGTCCCGGTGGGGTAGGCAGAGACTACGCAACATTTGCAACAATCCTGACATACTTTGTCTTGCTTCATTCACTTCCATCAAGTTTCTCATGCATGCTCTTCTATTTAGGGTACTTCTGACCTGTCCTTTTTTTAGGATGTCTCCAATCTGGTCAGAGAACGTCCGCCTAGGTCTTCCCCTTCGTCCTGTCCCATTCACATTTGCCTTATATATTATCTTCTTTGTCAGTCTTTCGTCATCCATCCTCTCCTATAGACTCACAGTGCTACTGTTTAGCAAATTAGGAGAAGCTTAATTCCAGCAGTGGACTGCAAAAGGTCATTTTTATTTCTCGATAATTATTAAAACTGAAAAAAGCGGCGTTAGCTCTGTGGTGTACGTAACGGACTGCCGAGACAATGGTCTCGGGTTCGATCCCCAGGTACACACCTCTAACTTTTCAAAGTTGTGTGTATTAAAAATGTTAAGTATCGCTCGCTTAATAATGTGCTCGGTAGATAGCAATAGGCTCGGCTCCTATTACATTGGGACCGAAGCATAACGGGAGAAGTGTAGGTTTGTAATACACCTCTGCCTACCCCTTCGGGGATAAAAGGCGTGCAGTTATAAAAAATAGAAAATAAACTAAGTGGCTACTATAAGCTTAACCTCATCCCTTACAATAGTATACTTATTAAATTACTGTAATAACAGGGTTAACCAAGTAATTTCAATGGAATTCAGATTTGCGGTATATCGGTATTGTAATATGATAATTTGATATACTTGGGCTCAATAACATATTATAGAAGATTACATACCACTGCTAACCCGTTATTAATTAGGCGTATCTAATTGAATTTGCTCAGCAATGAAAGCATTTTCGTAGTTATGTATATTGTTGCATAATTATGTTTAAATTAAAGACTGGACACAATTACTATGAAAGAAAAAGTTGCCTTTACCATTGTCGTAATAAACGTAAGTAGAATAGCCTTGCTGATTTCAGCATAAATAACCCGTCTCGACCAGTGAAGTACTACCCCCTCAGAGAATATCGACGTTAAGTAGCGGTATCTTTACTGTTGTCCTATTCCATTGCCCAAAAGACCGGCAACGCACTTGTGATTCCTCTGGTTTTGCAGGTGTGCATGAATAAGAGGCTTGTTCTTAGCAGTGGGGTTATAAACAAGGCTGATGATGATGATTTACATTCACACTAAAATAACGTTGATAATTTATATTAATAATCTCGAAAAACTTTAAGGTGCCCGATTAGTGACCCAGAAATATGATTAGACCTTTTGGCCAGTTTTAAAATAAATGTCTTCAGATAATTCTGATTCAGTGAATAAAATGTGCTTTTGCTGAATAGTCTTATTACGGACAATGTGAATATGAATATTTAACCCTTTTCTTGGCAGAGACAAAAAGACTGAGTATCAATATAATTTTTATACAACATATTTTTTATAATCCACAGATACCTAGAAAAATCGAAAAAAAAATCTTATGCAGGTAGTTTAAAAAAAAACACATGTATCTTGTGGGATACATTGCCAAGAGGCCTTAAAAATATATAATGATTTCAATGTATCTCTACAGATACACTGCCAAGTTTAATTTAATTTTGCTGTAGAATCATATGTTAAAACAAAAAGGAATAAAAGATGCATTTTCATATCTAAACAGCATATTTTTACTAAAATATAAGTTGACTAACATAAATAGAACTTCTTTCGTAACTGTTTTAAGTATGTGTGTTATAATATTATAAAATCAATTTCTATCTGGTAGTAAGCATAGTCTTAAACCGCATTTCATACACGTGACTGTGGTCTGACCTTGTACGCAAAGCTTGCATCGACCCTTGGAGCCAAAGGAAGTGAAATAATTATATCCATCAAATCTAACATGTGTAGTCGGCCTGGCAGTACAAGGTATCGTTTTCATTGGTACTGGTGGCATATAATTTGATTTATTTATTGGTTGCTCCCTCCCAGAATAGAGTGGCCCTTGTATTATATGGTAACGGAACCTTTTCAGGCTCAGTTGCTTGCAATTATTCGGGTGTCAAGTCCCCGATTACTTTAGCTCAACACCGGGTTTGTACTACATATATGTACTTCTATTTGCACCCGAAACGAGACATTTAAGGCTAGCGTCCACTAGGTTCGCCGAGCCGAGCCGAATCGAAACGCAGAAAGTCGCCTCCTATATATTTCTATGAACCTGCGTTCATTAGCGACGAGCCGCGGCGCGCCGAATCGAATCTACCGCGCGCATCGCTCGTCAGGCGAATTTCTGCGGCGACGCGTTTCGACTCGACTCGGCGCGCCTTAGTGGACGCAGGTCAGCGGATGAGTGTAGACGGGTACTACATGGCGTAAATACCTACATAAAAAGTTATCGAAAAGAATGAAGAGCTGTTAATTTCGCTAGTTCAGAAATATACTGAACTTAATGATCATGACTGCGTCATTAGTCTCGCGGCATAAATGTGCGCGTGGGATTGGGAGGTCTCGGGTTCGATTCCCGGGTCGGGCAAAGTGTTATTGGGATTTTCCGTAAGGAAATTCTCAGTAGCAGCACGGAGTCTTGTAATGTACCCGGTACGGCAATAGGCTCGCCCCTTATTACGTGGGACCTGAAAATTCATGACGAAATGTGGGTGTAAATATTACACCTCTGCCTACCCCTTCAGGGCGTGAGTCTAAAAAATAAAATTATGATCATGAAGATACTCATTATCATGACGAGCAGCGTAGACAAAATATATGGCAAGAAATAGCGGGAATAATGAACGAATTTGAAACAAGAACATATCTTCGTCCGAGCCATCCATCATTGACAACACAAGCACATCCTACAGCAGCTAGTCGCCGACTGCTGACTTCGATTCGATTTGTCTGTAATGAACGCACACGGATAAAATGCGACTCGGCGCGATTCGACGCAGTTCGAATGTAGTCGACGCCAGGCCTTATACCTCTGAATGTGATGAAAATACTTCAAGATGTCCCTGGACCCGCCACTTTGACTGTCAAAGTGGCAGGACGATCTGAAACACACAGAAGACTTAGTAAGTACTACATATGTACGTGTTTATTCTCAATGTTCAATACAATTGTAAGTGCCATAGTAAAGTTGGGTGATTAAAACATTGGTCCCGCCAATTTGATGATTTCTTTTATCGCTGAATTCATATGAAACTCGTAAGAAATCGGGCAAATTAAAATGTGGAATCGTAGTACGTCTTAAGTACATGAACTTGTGCAATTTTCAGCTTCTTAAACTAAGTACTTACATAAAAAAAATTATAGTGATATTTTCTACATGGCTGACATAAGGTGGCGAGCAAGTGAGAAATGGCAGCTCAATTTTTGAAAATTCTTATGTTTACACTTTTCTTTCAAATTAATAACATTTTGTCACTTAAAATGCAAGGATATTGAATAAACGTAGGGAGTATGTTAGGTCTTTTGCTGTGATAAAATTTGCAGTAGGCGATGTGCGACGGTGGAATAGATGAAAGTAGAGAATCTTGGGCAGAAGAGTCCTTGGAATAGGTTACAGTAGTTAGGTGTGCTGATTCCGAAGGACAAGAACCTGTTCTTGTTTGCGCGACAAGGTTACATTCATTATCAGAAAGTATGTGAAGATTTTCAAGTGAAGAGGGAAGCGAGGGATCCGATGAAGATGCGTTATTAAAATGCTTTTGAAAAGTAATATTAACCAATTCACAATCAGACTCCGAACTTTCTTCACCATTTGATGATTGATTAGGTTCTGGCACCAAAGCAAGAATTTTTCTAGCTCTCGAAAGCACATGCAGCTTTTTAACCTATAACTATATAACTAGCATAGGGTGTACCATATAACAAGGGTGCATAGGGTTCCCACCAAGAACTTAGGGTCCCAAGCCAACCTCACCTGCAAGTGGTGCACCTGCCGATCAACGGACGAGGCTCTGGCAAACAAAATGTCCCAATAAGCGGCAATAGGCTCGCCACCTATTACGTGGGATCAAAACACTGGCGAAAAGTGGGCGTTTAATATGCCTCTGCCTACCCCTTCGGGGAAACAGGCGTGAGTCTATGTATGTATGTATGTATATAACTAGCAACAAAAACGGTAAACTTTTGGAAGTGTAATAGGCTTGGCAGTGTGCACTTATAGATACAAGAAGATGTTGTATTCATTGTTAGAGAAGTTGGCAGTGTGCACCATGGGATACATCCCTAGTAAACATAAAACTGTTGGATACTTGGCGGTGTGCACGGCGAGATACATGCAGTTAAAAATCCAATAATGTAATCCCTCCACCAGACAATTTTTTGTCCTCCAAATTTATTATTTTAGTAGAAAACCAATTATAATTTATAATTTTAGGAATAAATGCATGCAATACATACAAAAAACATTGTTTTATGCATATCTCTTACCTGTATGGGCATGGCGTCAATCAATAATGAAATATTTTTTACAGCTCACCAATGCTGACAATTTAAAAAAAATAAACGCGTGTTCGAAAACAAAGAACTAAACTAAATGTTTACATAAATTTATTCTGTTTTAACAAAGAAATGTTCAGCTTAGAATTTTTCAAACTTTGATGTATCTGTAAAGACACAATGCCAAGAAAAGGGTTAAGGAGAGAAAACTGTTGAAGCACCTTTTTTTAGTAATTATGGATCACGCTGACGGTTGCTCCGTATTCGCCTATAAAGGAAAATCTTAGATTTAAGTATCTTACTTTTTTAATCATCGTAAAATGATAATACCCTGGGACCACTCACAATCGGTTATCTGATCTCAAACTAAGCAGACCTTGTACTAGCGCAACCATACAACGACAGGACTTCTAAGAGCTGTATTTACAGTGGAATGGCATACCTACTTTGAGAATGCTGTGGTGTAGGACGAAGGACAAGATGGTATGCCGATAGTCTATCATCTGCGGAGCCGGTGATCATCATCATCATTAGCCCTTTATACTGTCCCACTGCTGGGCACGGGCCTCTTCCCATTATAAGAAGGCTAAGGCCATAGTCCACCACGCTGGCCAAGTGCGGGTTGGCAGACTTCACATGTCTTTCGAGAACATTATGGAGAACTCTCAGACATGCAGATTTCCTCACGATGTTTTCCTTCACCGTTTTGCAAGCGATAATTCACAATTTAATACGCACATAATTAAGCTCTGAAAAGTAATGGGTGCACGCCGTGGATTCGAACCTGAACCCTCTGCTTAGCAGTCTGTCGGTCTCTCCACTAGGCTATCGATGCTTAGCCGGTGATAGCGCAAATAAAAAAGACATCTATTAATATATAAAATTGATGCGTTTCTGACCGACTGATAGACGACGAACAGCCAAAACTATTGGGCGCAAAAAGCTAAATTGGGCATGTATGTATTGTATGTACCTTGGGGACCGTAGAGGTGCAATAAGAAGACTGTTTCCCGAAACGGTTATATTAAAATGTGTGCTGTTAGAAATAAAGCAGAATTTGTAATAATAAAAAAAACATGATCTCATTACGTAAATAACTGTTATTTTATTATATAAAAAGGGTAACTAATCGTAATATGCAACAAAAGCATGTTGTAAAGATTGCAACATAAATATTCTTCCAAATGCCCGAAGGGTACATGACATTCCAATCTAAAAGGAAAGTTGGAGAACATTAAAATTATGACACCGCTATAACTCAAGGGAGGGAAACGATGAAATCGCTGACGTCAGCCAGGATTCGGACCTTACGTGGGTTTTAAATTACATGGTTTTAAACTGAAGTATTCTACTATTTTACATTTCAAATTTAAAAGCAACTTTTGTTCATCTCATTTCATTAGCTTATTGCAGTCCACTGCTGGACATAGGCCTGCCTCAGGATACGGCACAAGACCCGATTGCCTACGATTTTGCCGTCTAGTTACCCTCTGACTCGAGTACTACGCTGAAATACTACACGGTTTAAGCTGAAAATGTTGCTTATTATATTCGTATTTCTAATCAAGACTAATACTTCTATACCAGGGGTCGGCAACCTGCAGCTCGCGAGCCACATGCGGCTCTTTGGATGTGAAGCTGCGGCTCTACCGTAGTCTAACCGTAGCCACATATTATCTATGCAGCAAAATAAACTACGAAATCTAATTAACAGAGCATCTATTGATACGAATCACTGCAGCACAGTATTTAAAAAATAAAGATGAATTTGCTAAAGATTTCGGCGGTTCAAAACCAATAAAACCACTCTAGCATACATAGTAAATAATCTCAACACAAGTGGTATCGAAATCCACATTGTGTAATTTAAAGTTGATAATGTATGTTATACTGGATACAAAAGTACAGCTTTGGAAAGTGGAAAATGTACAGAGTTGAAAACAAGTTAGAAAGTTGGAGGTCCAAAAATTTACTTATTTATGTAACGCACCAAGAGTGGACAGCTTTAAAAGAAGCGAACCCTTCCCGCCGCGATACGGAAGCTGCTCGAGAAAAAGCGCTACGCCAAGACGATCTGGATGAGAACTCGGCACCTACGGGACCAGACCCGGTATAACCGCCTCACCAACGCACTCAATGCCGCTTTGTGGGAGCACGGGAAGACGAATGCGGAAAGCAATATTTTTATAGTAATAGGCGGCAAACAAGCAGACGCATCGCCTGATGGTAAGCAATTACCGCCACCCATGTATACAAGCAACACCACAGGAGTCACAAGTGCGTTGCTGCCCCTTGGGCTTGGGAAAAGGGATAGGATAAGGAGTGGTATGGGGGAGAAGGAAAAGGGCAAGGGCCTCCAGCACTCTCACTCGCCGAACTAAACGCAACAGTTTAGGATCATTTCTGTGAGAGGGTAGTACTTCCCCGGTCGAGCCGGCCCATTCATGCTGAAATCAGCAAGGCTCTACTACCGTGAAACAACAAGGCTCTACTACCGCATTTATCCTACATCGAGGACAACCAAGCCTCGTTGTCGTGCCTCTGCAGACAGTCGTCGGTCGTCGACCTGACGCGCCTCCTGCTCGAGAAAAGCTAGTCAGGACCTACCTCTTGACGAACCTCGTCTCATCGGGAATGGAACTTCTGGTTACCCTCCAAGAGGTCGCAGAGGTGATTCGCAGGACCGACCCTAGGAAGACGCCTGATGAAAACGGCATCCCAAACTCTGCGCTGCATCTACTTCCACGGAGGCCGTAAGCGTCACGATGACCAGACCAAATACCCAATTTAAAATTTATTACATTACCGGGTTGTATTACATACATACTCGTGTGTAATATTTGTAGGTACCCTATAAAGGTTAAGAAAGGACATCAAGGTGTCCCTGATGGTGATGGTCAAGCTACTTGGACCTGGTTCAAAGTGGCGGGATCTGAAACCGCTACACAGAGGTAGACAATTCACCACTGAAGACTTAGTACTACATAATATGTCCGTGTTTATGAATATACTTAGATTTGTATGGATAGAAGCAAATGGCTTTCCGTTGTCTCTGCCTAAACCGACGGGAAAAAGGCGTGAGTATAATATGTATGAATATACTCAATTTTCAATACAATTCAGAGAGCCAAATTAAAATTGTGTGATTTAAACATTGGTCCCACAAATTAAAATACTACTCCAAATAATATTCATATTAACATGCTTAATCAGCACTTCTCTGCTTCATGTGAATATGATAAGACAATAAAACTGAACACTTTACGATATCTTTCGTTGCTTCCTACTCCTGATTATACTCCTTTTGTCTTTAGTCAATTTACTGGATGTGATGTTAAGAAAAGCATTCTATCAATAACATCAAACACAGTTGGTAGTGACGGTATCACCCGTAATATGATCCTTCCTATCCTTGATGAAATCCTACCTATTATTTCCCACATACTTAATTTCTCTGTTACTTATGGCGCGTTTCCTAAGGCTTGGAAGGATGCCCAAGTGGTCCCTTTACATAAGAAACCTAATCCTGTTTCCTTTTCCGAATATCGTCCTATTTCCATATTACCCTTCTTGTCCAAAGTACTTGAGCGCCTTATTTATGACCAGCTTAACTCTTTCCTTTCTACTCATAATATCCTTAATCCTTACCAGTCCGGTTTCCGTTCCGGTCACAGTACCACTTCCGTCCTTGTCAATATTACGGATGATATCAGGTCAGGCATGGAGGATGGCAAGCTCACAGTTCTCTGTTTGCTAGACTTCAGTAATGCTTTTAATACTGTTGATTTTGATGTTCTCCTTGCCATTTTACGCTCTCTTAACATATCTCCATCAGTTATTGACTGGTTTCGTAGTTACCTGTTTGGCCACCGGCAACGAGTCCGTCTGGATGAAACGTTTTCATCTTGGTGCGACAATTCTGCCGGTGTACCACAGGGCGGCGTTCTTTCTCCTTTGCTCTTCTCAATTTTTATTAATTCAATCTCCAATAGCATTTCATCTTCCTACCACCTTTACGCTGATGACATGCAAATATATTCGCAAGCTCAACTTGAAAACTTGTCATCTGCCATCACTATTATTAATAATGATCTGGATCACATATCTAATTGGACGAAGACGCATGGACTGAAGGTTAACCCTAGCAAAACACAGGTTTTAATTATAAGCAGTTCCAGATTTATCTGAAGGGTTGATTGGTCGATGCTTCCGCAGGTGTCCTTTGAAGGTGTACCAATTGCTTTTAGTAAAGTAGTGAAAAACCTAGGCATATATATTGACAGCACATTCTCGTGGACTGTTCAATCACAAAATATCAGTCGCCGACTCATTTGCTGCTGCAGGTTCACTGCGCAGACTACGTAACTTTCTTCCGATCACCACTAAAATTGCACTTGTACAATCTATTCTCCTACCAATTCTTGACTATGCCGATGTCAGCTATCTAGATCTCAATGAGGTCCAGCTAGATAAACTTGAGCGACTTCAGAATTTTTGTATAAGATTCATATTTGGTTTACGTAAATATGATCACATCTCTGAATTTCGCAACAAGCTCAAGTGGCTGCCAATCCGCCTTCGACGGAATACTCACATCCTTTGTTTTCTTTACAATATCTTATTCAATCCCTCGTTTCCTATGTATGTCAAAAGACGTTTTGAATATCTCCATGAAACATCGAAGTGCTTGAGATCATCAGAAAATTTAAAATTAAAAGTCCCTCCACATTCTACAGTTTTTTTATGACAAATCCTTTGCAGTTCAAGCTGTACGCTTGAGGAATACGTTGCCACCAGATATTAGACAGGCTAAATCCCTACCAATTTTTAAAAACCTCGTCACTCAACATTACTTGACATTTTGATCATTACTGTTATTGTATGTATAGTGTTAAATAGTTTCTAGTAATGGTTTATTCTATCATAAGGTATTAAAGTATGTATTATAATGGATATATATATATGTATGTGTATATATATATATATATATATATATATATATATATATATATATATATATATATATATATATATATATATATATATATATATATATATATATATTATGTAAATATATATGCCTATTATATAGTTCTATATATATATATCATCTTTTATAGTATCTATAATTAATATAGTATACATTGTGTATGTAGTATTAAGTGTAAAGTATTTATGTTAAAGCTATTTACTACGAAGATTATGTATACAAATCCATTATGTAGTACACCATTAGCTACCCGATTTCGCTTACTTAATTAAATATAGTCCATCAAGTTGTCTGGAAGAAATCGCAACCTGCGATAAGACCGCCCATGTACAACTAGACCTAAGTTATTATAAGTATATGTCTTTTTTCTGTAATTGTTTGGCTCTGGTGTACAATAAAGCATTTTCTATCTATCTATCTATCTATTAAAATTGGGGACTTGATCCGGTCATCTTGACGCTCACTCGGTGGCCGCGTGTCGCAGCGACACAATTGTTCAACGGCATCCTGAGGACCAGCCACTCCCTACCATCTGGAAGCGAGGACGGGTTATTGAACTGACCACACCTGGCAACGATCCCAGGGAGTCGGACAACTACACGTCTATCACTCTCCTCTCGACGATCAGGTGTTCCAGCAGCTGCCGCTGGCGAAGATCACCCCACATCTCACACCAAGCCCACTCCACCATGCTGCAGCTGACTCGCATACTGAGCGATATGGCCACGTGGATGAACAAACGAGGCCTCACGGTGACCGTCATACTCGATAAGGAGAAGGCGGTCAACAGGGTATAGCATGACGGGCTCATCTACAAACTTGGTCGCTGACGGTCAAGTACCTGGGCATCACCATCAAAAGAAACCTGACGATGGCTCACCATGTACGGATGATCATCGCGAAGGCCCAGATAGCAGGGGCAAGGGCTTCGCTCGCTGGTGTCCTCAAGACTATCGCTAAGAGCCGAGCTGGCACTCTACGAGACCTTCATCAGGTCGCGCTTCACGTACCTACGTGGGGACGGCTTGGTTCAACATGACATCAGGGAGGGCAGCGACTCGGCGCTCTACAGCGACTGCAGAAAACGGGTTTTCGTCTGGCGGAGGTCGCACCCAGGTATCTCAAAAGCTCTCATAACCTATCGGGACCTTAAATCGGAGCCAATCAAGGGATTTATGAGTGGCTGGCCCGGGGAATCTTCGAGCGAGCAGGTCGCCCAATACACCCCACACATCAACATTGCTCCCCTTCCTCATCCAAACACCACAATGCTGATCCAGAGGAGACTGAAACGACCCGCTCGGCAACTAATCCCAGTTCCCTCGAGCGGGGATTCTTCATCAAATCAGCTTCAGGTCGACGAGCAATCGCCGTTCTGTCGTAGGTGACTCTTTGGGCCTTCTCCAACGTAACTTTTTGTGGCTCTTTAAAATCTTTGATATTTTGTAAACTGTAATTTTGGCTCTTCTGACTCAAAAGGTTGCCGACCCCTGTACAAATGAAGTACCCAGACTAATAGCTCTAGACCCTAAAGCAGACTTTGTCATAATATACAAATAATTATTCCAATACTACCTGTTTTTATGAGGAGTGAGAAATCCGGTGTGAGTTTGATAAGAATTTATAATGAGCATCTTGAAAAGGTAGTACTTCTATATCAGAAACCAAGCAGGACAATAGGCAAGTGAGTTGCTATTTGCAATTGATTGAGTAAAGATTCCACGATTCGATTCCCACATGAGACAACACTTTGTGTGAGCCATAGAATCTTGTTTCGAGTTTGGATATTTGCATTGTGTCCGTTGACTGTATGTTTGTGAAGTTCCCTGCGACACAGGATTCATTCCTAAAAAAGGTGTAGGTTCTAAAGTAAAGGCATAAAATAGGACATTCATGTCTGCGTATGTATTGTGAACCTTGTAATGAGTCAACTGCACGTCCCTTGTGCGCCGCGCGCGTGCTGCATAGGTACTAGTGCATAAGCTCCAGACGAGTCTCGCATAATTTGTGCAACATAATTTGGTGACAAAAGGAAAACTGAAAAGCGGTGTAAAGGTAAGCACACACTGATGGCGGTGGACAAAGATTTATATCTGTAAGTATATATATTATTATATAAAATGCTTGCATTACTGACCGACTGACAGACAACGCACAGCCTAGCCGTAGGGGAGAGGCAATATCGCCAAATACCCACGGGATCGGGTAGAAACAGGTAGATTAAAAATAAATTTGGGGCTTAGCTGGGGACATTTTTGGGGAGCTGATCACATGTATTAACTAGTACTACATACATACATAGTCTCACGCCTATATCTCCGAAGATGTAGGCAGAGGTATATTGCTACACCCACTTTTCGCCAGATTTATTTTAGTCCCACGTAATAGGGGGCGAGCCTATTGACGTACCGGGCACATTACCAGACTCCGTGCTGCTACTGAGAATTTCCTAACGGAAAAACCCAATAACACTTTGCCCGACCCGGGAATCGAACCCGAGACCTCCTAATCACATTAACTAGTACTAGCTTATGTAATCCAAATTCAAAAACTTCAGAACAGAGCAAAGTATGCAAGACAATTTCTCCGTGCAATATTGATCTTTGGAACTTGTTTCTAGTAAATACGAAGTACGTATATATAATAGTAGGTGCGAATTTTCTTTACCAAAATAAAAATATACTATCATGGGTCCTGATCAAAATTACTTCTAAGCGAAATCAATTTGAATCCGGTCATGGAAAGGATAGAACAACCTTACACTAACAGATTATTAGAATGCTTTCAAAGACAATAAGATGTTACACTACCGCTACGTAATCAGAGAATTTCGCTTACAAATTACTTTCTTTACAAACAATTGTACTAGAGCAACAACGGCCAGTTTCCCCAATGAGCATTGTTCTCCGCGAACAAACTTTTTGTTCCGCTAGTTATTTTTCACTTGTCTACCGAAGTTACGAATTAACAGGAAAACGTTGTGTTTTGTTAATGAAGCTGGGAATCAGGTGCATCGTAATGACTCGCTATCTCATGCTATAATATGTCTACTTAGAAGGTAAATATAGCTCTAAGAAACTTCAATGAAGTTGCCAAAAGGCTGCCATGCAGAGGGTATTGCATTCAAATCCACGATGCGCATTATTGACAAGGCTAAGCTTAGTGCTTATTACATTGGTAATCGAATACCGCTATCTCTTTGAGTGGCAGAGGTTAGACAGTCTCTCTGCGAAGAAGCTAATTTGCTATCAAATCTGTGTAGACTTAAGCCGGCCTCGAGCACCAAGGTAAAAGTTTTGGATGCAAACGAGATAACACTAGCACTGACGATTATAAAAATGACATTTGTCTTTCAATCCGAAAGGAAAAAGCTCTAGTAGCCGAACCTGGGATTATGTTATGTTCGGCTTTCAGGACCAATGTTCACATTAATCTGTATATTCTCCATAAGCTGTGAGTGAATGTCAGCAATGTAAGGTCGATTCGGCTAGTCTAGCTTTTTTACAGCACCTACCAGATTTTCCGCAATGCATAGATCCTGTAAAGAATAACACCTGTACTACAACTGCCATAAGTATCTTTTGGTCTGTTAAAGGTTGTCGCGATAACAACTAAAACTATGTAGTCGGCCACAGTTGTCATGCAGAACTCTCTTTACAGAAAGTCTATACGCTGGAATAACTTGGTACTGACAAAATAGCTTAGTAAAAACGCAATTGCCCACAGGCCAAGTTACGGTATCAAAATGAAAATCCTTTATCCACTTCGGTCACATACATACATAGGCTCACGCCTGTTTCCCGGAGAGGTAGGCAGAGACTACGGAACGCCATTTGCAACGATCCTGACATATCTCACATGCTTCATTCACTCCCATCAGATGCCTCATGCATGCTCTTCTGTTCAGGGTACTTCGGTCACAATGTGTTGCTTATTAATATCATCTTCAAGTTTAATATAGGTATAACACTCAAATAAAAGTATAAGTGTGCTCAATTTTCACGCACTTTATCTTTGTACACCTTTATCCACTCGCAAAAGTCGGTTAAAGAAAGTAGTGTAATGACTTTTGACATCCGACGCGGGGATTTTGCTGAAAGTCATCCAATTACAGCGGGAATGTTTTCGACAAGCTACGGCAGTGTTGTTTAAGGGTGACCATGTTTATTTATTATTAGATATTGTGTCACTCACATGGGCTTGTTGGCAGCGTGAGAAGGGTTGGGCCTCAGTGCAACATGCTGGCCAAGTGCGAATTACCTGACGTGTCCTTCGAAATATTATGAAAAACTCGCAGACATGCAGATTTTGTCACGATGTAAACCTTCAACATTTAACACGCGATGTGCATTCATTAATGCCTTCGCAATAATAAGCTTCAAATCCAACAGTAACAGTACTCAGATGCCTAAATATTGCGAGGCGAATATGGAACAAATCGTACACACAATCCTACTAAAACGACAAAGCCACAGAAATATTACAAATATTTTAGATTTTATAACTAAAATTTATACCTTTTAGATTGACATTAGATACCAAAATGGAAAAGCATTGCAATTGGATTTTTTAAGCTTTACTTGTCAGTAGATTTTATGGTGAGAGAAGTAGTTAATTGATCAATTACTACTCAATGCTGAGGATAAAGATACTATTACATAATATCATCAGATAAGAAATCAATAATAACATTGATTTCTTGTTTGGTGGTATGCAATAATAAATATGTATAAATAAAATGGTCACCCTACAGAGCAGGCATAACAATGCATTCGCCAATGAATTGGTATTTTGAAAACTATTCACGGCCGATCCGAACCTGCTTCTGTTTGTGTACGACTTCGACATTCCTAACCTCCTCCGCTTTGAACCTTTGCAGTTCAGAGAAAGAGAATTTTGAAGAAAATGCAGCAATGAATTTCTTCTACAAATAAAGTAGGCAATAAATGCTATGAAAATTCAGCATTGTTAAGGAAGGAAGAGGGTTATGAAGTTCGTCGCCATAAAGTTCAATTATATGAACGGGACGAAATAATACAGGTAAAATAGTAGGTATGGTATGCCCTCAAGGCACTGGAAGGTATAGCATCTGTGACACATTATCCATCTTTATAATAGACGATGCCACAATAGTTGAAACTTATGGTGTGTACACTTAAGCCTCTCAGGAGCCAGGTGAGAGTAAAACTATGCGAGTTTTTAAGCCAGCATTCTATGGAGCGTTTTGGCGAACATTCTAGCGAACGGACAGTACATTATTTTCATTTGTTAGAAATATCGTGAAAATGTTTGCCTCTGTTCGATGGTCAAATCGACAAATATAAAAATAGCGAATGTTCGATGCTCTACAAATAAAATAGTTCGTTATATTACGACGAATAGACTTGTTCAACCACCAAGTCCTCTTCAAAGACAAATAGTTGCACATACAAGCAAAACAAGGGCACACAGCACCAAAGTTTAATAAAGAAAGCCTCGTATGTGCGCTCATGTATTATTTTCATCCTTAAGCGTCCCTAGCAGCCTTATTAGAATCTCAATATTTCGCTCAAGGCCTAAAAATGCCAACTACTTTATTGAATCGCCTAGACTTTGTTTGAAAAAGGCAAACATAGTGCTTGGACGGAGCTTTGAAAACGAATTATTCTTTTAATCTTTATTGTACTTTAAGCTTTACTAGGTAAACGGCAGATCCAAATTTTGGACGCATCATAATTTTAAGACATAGTAAGTTCATCATCAGCCTTTAACAATTCACTGATGGACTAGGCCTCTCCTTTGAAAGGAGGAATAAAATACCACGCTGGCCAAACGGGTTGGTATAGGGTTTGTATCAAGTTTTCCTTCTCTTATAGTGCTGTTCTCTGCATAATACAAGCTCCCTCTGTTGGCTCTTAAGACACCCATGGGATGACAGGAGGTGGTGACATTCCGTATTCTTAATCCGGACTACGGACAATGTAACGACTACGTACAAAGTCTACGGATATGAGGACATATTAAGTTATTATATCATCATAATAAAGATTACATGTCATTAGTGAAAAAAAAGGACGCATTACTAACTCAGTATTCTACGTGAATACTATTCTATTCTACCACCCACATATACCCAATACCATCTAGTCCCAAACTAAGCAGAGCTTGTACTGTGGGTACTAGACAATGGATAAACTTATATATTACCGCATGCACCTACAACTGCTATCGATTTCTAACAATAATCCATGCAAAGGTTGCCTGGCATGGAACTAATATGTAATTAATCATTAATGTATAATTTTCGTGGCCAGGCTCAGCAGCAGTTACTAGACACTGAGTTATCACACGTGAAGTCACGGGGAAGCTTAACTGTCTTGGAATTTGCATGGAATTTAATCAAAAGTCTATTGGAGGAGTTGCAAAAATAATAAGAGATTGCCCGGCATATTTTTAGCGGCAAACATTTAACATTACCTAAATTGTTTTTATTTGTAATTACTTGGTCTCATAGGGTATGAATAAGTAAGTAACACTATTTGTGTATGGTATTATAATATTTTTTAATACCCGCTGCAAAGTAATATTTTGTTGCAGTATAAAAATTGTTAAGCATATTTTCAAACTACGAGTAACTTCGTAATGTACGCAGCGCCTGTGTGGAATTTCAATTAAAAAACGAGCGTCGCCACAGGGAAAAGTTAATTCGATTTTAATATTATTTTAAACACACAAGTAATCTGTGTCCGTTATTGAAAAACGATTTCATATTCCATTTCAGTAGCGGCCATGAAATATAAAGATGGGCAAATCGGACAATACGTTCAGTAGAATTTATAACCAAAAGGTTTCAACTACATAAATTGATATTATTACTTTTGATATCAAAGACACAGGCTATGGACTTGTGACAACTCAATTGGAAGCGCCCATTTTTATGTCAAGATGTTATATCGGATTGGTACCGTTCACAGAAAAGTTTTATTATATTCTTGAGGAATTTCTCGCGTGGGTTTTAACTTTTGGTATGATTTACCGATAGGAGTAGGTTTGAAATTTTATTGAACTCCGTTGTAGAAAGCATGCCTGTTAAAACAGACATGCTTGTGTTTTAAACTGTTTTCCACAGCTGTCAGAAACAGAGTTTTGTTCGATCGGCAGTTCGTGGGCAATGCTATGCCAGCGTTTTGTCTATTGAAGCCAAGCACAACATAAATAAACTACGATCTCTACTCGCAAGACATCCATTATGCTATTATTGATTTATGTTGTCTAGATGCTAAGCGGAAAAGAATAAGACATTGCCATATGTTGGCAATAATATGTTTTTATATATATTTGTCGTGTTTAGTGGTCCTATTGCACTCATGACTAAGAGACAAGTGAATCGATATAAATAAAATATACTGCTAGGCATGCTTCTACTTTCTACGTCAAACACGTGTTATGAAATATACCTAATGGCCGAAGGCATAAATACTTAAAATATTGAGGCAAAAATGTAATCAAATTTTTATGAGGAAGTATATACTGAACAATAAATATTTATATTCTGACCGTATCTAGTTTCTGAGGAAAATATAAA
The DNA here is from genome assembly GCA_944739405.2 of Euclidia mi. NCBI lineage: Eukaryota > Metazoa > Arthropoda > Insecta > Lepidoptera > Erebidae > Euclidia > Euclidia mi. Next base: position 119,643,771 of record OX123182.2, read on the forward strand.
GCCGCAAAATATGCATTGAATTTCACCAAACGCCCGGCAAAGTTGCGGGAACTGCTTACAAAATGTGGTTGCTAGTAATATTGGCTTCTATACTACCCAGCATCATTATGGGACTGGCCACAGATGGAGTAAATTTCAGTATTAGTTACTTTATATATAAAGAAGTGAAGTTTCTTTGTTTGTTGAGCTGCCACAGAGATGCTTATTGTAAGTTTAACGTAAAGTCAAAATCTTACCTCTTATTTTTGCTTACCTATATCACAATAACCGATTTTAAGTTTAATGCGGCTTCACGCAAAGACAATGCTTTGGTATAGCTACCAACTAAGCATTAAGGACTTTTGAAACAAATTAGGATTTGATCGCCTTACAATGTAATGGCAACGACCAAACGCCACTTTCTGTTTGAGCGCCTCTTTAAAGTGCTTCAAAACAAGAGAAAGCAGTCATATAACCATGGTAATTAATAAATTTTAAGAAATTGCTTAGATTCAAGATAATCATTTTATTTTTAATAAATTGCGAATCACCAATGTATTGATTCGAGCAAGGATCAAAAAATACTATTCTCGATGAAGAGCTAAACGGTGAAGCGGCCTTCAATTCCAATTTATCATATAATTCCCACAATAAAAGAACCATTGCCAAGCTCTAGCTTTCTTAAAAATACATTTCAGAACTTTCTTTCGCCGGGCTTTTCGGGCAATTCCAATTTATCATATAATGGGTACAATAAAGGAACCATTGCCAAGCTCTAGCTATCTTAAAAATACATTTCAGAACTTACTCATTTCTGCAGGGTCTCTTAAGTTTTCAAAATCGGCATCAAGCAATTCTATTGCAATATCTGAAGTATACTTAGACCAGCCTGGGACAGATTTTGACAAAGTACAGCAGTGCTTAGAATATGGAATGCATTCTATTGGAGTATTCTTAGATGCAAATTGTGAGGGAGCTAATGACGTCTTATATTTCGTAAGTATTTTTAATATTATAATACTAGACATCGTCTTTTTACCTTATATATTGGTGAAAACTGAACAAAAAGCTGATTGGTAGTTCATAAGTTTATCACGTTCCTACTGCGCGACAGGACGCCGTGGGTACTTTATTTTAAAATATGCATTGTTACAATCAAACAAGTCGGCGCTGGACCAGTTTGAAAATAAGACCCTTGGCTCACTCATAGAGTCGACTCTATGAGTCGAGGCACACTAGAAACTGGTTTTGTTTACGAGTGTCAATGTGCGTGTCAATTAGCACTGGAAGCAACGATGTCTTGCTGAGCGATCCTCGCCCTTATGGTGGTCTAGCGCGTATTTCTTCGACTGTACATAGATAAAGCTTAGAGTATAGTGATGACTCGTTGATTAAATTGACTATCTCGCTGGTATAGCACAGCAAGCGCTTTAGGGTTATTATTGCAAGCACTTAATCAACAGGCTCAATGAATACCAGTACACCACGCCGTACACGATACATTTTTTTTTGATTTCATGGTGTTCTCTAGTGGGAGAGTCGAACCCACACAATTTTACAACGTGACTACTGTAACCACTATGTCATAGAAGCAGTAAAATATTATCACAACATTTTGTTCGTTTGAAGATCTAACTACCAGCAGACCAAAGATAACACTTTACATTCTCTGATTCATCATCTCATACACTTAATGATTTTTCAGGCATCAGAAAATCTATCGTTCTCCGCCCAACACAAATGGCTTATTATAGCGGATGACGAGGCTATTTCTGAGTATTATAATAGCACCGGAATCAATAATGTAATATATGAGCAGAATAGTACGATTGGTGTGCTTGGTAACTTAAATATAAGTGTCGACGCCGATATTATTGTGGGGTTGCGAGGTAAGTAGAAACTGAAACTACTCAGTTTTTTATTATATATTATAGTATATAAATTATAGTAGTTTTAGTTAAGAAATACTTTTATTTTAAATATTGCAACTTGCTGCATTTTTTTTCTTTTACCTACTTTTTACCTTTTACCATAAGATAATATGCTACTTAGTAATAAAGATCAAGGTATGTATCGCCTCAAACCACCACCTTATCATACCCTCTCGGATCTGAAAAGGATATATTGATAAAATTTATAAGACCTGCCTGAAGCCTTTTAGATCAAACTAAAGACGTAGATAAAGAAATGTAAAGAAAAAAGGTTCTAACTCCTTATTCGTTATCTAAGAAACTTTGATCAAACGACGTGTGAACGGTACTTTAGATTTTTATCTTTACGAAGATTCAGTCATTAATCCTTCGTTCAGTATTAATTTCTACTTGTCACAGTAATAATGCTTGCGATTTGTTTGAATGCTGCCGGGAAGCAATGCTTTATTTTTCAAAATAATGAAGTTCGTGCATGTCTTACATGGCTATCACTATATGGATAGATTATTATAGATAGAAGTAGATACTTAGGGTTCTCGCCACTTTACCATTAAACTTCAGTGAGGCGAGCTTGCCGCGTCGTCATAGTAATAGTTCTGTTTGACCTCTGCGACACATTCTAGTCACGGAAAACTGACAAAACTATGATTAGGAGCTACTCATCTGAGATACTTCCGAAGTGCGTAATGGGTCTTCTCGTATTTCTTTTTTGTGTTTTTAATAATCATAATTTGAAGGCATTTTAAGATAAAATCCGCTTTTAGAAGCCATCAAGTACTTTCGTGTCCCTCGGTCGATCAAAGATTTTCACAGCATTTCCGCCGTAACATTCAATGCACGTGGACACGAACCCTTACTATCAGGCAGGCTGTATCACGTTCGGCGCCTTTGAAATATATAAAAAAAGATCCTTGACCCACATCATTAATATTATATTAGCATCAACACGTTATTTGTTTTAGATAACTCCGGATATTACACATTGTATGATGTATTCAATTTCGGCAAAATTCAAGGAGGCAATTTGATTGTCAACGAAATTGGGTTGTGGGACATGGAAAACGGTTTGAGACTTGACTTCGACTTAAACGAATATAAATATTATCGACGATGGGATTTCCAGAAGTGGACGATGAGGATGATTTTGGGTGTAAGTAACATGGTATTTTGGAGTAGTAAAGAAAGGGAGCACCTTTACAAGAGTCACTTTGTCATTGCTCTCTAAACCACCTGATCTAACTTTACCACCCTATTTGAATAGTCATCTTCTGTGAGACACTATAAAAGAGGCCTGATATCTGCACCTAATATATTTGCACAATTAATTCAAATGCCCAACAGGAAACATTACAGCAATTGAAAATAAACATTTATTTAACTTGAAAACCGGTATCTGCTTAATCTTAGGAACATCCAATACTACGAATTCATGGCAACTCACAGACAATTATCTTATTTTCAACAAAATAACATCGGTTCTTTACTACACGCCATAACTGATTAACACACAAACAAATTTAAATTTACTCAAGATGAATAACGTCATCTAGACATCACAATCGTGTTCATGACAAAAGGCTCTTTACGTAATATGGAAAACCGGACCTCGTTGTATTAGCAATTCCCAACAAATGACTTTCACAAATAAGCATTTATTAAGATCTCTACTATCACACACCTAAAGGCTGGCGTAGTAACAAATATTGGATATTTTTCAGGTAACTCCAGCACCTAAGAAGTTTGATCTGAAGATGTTATCGAGCCCACAACAGATTCCTGGCGTAGCAGTTGTAACACATACAAGCGGTGCTATACTTTGTCTCATTGCTGAGATGCATAACTTCAGGTAATTAAAATACTACTCTTCGTGTCTAGCCGCTGCTAGCCACTTTGCGTATATCGTCAAACACCTAGTAGCTTGCTTTTGGAGAGGCCTATATTATGCCGTGCCAGCCGTGGATTATGGAAGGCTGAAGATGATGATAATACTGCTAACTAGACTTCACCCACGGGTGAATTATACACCCAATTTATTAGTGGAAACCGTACAAAAATCGATCGCAAGTTTATGAGGTTGTCGCATTCATACTTACCGACTGGAAGAAAAGAGGACTTCAATTTTAGGGTTCAGTAGTAAATTACAAGGAACCTAGTTTAGCCATGTCCGTTCGTCCGTCTGTCTGTACGCGGTTTTGTGCAAAGCCTATAAGCACTAGACTGCTGTATTTGCCATATATTTAGATTGTAACTTAGTCCTACTATGCTTACATCGCTGGGTAAGAGGTCCTACGTAATCCTACATTGTGCGTGGATCTACATGCACTTGGCCGGCGACAAACGAGCAGACAGAGAGGTAAGCGATTGGCGGCCATAAGTCTCAGGTGTATTGCTGCCCTTTGGAATGGGAAAAAGAATAGGAGGAGTAGAAAAAGGGATAAGAGGAAACGGACGGGGCCTTAGGCACTCTCACTCACCTCACAAAACTTAGAAGTATAGATAATATGACGATATTCTGTGAGAGAATCGTACTTCCTCGGTCAATTCGGCCCACTCATGCTGACATTGACAAGTTTTCACTACTGTAAAATATCACTTTTATTTCAGGTTCATCCATACTTTCACGGATAGATGGATTGGCACATTTGAGAGGAATAGCACAAGGGTAGGCATTGCAATAATCTTGCACAATGCATATCATATAACCTTTTATTTTAAAATTGGAGCAAGTTCAATTATAATGGACAGGATGCCCACAGCTACCTCTGCACTGCTTTTTATTAATTTTTCTTTTCGAGCCTCTGGTAATTAATTTCAAGAAATTCCTTCTTAGTGCACCCTACAGTACCCAACAAATACACATGCTAAATCTCAGTTTCTTGCGCCCAATAGTTCTGGCTGTGCGTTGTCTGTCAGCCTGTCAGTAACGAAAGAGTTCTATGTATATAAAGATTATAATATAATATCTAGACTTTTGATTGTAATTTTGTCCTTTTCCTAGGTGGTGGCAAACAGCCTGTATTTTAGAGAGCAGGACATTTCACCTGTGATTCGGTTTATATCCACTGTGCACGACAAAATTGACATACTCATACCTACGTTGACGTCAATCGAGTGAGTAAACCATGTGTACAATTGTAATACACATGGTATTACATAATTCATTCCAGATGTATTAAAAATAACTATTATAAAGCCCCTTTTTAAGACAGGAGAAAGGTTGGACATTAGCAATTATAGACCAATTGCACTTATATTTGCAAAAATATTTGAAACGGTAATATATAACTGCATTTATTTTTATTTGGAGAAAATAAACTACTGGTGCCAGAGCAGTATGGATTTAGAAAAAATAAAAATATAAATATGGCTATTTACAATCTTTTTAAACCTGTAATTACAAATGTGGACAAAGGTCAACCTGCGATTGGAATGTTTATGGACATGTCAAAGGCCTTTGATCGTGTAAGACATGACATTCTGCTAGATAAATTAGATCATTATGGTATCAGAGGCAATGCCCATGATCTTATAAAATCATACCTTTCAAACTGACAGCAATTTACAGAGATTTCGACCATATGCATGGAGTCAAAATCAGAGTTGATTAATAGGTCCGATGTTAGAACTGTCAAATTCGGAGTTTCACAAGGCAGCGTGATGGGGCCTTTACTTTTCATTATTTATATAAATGATTTTACATCGAGCACCATCTACGACATGACTTTGTTTGCAGATGACAGCACTCTACTTTTTACCAATAAATCCATAGCTTATCTTGAAACAGATATTAATAACACTATTAGTCTTATTATAGAATGGTTACAAAACAACCTTTATAGATTTTAAGGCGAGGTTGCAGTACAGTGCGTAGCTCAACCTCACCCCCCGCAAAAACAAAAACACTGGGGTGGCGGGGGGAGGGGAGGGGGCGTTTCATGTGTGCGTGTGCCACAGCGCAGTGTAAAAAAACCGTAGATGAGTTATGCGAACTTCAAAAGTGGCACATTAAAAACAGGCTAAATATATCATTTGGCTTTAGTCGCGTACGCGCTGCGGTCGGAAGCGCTCGCTCTTTTACTTGCGTGTGGGTACGTTACATTTGAAAATGCCGTCGTGTGTAAGGAGATTTTGCACAAATTATAATAGGAAAAAGACTAAAAGTTATGGAATCACTTCTCATTCATATATTACAACGTTTTATTTACAATTAATAATAAATTCAGTATCACAAATAATAGAGTGGATAAAATAAAATTGCTATTTAGCGAGTGTAAAAGAGAAGCAATATTGTGCGTGTTCAAAGACTAAAAAACAAAGTATCCAGATGGTACATTCGTAATAATAAAATACTGATGTGTGTTTTTGTCAAGTAATAAAAGTGATTTGAGGCTGAATCAACATAATATATTATTATTATAGAAATACAAAATCATACGTAAGTTACAAACATTGACGGATGATCAAAGTCCATTCACTTGTTCTTGTTTTTCTCCTTTTTCAAACAGTAACCATAATTGGTATTAAACAACTAAGTAGATTGTACTGCACAGTTTTCGCTGCCGACCCACCGTACCCCTGGCAGTACCTTTGGGGGTATGGTGGGTCTTTTAAAGCTTAACCGTACTCCCAGATAATATTGTTGTGTAATAAGTTTATTAATTTCAGTTCGTTAATTTCAAGTTCTACTATTTTGTGGGATCATTCAGGAAAATCGCATGCACCTGTTTTTTGCTATCACTATCGATAGCTGATCACTTTCTGGCAGTCACTTGTTTTGTAGACGTTCATTTGTTTTGTAGACGTTCAGTTGTTTTGTAGACGTTCATTCGTTTAACACATTTTTATACATACATATTTATTCGGATATGTGAGCGCGATGTTGTGACACTACCCTTGTAAAACATACATAGAACTAGTGGGAAATTTTCTATAACTGTTTCCCATTAGTTCTATTCTTCTCATCAAGTTGTGCTAATAGAACTAGTGGGAAAAAAGTCTCACTAGTTCTATCATAGAACTGTTCAATAGAACTAGGGGGAATGAGCCGAGAGCGCTTAGATGATGATGATAAAGGGTCTTCAACAGTACCACAGATTATACCTATATTAAACAAAGCATTATAACCATTAGCAGTAATACCTAAACGTTTTATTCTCTAATTTATCTCCTTGTTGCACTATATCATCGTACTAGTCAAGCACTAGTACTTCGCTTGTCTAAAAATACAAAAACCTTACGTTTTTGTATTTTTAGCCAAGACACTACCCTTGTAAAATATACATAGAACTAGTGGGAAATTTCCTATAACTGTTTCCCATTAGTTCTATTCTTCTCATCAAGTTGTGCTAATAGAACTAGTGGGAAAAAAAGTCTCACTAGTTCTATCATAGAACTGTTCAATAGAACTAGTGGGAATGAGCCGAGAGCGCTAGGATGATGATGATGAAGGGTCTTCAACAGTACCACAGATTATACCTATATTAAACAAAGCATTTTAACCATTAGCAGTAATACCTAAACGTTTTATTCTCTAATTTATCTCCTTGTTGCACTATATCATCGTACTAGTCAAGCACTAGTACTTCGCTTGTCTAAAAATACAAAAACGTAAGTAGTAAGTCATTATCATACGAGAGATAACACTGTTCAGTTTAATGTCCACGTAGCACGTTGGTACAACACTACGAGCATTAATTCAGCCAGGAGTACGGTTAAGCTTTAAAAGACCCACCATACCCCCAGGAGTATTGGCAGGGTACGGTGGGTTTTACAGTTTTTATATTAACGTACTGTTTTAGGATTTCCATTGAATGAAATGGGAAGAATAAAATTTACTTTTTTAATTAATGTCATAAATAAATCACATCGACTTTTTATTTCCCTACCTTAAATCAATTAACCAAATTTACTTTGAGGCGAATTGAATTTACTCAAGACAGACAAAGTAATGATGTCGCAACTGAGTCAAATTATTCTTTGTGAAACGGTCAGCATGATGTCACAATGCGCGTCGGTACAGAGAGTATTTATGTTTATCTCTTTTTCGCGCTTGCGATTAGATGTGCTATCTCACTTACACTTCTTATCTAATTCTTAGTGTGTCGTTTTGACATATTTTATATTAGTGAGCGTACGCTTTTCGCGATGCGTGCCACTCGTAAGCGCTGGTTACCTGTCTATGGTTTCTTACTAGTATGTCTATAGTTTGAACGATTGAGTTTGGAATACGAATTACTTTGTACTTTTGCGAAAATGTAAATGCGGGGGTGGAGGGGGATTTTGCGGAGCAACGACGTACGTCCACCGGGCAATCAATCAATCCAATCACGCCCCGGCGGGCACTGATGAACGGCCGGCGAGCGATATAATGTCAACATTTTGACTATTTTTTTTTCTTGGAGAAAAATAATAACGAAATTACGAAATCTGTTTTTACCATTTATTTTAAAATAAAGAGCTGTTTCTATTGATATTTTTTTCATATAAATTCATTATGGAATCTCTAAGCAGTACACGTTTAAAATTGTGATTTAGTGCCATGTTTGACGTTTTTTTATCGAGCCAATCATTCCAAATCGTGTTTCTATCTTTACGATTTGCTAGAAGATATGTTCAACTTTTATACTTTAATTTTTATTCATTAAAAATATAGTTCATGGGACTTTCAGACGTTCAAAAATCTTAAAAAGTACTGCAAGCTCGCCTTAAACAAAGAAGCAAAAATACGGATTTTAAATTAGATATAAATTACAATGGTCAAAAATTTGAAGAGAACGAATTTACCTAATTTTTAGGATTAATAATAGATCAGAAATTAAATTGGAAAGCGCATATAGAACACGTTTGTTCTAAAGTAAGTCAATTTGCCTTTGGGTTTTATAAATTAAGAAACATATCATATGTATTGTTTCATCGATTTTAAGATACGGCATCATATTTTGGGGAAACTCTACTGACTGGCTACTAGCATTTAAAGTTCAGAAACGCTGTATCAGAACCATTTTTAATATTAAAATACCCGACAGTTGCAAACCCTACTTTGTAAAGTATAATCTTATGACATTACCTTGGATCTACATTATTGAGTGTGCCATGTTCATAAAACAAAATATAGACTTCTTTGAAAAGAGGTCTAGGGTTCGCCATGCGGATAAGTTATGTGTGGTGGCCAGCAGAACAGCTCTAATGCACAAAAGCTTTTTTTGTAATGCAGTCCGCATATATAATAAGCTACCAAAGCAGATCATCGATATTGAACATACCCATGTATTTAAAAGGCGTCTTCAAAAACTGCTTACAGCTAAATGATTACTCTGTTCAAGAATTTCTAGAAGATAAGAGTATTGAGAATTTTTAATCAGCGATAAATTTGCTTTTAATTATTATATTTTAATTACCTTATTTGACATTACATTACTATTATTCTTATTTGACATTTCTTTATAATTTGACATTTCATTATTTTTATCCTTATTAAATTATTTCTAATATTCTTTGACATTCCATTACAATTATATGTGTTATTATAATTTGACATATATTATTATTGCTACATTAAAAATTTTATAATCCATTGTAAACAATTATATTCCGACATTGTGTTTTTTTATATTATTCTAAAGCTGGCAAATCAATCATATAATTGTACCAGAATATACCTACAAAAAAAATTGCATGCCTAATAGTTGAATATGGTAAAAGAACCTAAAAATGTATTAGTATATAAGATCTACAAATGAATGTATACGCATATTCGCAAATGATTAAATGAAATATGAATTATGAAAAAAAAAGAAATAATTCGAAGAGTTTGTATCAAAACTGATTTTATGTTAATAATAAAAGATTTATTAAAATACCTACTAAAGAACCTCCGAAAATTGAAATTAAACCCGATGATCCAGGGTTACTCGCAAGTGAAAAAATATGTTACAAAGACAACGATGTTAGCTTCTTGTGTTATAGTGTTGTGGGTAAAAGGTTATGGGTTCTATTCCCACACGAGACACAACTTTGTATGATCCATAAATCGTTGTTTCGAGTCTGGGTGTTCATTGTGTTCGTTGATTGTATGTTTGCAAATGCCACGCATTATATTATTATACATATTATATTTTGGGACATTTTGTACGACAAAATAACTTTATTTTCATTTACTTATGATTGAAATTTTGAAAACCCTATCCATCCATGGGTCAAACATAACCACCATATTGCAATTTTCCAGAACTAGATATTACTACCGCATACCAACCAAAGGCCCTGGAAAGTTCGAAAACCAGTTCCTGATGCCTCTAAGCCCTGTCGCATGGTGGGGTGTCATAGGAGTCTCAGTACTATGTGCCTTCCTACTGCTGCTTTCAGCTCGCCTTGAGCAAAGACCATCGACGGTTCAGTACGCGGTCTTTTCAGTTATAGCCTCTATTTGCCAGCAATGTAAGTGCATTTTGCATTTTCGTAGTTTTTGACGCTCCATAATGTATTACATTGGTGATTTTGTTTTCAGTTTACGAGGATTGTGATGAAAATGGAGCTAAAAGGGTGTCAACAGGTAACTATGTGTTCTTTTTAAATGGTAAAGTATAGCATAAGTAAACTTTATTTCTACACCATTGGATTATTATATGTATTTCTATAGTCTAATTCTATCCCTCAAAAGGTTGCCTGTAAGAAATTGCTTTTTGCGATAAGGCAGCCCATTGTGCATTTAAATTGTGAACTCTATCTATCTCTCTTGTCTCTGTAAAATTACTGTGTATGGTGTACAATAAAGCATTATCTAATCTCTAAATTATAGGCTCTTCAGGGCATCTTAATAAATCCTTGAGTTGGCTCAAAATGACATGGAGATGAAGTTAAACATTATAGTACCATATAACATTTTTGACTTGCCTTCCTTGCTGTCTAGTGGTCTGTTATAGCCCTGAATGCTTATCCGTAGGATGTGGGTAAAAATTTCAACCAGGTAATTTTTTGCGCGGTTAACATGTATATATTTAGGACTACGTGAGACGTATCAGTTAGTGGCCATAACCATGAATTTGCATAATTTAGGAACAGATAGGCGTGAGTGAACTTTTTCATAATATTCTATGATATAAGTTTCCTCTACTGGCAATGACTTTTATTTTATATCTCATACGCTATACTGCATCACATACTCATACCCTTACATTAAAATTTACGTCACAAAACCTATGAGGTAGTACAAATATTGACAAACATAATACAGCGCAAAGTAAGCCAGCCTTGCGTTCCTATATCCCTCTGGTAATCCTAACGTCCGGTATGACGTTCCCTGTTGCGGGCTCCATGGAGGGTGGGAAGCCAGAGGGATGAAGTCTTTAAGTAAACGTATGGATACCGAAATCCTATTTATTACCCCAACCGCGACGGGGACGGCGAAAGCTGTTCCCGCCGCCACAACCAAAACCATACAGATGGTCGACGCCGTGGCCCCGGCTGCAGGTGTCAAACCATCCCCCAAGGACGTGACTTGCTGGCTGGCTAACGCTAGTACTGGTCCCGTCCTTACAATCGTCAGCCCGTTTGAGATCAAGCGGGAAGATGACTCCTCCTTCGCGGGCTGGCAAGTGGTGAGTCACCGTAAGGGTAAGGGTAAGGGCAAGACCACCGGTCCTGTCCAACGCACGCCCACCACACAACCGAGTGGCCCCGCTGCTACCAGTTCCACGAAGAAAAAGAGGAACAACAAAAGCAAGAGACAGCGCATGGCAATTAGGCGGAAGGCTGAACAAGCCGCTGCTACTGCCGGTGCTGCCTCCACTAAAACAGCTGAGCAGGTTGCCGTCGCAGGTCCCAGCAATGTGACCAGCGCGCAGCCCACGCTCAGTAGCGAGGGGTGCACGAAGGCCGGAGGCAGTACGGGGAAGCCGCCTGCCGCCAAGCGGCGGGCTGGCCACCCTGGACGGCATCCAGCCCCAGCACCACCGGGAAACGCGGCAGGTAAAACTGCCGAAAACAAGGAAAGAGGTGAGGCCAAACGTGCTCTCAACGAGACCAGCTCGCCTCGAGGGGAGCACAAGAAGCCCCGCCTCGACTCCTCCAGGATACAAGGTAAGTCCTACGCACAGGCCTCCAAGGCGTCCCTGGGTGTTGCAGTAACATGCAAACGCACAGGGAACTTGCCGAAGGAGTTGGTGGACCAGGTACTCCGGGAGCTCCAAAAGAAGATCCTGAGTGATGCCTGGTCGACCAAAACCCCCAAACGCCCCGCTCCAGCGTTCACCGGGAAACCCGTGCACGCGGACGGGGTCCTCAAACTTTGGTGCGCCGACGAGGCAACGCGTACCTGGCTGACGGAGGCAGTCTCTCTCCTGGTCCCACCACCGGGCTTCGAACTGGAGGTCAGGGGCCAGGAAGAGACCCCGAAGAGAGTGCGGTGCGGCATTGTCGTACCCGACGAACAGGGGGTCTTAGACGACGTGCGCGACGTGGGTCGCGCTCTGGAGTTTCAGAACCCCTGGTTGGAGGTTGACAAATGGTCGATGCTGCACTCTGAAAGGCAGTCGGGTGGGTGGTTCCTAGTAGTGGGCGTCCCAGTAGAACAGGTCCCGATCCTGATGAAGAACGAGCGCCGCCTCGCGTTGGGGGTAGGTGCCGTCTACGTCAGGTTCCGGGACCCCTCAGGTAAGTTTGTCGACCATCCTCCGGACGACAACTCCACACGAGTCAAGCAGGACTCAAACACCAAGCCAGGGTGCGACGCAGAACCCGGCCCGTCAGAGCCGGCCGCGTCTGGCTCGGGGGCTGGCCCGTCAGCCGAGGGTAACTCGGAAGATGAGAGCCTGCTCCTGAGCCCGGTGCGGCGGGACGACGGGGTGGAGGCTGGCGACATCCTGGCCGGCCTAACGCAGCTGACGGTCGGGGAGGTGGGGACATCATCCAAAGATGAACCCTCTGCCTAGTGACGTCAGTTGCCTCCAAATCAACCTCCATCACAGCCAAACGGCCACTGCGCAACTGCGCAAATGGATGGAGGTCCAAAAATCAGCCATCGTGCTCATCCAGGAACCTTGGATAAGGGGTGGCCTCATCAGAGGCCTCTCCAGCCTGGGAGGTAAGATTTATTCTTCAACTGACCACACACATCCAAGAACCTGCATACTGACAACTAAAAACATCAGAGCCCATGTTCTAACGGAGTTCTGTTCCAGAAACATTACAGCGATACAAATTGAAATAACACAGCAGCCAAGGAGTATAGCGGTTGTTTTCGCATCGGTCTACATGCCCGAGGCCGAAGACCCGCCACCGTTCAACCTCACGCGTCTGGTTAACCAGTGCGAGAGAACCAAAACGGAGGTCGTAATAGGAACGGACTCCAATGCCCACCACCAAATGTGGGGCATGAACTGCAATAACAACAGAGGTAAATCACTGGTTGAATACCTATTCACCACTAATCTTACCCTATTAAACACAGGTACGGAGCCCACCTTCGTCACAAGACGTAGTCAGACAATTATCGACTTAACTCTCGCAACAGAAGGAGCGGCTGAACGCATCAAGGGATGGCACGTCTCGAAAGAGGCATCGTGCTCAGACCACAGATGGATCAGCTTCTCTATGGAAGTCGTTATACAACCTACACAGCCACGCAGGAAACCACACAACACTGACAAAGCAAAGTATGTCCAATTACTTAAAGAGAAACTTACCCTTACTGCTATGCCGACGGTACTGGGTGACAATGAACAGATCGACGAGCAGGTATGTATACTGACGCAGTCGATGCTAGACAGCTACCACGCAGCATGCCCAGAAACCACTCTACCCTCAACCCCAGGTAAACAACCCTGGTGGGGCGCTGAGCTTGAACGCAAGCGCAAGAAGGTAAGAAGGGCCCTTAACAGGGCAATGAACACAAGCGCGGACGCAGATTGGGACGCTTATAAAGCGGCCAAATCAAGCTACAAGAAATGCCTCAGATTCAGACGCACCATGGGATGGCGGAAATTCTGTGGGAGCATTGAATCTTGCCAACAAGCAAACCGGGTAAGGAAACTACTGGCTCAGCAACCGTTGGTTGCACCAGGTACTCTCCGTAAACCGGATAACACATACACCACATCGGAGGAGGAGACAAGACGCGTCCTACTAGAAACACACTTCCCAGGCTGCGTCCTCACCCCGGTAATAACGTGGCACGATACACCAACAGTGGCGACCGAACACGAGTGGAGACACGCAAACACCGTGGTCACAGAAGAAAAACTCCGATGGGCCATCGATAGCTTCCATCCCTTCAAAGCAGCCGGACTGGACGGCATCTTCCCTGGGTTATTACAATGGGGGGGTGAACCGGTCCGCAAAAGACTTCTGGCAATCATGAGGGCTAGCCTGGCCCTTAGATATGTACCGAAGAATTGGAGGGAAGTCAAACTAATTTTCATACCAAAACCAGGCAAAACAGACTACACAAATGCAAAGTCCTTCAGACCAATAAGCCTGACCTCCTTCATGCTTAAAGCCTTGGAAAGGCTATGCGAGAGGGAATTAAGAAGTGGGGCACTTAAACACCTACCCCTACATGCCAATCAACATGCATACAGCTCAGGGAAATCGACGGAATCGGCCTTACATCAGGTCGTGAACCAGATAGAAGCTGCTATACAACAAAAAAGCATCTGTCTGGGCACCTTCATTGACATAGAAGGAGCCTTTGACAAGACAAACTTCTCCAGTATAAGCAACGCCCTAGCCAGACATGGTGTGGATCAGATGCTCATACAGTGGATCCAAAACATGCTCAGCAAAAGAGTAGTGCGCCTGCACGGCGACTCCCAGACAGCCTTGATAACTAAAGGTTGCCCGCAGGGCGGTGTACTCTCCCCGCTATTGTGGAACTTAGTCATCAATGAACTCATAGACAAACTCAACGCGAGATATTTTTACACAAAGGATATGCAGATGATCTGACCATTCTCACCTCAGGTAAGGTAACTAGTACAGTGTACGACCTTACTCAACAGGCTCTACGCATAGTAGAGTGGTGGTGTAATGAGTACGAATTATCAGTAAACCCGAACAAGACCGAACTAGTTATGTTCACACACAAACGCGCGCTGGGTACTTACCGACTGCCCAGGCTATTCAACACAGAGCTCAAGCTGTCCACCGAGGTAAAGTACCTGGGAGTCACTCTTGACAGCAAATTGACATGGAACAGCCACATGGAAAATAAGCTCAATAAAGCCAGCATCGTCTTCTGGCAGTGCAAGAAGATGATAGGTAAACGATGGGGCCTATCCCCCAAAATTGTCTTATGGCTCTATAAGACAATAATACGTCCGATGATAAGCTACGGCGCAGTAGTGTGGTGGCCTCGGACCAACCTAACAACGGCCGCCAACAAGCTTCAAAAGCTTCAAAGATTTGCATGCCTAGCGGCCACGGGCTGCATGAAAACTACACCTACAGCGGCACTCGAAGTGTTGCTGGACTTGCCTCCATTGCACCTGTTCATACAACAGGAAGCAACGATGTCGGCGATCCGGCTAAGAGCACTGAAGCTCTGGAAAGACACTAACACACTGCACACTAGCAACTTAAACACACTCTTTAAAGAAGTTCCTCTCACACAAGCCATTGGCGACCGAATACCGAAACAATTTGTTTTCGATAAGAAATACAAAATCCAACTGTACGAGGATCTACACGAGGGAGCGGTTGGCCACAACGAGCTCACGATCTTCACAGATGGGTCTAAGACGGATACAGGTACGGGTTCAGGAGTATTCTCCGAGGACCTTAACATCAACATCGCAGCACCGCTGGGAGCCTACAACACGGTCTACCAGGCCGAATGTTTTGGCATAATCCTAGCTGCCACAGCAATCATGGCACGTGAGGTAAGGGAACGATCCATTAGGATCCTCTCAGATAGTAAGGCTGTCCTCTCAGCCCTCAAAAGCCATACTATCACCTCGGCACTCACGCTTGAATGCCACCAGAAACTAACAGAGGTAGGTAAACAAAACAAATTAACACTGCAATGGATCAAGGGCCACAGTGGCTCAAGAGGGAATGACGCAGCCGACGTACTTGCCAGAAGAGGGGCCACTTTAGAGGTGGTGGGACCCGAGCCCATTATTCCCCTCCCTTCTGGTTTCTATCGCAACCTGGTAAGGAATAGGACCAGGACCCAACACAACCAGTCCTGGATTGGTATTGAAACATGTAGGCAGGCCAAGGAGGCTCTTCCCGCAGTAGACGGTAAGATAGCCAAACAAATCCTCCGGCTGTCCAAACAACAACTGCGGACAGTCACGGCCGCCTACACAGGACACGGATTCTTTAATAAACACCTATTTACTATAGGTATCACCGACAGCCCGCTGTGCAGGGCCTGTATGGCAGCGGACGAGACGGCAGCCCACCTGCTCCTCGACTGCCCTGAGGTCGCACAGTACAGGCAGCAGTACCTGACGAGATACAGCACCCTGAGGGAGGCAGTGGGCCACATCAAGAGTCTGCTGGCCTTCCTCGAAGAGCTGGGGTGGCTCGAATGAAGACACCATTCCCACCTGCACGCAAAATACACGCCAAGACGTGGAGTTGCGGAAACAGCCCGTGCCATCAAGTATCAAGTATCAAGTACAGCGCAATTATCTTCCAGGTATCCACTTTGGGGAATTAAATTCCTCAACAAAACAATTACATTAACAATTTGACACAGTTTCACTTTGAAAGTTGATATCCAAAATGGATGCCTTCAGCATATTGATTACTTCGGCACGATCAATAAATTTTATTGGTCATTAGTATTTATTTATTTATTTATATTTATAGACTCACGCCTGTATCCCCGAAGGGGTAGGCAGAGGTGTACCTAATATTACAACCACATTTCGCCATTAATTTTGTAGGTCCCACATAATAGGGGGCGAGCCTATTGCCGTACCGGGGACTTTACCAGACTCCGTGCTGCTACTGAGAATTTCCTGACGGAAAAACCCAATAACACTTTGCCCGACCCGGGAATCGAACCCGAGACCTTCCAATCCCACGCGCACATTTATGCCGCGAGATCAACGAGTGGTCATTAGTGTAATATATTATGTAGGTATGTTTAAGACATATTTAATAATAAAAACTTTCGAGGTCACACCTAGAAAAGCTAATATTTTGTCAAATGGCTGGACTAGTAAGCGGACCTCAGGCCCCAAGACGAAGTCTTGGATACATCTGAGACTTCGGCTGGGACAACGCTAGAACGATGATGAAGATTCTAGGTCGGGGTCATGTGATTCCAAACTACTCAGAGCCTGTACTTTAGTCATCAGGTTTCTAACAAAGATTATTAAATAGTCTTAAATATATTATACAAAATACATGAGAAATTGCACCCAGACAGAAAGAAATTATGATCGTGCTCATCAATGACCAATCTCAACCTTTGAATTAGCAGACAGGATCAATAACCACTAGACTAACAGGCATACTCTTCACCTGGGGCCATCAAAATACGTACGCAGTAGTATAATAAAATCATTAAAAACCTTTTAAAATTTATGACGCATTTATTCTTGTTCATTAGCCCGTATTTGGGTTCACGAAAGACGTTACTCGAATTTAGGCACCCGATGCATTAATTACTTTTTATTTACGTTCGGTTACTGGAAAGTGGGCAAACCACTATTCGTTTCTTCAAAGAACAATTCTTCACTCTCTGTGACGAGTGGCAAAGTACTGCTGGACGATTGAAAGGCAAACGTTTGAATTAGGGCGTACTCGACTCCGTTTATTTATATTTGGTCGTTTGTCCGAATTCCTTAGGCAATGGAATATGTGGTAATGACCAAGTAACGTTACACTTTTTCCTTTCAGCTCGAAAAGTCACGATCCTAGTAACTGGTCTATCATGCGTCCTCATATACAATTACTACACCAGCTCAGTGGTGAGCTGGCTGCTGAATGGTCCTCCGCCTTCTATCAACTCTTTGAAGGAACTCCTGGATAGTCCATTGGAACTGATTTATGAAGATATTGGATATACAAGATCTTGGCTGCAGGTATACTGACTTTTTAAATATTTCTGATTTTGATATTTTTTTGGATTTCTGTTTTATGACTATACATTCTACTATACATATAAGACTTCGCTCACGATTTTGCTCGCCTAGGAGTAGTTTATCAAGGTAATGATCAGTGTATGGTACTCTCAAGTTTTCTAACTATCTCTATATTTACAAATTTGTACCATAATATGGCTACTTGGGTTCGTGAAAGAAGGACAAACAAACTAATAGATAAAAAAGTTTGAGCTCAAGATAGAGTTTTAGTTTACCTGGCTCTTCATGTGAGTCAAATGTATTGGCCTTTAACCGTGTCGCTCGGTTTAAAATTGTATATTTTCTACTTGCAGAGTCACATATACTCAAGAATAATAAAGCTAAGAAGAACATAATTTAAAAACACGGTGTATTAGTAATATACTTCTACCTGGCAAAGTTGTTACATTGTGTGTATCCATAGAGATACAGCTACAGCCCGAATAAATGGAGTGAATATTTATCCCCCAATGCTCAAGCAGCTTATTGAGCAGAAAACTTTTAAATGAGTATTCATTTCTTTTATCCCATGACCTTATATGTAGAGATAAATTACTTCGCATCATCACCATATAATATTATTACCTTTTTAATAAAAAAAATAACAAAGTACTTCCTGTGGTCGCAGTAACCATATTCATATGCATAGGCCCAATGAAGACGAAGCTATAGAATAGTAGCGCCTTGGTTATAAAATCACTTGTCATCATTATCATCATCATAACACAAATACGATTAGTTGACTGTCTAACTGACAAATCATCACTAAGCCTAAACTACTGAAACTATAAACATAAGAGGATTCCTTTTATAACGTTAACTTCCTCTCAAGAAGGATATTTCTCTAATCTGCCCCTTAGTGTTTTAAAAATCTTAATTTTTAAAATGTGGATACAACAAACTAATTTTAAGCATTTAACTATACTTGCGGGCTCCTATTGGCGTTTTCTTTTGTTTGAATTTTTCCTTCAATACGATCTAAATTGCTCAGATAGCTCTCTGGTCTGCAGAACAAACATTGTTTGAGTGTTGGCCGCATTTTTCACAATAGGATACCGCACGAAACTACACGGAGAGGATCACGGGTTCGAATCCAAGGCGCGCACCAATGACTTTTCGAAGTAAGTTCGAATTACAAAGAAGCTAGTTTAGTCTTAAAATATGTCAGGATCCTTTTTTTTTTGTTACGCCCTAAGATAACATCATATTACGGGGCTCCCCTCTATTAGGCTTCAAGCTAGATTGGAACCTGGTATGTGCTACTCCAGGAACAATTCAGACTACGCCATAAAAACCACGGAGGTGGCCTTCGACGCCACGGCCACGGCTTCTCTTCGCGTGACTCTGCTAAGTAACGCGCATCTACTATTGTGTGGTATTGCAACTCTAAATTACTTACTGTACTAAACAACCTGTAATACATGACGCATTGTACCTAGTAAACAATCGGATAACCGTCATAAAGCACTGGCAATACTCTAAATTTTCCCATTCGTGCGAACCCGTGGGTCTACCCATTCACATAAAGCCTCACATAACGTCGAAATCCTCAAACGTATGTCTAAATTGCAGACTCCATCATACTACTACAATAAAAGAAACGCCCCGATAGAGGACGAGTTACGTCAAAAGAAAGTATTCAATAAAAAGAAGGACGCACCGTTACTGGAACCTTTAGTTCAGGGCATAAGGATGGTGCAAAAAGGAGGTACCTAATTTTGTAAAATGTTAGAATTGACTTAATTGAAGAGTGATATTGCGTAAAATCCTAGTATTGTGTTATATTGCTTTTAGACACCGTAGCTACTGAAACGAAATATTACGTGCTATATTATGCTCTATACTAGTATTTTTCTGGATTTGCAAGAGTTTTTATTGTGTTTCAAATCGTCGTAATGTTGGTCTTTCATCGGATTCATAAAATGCCTCATATTCGCTGTATTAAAATAAGATGGCAAATTTAAATTTACCCGAGGTAAAAGTGATACATATAAGTCGAAATAAAAATCATCAAACATTCAGTATGAGTAGTAAATCATGTGATAAACAGGGTTTGCACGATATATAAATCAAAGTGTATTAATATAATGCTATTTTGACTGACGTACTAATTTCTTTACCATGAGTAAAGAAATTTAAATGATCGCCGCAAAGTAGTGAGATGTGTAGGTAAGATAGACACGAAAATACACTGTGTGATCCACAAAATGTCGCTTCAAGTCTGTATGTACTTTGTGTCCGTTGCTAAAGGCCACCCTCACATTGGCGTCAGCGTCAATGTACCAGCACCTCGGCGTTGACGCAGTCGCCGAGGTTCCGCTCCGTTGACATTGACAATGACGCCCAATGTGGGGGTGGCCTTAATGTGTGTAAAGTCCAAAGGTTGGAAAAAAGAAGAATGATTATAATTTCCGAATGATTTGATTTTATTACCTGATATCGCATTTTCAGGTTACGCTTATCACACAGAAGTAAATAGTGCGAATGCTTTGATATCAAGGACCTTCGATCAGGAGGAGCTGTGCGAACTAGGGTCCTTGCAGTCCATGGAGCAAACACCTTTATATCCAGCTGTCCCGAAAAATAGCCCTTACAAGGAATTTTTAACATGGAGGTATGGATAGCACTTGTTGATTTTATAGCACTCGTTTGAACTTTTTTTTTGAGATTTATTATAAATAAAAACGAAATGCCATAAAAGACTAATAACAAAAAAGTGCGTTGAACAAAAGTGTCCCAAATGTCCACCAATGTTTAAGCTCTATTTATCAAAATAGCTAATTATTTTTAGTAACAAATAAAGTGAAAATATACCATTAAAAAAAGCATAAGTACATAAAAGTCGACATACTCATTATTTAATCTCTCTGTGCCAGATTAAATTTTGAACTATTTTACTTTCATGGCGGGTACTTTCATGGGCCTGCAAAATATGGACCAAAAAAGTTTTTGTATTTGCACGTACTCCTCCTAAGTTACTCTTGCCGCAGGTCATTTTGTACCAGCAAATCATTTGTAATGAAGTATCTACTTTTAGAATACGAGCTTGGGAGCGAAGGGAGTTCAATATTCGTTAAAATTTCTCGTGTTTTGTGTCCCCAAATTAATGATAGCCTGCAGGGTTTTGGGTTACTCTGGATTCGTAGGCTTTCACTTTCATATGTGAGTTGTCGCTTCAACTAGAATATTATCAGTCGTTCTACATCTGAATGCAAATAATCAATGGTAGCCTTTAAACGGATTTGTTGAGCAACTATAATTTTGTTGGAATATTATAATGTTGGTTAGTTGATGAAGCTTCAATAAAACTTTGTTATTTTGGTTAATGCGGTTTTCCTAAATTAGTTTAATCAACGTAATTATTTGAGAAAAGAAGCAACGATTGCCGAGTGGAGAGGCCGACGGACTGCTATGCAGAGGGCCTCGGGTTTGAATCCACGGCACGCACTAATGACCTTTCGAAGTTGCGTATTAAATTGTTAATTATCGCTTGCTTAACGGTGAAGGAAAACATCGTGAGGAAACCTACATGTCTGAGAGTTCTCCATAATATTCTCGAAAATCATGTGAAACATCTTCAATTTGGCGAGGCTTAAAGCCCACACAAAAGTCTCTAGTAACATGATTACTGAGATCTTGTATGCAGATGACCTATGTTTCATGACAGAGTCCCCAGACGGCCTGCAACAGCTAATAACCGATTTCGATGAGTCTTGCCGCAGATTTGGCCTTAAGATCAGTGTCAAAAAGACGGAGATGATGTCTTTAGACGTCAACGGTCACCAGGCACTGGCCATTAGACTCCGCGAGGGCGAGCTGAAGCAGGTCGACAAATTCCGATATCTGGGGAGCACGCTAACATCGAAGTGCGACTTTAATTCAGAAATCAACAGCAGGTTTGGCGCGGCTGCTGCAGCGTTCGGTAAGCTGGATAGCAAGGTCTTCTGTTCACACGAGTTGAAACTGGCTACTAAGATCGCAGTATACATGGCAGTCGTGCTGCCCAACATCTTGTACTCAGCCGAAACCTGGACCTTGTACCGCCGCCACATCCGCATGCTAGACCGATTCCACCTCAGATGTCTACGGAAAATGTTAAGAATCCGATGGTCTGATCGTGTGCGGAACACTGAGGTGCTGCGCAGAGCCAATGTAGGTGGCATTGAGTCCTAAATAATGCGTCGTCAGCTCCGGTGGTGTGGCCATGTGTCCAGGATGTCAGAGCAGAGAGTGGCAAAGCGCATCTTCTATTCTGAACTTGAGGAGGGCAAGCGAAAGCATGGCGGACAACTTATCAGGTTCAAAGATGTACTTAAACGTCATATGAAGAGATGCGATATCGACACGTCTCGCTGGGAGCAGCTGGCTGCTAAACGACCCGAGTGGCGGACACTGGTGCAAACCAAAGTCCGCGATTTTGAGATTCAACGGCGCTCTGAGCTTGATGCCAAGCATGATGAAATAAAAGCCCGACCACCTGCGACAATTTGTTATAATTTTGTCAATAGTGAGCTCACATGCCCGCAATGCTCCAGGACATTTGCCAATAAAATTGGCTACATCAGCCACGTGAGATCTCACCAAAGACAACAGAGATTGTAAAGCGGTCGCCGTGACCGAAACCGGTCGGACCAGTTCACATCTATGTAAAATGTGGTCACAGATTAATATTAACATTTGACATTTTATTAGACAGTTTATTTAGTAGCCAAATAACATGAAATTTTGGCATGAGAATTTAAGCTATTAAATAGGACGAAAATGAAGTAAACAATATCTAGCGAGATGAGGCTGATAAAATTTCCAGCGCACTAATTAACTAAACGAAATGCAACCGTACCATAACTACTTGTGTTGATACTTCATGAGATATTAGTTCTCTAATTAGAGAGTTGGTCTACTGGCTCATTCCTGCCGAATCAAATTCAACAAAAAATTGTAGCTCTTCGATTAACCATGTGCGATAGCAACACACAACTAAAGCCATCTATTGTACGACGGCGAAGACAATTAACTTTGCCGACATCTAAAGGACACGACGAAACTAAAATCCTACCACACGCAAACGAAGTTTTCATCTAGCCTGATCATACGATCCTACCACTAGCTGGAGGAGTAACACACCTTATACTTCTACAATACCATCAAACATAATGCAGGCAAATTTTCGAAGCCAGATCTTAAACAAGTCCTTATTCCACAGCTTAATGCGCCTGCTAGAACGCGGGTTCGTGTCTTGTATCCAAGCTCGCACCGCCTCTCCGGAAGCCAAGTGTGAGGGGAGTTCTCCAAGAGCTCTAGCGCTTGGTGGGGCCGCGCCAGCCTTCATCCTTCTAGCTGGTGGTTACCTGCTGGCAACTCTGATTATGTTAGTTGAAAGGTAATGTGCAATAACAAAAACAAGAACCTGCCTCCATGGTCCAGTGGAAGCAGATCGGGCCCCGGGTTCAATTCCCGGGTCGAGCCAAACTGCTACTGAGAATTTACTAATTCTGAGGCGTCTGGCAATGTGCCGGTATAGATAATAGGCTCGCCCCCAATTTCGTGGGTCCTAAAATTTATAAGGCGTAATGTAGGTGTAATATTACATCTCTCCCTACCCCTTCGGAGACAAAGGCGTCATGTTATAAAAAAATTATATCTCATTGGAGCAGTCGAGATTTGTAATAATTGACCTTACGTATGCATATTATGCCAACCTACTGCTGTGTTAAAATTCTAGTGATATAATAATTTCTCAATTTTATATTAGCTTTGGTCTTACTGCGTATTATATTGTATATAAAAATGAAATAATACAAACTGTTAAGTTTCATCTCCGTGCTGCATATTTTAACTCTCTAATCGTATTTTCTTGTTTCAGATTCGTGTACAAAATGAAAAATAATAATGTAGTATATTAATCCGTTTAGCACGATTGTCAGTAGTCTCTATAGTCGGTGCCACGAGAAGATAGACTTTTTGTAAACAAAGAATTTCTACTAAGTGACTTAGCGACAGTTCTGTCAAAAACAAATAATGTCAAATCCAATGAGCGCAGCAGTACATAGATACGTGTCAGTAGAAACTAATATGTCAATGGATCGGGTTTTTATCGATATTATGCGCTGTCAACAGGATTTTTTAATGTTTTGAAGTACTGACGCCTAGAACGTCAACATTTGGCGTTAGTTCATTGAAATGTTACATTATTGGGCATGCGTGCATTTATATGAGGACAAAATTTATTTTTAGCTATCAAAAAGGGGTAAATGTAAAGTTAAATACACGTTTATAGGATCGCAACGCTCTTGCCGCCGCCGGCATGTCGAAAAAGCGGGTGCAGAAGATGGCAGAAAATTATTTATACCTAAAAAAGAAATTGCGTTTTCAGACTACAGTAATTTTAAATGGATTTTGTTTAAGTTCATTCTGACTATTTAATTCAGAGACAACATAAAATCTCCATGCCTAGAAATTTTTATGCAATGTACTAGCCAGTTATCTGTAATATTATTCATAGTTGGTCAATAATTTAATATTTTAGAATAGGTATGCTACTCTGAGCAAATGATTTATTGTCTATGATTAATAAAAAAATCGGCAAATTTATGAACATTCGACCATTCAAACACAAAATCAAATATATTTATTTCATTTTAATTTTACAATATAAATTTAAAAACAAAGTGGCATAATTAGGCATTGAAAAAAAAAGACTGTTCAAAAAATATAAAATCTAAAACACAGCTGTTCCAAAAAAGGTTGTGAAGCCCTGAATGTTTGTTTACAAAAAGTCTATCTTCTCGTGGCACCAACTATAGACTGTTCACCTAACTCGTAGTCTTAGTTTGTATTTGAACCTCCTCGAATAGGAAACACGAAGTTTGACACTCGTGAAATCCCAAGATAAGCTATTCGTATATTGTCTTGGAAGCTGCATCGAATTTAATCATCAGTTTTATAGGTGTTGGGAATAGTTGATCAGTTGTACTGCCTTCCTACGCAATTCAGGTGAGACACCTAATAGATTTAAAAGCTAAGATGAGTCAAGCACTATCGACTTGAATATTAAACAATCTTGTTTGGGAACTATACCTGTTTTCAATAATTAATATGTATAGCAAAATCGATCGCTTTGCATGTTTGAGATGATGGTTAAGATATCTTGAAGATCTCTTTTTGGTTTTTGTCAAATTAATCTGTATAATTGATTACTAAATCCACTAATCATCCAATTATCGCCTTACTAAACGCAAAAAAAATTGTGTGTAGACTGAAATAAAAATAGCGACGAAAGCAAAATAATAATATTTGTTTTATTTTTCTTCCTTCCCTACGCAAATTTATTTTCACTATCGAAGAGACAGATACATATAACTGAGGCCATCTATCGTCCTCCCCTCGTGGCATCTCCACCTTGTCGTGGTGGGGGGCTCAGTAACCGTGGATAGGTCACCCGCGGTGAAGCTAAGAGGGATCCGGGAGGGGACGCTCCGCGTGGGCTTGGAGGGACCTGCGCAGGATGCGTCCAACGGTGCGGGTGCGGGGGACAGTTCCGTCTGTCCCTCGCAGTCGGGCGCGGTCGCGGGAGGAGAGGCGTTTCGGTGTTGCGTTGCCACGCGCCTTTTCTCCCGCGACCAAATGGGGGCGCACCATTCGATGCGTCGCGGTGGGGCCGCAGAGGAAGAGGAGATGCGGTGTTGCGTTGCCGTCCTCCCTATCCTCTGCGGCCGCCGGGTGTTTTGGCCAAGTCCAACACCTTAATCCGCCGCCAAGGGGGTTTAGTTCGGGGCCCGCCTGACCATCTGGCGGGCCAATACCCGTCGGAGGGTAGCGACGAGTGCTTCGGCGATGCCCTACCCTCCGACACACGGGTACATGGAGAAAGTCGAGGTGGTTTTTAGTGGAAACACCACATACTCCGGCTCTTATTTCCCCCAAGAGTCGGAGATCCGAAGGGATTTTCCACATAGTAAAAAGAAAAAATAAAAAACGATGGCGAAGACAACAAACACCGGTGACATCTAGCGCACATCGACGGAACTATCCTAAATTGCGCTATTAAAGTTCTCGCACGCGTTTACTGTTGAGTATATGTATATACAAGTACATAACTGCGTGCGTTGGGTTAGTCTACTAGGTACGATCATCTAGCTTGGTCAAAGGATCCTCCCTTAAGTTGGAGAAATACTAACACCCGCTTTCCTCCAAAATATTTTGACAATGGCATTTCTTTGTATTAAGGTATACCAAGCTGGATAATATGCAATCAAATCTTTTTGATAGATTAAAAGTATGTAGCATGCATGAATTTATGACAAAAGCTATTGTATTATAAGCTCACATTTATTGCACTATATCAGTTTGAACCACGGCCAAAACTTCGCCCAACAAATTGTTTTCAGGAAAAACAATAAGTATATCACTATTTAAGCCCTGCAATTCCAATTTAGCGATTTGGCACAAACAATATATATTTTTACATACATAATAAAACAATTTTTAAACAGCCTTTCGTATTTCAATCAACGGTCTGGCATCACGCCAGGGTTTACTACGGCAATTATTATAAATCCGGTTTTAACAAAATATACAAAAGTATATAA
Source organism: Euclidia mi (assembly GCA_944739405.2). NCBI lineage: Eukaryota > Metazoa > Arthropoda > Insecta > Lepidoptera > Erebidae > Euclidia > Euclidia mi. The sequence goes on from OX123182.2 coordinate 119,670,345, forward strand.
GTATGTCTATCCATTGTCTAGTACACATAGTACAAGCTTCTGCTTAGTTTGGGACTAGATGGTGTTGTGTGAATGTGATATAATTTTATATTATTATTATATTGTATCAATGGACTGACGAAAAGGCCCTCTGATGCAAATTGCTTGCATTGAAACGATAATGTTCCAGCAAAAATTGACATCGTGACGAATTCGACGGAAGCAGAATGTGGGTTTCAGTCCGTTGTGTGTTCCATTTAATAAAGTCCATGTTAGTCGACCAAATTCCAAACAATCCTAACTTTTTTTATTTGTTAAGTTATATACACGAAGCGTACCTATCCGATACAGGCTTAATAATTTGAGCATTTTCACCCAGTCTATCTTGGTGTTTAGACACAAAAGTAGTACCTAAATGGCCAAACTGTTGTTGTCTCGTGTGGGAATTGAACCCACAACACTTGGCGTAGTGTCAAGCAGCGAGGCGGCCGCTTAAACCACTACGCCAACCGTGTTTCACGATGGAAGAGCAAGCATAACAATCTATGATAAGACCAGCATCAAAATATTTAATGGCACTAACTCACCAAATTCAAAAGATCTTCATAACAACTAGGACCGAGCGGCGGCTGAACGTGCTCTTAGTTTTATGCCTCAGGAATCCCTTTACATTAACAAATCCTTAATACAATATCCAAATTCAAAACGTAGATAGCTAGCAACACAGAACGTTCCAAACACGAGCTCCTAAAACAAAACTCCACGTTTTAAATCCTAAATAACTCATTACCCGATATCGTATAATCTAGACAGTAACGCGAGCTCTCATTAAGTTATCTAGATAATTCTCGTGTAGTTAAGTCAGAGTTCACTGTAACTAAGTTTGTGAAGCCTCCGGTAGCAGTTATAGCCTGTTTTGATGAACCATTAACTGAAGTTTATCCCTTGTGAGATAATCTAAGCCTGTACTGGAGTTACCAGTTACTGGGTGTGGATTTACACGAATTTGGGTAACTGATATGTAAGTTAAGAAAATGGCATAATTTTACTACAGAAAACGGCATAATTTACTATAGACTAAGAAAATATGTTGAGCATTTGACATGCTCAAAAAATTTAGCTATGGGCTTAATAATAATTTTAGTAGCGACCACATGCATCAAGGCTAATAGCGCGTTCGTAATCCTCAGATCTTGCCGTCGTCAAGATTTGTGCTCAAGGTTTCCTGTGCTACTCAAAACAATAGAATATAGTTTTCGCTATTATTTGGGTCCATTTGCCAACCGCCCTCTGCAGCTTTTTTTAGAGTGACTGACAGTCACTCTACAGAAAAAATATAATAAATCAAGTGTCTCCAAAAGTGACGAAGGCTGAAACTCAATAGTGTAACCATTAAGAATGTATATTATGCAAATCTCAGAGTCTCGCTACATTTGCCGTAACAAAAAGAGCTTATACCCCTACAAAATACGATTTTTATAACCTGTGTGACGTTATTCCTACTTAGGTGTGGTTAAATGAAAATCGTCATTGCTGTTACAATGAAAAATCGGTTTAATTCATTAAAGAATTTAACACATCCATTAATTTAAACATCATTAAGGAAATTCTATAGAACCAGGGTCGCGTGATTCGACGATAGTAAGAGATCTTGTTGGGGATTCGCTTCCGGGGTCGCTCAGGAAGAGTAGCTGGTGTACTTAGTTTTGCTTGCCGCTGTTCAGCCGATCCAAAAGGGACGAGCGCTCCCAACGCCTCCGTATTTGTTTGGAGCCCGAGTCTGAGGTGAGGGGGGTGCAGCGGCCAGCCAAGTGGATTGGGCGAACGGTGTCGTCGCGACGTCACAGCGACGTCACACCTGCTTGCCTCGAGACCAGTAAAACCGTCATGCGAATAAAATACTTCTTGCAAGTCACTTTAAGGCTGAGACCTGAACGGCTTACAAATGATTACTACTGCCTGGAGATTTCCCTCGAGATCCAAAAGGTCGCAAATTGTACAGTAATAGAATTACTGTAATGTATTGAAACTTTGACCTATACCTGTGCCTGTATGGGTAGAAGTATTTTGTGTAATTGTACTGTTTTGATAACAATTTACAATGTAGTTCTAAGTATTGTACAAACCTGACGGGCTGATTGTTGCCTTTATTGTGAACAAACTTTTCTTCTGGGACCTATCTGAAAGCGTGAAAAATCTGCTGTTCCATACTACACTGAATTTAGCCTCGGCAAAATGTGTGTAAGTATAAATAAAGCAAATAGTAGTAATTATAATATGTAGGTGTAATATTTAAACCTATATCTACCCCTTCGGGGTTACAGGCGTGAGACCTCCGTTGTCCAGTGGATAGCGTATGCGACTGCTGATCGGAGGTGCCGGGTTCGATTCCCGGGTCGGGAAAAGTCTAAATTACACCTCTGCCTACCCCTTCGAGGATACAGGGGTGAGCCTATAAAAAACGATGGTCAAGTCATCACATGACAATTATTTCTAAGTGGAAATCGAACTGTCTACCCAGTACAGCAATCAATCAAGGATCACAAGACTAACAGGCCAGATATACTTACTAATACATTTACAGCTAGATAACCCAACGATTAGGTAGGGCTATTGTTGTCATGTTAAAGCAGAAGATAAGAAAAGATGAATGTCCTTTAAAGAAAATAATACAAATTGATCATCAACAGGGAAGGGAAATTCTTAACAAAACTTGGACCCTAAAAACTTATTTTAGCTATATTCATGTAACATAACTTATCCTATTATATTTCACAACATTTACATAACGAACTTTGCACTCCCCATACATTAAAGTAATTATTATTTAAGGCGTGTGTACATCGTACCGAATTTTACGTAAAGCCCCTTACCCACCGCCAATGCTTGTAAGTTTACGTAAATATAAATTTACTTCGTCATTTTCACGTTACACAAATTAATATTTGAATTTTTCATGAAAAACTTCGCAAAACAAGTTTAAGAGTTTTTCAAGTTTTGACGACCTCAATATGACGTAGAAAAATAGATAGATCTCGGTTAAAAGAAAGCTAATTGGAGTTTTTGTTTTTAGGGTTCCGTACCTAAAAGATAAAATACGGGACCCTATTACTAAGCCTCCGCTGTCTGTCTGTCTGGCACCAGGCTGTATCTCATAAACCGTGATAGCTAGAAAGCTGAAATTTTCAAAAATTATGTATTTCGGTTGGCGCTATAACAACAAATACTAAAAATAAAAATATGAAAATATTAAGGGGGGGTTCCATACAACAAACGTGCTTTTTTAGGGTTCTGTACCTAAAAGGTAAAAAACGGGACCCTATTACTAAGCCTCCGCTGTCTGTCTGACTATCTGTCTGTCACCAGGCTGTATCTCATATACCGTGATAGCTAGAAAGCTGAAATTTTCACAAATTATGTATTTCGGTTGCCACTATAACAAAAAATAAAAAAATAAAAAAAATCTAAAAATTTAAAAAGTTGAAATATTAAGGGGGGTCCCATAGAATAAACGTGTTTTTTCGTATTTTTTGCTCAAAATTACTAACGGTAGTAGGTAGACGCTTAAAATTTTCACAGAATATGTAATTGTATATTACCTTTCAAAATAAATCATTAAATAAAAATAAAGTAGGTCCTATACAACAAACGTAATTTTTAAGCAATTTGTTATTCGATCTTAATAAACAGGTAGAAACTTAAATAATATTTAAGTATACGTACAAGAAACGTGATTTTCTTTTATAGAACCCTTAGTGCGCGAGTTCGACTCGCACTTGCCCAATTTTCATAAGGTTCATCATGACTATCAGCCTACTGTAGTGCACTACTGGATAGAAGCCTCTGCAATTACACGCCACTGAGCAACGATGAAAATACAACATTAAACGCAACACAAATACCTAAAATCTACCCCCATGGTCCAGTGGATAGCGTATGCGTTTGCTGATCGGGATCAAGATACAACATAAAACGCAACAACCACATCATTTTAGGTCTTGGATTTGATTCCCGGGTCGAGCAAAAGCGACTTTCTCCGAATTCTCAGTAGGAGCACAGAGTCAGGCAAAGTGCCTGGTAACGGCAATGGGCTCGCCTCCTATTTCGTGGGACCTAAAAATTTCAAAGTCGAAATGTAAGTATTGCATTACACTTCTGCCTAACTCTTCGGAAATACAGCCGGGAGTCTATAAAAAACTGGCTCAGTATTGTATTGAATTAGACTTCGCTCGCGCCTCCACTCCTGAATTATACACCCAAACTTTCCTGGAGCATCACACAACATTTATTTTTAGCAAAAGCCGTACCTTCTTCCTTTTGGTAGGTTTTGAGTTCATCCCGTTCATACAGACACGAAAGACGCGGCGGAGACTTCATTCTATAATATGTATAGATAATAAAAACATAGTAAGATCTCAGATGAGTTTACCAGATAGTTCATTTTATTTACCATACTATGGCTTTTGCAAAATTTCAATGTAGTAAACTTATTTTTACAATATCATCACTTTTTCGACAGACACAGAATTATCATAAAATGCAGGCGTAGCTGCTGTCGTCCTCTAGTCATTAGAGGACGCCAGCAGCTACGCCTGCATTTTTTTTAAATTTACCCGTTTTGGCCGATCCCGTGGGAATTTCGGGAAATACCTTCTAAGTGCACCCCTACGATCCCCAAGGAACATACATGCAAATTTCAGCTTCCTGCGACCAATAATTTCGGCTGTAGCGTGTCTGTCAGTCAGTCAGTAACGCAAGGATTTTATATATTAAGATTTTATTATCAACTACGCGAGTGCACATCACATGAAACGACTTCATCCATATTTAATTAAATAAATCTGAGTAAATAACTTGCTTAGAATATTCCAAGTGCAACCATGTATATAGGGTAAACTCATCCAATTTCGTTATAAAACAAAATATGTAATGAAACTTCCATATTATACTAAAATTTTCGTCTTTATTTTATTTAGGAACATAAATCAGCCTTTCTTTTACTATAATTAGCATAGTTAACTTATTTAGGACTACTATTTTGAGACTTATAGCTAATAAATGAAGCCTTGTATTTTTTGTCAATTTCGTGATAATCACTTTAAGTCCGTGATACATACTCTGCCAATTACGTTATCACGGAATTGTATCAGCTTTTAATTTTTTATATCACGAAATTAGAAAAATATTCTGACAATAGAATTTAATATAGTACGATATTAATTTCGTAACGTAGATTAATTTTTAAAAATTACAACACAAGGAATAATCAATTTAAAAGCACAAGGAATAATCAGTCTTACTATGTAGGTACATTTAAAGGTATATATCATTATCATCACTATCTGTCACACTGCAAGCATCACACATAAAAATTCGTTTTTGGCTTCCTTTTGGTATATCTTGACTTTGGCAATGCACATGATAAGGTAACTTGCAATAAGAACAAGTTATCCATTCAGCTCCGTTTTTCGACGATACATCGTTAGAATATAGTCCATCACACGTGTGACATGTCCAACCGTCTTCTGGTGGAGAGAGGCTTCTTTTGAGTACCTAATTTAGATTTTCCTTTGAATTTTACAGATACAGACATTTTTCTTGAAGCCTTTTGCTTTGGTTCTTGTCGGGTGGGGTTAGCTGGCATTTTGGAAGTCAATGGCTGAATAGGTGTTAAGCATGTTGCTTGAGGAACAGTTCTTTTAGAATTCTGCTTCTTCACTTTAGGTATCCATTTAGGCAGTATCAGTATATCATGAATTTCAATTATCTTTGGTGGCGGCGAAGAATTTGCTACACTTGAGTCTGTCTTTGCTACGCAGTAGCCTGTATTGCTTATGGTGGTCAATTCTTGCTCTGAATCTTGTGGTGCCGGATTATTTAAGGGGTCACAGTCATTTGTTTCTATTTTGGTGAGGGATAGAATCTTCGATCATGATTTTTTCTATTGACTCCATAGGAAGGGCTTTGTCTGTAAGTCGGCTGGGTGCGATTGCTTCTGGACATACTGCAGCTTTGTTTAGAGGATAGATACCTGTCTTTTCAAGGCCTGCCCTTATATTTCTGGGTGTAAAACTTCTTTCATATGCCGGGGTCAAAAATTTATGGAAGTCAAAACGTGTCGGTACTGAACTAGGTTTTTCCATTTTATATTTTTGTAATTCAGCACGCCAAGCTGTTTTAAGCGGCCGAAAGACCCCGACATCAAGTGGCTGTAGGATGTGACTAGTATGTGCAGGCATTGTGAATAATATGATCTTGTTTGATTGAGCATAAGCCAAAACATTCGGTGAAACGTGACTGGCATGTGAATCCATTATAAGCAAAACCGGCCTTGCTGGAGGTATGTTTTTGGAGAAAAACTCCAGCCATTTCAAAAATAAATCAGCATTAATCCAACCTTTTGGAGAAAGCCGTGTCAAACTATTTGGAAGAGAACCAGAACTTAGTTCTGGTATATTTCATACCCCTTTAAAAATCGTCATCGGTGGAAGAAAACATCCAGAAGCATTAATGGCAGCTAGTACAGTAGTGGTAGTACCTTTTTCGGCGTATGTACGATTGTAAACATTCTGTTTTCCTATTTTTGATACTATTTTTGAAGGTTTGTTAACGAACATCAAGCCGGTCTCGTCACAATTCCATATTTTATCAGGGGCCTCTAATAAATTGTGCTCAATCAGGATTTTCTCCAACTTTTCATAAAATTCTGCAAGAATGGCAGGATTTGAACAACTAGCTCGACATGCAGACAAATTCTCCGGAGTTGATCCGGATCGGCTTGTTGCTTCGGATTTCTTGAGAGAACTACTGCTGACTGTACTGAACTACATCGGTGCAACAAACCGTCCTGCTTATGTTCTATTTTACAGGGTGCAAGTAGTGAGTGGATGTGAGCGCAACGCATTCGGTTCGGCCAATCACAGCGCTTCGTCCGAGTTTTACTTGTGGTGGCGTTCGGACAGGTTTCGACATGTTCAAACCTGTTCGATCATGCTCGCGTCCACTTTACATCGTCATGTTTTGATTTCTTATTTACTATGGGATAATAAAACAACCTTAATCGAATAACAATAAACATTTCCCTACTCTCAAATCGTTTTTATTGAATCATCCTTATATATTCATATTTATTTACATTATTTATGATCATTACTTAATTGTATTACAAAGCTACGACGTCCGTAACATCCTCCCCCCGGCGCAGGGCTACCGTAGCCTTATCTTCCACGCAGAGGACGGCGAGCTTCGTCGTGGGACGCCGTAGGATGCCCGCTGTAGTCCTGACCTCGGCTGATCGCACCTTGCCGTCTGGACCGACGTACGTAGTCTCCACGACGCCTCGGGGCCACGTCCCTCGTGGCAGTGTGGGGTCGATGACGACAACCAGGTCGCCAACGCGCAGAGGTCGTCCTCGGTCGTCGGATGCCCCCCTGGGCACCAGCGTCGGCAGGTATTCATTTACCCAGCGTCGCCAGAAATGGTCGGCGAGCGCCTGGGCAGCTCTCCACTGCTTTCGGCTGACCTCCTCGCAAGGCCCAGTATAGGGAAGGCCTGAAGAGGTCCCGATGAGGAAGTGGTTCGGAGTCAACGCCTCCGGATCCTTGGAATCGACGGAAACGTGGGCCGAGAGTTTATAGAGTGTTCGGCCTCTACCATCAGGGTCAGCAGCACTTCTTCTTTTAGCGCCCGCTGATGCAGTGTCGCCCCCAACGCCGTTTTGACAGAGCGTACTAATCGTTCCCACGCTCCCCCCATATGCGGCGCCCCTGGTGGTATGAACTTCCACTTCATTCGGTGTGAAAGTCCGAAGTGGACGAATTCTTTGGCCCATTCTTCATAGGCCGTGCGCAGTTCTGTGTCTGCTCCTCGAAAATTGGTGCCATTGTCGGAGTACATTACTCGGGGCCAACCTCGTCGTGCTGCCATTCTTCTTATGGCCATTATAGCCGAGTCGGTCGACAGACTCGCTACCAGTTCCAGGTGAACTGCCCTGGTCACCAGGCAAGTGAACAGTGCTCCCCAGCGCTTCTCGTGTCTTCTTCCTATGACCACTGTCATTGGCCCAAAATAGTCGACTCCGCAGTGAATAAAGGGTCGCTGCGTCTCTGTTAGTCGTTCCATCGGTAGGTCCCCCGTGACTGGTTTTACTGGTGTCGCTCTTCTGATGCGGCAAAGTTGGCATCGCTGCGCTATGGCTCTTACTGTAGGGCGCAGATTGACCACCCAGTACTTTTGTCTTAAGTCGTTGACCACGCGTTCGTTGTTTGCATGGCCGGCCCTTCGATGGGTGTCTTCTATTAGCAGTCTGGTAAACGGGTGCTTGCCGTGTAATATGACCGGCTTCTTCTTCATGTCTGGAACCGCAGCGTGCCCGATCCTCCCTCTCACTTTGAGAATCTGGTCTTCCAAGTAAGGGTCCAGTTTATACAGGCTACTGGACTTGGGCACTGGTCTTCCTTTTTCCAACAGTCTTATTTCTTCTGCGTAGTCGTCGAGCTGCGCTTGTTTCACCCATGTCTTCTCAGCCTTTTCTATCAGGTCGACGGTCATCTGGCTAGCTCGATTTTTGTACTTTTCCTTGAAGAGAAAGAGTACCGCTGTAGTTCGTATCAGCTTCTCATATGAGGAGAATCTGCTTATGTCGGGCAGATGAGAAGCGTGTTTCTTTTCTGTGACTACATAAGTCACTTCTTCCTCTTGGTCTTCTTTCCTGGCTTTCTCTTTCGGCCAGAGTTCTTTTTCATCATATAGAAATTCAGGCCCGGTGAACCATCTGTCTTCTGGTTTCATTTGTAGTTTATAATTAGGGCGCGTTGCATCATCTGCCACGTTTTGTTCCGTGGGCACCCATCTCCATTGATTGGCGTCGGTCAGCTCCGCTATTTCGCCCAAGCGGTGTGCCACGAAGGGTGTGTACTTGATGGCATCTTTTTCTATCCAACGCAGAACGGTTTGTGAGTCCGTCCAATACGTCACGTTCTTGGGCTTGTCTCTATGCTCTCTCACGATTGTTTTCGCTAATCGTGCGCCGATCACTGCCGCTTGGAGTTCGAGTCGAGGGACGGTTACTGGTTTTAATGGTGCGACCCTTGCTTTTGCCGCAACCAGGCTCACAGTCACTCTTCCATCTGGTTTCAGGATCCTCCAGTAGGCGGTCGCCGCGTATGCTTGTTCACTCGCATCACAGAAGACATGGAGCTCTATGTCGTCTTCAGAGCTTTTGCCGTAGCATCTTGGGACTCGCAGTTTCGTGGCCATGCTCAAACCTCGGAGCCATTCTTCGAAATGTTGTGCGTCTTCTTCGGGAATCACTTCATCCCATCCCACTCCGTGTCTCCACAGGTTTTGAAGTATGATTTTACCCGTGATAGTAAAATGGCTGATGAGACCGAGGGGATCGTAGACGGCCATCACTGCTCCGAGGGCTTCTCTTTTCGTCGGCGCTCTGTCTCTCATCCTCACTTCAGGTGCTAGACGGCTAAGCCCTGTAAAAGTAAACCAAGTGTCTTATCGGAGTTTTCCTGTCTCTGACCAAGCTTCACTTCGGCTTTGAGCACTCGTTTTTCTATAGCCACGTTGTCCACCACATTAGGCCTGTTAGAGCACCATCCACGGAGGTTGAAGTGTGCATTCTCATGTATCTTCATGACCTCTTGTGCTGTTCTTATAGCTTCTCGCTCTGTGGCGAAGCTATCGACGTAGTCATCCATGTAGTGGCTCGATGTTATTGCTTGCACAGCGTTGGGGTATGCTTGTGCGTATCGTCTCGCGTTGGCATCTCTCACTGAGTGCGCGATGAACGGCGAGCACGATGCCCCGAAGATCATTGATATCATCTTGTACTTTTTCGGCGGCTTATCACGCTCTTCGTCTCGCCAAAGAAACATTTGAGCTGCTTGGTCTTGTGGTCTTATTCTTACTTGGAGGAACATCTCTTGAATATCTGCTGTCACGGCTACCTGACGTTCTCTGAATCTGAAGAGGATTCCTGGTAGCGATTTCAGGAGGTCAGGTCCCTCTAGTAAGTGATCATTGAGGCACACTCCGCTGTATCGGTGCGCCGCGTCAAAAACCAGCCGCATCTTTCCCGGCTTGTTAGGGTTCACGACCGGGAAGTGTGGCAGGTACCATATCTTCTTGCTTCGTTCTTCTTGTCCATCGCACTCTTGGGCATAACCTTTATCTAGGAGGTTTCTCACTTGAGCGCGATACTGTGCAGCGAAATCCGAAGAGGCGTCCATCTTTTTTTCTATCATCTTTAGTCTCTTCACGGCACAGTGATAATTATTGGGCATCGGAGCGTCTTCATCTCTCCATGGCAGACCCACTTCGAAGTGTTCACCAACCTTCCTCATTGTTCGTTGGACCACGTCGATTGCCTTTTGGTCTTCTGGTCTGACTTTCTTTGCCAGGTAGACTCCAAGGGCATCAATTCTGAAGTGTGCTTTCAGTATTTCTTCTACGCGCCGTACATCTTCTGTCTGTTTGTTCGCAGACACGTCGTAGATATGAAGCACTAGTTGACCCTCCTTTTGAGTCAACGCTGAGCGTGGCGCTGTCCCATGAATTACCCATCCCAGTTGGGTATACGAGGCTGCAGGCTCATTCTTCTTGCCCATGCGTAGTTTTCGCGTCACGATCAGGTGCCAATTGTCCGCACCTATCAATACTTTCGGTGTGGCTTCGTCAAAGAATGCGTCCTTTTGCATGTCTCGGAGGTGTGGATATTTGATTAACATTGATTTATCTACTGTCTGACCATGAAGTCGTAGATCCTTCATCGTTCGTGCGCGTAATTCTTGATAGTCGCCGTTCTGACCACGAATTTGTAGTTTGACCTCTTGACTGTGTTCTTCGTGTGGCTGTGAGGTCACTCCTTGTATTTTGAGTGAAGAAATTGGCCCTTTCACTTGGATACGGCGTGTTAAATCCTCGTCGATGAGTGAGATCGTCGATCCTTCGTCCATTAGCGCGAACGTGGTCACTTGACCGCCTGGTCCTTTCAAAACGACGGGGCACATCTTTAAGAGTACGCGATGCGGCGCGTCGCTGCTTGCTGAGACAGTCATCACGGACTCCGCTGTCGGTTTGGCATCCGTCGCTTTTTCTTTGGTGTCTCGTTGCAACATCTCTTTGTGGAGCAGCGCGTGATGCGGGCGGGTACAATTTTCTTTGCCACATCGCTTAGCTCGGCAGTGCTCTCGTCGGTGGCGATTATTCAGACATTTAAAGCACACTTTCTCCGTTTGTGCCCATTCCCACCTGTCGTCGACACTCATTATTGAAAACTTGGCGCACTTAGGCACATCATGGTCCCCAGCACAACACAGACATACTTGTTTCTTTTCATCTTCTTTTTCTGTCGTGGCGTAAATAACTTCTCTGCCCGCTTTCCTTTTTGTGCTTGCTTGCACCATATTTTTCTGTTCTCTCTTTGGTGCGGTCGTGGGCGTCGGGTTTGTGAAGGCGTACTTCATTGCACGGTCAGCCTCCCGCATCAGGAACCGAGATAATATCGTAATTTCAGGCTCACGTGACGTTTCCACTGCCTCAGAAGCGTAGTCGCACCACCTTGATTTCACGTGCGGGCTTAATTTGTCTACAACTTCACGCACTAGCATCGGATTCCACAAGTATCCGCGATTGTCCATATTGGTTAGCACACACACTATGTTCTGTAGCTTCACTGCGAACGAGTTTAGTTCACTTACCACACTAGCCGAGGCAACTTCTTTATGTCCTCCGTCACATGGTCCATTAATATCTCCGGCCTTCCATAGTATTGTTCTAGCGTCTTCATAATTGTCCGTGGGTCAGACGCAGAGTACAGGAGCGCGGAGACTGCTTCCCTTGCTGGACCTCTGACGCAGTTCCTCAGTCTCGCTAAGTTTTCCATCGCGGTGAATTTGTAGACACTCGATGAATCTTCATAAGCTGCCTTGAATGGCAGCCATTCCGTAGCTGCTCCGGTGAACACAGGTAGCTCAGTCACTTGTCGTGGCGGCGGGCGTACACGCATCATTTTGTCCAGCGTGTCGGCCAGTTGTTCAATGCCTCTTCCTACTCTGCGTTCCCCTCTTGTAGGTGAATGTGAGATCGAACGTTGTCTCCTGCGTGGTATGGCAGGCGTCGTAGCGTCGACACATGTGTTCGGCTCTGCGGCGGTTCGTTGGGCGGCGGGGTGCGTCGGCTGAGTTCTCTCTTCGGTGACTGGTGGGTGGGCTTGGTCAATACTTTGCAGCCACTCATCCACCCTGTCTTCACTCCTATGTCTGCAGCCCTCTTCACGAGCCTCTGCCTCTGCTTCAATCGCCGACACTTCATACTCGAACCGTTTGTTTACTAGGGCCTTTTCAATTTCCAATTGCTCGTTCCTAATTGCAGCAATTCTTTTTTGTGCCTCATATTCCGCTAGTTTTACTCTTGCCACATCACTGCTATAAGATCCCCTTGATCTTATCGTACTTGCGGTGTCTCTCATTGATTTATTTGCCGTCATTGTTCTGACAGAGTCCTGAATTCTTGGCTGGAACGACGTGCTTGGAGTGACGAGTCGTTCTTCACGCATTGTTACGCTCGCGATCGCGGTTGCTCGACTCGCCGGTACGTGGCGTGGAGCGGGTGCCGTAAGCGCGGCGGACGCACCAGACGGTGGCACAACTCCTCCCGTCGCGGCGGTGGCGGGCGGTGCGGTCACCGACACAGCGGCGATGGGCGTGGCACTGTCGATTCCACTTGCGGGCACTTCATGTTAGACGCGCGGCAACGCGGACGCAACGGTTGAAGGTGATCTCGGCGGCTCTTCGAATGTTCGGCGACGTCGGCTGTCGTATCCCGATTCTGCCTCACTCTCTTTGGCCGCAATACTCCTAGTCTTCATTTTTTAGGAACACTGTACTTGCGTATTTTCTTTGTCTTCAACTCGTCAGGCGAACGATGATCCGACTGTATCCGGCGAGCGTAGGACCAAACTGTTGAGGTGGACTGTAGTTTTTATCTTCCAAAGGAATGAAACGCCTGGCTTGATGGTGAGTTGATTTATTTTGATTTTGATCAGGATCGGCTTGTTGCTTCGGATTTCTTGAGAGAACTACTGCTGACTGTACTGAACTACATCGGTGCAACAAACCGTCCTGCTTATGTTCTATTTTACAGGGTGCAAGTAGTGAGTGGATGTGAGCGCAACGCATTCGGTTCGGCCAATCACAGCGCTTCGTCCGAGTTTTACTTGTGGTGGCGTTCGGACAGGTTTCGACATGTTCAAACCTGTTCGATCGTGCTCGCGTCCACTTTACATCGTCATGTTTTGATTTCTTATTTACTATGGGATAATAAAACAACCTTAATCGAATAACAATAAACATTTCCCTACTCTCAAATCGTTTTTATTGAATCATCCTTATATATTCATATTTATTTACATTATTTATGATCATTACTTAATTGTATTACAAAGCTACGACGTCCGTAACACTGCTAACGAAAAGGCAATTTTACGAATTTGATTCACTGTGAGGCCAAACCCGAGCTCCTGCATTTCTATAATATAAGACACCAATTTTTGCTCTAGTTCAACTGGTAGTGAAAACGGTCTGCCAATTTTCGACATAATAAAATGAGTATTGATTCCCTTATCTTTATCTTGTTTCGCACGACGCACATTGTCTTTTGATGTAGTCCATGGAATGCCGAATTCCTTAGATGCGCGGTAAACTGTCATATTATTTTCTAATACATTTTCGACTGCGGTTCTCAACGTCGCTTCATTGTATTTTCTATTCTTCTTATTACCTTCTTGTATTTCCATTATATCTGTAAAAAATCATAGAAAGTCGGGTAGCAATATAAATCTTCAACTCATATAATTCCGTGACAATAATTTAGAAAAGTATTTTATAGATGAATCCCGTTTTCGTATTTGGTTTTACTTGGCGTAAACATTCACACTAACGTAATAAACCACGTAATTAAATCGTTTTTAACCCAGTTTTTTACGTTTGTCACTTTAACCTCTGTTAAATCCGTGACACAGTACCAATTCAAAACTTAAAAATTCGTTAATTTTATGGGTTAAATGAAATGTTTAATGGCCGCGTAACGCCAAAAACTAAGCGCGCGCGGACTAATCTGTCACTTGTTACTGTCTCTTTTGCACGATTCGAACGAAACTTTTCAGAGCAAATTAAGACTTATTACTCTACGCTAAGGTGCATATTAAATATGTGTATTTGTCTCATTTAACTAAGTATGAGCTTCGAAACATACTATCACGAAATTAGGATTATCACTTATTTGCGCGAGTTTACCCTAGTTTTTGAATGGTCAGTTTGACACTAATTCTCATGGGTGACTAACTATAATTGCAACTTCATCATCATATCAGCCGAAAGACGTCCACTGCTGGACATAGGCCTCCCCCAAGGCTCTCCACACAGACCGATCCTGAGCCACCCGCATCCATCCGCTGCCCGCGACCCCAAGAAGATCGTCCAATTGCAACTTAGTGAAATTTATATAACGGGTCTATATCGCGTAATTATTTTAAATAAAAGGCACAGTTATATACATTTGACGAGTTGCGAAAGTTATCATTACTACTGCTTGACTACTGTCACCACAAACCCGGTCTATTCCACGCAGTACTAATAATTATACAAATTACCAATCGTAATATTTGGACCGTTATTTTAGATTTGCCGATATTAAGAACTATACAAAAATTATATTTTAATAGGCCAAGCCATCGTTGTATAGACTAGATCAACTGACCATTAAATAATTTCCTGCCAATTTGTACAAATTCTTGCTGATGCAACTATGTACTAGCCTCTCATAGAATGTACTTTCTTATGCGTCAATTTCGATGGATCTTCCTTCACCATTAGTTTTTCCCCCTATTCATTTCTGTTGTAATTTATTTTTGTATTTGAGAATAAAAGATGTGTTTCATCTAGTTGTTATTTTATTGAAGTAAGTGGTAACCTAGTTACATCGAATAAGAAGAATTTTGAATACTTTGTAAAAACACTATAAAGCCAGTATGAACAAAATTGCATGATGCCGTATATATGTGGTCGACCTCTATCATAAAATATAAAATATTGCTAGATACTGGTAGATATATTATTTATTCAAGAATTTCTCAGTATGGGTGTCAACATTTCTAAGCAAATAATGTTTTTGAAATTGAAAGAGATAAATGTAATTTTAGTACATTAATGATTGTTTGATGAAAAGCGAAACTGTTAGCACAAAGATGTACAGTTCAGGTTTATGGAAACGGTCGAATGAAATATTTGTTAGTAAAAATAATTACATGGAAGTATTTCTGTGATAGTAAAGTACCTACTTCTCTGATTAACAATTACTTAGTTTTGCTAGCGGCAATTTTAGTGGCATCGTTGGACCACTTCTACTGTACTAGTACATAATTATTTTGTGACCCAAGCATTGAACGGATAAAAATCAGCAAGAATACAATATAATATAACCAACGACGCATTCTTCTGGTAAGAAGGTATATATACGGAATGCAGTAACTCGATATCCACCTTTATTTACTCTTGTAAACAAAGGCAGAGATATTACATATCTAGAGCCTACCAATAATAAAAGAAGCTCATAATATTCGTGGAATTGAGTTCTACTTTCCAAAAGTAAGTCATTTTAAAAGAATACATAATACTCAATACTATTTTGTTCTCATAAAAGTGCATAAAACAAACACTCTGTACTTATTTTTACGACAATTTCTAACTGTATACGAAAGTTATTACGCTTAAGTAGTCGTAGAAAAACAAATTTGAATAAAAAGGTAAACATTTTAATTAAAAATTAGAATAATAATCTAAAGTTGTATCAAAGAGGGATTAGCTATTTTCGAAAGAAAATCTCTTTAGATGTTCTGTGTTTGTTTGTTTTGTCTTGGTCTAATAAAACTGTGTTCGCGTTTTGACGATCCGCTTGCATATTGTTTGTGGTGGAAGGTTTTTTTAAGGCAGTAATAGCCTCGTACGTACCAATAACTGGCGTGCAGAGGGTATCAGGACCAAACCACTAATCTTTTGGCTTATCGGTGTGTGAAATATTTCGTTACGTTCCTAAGAGATCATGGAGACCATAACACTGAATATCGCTATACCTTTAGGCTCAGTTCACACCGAAATGGCAGCGGCCCGAAGCGAAGCGGAGAGCAGTTTCAGTGTCATATAATTTTAGTCTTTATCGCCATGACTATAATACATAGAATCACTTGACAAACTTAAAACGTCATGCGCACGACCGCTCTGGCGGGCGCGAGCGGCCGCGAGCATGCGCGGGAAGGCGCGGGCAGCCGCGAGCATGCGCGGGAAGGCGCGGGCAGCCGCGAGCATGCGCGGGAAGGCGCGGGCAGTCGCGAGCATGCGCGGGAAGGCGCGGGCAGCCGCAAGCAAACGCGGGAGGGCGCGGGCGGCCGCAAGCAAACGCGGGAGGGCGCGGGCGGCCGTGTACCCAAGAATTTATTTTCCTTCTTATCCACGTTTCCTCTTCTTCGCCTTCAATTATACGTGCAATAACGATTAAATCCAAAATACTCATTTTCACAGCGATTTACACACGTGTTTCCTCGTTATATAATATATGTAGAATATGAACTGCGCATAGGAATAGCGTGAGCCTGAGCCGTGACGTGAGTTGCGCGCGGCCGCGAGCAGTCGCGGGCGGGCGCGAGCAGTCGCGCGCGGCCGCGAGTAGTCCCGGGCAGACGCGAGCAGTCGCGGGCAGCCGCAAGCCTTCTCTTCGATGCCGGCCGCTGCGCGTCGCTTCCAGCCGCTGCCATTTCGGTGTGAACTGAGCCTTAGGTTGCGGCGGTCAGACGACAGTAAAGTGAGTAAAGAAGCTACTTTGCTATCAAATCTGGTTCGACTGGTCTAGGATGTAACCACAGTAACGCTAGGACGATGATGACCTCACTCTTTTTTTTTTAATTTTATCACCAAAACTTCGTTATGATTAAAACATTTAAAAGTCCAACTTGTTGTGTTAAATTTATTACACTTGTTCTTCGAACTGCTAAATTCCCGCAGGCAAAGCCACGATTTTGACTTTAATTATTACTGCAAAAGTGATATTTGGTTAAATATAAAAGGACATACATAGACAAAGCTGGAGGCTACTATCATTCTGCCAGAGCTTGCAGCTGACAGCTGTGACGAGGGTCGAAAATGTCGCCATTTTGGTAACAGTATTTTATAATTGTAAATTAATCTCTAGTATTATAACGTAGCGCTCATAGCGAGACTTAGCTTGAAGTTCGTAACAGATCGGCAAAGTTAAGCAACTCTTGCACAGGTCACCACTTGGATGGGTGACCGTGTGTGACATTTTCATCTGAGCGCTACCGTGCTTCGGAGGGCACGTAAAGCTGTCGATCCCGGTTCTCCCTAAGGATAAGGATCGTTAGGCCATGTCGGAGGCCTTCGGGCGGTCTGAAAACTCCGACACCAGAGTTGGCCACACACTCACACGAAAAACAAACAAACAATAACTAGGCTTAATGTTGATAGCTTTTAATCTACGTGTGATATACACGTAGATTAAATCTATCCATATAAATAACATTGAAGTGTCCGTCTGTGATTTCTAAATAGGTAAATATGTGCTTCTAGTTATTTACGTACCAACACGACAATGCAAACTTTACTTTTTATTTCTGTCTATGTATCCGTTGTTTATCCGTTTGTACTTTTTGGAACTACTTAAGTCATCCTACACAAACTCTTGTATGTTCCCATACTGAAAGATAAAGGAGTTTTTTAAAGAGAAATCAAATAGAGGCTATATTAATATCCCAGAAAATTTGGGGCAACAGCGCGATAATTGAAAATGTTGTCAGTATCACACTATGGATTACTCTCAGGTAAACAGATTTCCTCATAACATTTTTCTTCACCATAAACAATACTTAAAATTTTATAGTGTCCTTATAAGTCAGTAGCACGTTCCATGCTGTGGGTTTGTATTCAAAACCTCTGCCACTGAATACAGATTTACATAGAAGCGCATTTCTTAAGGATTTCGTGTGCCGATTCCAAGTGGCGACAGTCGCCAGTGTAGTTCGTAGTTGACGCCGTTGGCGGCGCTGGCGTCGTTCTCCGTCTCTCTTGCTCTCGTAGTTAAGAAACACAAGAGGAACGTTCGTCTCTCTTGCACTCCTAGAGACAGCTGTCACAGCAAGACTGCCATGCCGCCAAGCGGCAATCTGGGTTACAGAAAGTTTGTCTACAGAGCGTCCATAAGAAATGCGCCTCTATGTAAATATCTGAGCTCTTTTCTTTTGCTTAGAAGTCTGTAAATCTCTCCACCAGGCTATTGCAAAGGCAATCGCTGCTCCCAAATTAAATGTTTTTAATTTGCGAGCAGTACATTATTGAAAAATGTAACGTCTGTTCCACATTAATTATTATCCCTTTACAACAAAGAAGTACTGCTTGTAATTATCTTAATCAACATAAGGGCACATGCCTACAATGTGATACATTGAATATAATTATAGTATTCATAGTTAGAAGACTAATACTACCAAAACAAATATATTTTTCCTACAATATATTAGTACGATGTTTCATCTATCGAAACATAGACATAAATCATTACGATACATTATCAATATAAAACAAGAAACCAAAACTGTTTGACCCTCGCGCTTACAAATCTCCAGGAAAGAACCGTTTTTATCGACCTTTCATTATAAGGGTGGTATCAGTGAAAGCCGGTCTGATTAGGATCAATTTTTTGGTATTTTAGTTTCTCCAGTTGTGATAAAAAAATAAGAAGGCTAGTGGTAAAGATAATAGTATAAGGATAGAGCACTCTGATTACAAACGTCAATACTAGGCTGCCTCAGTGGTCCAGTGTATAGCGTATGCGTCTGCTAATCGGGAGGTTCAATTCCCGGGTCGGGCAAAAGTGTTGTTGAGTTTTGCCGAATTCTTAGTTGCAGTACGGAATCTGGCAATGTGCCCGGTAATGTCAACATGCTGCCCCCCCTCCCTATTATGTGGAACCTAAAAATCCAATTGGAGATATAAATGTGACGCTACAAAAAATATTAATATTAGTTAATTATTTTTAATATAATTCTTATTTACTTTAATAATTTAAAATATATTTATTATTTAAAATGTTAGTACAAATAATAAACTTAGTAATAAAAACGCGCGCTATCACTAAAACCCTATAACATTAGCAATACAAACAAAACAGTACATTATGCGTATGTTCCTGACCCGTGTAATTCCCGAGGCAAAATTTTGGACCTTTACTGAACATATATATTGCTCTTCACAAAATCCTTTTCAATCTTTAAATCTTCACCTAAGGGTGGGTCCACACACAAGACTCTTGGACTAATAAAAGCTATATTGTTGCTGAAATTATGTCAACTCATTTGCAAGTGTTTTGGGGTTTAATCTAGGAAAGATACCGTATCATTTAACGGTCAATTCGTATTTCAGCACACAGGAGTGTTACGAGTTCGAACCTTACACGTGGTAACACTTTATGTGCTCCAAAAATTGTTGTTTCTAATAAAATGGGTGCAATATTACATATCTGCCTACACCTTCAGATATACAGGCGTGAGTTCATTAAAAAAAACATATTTTAGTTTAGTTTTTTTGGGGCATAGTTAACATTCTACCTGATCTGAATCTCGGATAGACTAGAAAACAGAACACGAGCTTCAAGGTGAAAGCAAACAAGCCTTCTTGGATGCAACTAGGATAACGCTGGGACGATGATGATTGAATAGAACCTGCCTCCTTGGTACAGTAGACAGCGTATGCGACTGCTGATCGGAGGGCCCGGTTTCGATTCCCGGGTCGGGCAAAAGTGTTACTGGGTTTTTCCAAAGTCTCAGTAACAGGACGGAGTCTGGTGATATGCCTGGTAACGGTAACAGGCTCGCCCCCTATTACGTGGGACCTAAAAATTCATGGTGAAATGTGGGTGTAGAATTACACCTCTGCCTACCCCTTTCGGGATAAAGATGTGAGTCTATAAATAAATAAAAAATAACTAAGAACCTATTTAAAGGCCTACGTGACACAAAATGTATCCCACTTGAGCGACTACGAAATAATTTCGTTCAGTGAATTTTAACAATTTTCTATGGTTTTTATGGCTTTTAATGATAGAGGAGCAAATTTATCTGCTAACGTATATTATAAACAGTGTATAACTAATCATATGAAAGGTTCGTTACCTGCGTATGATAAATTGACTGTGTAAATTGAACCCTTCGTAGGTATGAAGGTAAACAAGTATTATTTTACATTGTACCGTAATTTATCTCGTCAATATCAATTAGTTCCCATTTGTATTAGGTATTTTACATTAATTATTTTGCAAAATCTGGATATTTTGAACGCCCTGTCAATATCCTGGTAAAAAGAAAGCTTTTAGCGTTGCACGTGGGTCAACGCTATTTGGTTAAATAAAATATCAAGATTTCAGTAACAAATAACATTTTGTATTCTGTAAAAGAATCTACACAGCTTTTGGCAAAGAAAGGAAAAAATAAATTCTAAACCATTTTGACTCTAAGCAAAGATAAAAGGTGTCCTTCACAAACATACAGAACGGATTTGGATAAAACGAGACAACTAACACTCTCGCAGGCGAACAGAAACTACTTTATAAAGAACAAGACGAGCCCGCGGGTACTCCCGCGTTATTTAAGGCTACTGCTCTGCTTCCGTAGGTCATAGCGCGATGTTATATAGCCTTCCTCGATAAATGGGCTATCTAACACTGAAAGCATTTTTCAAATCGGGCCAGTAGTTCCTGAGATTAGCGCGTTCAACCAAACAAACAAACAAGCAAGCAAACAAACAAACTCTTCAGCTTCATATATTAGTATAAGATAAGATTCGATGGATTCGTATGTCCTTGACAGTGTTACTTACACAGCAATACAAATCACATAACCATCAGAAATCCATCAATAACGGGCGAAATATCTCGTAAAAAGTAACATAACATTCATTTTACTTTTACGTCGTGTATGGTTTTGCGCGACATGAATTTGCTTTCAAACATTATGAACACTTTTGAATAAATATGTAATCCATTAATACAAAAAAGTATGTACATAATTTACGTAGCAATATTGTACGAAGCCTGATAGTATTTGATTTTAACGAAACGTGATAGCTTAGTGGAGAGACCACCAGACTGACTGCATGGTTCGCGCCACAGAACAATTAAAGGGGGCTAGAACGGAAATAGTTACTGATTTGTATTAGAACGCGTGTCGCCGATTGTCTCCCACTCTCTATCTCCACTACAAGCAATACACTAATACGTACGCGCATTACGCACACAAATCAACTGCACTTACTTAGATCGCGAGTTTGCCATTGGTTGTCACACTAGCGCAAACACTTCGCTTGACATGGAACTATCGCGCTTGACGATCACTCACACGCTCTCATTAATGTTACGGTGTCCAAAAGGTCGATTATTTATATCGATAAAATATTGTTGTTTTGTTACTTTAAGTTTTGCAATTATAATAATAATAATAATAATGTTTATTGCTCATAAAATGTGTACATGGTTATACAGATACAGGATACACGAGTTACATTTTACATGTAGAATAATGTACAACGGTTTTGGGTGAAGTTCTGTGCTCCTATCTAGGTTATGAAATAACCTGTGTTAAGGGGCAGCAGTCCCAGACCCCAAGGTAGTGGTTGAATAAAATAAAAAAATAGTTATAATAACCAAAAGTAAAACTAAAACGTTACTAATAGAGCAAGAAAAGTATACATTAAATCTAAGACTAAAGTGTTTGTATTAGAGTACTTGTGGGTATGCGTAAGTGTATTGCCGCGCGGGCATAGTGTAATGTAGTGTGTAGTAAGTGAATGCGTGTGCGAGTGTGTGAGTGTGAAGTGTGAACGAGTGAATCGTGAATGCGTATGTGTGGTGTGTGGTGCAAGTGAAGAAGTGAGAGCGGGTTTGTTAAGGTTCGTGTAAGGGTGAAGATATATTTTATTTTATTTTTCTTTCATGTAAGAAATGATACTGACTCATCGTATGTTTGTTTTTGGAGGAACGAATAAACGATTTTTTTACAGTTGTATACCGATAACCCCTATACCAAGTAGTGTTTATTAATTTTATTATATAATGAAGGGCCGAGGAAGAAAAAGAATCTTTTTGCGAAAGAAGTCCGCGCAAAAGGTAGTGTACATATTTTATCTTGTCTACGTTTGGTAATTTTCTTGTAAGGTATCAGACGGTGCTGCATTATAATGACTTGAAGTATGAACTGTTGGCGAATGCTTAAGACACTCCAGTCTCTGTATAATTCATTCGTCGGGAACATAATGGAACGGAAAGTAGCCACTTTTAACACAGCTCTGTGTGCAATTTCTAGGGGTTTTATAATTGTTTTGGCAGCACCACCCCAACATGGTATACAGTAAGAAATTACGGATTGACAAAGAGCGAAATAAACGATTCGTATGACTGTCTTATTAGTGACATAGCGTAGAGTTTTAAAGATGTAGATTAATTTACGTACTCTACCTGTAAGTACATTTATGTGTTCCTTAAAATTTAGATTTTTATCTAAAATTACACCCAGATACTTGATTTTCTCAACCGTGGTTAAACTTGGGCAACTACAGTGTGTCTTTGATGAAGTATGACATGAGTGAACCTTTATGATTAGTGGTACTTGTGGTTGTGAGAGTGTGCTTATGGAATATGTGAGAATATTGGTTTTGGCAGTGTTGAGAGTAAGTGTGTGGGTATTAAGCCAGCTTAGCACAGAATTGAAGCCGAGTTGTGCATTCGTCTCCAATTCAGTCCAGCTGTTAGCGGTAATGGTAAGGGCAGTATCGTCTGCGAATGATATAATCTTGCCATTTGGAATGTTAAGATTACACAGTTCATTGATGAACACAAGGAATAGCGTTGGTCCTAATATGCTTCCCTGTGGCACGCCGTAGAAAATGGGAAGCTCACTGCTGCTATGATCATCTATTTTAACAATTTGAGACCGATTTGTGAGATAGCTTCGAAAAAGTTCTAATTGCGCACCTCTGACACCCACACCTTCGAGCTTAAGTAAGAGAGTTGATACGGGAACGGTGTCAAATGCCTTAGCTAAGTCTAAAAATATTGTCAGTACCTTTTTATTCTTATTTAAGCTTTGGACGACATGGTCAGTAAGGTTATGTACTGCGTCACATGTAGACTTATTTTGTCGAAATCCAAATTGTTTTGACGAGATTAAGTTATAATGTTCTAAATAGTTAACTAACCTTTTATTGATTATCCTTTCAAATATCTTAGATAATGCACTCAGCACCGCTATAGGACGATAATTGTTAGGCGAAGACCCGTCTCCTCCCTTGAAAATCGGATGTATAATTGCCTTTTTAAAAGAAGAGGGAAACACGGACGTGTCGAAAGAAAGATTAAATATATGGCATAAGATGGGTATCAGAGTTTTGGAGTACCTTTGTACAACATAAGCTGATATGTTGTCCCAGCCAGTAGCTGCGTTAGTTCGAAGGGAACTAATGACTGTTGTTAGCTCATCGTGATCTGTGTGACTCAAGACAAAGGAAGAGGTGGCGGTATACTTAGATGATATTTGTGTATATGTTTGTTGAGTGTTGTTAGTAATATTGTCAGCAAGTTTTTTACCAATATTGACAAAGAACGAATTTACCTCATTACAAGACTGTTCTGGAAGTGGTGATAGCATTAGTAATTGTTGTGAGGGGTTTTTTGGTTTAGTGGTATTTGTCACTGATTTTATTGTGTTCCAAAGTGTTTTCGGATTATTACTCGCTTTGCTTAATGCCAGAGTATCGAATTGCCTTTTAACTTTTTTTAATAAGTTTGTACAATAGTTTCTGTATCTTTTATAGGTGATAACAAGAACTTCGTTATCTGGGTTTTTTTTTACCTTTCTGTGCAACGAGTCCCTATTTCTTATGCATCGTAATAAGCCAGCCGTTATCCAAGGCTTGATAATTTTGTTTTTCGCCGGTACTTTTTTAACTATGGTACTTGCCGTTATAACTTCCTGCAAGAGGCCTATGAGTTTATTTGTTGCTATATCAGGATTTGTTATAGAAAGTATGTGAGTAAAATCCAACTCGCTGATCGATTTGTCAAGCATCCCATAGTCAATCTTGGTGATCGTATGAGCAGCTGTTTTTATAATGTGTTTAATATTTTCTATACAGATCATAGTAGGCAAGTGATCGGTGACTACAGTGTCGTAGATAATCGTATAGGAAGGGCACTTAGTTCTTAACATTAAATGGTCTAGGCAGTTATTACCCCTTGTAGGTAGTGTATGAGCGGGCAGAAGACCGTGAAATGCCAAGCAATTTAAATATTCGCTAGAACGCTTATCCTCTGTAGAGTGTTTTATGTCAAGATTAATGTCGCCAGTTAGAATTATGGTTTTAAAACTACGTAGAGATGAGAGTATATTGTTTAGTGCTAGTAAAAATGTTTGTATGTTATCTACTGACGGTGAACGATAAATGGAAACTATAGCTGTCTCGGAGTTAATTTTTATAATCAAACCAGAGGCTGACTGGAGTAAGTCTGGTTCTTCAGATGTGGCTACAATTTCTGTTTTCACATATACCACAACGCCATCGCTTTGATTCAGGTGCTTAGTGGTCTTAAATATGGTGTAGTTTTGCATGTGTGGTATATTTTGATTACTCGCACACGGTAGCCAGCATTCTGTTAGAACTATCAGATCACAGTCTATAGAAACGCGCTGTATGAATGTTTGTAGGTTTAATAAATTACAACTGATCGAACGAATATTCTGTGAAAGAATTTTTAGGAATTTAGTAGGCTGTTTAATCACCATTTGCGTTTGTTCTGGCGTACATGTGTGAATTTCAGATACAGATAGCTGGTCGATGTTATCGATTAGGTAGTTAAAGTCGTTAGTCATTTTAATGTTATAAGTTGTCTAAGACGGGCAGTGTGACTTTGGAGACACAGTATACATGAAGGTTTGGAAATTAGTCGGCCTTGCTTTAGTGTCAGTAACATTGGTTGATTTTTATGTTGGTAAATGTAGTTTACTAAAAAGTACGAGTATATGAACAGTGAAATGTCACTGGTAATGACCCGGAACAAACGGCGGTATAAATAATTAAAGTGTGAGTATGTTTGATCTCTTAATGATGTAGATTTTGATATGTGTAATTGATTTTCTGTAATGTTGATGATTTTAAAGTACTTGTTATTATGTTGTTGACGTGTGTGTTGGTTGTAGGTATCGTAATGTGTGTTATCTGTGTATACGTTTCTAATTAAATTAAATAATATTAAAATAACATAAAACATAGGTAGCTTATACGTGCGTAGTCATGCTGTATTTGAGGTCTCCAGTAGTTGTAGATGTTCTTCGCTTTTCACTAGAATAGCTGGGCTAGCTGAGTCCTTTTTCAGAAGAATTCGACCATTAGATGTCCAACAGTAATTATATTTTTTGTCTTTGGCATAGTTTCTGGCGAGGTAGAACAGTTTTCTTGCGTAGGGAGTTAATTGTTCGGCAATATATATTGCAGTTTCAGAGGTGGTTGATATGCCTAGGTGAGTAGAGTTTAGTTTGTTTTTGGTGTTTGATTTGTTGAACTCCTTGACTGCGGTCAGAAAATTGCTCTTGACAAGTGTATTAGAGAACTCCACTGATACAGTAGATGTTGGATTATCCTTTTTGGAGGGTTGCCTTAATATGTCGCGTATCCATGTAGTTTCCATAGCTGTATTTATATGTTTTGCCAAATTTTGGATCATGTTGTATAATGCAGGTTTATTTTCATTGGCTCTTTTCGGTACATTCCGAATCTCGATGGAGGTTTTGACAGTATTTCTCTCAGATATTTCGAGCTTTTCTTCGAGTGATGACAGTTTGAGCTTGACAGAGTTCCGCTCTTTTTCTAATGTTGAGATTTTTGTTTCGAGAGTTGATAGTTGCTCAGAGACAAATGTAATAGCTTTTTCCAGTTCATTATTAGTTGATTTGATCTCGGTATAGTGATTTTTTATTTCTACGAGGTGGTCTTCTAATTTGTCAAGGCGGTTATTATGAGCAGACATCATTTCCTTCATCATTTCCTTAATCTCAGCTTTAAAGCGATCTAGTTCATCACGTGTAATTTCATTTGATACAAATTTACGTTTCATTCGCTGTGTTATATTGACTTGTTGAACTTCATCAGCATAAAGTCTTTGTATATCAGACTCAGAACGTGATGGTACATTATGAGGAGTCTTAATTTGTAGACTGTCAGGAAATTCATTAGGTGGAGTTTTGGGTGGTGTCTTGAACATAATGAAGTAAAATCAAAGTCGTTACCCACTAATCGCTCTCGCTCTTGAATTGTGGCAAGCCGCAGATATGACGTATGGCGTACACGCAGTGACGGCACGGCGCGGCGCTCTGTGTTGTAGCTTTGGAGACTGTCGCCGTCTCAGTGTCGCTGTCTCGCTTCCTCCGGCACTTGACGCTTGCAGCGGTATTATGCGCGCCTAGTACTTCGCGAATTTAATATTGTTTACTAAAATATATTTATTTGCTCGTTTAATTAAAAATATATTTTACGGGTGGCACGTCTGTTTGCTTTCGCGGTCCAGGGGGAAGGGGAATTGTTTGTTTTTATTTCGGGATGGTGGGATAGGGTACAAATAGTGTGGCCTTTTTTAATATACATAAATAATAATATAAAATTAAAGGGGAAGATACAATATGGCCTTTATCATATCCGAATACCAAGAGTTAAAAATCATGTCCACCTAGGATGTCAGTGTCCGTGATAAACTTTTCATGTGTACAACCACATAAGCTTAATTTTTTAAAGAAATAAATTACACAAGTATATAATACAATAATATTTTAATGTTGAACAATAATTTAAATTAAATTTCAACCCAGATTCTATTATTGTCCCTGAAATAAGACATATTTATTAAGAAGCATACTCTTGCTATCTTTTAAATTAGAATTTTTCAAAATAAAATGCAATCTTACATTGATATATTTTTCTATGATAGCTTTAGATAGGTCTGTAACATGGCTCGCACTAGGATAAAATCCAACCTGGTGATAACTAATGTTGCTAAATAATTCAGTTCCGACAAAGCTGCGCAAAATCTTTGTTGTCAACATATATTATGTTTATTAATTTGCCGAAGATTGTCGGTGTATATCTTTATAACTGCTTCGGACATTTTACAGATTAGTATCAGTTCTTTTGAAGGATACAGGAGACCCCCTTTATCTTTTGCTACGATAAATTTATGGTCCGAATTTATTTCATTTGACAGCAGTGCTCCAACTCATATGTCACAATCAATTTTCTTAATTAAAATATGTGATATGTAACCCGCAATACTAAGTTAATAACCCACAATAAACATTCATCGGTAGTAATAAACAAAGTTATGTTAATCTTAATATAACTGATAACAATCATTTGAATACATTCACACGAAGGAACTCACAATCGACATTGTTCACAACTTGGTAGGTACAACACTATCGGACCCACCACCATAGATTTAGCAGAATTCAAGCTTTGACGTTCGCAGTGAACGAAATACATTGCGCAATCGCCTACGTAGTACTAGATGGTACCCTCGTATTGACAGCAATGTATATTTTTTATTTGCTTGCCATAGTATCGTTTTTGTCTACAAATTACATAATACTATTGTAATTATTACAAATATCATTTTTATTTTAAGGTTTTTGGACTTACCGGTGAAAAGAAATCCCTTCTCGAGCCACAGTTCATAGAAAACACCTACGGCAACGCAAAAAAAAAGATATTTGTAATAAAGAAATTATTTTTTTTATATGTTATTGTTTACATGTTTAATTTATTATTGGATTTGAATAAAAATAAGTCTAATTAATAGTATTAAATTAGTATTTAACCAATACATTTTTATTTAGAATTACAACAATGATACATTCGAAAAATAAACATCAGGGACGCGGTATTAAAACGCGATTTAAAAAAGTAGCGGGAACAAAAATTTCGCTGATGCTGATACAGTAGTAGTAGGTATAGCGTAACGTGTTAAATTATAATAATATATAAAATAATCTAAAAAGATGAGTGAAACTAGCGATGATCACCAGAAGATTTAAATCAACAAGTGATTATGCAGAATTCAATCTATTTCTGTTCATTTCTATGTCTCCTAAGTAATATGTGTTCTCACTGCTGTGGTGAAAAGTTATGTGTGCTACACGAGAGCAAAGTTTTTTGTATCTCGTGCTGTTGAGTCCCTCACCACGCTCAGGACTCAAAATCAGCACTCGAAACAAAAAACAACTTTGCTCTCTTGTTGCACAAATAACTATTGAGCTTTATGCCGATGAAACCGTTCGCTAGAAAGATCAGGAACATGCTCGTAGCAATGTTTAGCTCCGTTCGTTGTTCAGTTCGACAAAAAAACGAGGTCCGGTTGGCGTAGCGAGAGTGTAAGCGACTACTACGTCGAAGGTCGCGGGTTCGATTCTCCCTGAAGTCAAACATTTGTGTGCATGAACATGGATGTTTGTCTTGGTCTGGGTGTTTCTATGTATAATATGTATGAATTTACAAAAAAAGGTATATATTATGTATGTTTATCCATTATCTAGTAACCATAGTACAAGCTCTGCTTTGTTTGGGACTTGATGGCGTTGTGTGAATGTGGTAGAATATTATATTATAAAAAAAGGCGAATGCTCGTTGTTCTGTTACAAGTGATCGCTAAGCTAAGCTTGTTGTTTCTCGTTTATTCTAAACCTTACAATACCATACTTACCAAAACCAGCATCGTCCTAGCGCTAATAATGGTTGCATCTAAAACTTTCACCTTGTGGCCCTGGGGTCGGTCGCGCACTTGTCTTACTAGATATTACTGAATATTAGCATTTCCGTAGCACAACTGATTAATTTTTTTTTATAGACTCACGCCTGTATCCCCGAAGGGGTAGACAGAGGTGTAATATTACACCCACATTTCGCCATGAATTTTTTAGGTCCCACTGATTAAATTATGCGGAATAAAGGCGTGAAGTTATGTTATGTTTCTTTTGAGACTGCCTCCTGGGTCCAGTGGATAGTCTGCTGTTCGGAGGTTTTGGATTTGATTCCTGGGTCAGGCAAAAGTGTTACTTAACCTTCTCGAATTCTCAGTAGCAGCACGGGGTCTGGCAATGTGTCTGGTAACAGCAATAAGCTCGCCGTTGTAGTATTACACCTCAGCCTACCTCTTCGGGGATAAAAATAACACCTACTTATGATACATAGTATATATCAGCCGTTTCCCACGGTTTCACCCGCGCCCTGAGGGAACTACTTCGCGTACTCGAAAAACCCAAATATCTTACGGACCCCTGTCTTTTCTAAAATAAAATATAGCCTATGTTACTCGCAGATAATGTAGCTTTCTAATTGTGAAATAATTTTTAAAATCGGTTCAGTTGTTTTTGAGTTTATCCATTACAAACAAACAAGCAAACAAAATACAAATTTTTCCTCTTTATAATATTAGTGTAGAAAAACATATGCCACAATTATAAACATTGTTACCGTTTTGATATCCTCTAATGATAAATATTTTGTAACGATCCACAGAGTTTGAGGCAGTATTTATTGAGTTATAGAAACTAGTCTAGGAATACTTGAGAAACTGAATGATATAAGTTTTAAACGTCTAAATTCTGTATCTTAATTTCTGACTTTGTTAGTTATGCAAGTATATCGTGCCCTACATAATTACTAGTACATTCCCATTACACATTAAAATACACCTACTTCTTCCTCTTTGCAACACTCGTAAGGTTGACTGGTAGATAATGCCCATGGCATTAAGTCCGCCTATGTACTTTGTGTATATGAAGTTTGCTTGAAATAGAATTAGTTTTTATTATAAGTCAAATCGATTAGATCGATTGAGTAACATTTTGTTTAGTCTATTGAAAATTTCTGACAATGGTCACACTGAACTGTCACTTCCGTTCCCGCCTTGAAAAATTAAGACGCCCCTTTTGCCCTCTCGCGAGATAAATTGATATGAATTGATCGCCTTTTGAATTAACGCGAATTGAATTAACTTTACTTACTAACAATTGCCGCTTTTGACTTCCGGCAAACTTTGTGCTAAATTGGTGATATATTGAACATTGAACTTTGTAAAACACGTGTGTGAATTCCTGATTGGTGCCCGAGGAGAAGGACTAGGCTGAACTGGAGACTGGTATCTATTCGATTCTCTTGTTATTTTGGCCAAAATTATGAGTTAATCTTATAGGTCCATTCAAGAACATCACCAGGAGATATAAGGTAATATTTTCATATAACTACATTATAATTTGTCATCGCTGAGAATCTCAGCAATATATGTCAGACATTTGATTGCTTTAGGACAACTGGATGAATATAAATTAGCTTCCACTGTGCCTACAACCAATTCCCAGTATGCCTACGGTAATTCTAGACATAATTTTTGGTGCAGAGCTGTAGTTGAAATTTAGCCGCTGTTGCATTGCTGAGTACAAACCTCAGATTGGCATAAGCTTGTATCTCATCACCTTGTAGACAGTATTGTAGTGTTTGTCAGGTCAGTTATTGTCTAAAATACATAATATTTAATTGTATTAGTTGACCTAGATAATTTGAAACACATTGTCACACACAACCTCAATCAGTAATTGTTTGATTTAAATTGTTGAAATCTAGCATAGATTTGTTCCTGTTACTATTAATAAGTCACTTTGATTGGATACATATCAGTTATATGTATCAATTGATTTAGTTTATTGCATATATTGATATATTAAGTTTGAACCTTACATTGCTAAACCTTGTTATAGTATATAGATAATATTGTTAGGTAACACATATTCTGTGCTTACTTACTATTGTATATCTCAAATAACACAGCCAGTCTGTCTGTTGCAAGTAATTAGTTAATTTATTTGAATACTTAACTTTAATTTACTTATTTGAAGTTTCAACTTTTGATAACTTTGACTTTGTTTGTGTCAATATATATTGAAACTATTAATTTTGTTGGACAGTAGATACCAGTCACTTGCTTGTACCAGCAGTAAACAGGCTAATACTTTGTTGGTTTCAAAGAATTAACAAATATTAAGTTTTGATTGTTAATTTTATTTAACGCTTGTCTCGTTGGTCTCGCGGCATAAATGTGCGCGTGGGATCGGGAGGTCCCGGGTTCGATTCCTGGGTCGGGCAGTGTTATTGGGTTTTTCTGTCACGAAATTCTCAGTAGCAGCACGGAGTCTGGAAATGTGCCCGGTACGGCAATAGGCTCGCCCCTTATTACGTGGGACTAAATTATATCTGGCGAAAAGTGGGTGTAGAAATACACCTCTGCCTACCCCTTCGGGGATAAAAGGCGTGACGATATGTATGCTTGTCCGGGCTCTTTTGAATTTTGATTATGTCAGCTATCAAGGACTTGCGTGCGGCTGCTGGTGCTATTGCATCAGATTTGCGCTGGTTTGCCTCGGCCAGTGCCTTAGTGAACCGGCCTGATCGCCAGCAGGCCCTACTACAAAGGTACGAGCGGATCGATGATCGCCTGGCAAGTGTGGAACAGCAATTCCGCACTTTCAGCGCTTGCTGTCTCGAAGTGTCAGTCAATCGCTGGTCAGCGGTGAAATACCGCTGACCAGCGAAATAAGGTCAGCGAAGACTATGCCCAGGTCTTAGACCTGTATGATGCTGTCTCTAATAGTGCGAGACAACTAGTTGCCGATAGGGAAGGGCAACCCAGCCTGAAGCAGGAACTTCCTAGGTCAGCACCGGGGCTGGTGAGTAGGCTCCCTACTTTGGACCTCCCCCATTTTGATGGCTGCCTAGGAAGCTACCTGGGCTTCGTTAATTTGTTTGACAGCCTGGTCAATGATAGGGCTGACCTTCGGCCTGCACAAAAATTGGCCTATCTGATGTCGGTTCTGGATGGGGAGGCCAAGGGCCTCATCCAGCATCTGCCCGCGTCTGACGAGGCGTACCAGACGGCTCGGGACTTAATCACCCGTAGGTACCATAATAAGCGTGGCCTCGCCGACACGCACATCGAGCAGATTTTGGGTTTGCCGACGCTCACCCGGGTCTCTGGGTTGCGCACCCAACTTTTGAACCCGCTCTTGGTGGCCATCAACGCACTTAAGTGCCTTGACCTGCCCTGGACCAGTGGTCCTATCTATTGGTGGACATTGTGCTGAAAAAGCTGCCTGCCGACCTGAGGTCGCGTTTTGAACAGCGCTTTGGTGGGGATAGCGCGACCCATCTGCCCCCCTTTGCTGACCTGGAGAGGTTCCTGGAGGATGAGTGCCGGGTCTTGGACAACTCCGGTGGTGACACGCCGGCTAAGACGCAGCCGCCCAAGGTCAAGGAGCAGGCTCGCGTTCACACCCGAGCCAATGTTGACCGGCGCTCTCCTCGCTTTGCGGTCACGCAGAGCCCAGCGGAGTGCTCCTACTGCAAGGTCACGGGGCACAAATCGGCCAGTTGTAGGGCATTCTTGGACCTACATGTCGCCTCTCGTAGGCGCATCGCGAATGCCCGCCGCCTTTGCTTCTCTTGTTTGGGGTCCCACTACCAGCGAGACTGCCCAAACTCTCACCCCTGTCCTCACTGTGGAGGAGAGCATTTGGACATTCTCTGTATGAATGCCAGAGAGGTTGGCCGCTTGTCCAACCAGCCGACGCCGCGCACGGGCGGGTGTTTTGAAGGTGGCAGCCGAGGCTCACCGGCGCGTAGCCGAGAGTCGCCTCGCTCAATTGATCGCCACTCGCCCCGCTTGGAGAACCGTAGCGTGCGCACGCCTCCTCTCTCTCGCGCACCTGAATGTGCTGTTCAGCGTCACCAGCACCATGACTGCTGCCCCAGGTATTTCCCTCCTTTGGCGGAGCGTCCCCGCCTTGACTCGCGCCCACCTCGTTTTGGGCGGGTGCGTCATTATGACCCCCCCACAGATGGCGCGCGGATCAAGTCATTGCGCCTTTGAGGACTTCAAGCTGCACCCTCGTTTTGACTTGCCTGGTCCTGGCCAACGGTCGCCGCCCAGGCAACAATAGGTCATTGACCCCTGCCCTATAACGCCAACCTCCCCCATTGAGACCGTTATCCTACCAACGGTTGCTGTTCGGGTCTGGGGACCCACGGGGACCTCTGTTGTTGTCCGTGCTATATTGGACACAGGTTCACAAGGTTGCATTGTTTCCACTTATTTGGTAGGGCAGGTTAAATTAAATATGGGCTCTTTTCCAAATTGTATTCGGGGCATAGGGGACGTAGCCTCTAATGTTGAAGGGCAAGTTAAGGTTTTGTTTGGCCCTGTTGAATCTTCACACCCGAGGATTAAAACCTCGGCTATTGTGTTGAAGAATATTTTGGGTATGCACCCACAGAAACAGCTACCCGCTGCTGTGGTGAATTTGACATCGGGATTGGAACTGACAGACCCCAAATTTGGCACACCGGGACTAATCGACTTGTTGATTGGCTCTGATGTCCTCGGTGGAATTTTGATTGGTGGGAAACGGGTCTTGGTGCCAAATGGTTTGACTGCCATACCGACCATATTTGGATTTGCTTTGATGGGACCTGTACCTAGGGACCCCCCTCCACCTGAACTTGACAATTTGTTGGCTGTAGGCTCCGCTCTCTCTGATGCGGTTCAGAGGTTTTGGGAGGTAGAGGAGCCCCCTCAAGCTGCCCGTTTGAATCCAGAACATGAGGAGTGCGAGCTGTTCTTCCAGAACAACACTGGTCGACTCCGTTCTGGTCGGCTTATTACGAAGCTTCCTTTTCTGTCTGTTCGGCCTCCGCTTGGTGAGTCACGACCTTTAGCCGAAAAGAGATTGTTGGCTATGCAGCGTCGCATGGGTCGTGATCCGGAGCTCAGACAGAAGTACATTGAGTTCATGAGAGAATATGAACAATTGGGACACATGTCCGTGTCAAATTTGGATTGGCGTTCGGTGGAGCATTACTTTCTCCCGCATCATGCGGTATTGAAGCCATCAACTGGCAAGCTGCGCACATTGTTTGATGGTTCTGCGCAGACTTCAACAGGCGTATCCTTGAACCAGTGCTTGCATTCTGGTCCCAAGTTGGTCAAGGACCTTTGTGACGTCATCACCAGCTTCCGACGACATCAGGTTGTCTTTGTGGCCGACATAAAAATGATGTTCAGGCAGATGATTATCCACCCTGATGACCGTCGCTTCCAGCTGATCCTTTGGAGAGAGTCTCCTCGTGATCCCATGGTCGTCTACGAGCTCAATACTAATACGTACGGGTTCAGGTCAAGCCCCTACTTGGCAATACGTTCTCTTTGGGAGCTCACAGACCGCGAAGGCTTACGTTTCCCACGAGCCTCCGCCATCTTGAAAGACGATATTTCCGTCGATGACATTTGTTCAGGCGCCTCCACAGCGGACGAGGCGATCCTCCTGCGGGACGAATTGATAGGTATTTTGGCCTCCGCTGGTTATGAGTAGCGCAAATGGATTTCCAACTCACCAGCGCTTTTGGAAGGCTTGCCAGAGGATCATCAGCAAGATCCACATTTGTTTGAGATTGTTGACAACCCCGCCATGATGGCTGTTCTAGGCGTTCAGTACAGACCAGTCCAAGACATCTTTACGTATAACGTATACCTGAAATTGCCTTGCTCTTGGACTAAACGTCTCGTATTGTCTACTGTCGCCAGAACCTTTGATCCGAACGGTTGGATCTGTCCAATTATATTTTGGGCAAAATGCTTCTTGCAGAAGCTTTGGACAGCAGGATTGACCTGGGACGAACCTCTACACGGCACTCCTGTTGAGGAATAGACCTCTTTTGTATCCTCACTTCCTGCCGTCAACGAGATATCCTTGCCTCGTCCCATCCTTCCTCCCGGGAAGTACAAGGCCACCCTTCACGGGTTTTGTGATGCCCCGGAACGTGGTCACGTGGCCGTGGTGTACTTGCGCACAGTCAGTGCCTCAGGTCAGATGAGGGTTTCCCTGATCATGGCGAAGAGCAAGGTTGCACCCCTTCGGACATCTTTGACCATTCCGAAATTGGAGCTCTCGGGAGCAGCCCTACTTGTACGCTTATTGAACCACGTGTCTAACACTTTGGGTAAAAGCATTTGTATTAATGGGACTTACGCCTGGACAGACAGCCAAAATGTTCTTTGTTGGTTAAAGGCTTCTGTCCACACCTTGGAGGTATTTGTCGCTAATCGCGTTTCCTAAATCCAGAAATCAGAAGTCAAACTTGTTTGGAGACACGTGCCAGGTGAGCTCAACCCCGCTGATTGTGCCTCGCGCGGATGCTTGACGCCTAGTTTGATAGGTCATTCGCTGTGGTGGGGTCCGGAATGGTTGAGTCGACCAGAAATTGATTGGCCTCGAACGCCAGTTTTGAATACTTCCAATTTGCCGGGTCTACGAACACTCGCTCTTGAGAAGGTGGAATGCGCCTTCGACCCCGATTTCCTGTTGAATCGTTACAGCTCCCTCGACAAGTTGTTAGGTGTTACTGCTTGGATAAAGCGTTTTGTTTTTAATTTTAGGCACCCACAACAGAAACGACTGACACCGTTTCTTTCACCACAGGAACGACAGGAGTCCCTCACCTTTTGGGTTCGTTCTATGCAATTGGCGCATTTTGAGAAGGAGATTGCTATCCTTAAGTCAGGGAGATCGAAATTATCGGGAGCCGTATCTAAATTGAACCCCTTTTTGGACGATACGGGTCTCTTGCGCGTTGGAGGGCGTCTCAAGAACGCCAACCTCCCTTACGGGGCACGTCACCCCCTTTTGTTACCCAAAGACGGTCATTTGGTACGTTTGTGGGTAACTGACCGTCACCTTAAAAATTCGCATGCTGGTTGTAATGCGCTCTTGGCCATTTTGCAACGCGAGTTTTGGATCTTGTCTGCCCGAAGAATTATTCGGAGTGTAGTCTTTCGCTGCATCCCTTGCTATAAGCTCAAGGCTTCTACCATGCAGCCCTTGATGGGGGACTTACCGGCAGATCGCGTAACTGAAAGCAGGACGTTTGACGGTGTTGGCACGGACTTCGCTGGTCCCTTTTTGGTGAAAACGTCGACACTTCGAAACAGCAAGACTGTTAAGGCCTACTTGTGTGAGTTGGTTTGCCTCTCCACAAAGGCCGTTCATTTGAAACTGGTCTCCTCGCTTACGACCGAGTCGTTTGTAGCCACATTTGACAGATTTGTATCCCGCAGAGGGCTGCCTTCCTTGATCCGTTCTGACTGCGGCACTAACTTCAAGGGCACGTATAATTATTTGAATGATGTTGTTAATTTTCTTGAAACCAACAAAGCTGATATAGGTGATAGGCTTGCCCGACGTGGGATAAATTGGTTGTTTTCCCCACCAAATTGTCCACACTGGGGTGGTATATTTGAGGCCGCCGTAAAATCGGGCCGTTTTGAACTCTCGGCCATTGGATCATTCGGATCTGAGAAGATCGGGCACAATGCCCGATCTTCTCAGATCCGAATGATATGGAGGCCCTTACGCCGGGCCATTTTTTTA
This sequence comes from Euclidia mi, assembly GCA_944739405.2. Classification (NCBI taxonomy): domain Eukaryota; kingdom Metazoa; phylum Arthropoda; class Insecta; order Lepidoptera; family Erebidae; genus Euclidia; species Euclidia mi. The sequence goes on from OX123182.2 coordinate 119,706,961, forward strand.
ATTGGTCGCCCACTTGTCGCCTTGCCTGAGTACCCCTACATTGATACGAGACCTGGTCGTCTCTCGCGTTTTGAATTGGTACGCCAGATTACTCAGAGCTTTTGGAAACGCTGGAATTTGGAATATTTGCACATACTCCAGCAACGCGTTAAGTGGACCGACAAGACCGATCCACCCAAGATTGGTGACCTCGTTTTGATCAAGGAGGCTAACCTTCCGCCACTCAGATGGCGCAGGGGGCGCATCCTTCGTTTGGTAACTGGGACTGATGGAGTTCCCCGATTTGCTGAGGTCTTGGTGGACGGTTCGATTCTGAGGAGAGCGGTTGCAACATTGTCACGTCTACCAACCGATTAGCGGACCGGAAGGCCGGTCCGGGGCGGGTGGATGTTTGAAATAGAATTAGTTTTTATTATAAGTCAAATCGATTAGATCGATTGAGTAACATTTTGTTTAGTCTATTGAAAATTTCTGACAATGGTCACACATAACTGTCACTTCCGTTCCCGCCTTGAAAAATTAAGACGCCCTTTTTGCCTTCTCGCGAGATAAATTGATATGAATTGATCGCCTTTTGAATTAACGCGAATTGAATTAACTTGTAATTACTAACAATTGCCGCTTTTGACTTCCGGCAAAGTTTGTGCTAAATTGGTGATATATTGAACATTGAACTTTGTAAAACACGTGTGTGAATTCCTGATTGGTGCCCGAGGAGAAGGACTACGCTGAACTGGAGACTGGTATCTATTCGATTCTCTTGTTATTTTGGCCAAATTATGAGTTAAACTTATAGGTCCATTCAAGAACATCACCAGGAGATATAAGGTAAAATTTTCATATAACTACATTATAATTTGTCATCGCTGAGAAGCTCAGCAATATATGTCAGACATTTAATTGCTTTAGGACAACTGGATGAATATAAATTAGCTTCCACTGTGCCTACAACCAATTCCCAGTATGCCTACGGTAATTCTAGAAAGTTTAAATAAATAAATAAAAATATTGTCTCTAAGGCCTCGTTATACGCAATGAAATGTCTTAAGACAGAAAACTGCTTAACATACATAAGATATCTTCACGCCTTTTTATCCCCGAAGGGGTAGGCAGAGGTGTATTACACACCCTCACTTCGCCAGATATGTTTCGGTCCCAATGTAATAGGGGGCGAGCCTATTGCAATCTACCGGGCACATTATTTAGCGAGCGATAATTAACATTTTTTAATACACACATAACTTCGAAAAGTCAGAGGTGTGTGCCCGAGGTACCTGGGGATCGAACCCGAGACCATCGTCTCGGCAGTCCGTTACGTACTGCTTAACAGTAAAATGTTTAATTTAAGTTTCTCTGTACTAGTTGTTTCTTTCGACTTTGCTTGGTATTAATCGATATTTTATACCTATTCATTAGTATTATTTGCAGTGTTAAATAATGCTCAATGGAGAAAATATATTTACATCTCACTGTGCAAAAGTTGACACAAGCTTTTTAATTTTATGTACTCACTTAAATTTGGTATCCCTACAGAATTTGCCTGCAAGTATGGCGGAGAGGTTCAAGCGGCCACCTCGCCGATTAACACTGAATCAAGGGTTGTGGGTTCGATCCCACACGAGAAAACACTTTGTGTCGAATATGTAACTAAATTGTTGTTTAAAATCTGGGTGATTCTTGTGCACGTTCCTTGTAAGAAAAAGAATAACTTTTTGTAAAGTGCCCGCGACATAGGATTTATTTTTAGTGCAGGATATTTTTTTAAAGAACAAGGCAAAAAGCACCATATTCTACACAAGCAAAGACACGCATACACCTAGTGAATGTTAAACTTTTGCTGAAAATATATCGAAAAACCATAACCATTTTTCATCCGTCAGCTCGTACAAACAAAAAGTTCCATTTATATATAAGTAAAGAGTAGGTCGGTGTAAAGTTTATGATTTATATCACATTCGACTGTAGGCAATGCGCGCTGAAACAACAACTATTCTCAGGTGATTTTAAATTGTCTCTACAAAGATTAATGTAATCTGCAGAGCGGAAATGGGTGAGGCTCTACATGGAGAGATTTTCTGTTCAATATTTTGAAAATTACAATTGTTAATTATCGTTAACCATTTGTTGTCCCGGTTGTCTTAAAGATCTTTGAATACACTTACACTTGTAATCGTCATAGAGTCACGATCATCCTCCTAATTCTGTGCGATTGCCATCCACGAAATTCGCTTTGAAGCCCGGGGACCACCAGGACATAGTCATGGAGTGTTGTTATCCTTATTATAGGTTGTGGAGGTTAGACAATAGTGCATCTGTGAAGAGCTTGATGTACCGGTTCCATCAAGTTTTTTCACAGAGCGATAGCGCTTAGACGATTATGATGATTTCGCAAATTTATTTTACTTCACAGTTTATAATACATACCTATATGTAGTATAATATCTATAGGGGTAATTACCCCTATAGATATTATCATAATCCGTTATATAACATTTCGCTGCATTGCGTTACAACGATCTCACGTTGGGAAGCGTTAGATCTGATAGTGCATTGAATTTTGAAGACTGTCAGGGAGCATCATTGCAAACGCGACATGCACATGGCACGTGGAAGCTTATCAGAATTGCAAAAAAGAAATTCGTTTGATGCGATGCATCAATGGATCTGTAGACGAGGACTTAAATATTAAATTTAAGTATGTAGGTAATGCACAATATGTGAAAGCAATCTCAGACCAGTTATTTAATGAAACTCCCATTTAAAAAATACATATTTAATAATACTGAAACAATTCCCTCTGTTACTAAGGCTCCACCAACATTTGTGACAAAATATATAAAGGAGGTTTGGATTTTCGCCAGCTCATCGGCACGAGTTTGCGCAGAATTAAGTCATCCTATATAAGTGACGGCATTGTAAAGGACATCGTTCTATATTCCGACGACAATTGTGCAACGACGACGCATCGTTCAATTTTAAGGTAATGAAGTTCGTTGCAATACCTACAAAGAGGGAATAAAGAAACTACCTTTAGTCTCTTTTACCCCAAGGATGCATCGTGCGAGAGTCCAACGATGCAAGGATGCGTGCAAGGACATTGTTCTATTTTCCAGCAACCTTTGTGCTTCAAACGTGTCATTTAATTTTAATTCGACGGTAATGAAGACCCTACAGTACTTAGAGAAAGGGAGAATAGAGGAACTATAATTTATTTGTATCTGTCTCATTAACCGTTAGTTTCATCGTGCAAGTGTGCCATAGTCAAAGGAATTTTATATTGCTATCCTTTACTGTTTCAATAAATTATGGCAGAAGTATGGTATGTCACGATGGTTGATTTGCGTGGCAACAACAATGTGGGATATCGAATACATCGCGATGGGTATAAGTGGGAAAGTGGAACGTCTTTTGGGAATCGCACATACTCCCTACACCAGAAAACTCAACTCTGAGTGGTGGATCTATCATTTAACTGAGATTTTTTATGAATTTACCCAAAGTTCGAGCAGGATAAAGTCGACTATAATAATATACGCAATTATTTTCTATCGTTTCCTTCGACATGACCTTACCATAAATATAGCCATATAAAAACAATCCAACTGAAAGCAGATTGAGACATACGCGTGTAAAATTTAATAAACGGCAGTAGTCGTAGCGGCAACAACTTCCAGTGTGCAGCCGCGGCGACGCATCCAGGCGTCCAAAATATCCAATAGCAAACACCACTATAAACTTTGTCTAGTCTCTGGGAGAGAAATAGTGCGGCATTGCCTATCTTATAATGACGATTTACACTTCAATTGTGCAACAGCGATAGCCGAGTGAATGAATCAATGGACTATTTCGCAGAGAGTCTCGGATTCAAACCAGAGACTTTTTAGGGTGCCGCAAACTACAAAGAACCCTTATAGTTTTGCTATGGCTATACGTCCCTCTGTCCTTTTTACGCACAAACTATAAGCACTAGGTATTGTTACATAGGTATTAAAAAAAAAACTAGGGGTCCTGTAAACGATTTTTATTCAGGAATCAATTTGCGAAATATTTAACAAAAGAAAGAAGAAAACCTCCAATTTAGGTATATATAAACTATATTAAATAGTTGCCTATATGATTAACTTTCAATGAAAATTGATGCGATAAAATTAAAATTGTGATTGAGGCCATATTGTATCCTTAGGAGATTAGGTAAGGGCTACAACGGGATCTATTGTGCGTGGCTCGACATGAGCTTGGACGATTTTCAAATTGTTTAGAATTTTTCACGATGCTTTTTTTACATCATTTAGGTGCGAAAAAGCATCGTATATGCATGTCTGAGAGTTTTCAATGTTCTATTCGAACTACGAAGTGCCAACCCGCACTTGGCCAGCGTGATGGACTACAGCTCATAGTGAGAAGAGGTCCTTGCCCAAAAAAGGCAGAATTAATCATCAGGACTGACATCATTCTATTAAACTATTATTTGATTTCACGGTAGCTTGGAAATTTTATTCGAGAGTCTCTGTACAGCCCCGGGTCTAAGTTTCGCGAACACTGAACGGGATTAACAAAGTTTTAGTGATTTAAACTTGCGCTCCGGACAATTCAACTCGAACAGACGGATTAGAGTCGTTATTGGTATTCTTATGAATAAAAGTATATTTATCTACTGCAGATCGGTCGGATGAAGGAATTGGGAATAGGTAAGTAATTATGGTATTGTATGCTGGGAAGTTACTAGAAATTAATTGGAATTCAAAACTTATTTCCTACAGGTATAGTCTAATGGCAATACCAACAGACTGCTACGCAGAGGGTCTGGAGTTCAAATCTAAGGCGAGCATCACAAACTTTTCAAAGTTACGTGCGTATTTTAATTGTTTATAATTTCTTGATAAACATGAAGGGAAACCTGTGTGTAAAAGAGTTCTCTATAACGTACGTAACGTAGGTATAAATGGTAAGTCATTGTGTAGAAGTGGTCGCTGCAGTATTACTGATACAAGATGAAGGGTGTGTGCTTAAAACCTTACACCGACCTCACATTGGGCGTGCGCGTTCCTTAAATGATATAAATATGAATATTCTACCACATACACACATCACCATCTAGTCCCAAGCTAAGCAGAGTTTGTGTTATGGGTACTTGATAGATATATATATATATATATATATATATATATATATATATATATATATATATATATATATATATATATATATTTATGGACTCATGCCTGTTTTCCCGAAGGGGTAGGCAGAGGCATATTAAATGCCCACTTTTCGCCAGTGTTTTGATCCCATGTAATAGGTGGTGAGCCTATTGCCGCTTATCAGGATATTTTGTTTGCCAGAGCCTCGTCCGTTGATCGGCAGGTGCACCACTTGCAGGTGAGGTTGGCTTGGGACCCTAAGTTCTTGGTGGGAACCCTATGCACCCTATATATATATATATATATATATAATATAATCACCACTTACAACTATTATTACAAGTCCTATTGGACATCTGTATATATAAAATCCTTGCGTTACTGACTGACTGACAGACAAGCTATAGCCTAAACTATTAGACGCAGGAAGCTGAAATTTGGCATGTATGTTCCTTCGGGATCGTAGGGTTGCACTAAGAAGGGATTTCCCGAAATTCCCACGGAATCGGGGAATCGGGCAAAACGGGTAAATGTGCAGGCGTAGCTGCGGGCGTCCACTAGTTAAATTACAATTCTCTCAGTGTACAAATTCATCCTTTGAAGTTTTGCTAATTTTTGGTAAATTTTATTAAGGAATTACCTAAATCTTCCAATGGCGATCACATTGTACTGCAAAGTGAACGCCGGCCAGCATAAAAACGGTGAAGCCTAATGTCAGGTCGGCCTTATACATCAATTCACTCATTTATCGAAAAACGGTGAAAGCATTCGCTAAGGATATACGAGGTCAGTATAAACATAAAATATGTTATCACCAAACTGAATTTGCGGTTACGAATCATACAAATTTTAGGTTAAGCTCAGCACCCGAATAGTGTACCTACAAATAAGCGAAAACGAAGTGTACTGCCTTTGACAAAACAATAGATTTATTACTCTAGAACTACTTACTTGTACGAATGGCGTGGTATGAGAAGGCTTGTGTCCAGTGAGCCTTGCTTTGCGTTAGCTATGTTTGACTATAATTATCACACTTTATCTTCGTTTAGTATATTTTTTATTAAATAGTTAATTATCACTTGCACCGTACCTCGGAGAGCAGTTAAACCATCGGTCCTGGCTGTCATCAAGATCTCTGACAGTCGTTACGAGGAATCGGTACCCTCAAATAAACTGATGCTGGTCTAAACCATAGAATATCGGTATCCATTTTTTTACGGAGGTCAGACGGCAGTCACTCTTTGGTAAATTTGATTTTCTGTCATATCTGGTTAGACAAGTAAGTGGACCTCGGGCTCCAAGGCATGCAAGTCTCGGATGCAAACGAGATAACGCTAGGATGACGATGAAGGTGATATATGACTTCACCTTCGTTTAAAAGGCTCGAGGAGCTCAACCGCAGAATCTCGTGCAGATAAATACATAATTATAGAAAGAATTAGTTACCTGCTAACGAGAAAGCCAAAACAAACGATCCACTTATAATTGCATACGCATTTTCATTAAGTAGGTATTCTAGCAGATACAAGAATACAAGGTGTGGTCCAGAAGACGAGGCAAGCGATGTCCAGCGTCTTGTACCAAGGAGCAGAAGGTTTAGCTGATGTCAGTCAGGTACGAGAAGGCCGCTGTAATCGTATCTCCAGTTTAAATAGATTGCTCCTTCAATCATTCAGGAGCGAGGGCGAATACGCCTGAACATGTGGTCATGTATTCTAGAAGAGCACAACAATTCTCAGGAGTAAAATTTTACCTCCCGACAGTAAAATTCCTAATCTTCTTTATAAAGAATGTAGCTTTAGCTTCGCTTTCTTTCGACAACTTACCTTAAATCGTAACAAGAAACAGCAAGTACCAACATGAGGCAACTTGGCGAACAGCCATCGTTTGTACCCAACAGATTACGAACGAATACTACCTAATTTGATTCATATGTTCGGCGGTAATAAAATATAATATCCTGTTTTTTTTTGAACTGTTATGTAAGTAGCTAGCTTAAGTACGCTAGTTCCAAGGATACCCAACTGAAAACCATTGAAATTGCAACTGAGGTCAAATTGGATATTGCTGATGATCTTTATAATTCGAGCAGCAGTGGGTCATTTTAACTATAAATAGGGCTGATTCTGCTACGAAATTCAGAAATTAATTGATTGAAATGAAATGAAGTGAAATAAAAATTGGAATACTGATATGTAAGCATAAACTTTTACTAGTTATACGGTAGTACTGATAATAAGCCTTTGTTGTCACACTGTATAGATATTCATATCTAACTTTTAATAATATTATAGTAACTATTCTCACAATTAACTTTTAATAATATTATAGCATTAAACCGTAAGTACATTAAGAATAAGGAAAAGTTTTACATACAAATGGCTATTACTCAACAAAATTAAACGCACTTAACATATTATTATAATAAGTCAAGAAAATGTTTGATAAATATTCATGACTTAAAATTTTCGCTTTCCGCTTGTTTGTGCGGAGTTGCTTTGAAAAGACGATTATGTTCTAAGCAGTAAGACTAACAGTTCATAAGTGAGCTTGCTTAAATTATGACGAAAGAAAACGGATAAACATTATATAGAAAGCAGAGGGTCTAGTCCGAGTTTGCACTCGATCGTCACGATCGACGATAGAATTGTCGCCGGGAACAATTTCCATACATTTTCCAAAAGCGCCACCTAACGGAGTGTTGCGATCGATAGAGACCGCTAGGGGGCGCATTTAGAAAATGTATGGAAATTGTTCCCGTCGACTAGCTATCGTCGATCGTGACGATCGAGTGCAAACTCGGACTAGACCCTCAGGCAATGTTATAATTTTGAAGGTATGTATTCCATCGAATTTTAGCTACTTTTACGTTCGCGATATGCTTCTCTTCTGTTTTTGACTAGTTCTAATTCAACCCCACTCGTTGTGGAGCATAGTTTAGCAGCAGACCATTAAAGTTAAGGAGTTTAGACAACCATGAAGTCCCGGGGCCAGTTAAACTGTCTTGGAACACGCAACAAACTTAATCAAAAGTACATTGGAAGAGTTACGAAATATATAAATTCGCTAACTACGTTCTAATATTTCCGAAAATGCTATGACATTATTGCGGCTGGTGGAGACATTGCACATCAGAAATATTTTTCTCAATTATCATCATTATCATCATAGCGTTCTCCCGCTTGCAATCCAATACAGCCAACCAAGATGCCCTGGAACCTGAGATACGCTATATTTCCCAAAATTATCTTATTTCCCGTAAGATACGAAATAAAGAAAATTATACGAAAACTGTTTCCATATTCAATGGAGAGTAGGTTTAGTCTTTGAGGTTGCTATGGAAACTTTTGTCAGAGTTGTTACTTATGCTAATATCGGTCTGTTTAAAAGCCAAACTTTTTTAAGAAAATATGTTTTCAAAAGTATTTACGAAGAGCAATATTGTTTATACATATATTGCCTTGTCCGGAGGACAAGTAATTGGCAACATGTACGATAGCAATCTTTGGGTTCAAACCCACGGCGTGCACCAATCATCATCAGCCCTGTATATAAACTGTCCCACTGCTGGGCCTGGGCCTCTTCTCTCTATGAGAAGGGTAAGGCCATAGTCCACCACGCTAGCCAAGTGCGGGTTGGCAGACTTCACATGTCTTTCCAGAACATTATGGAGAACTCTTATCATCGTCATCAGCCTGCGATAGTGACAAGCAGTGCTTGATATAGGCCTCTCTAATGGCACACCGCTGAACCCAATTTTCGGCTCTTCGTGAGAAAAATTAACATATCCGTGTTTAATTCTTAATTATCGCTGGCCAAGTGGTGAAGAAAAACAACATCATCATCATCAGCCCTTAACAGTCCACTGCTGGACTAGGCCTCTCCTTTGAAGGGAGGAATTGGCCTACTATACCACGCTGGCCAAACGGGTTGGTATAGGGTTTATATCAAGTTTTCCTTCTCTTACAGTGTTGTTCTCTGCATAATATGCTCCCTCTGTCGGCTCTTACGACACCCATGGGATGATATGGGGTGGTGACATTTCGTATTCCTAATCCGTCACCACACGGACGGAAGAAGAAAAGAAGAAAAACATAGTGAAAACTATAATATAGTTAGATTATATTATAATCTACATAGTAAACATATACGTTTTATTAAGATAAGCTATTTGACGTTTTGGCTGTTTTGTCGGTTAATTCTGGTACCTCATGCAGATGTAATTGTAGTGGACGGAGATGAGGTTAGCAGTCCAGACACTCAGTGAGTATCAGGTTCAAACCAACAGCATTTCACTGACTTTTTAGGATTCCGTACCTAAAAGGTAAAAAACGGGACCCTATTACTAAGCCCCCGCTGTCTGTCTGTCTGTCCGTCTGTCTATCTGTCACCAGGCAGTATCTCATAAACCGTGATAGCTAGGAAGCTGCAATTTTCACAAATTATGTATTTTGGTTGCCGCTATAACAACAAATACTAAAAATAAAAATAATTAAAATATTAAGGTGCGGTCCAATACAAAAAACATGTTTTTTTTCGTATTTTTGGCTCAAAAGTACTAACTGTAACCGGTAGACGCTTGAAATTTTCACAGAATATGTAGTTGTATATTATTAGTATATTACCTTTCAAAATAAATAATTAAATAAAAAAAGTAAATAATAAAGGGGGGCTCCCATACAACAAACGTAATTTTTAAGCAATTTGTTACTCGATCATTACCCTTAATTTACCCGGTAGGTCCCTGGGACTCCATTGAAAACTTCCAGCGCTAATAAAACCGTTAGTTTTTGGAATAACAAGTTGTGCGTTCCAGTACTTTCACACAGTGACGGGCCAGACGCGGGGTAGCGCGGCAGTCGATGTGCGCGGCTCCGATCGGTAAGTTAACAGGCTAGTGGAGTCCGTGGGACTCCACCGGGGTATTAATGTGATAGTTTTGATGTATTTACGGTACTGTTATGGTGCAAGTTTTTCTGTTTTCAGTTGATATAATGGCATCTAGTAGTACCATAAATGACCTTGATGAAGATACGGCGTCTGTGGTGGAACAAATGGCTCGAACAGTTGAGGGACGCCGACGCGGATGATGAGGATCAACAAAATGTGTGTTGAATCAGCCAAGAAGACTAGAACCTGATGAGTTAGTGTTCGAATCCAAGAATATATGTCGGTTTTCTGACCACAACTCAGATTCAGGCTGTTTAGGGAAAGACTGCGTATATTTTCCTTATTTGTGTTTAGCCTGTGTGCCTTAGCTGTACAAAAAGAAGCATGAAATGACTATGTCACCAACCGTGACTAGAAGGTCTTGCACGTTTTTATTTTTTGGTCTAACCATGTTCTGTTTTTTGTTTTTTTCATAAATTGAATATGTTAGTATTATATTCCTTAAAAAAATAATTATAAACCTGTTTTGTTTTTGAAATGTAGAGACTAAAAGTTAGGTCTCGTAATTTTGTGATACAAATTGCCATATCTTAGAAGTTCCTCAATGAAAGACTGTGATTCCATAATTTTAAGTGAATACCTATCTCATTTGAAAGCTTCATAAATAATATACAAAGCTAACTAGAGCTTTCTTTTTAAAAAGTTTTTATTTCATATTAAATTTACAATTACATATCCAAGAGTCCTGGGGACTCCACCAGGTAAATTGTGTATGCATAAAGTCACCGGGTAAATCAAGGGTTAATAAACAGGTAGAAACTGAAAAAGTATTGTATATGTTATATGGTACGGAACCCTGCGTGCGCGAGTCCGACTCGCACTTTCCCAATTTTTTATGTTATGTTTTATGTTTTTAGTTATTATTATTAGTTGCAGCGTGCGTGGGTGATCGCGTTAAGCTTTGGACCCGGGTTCCATGGAAATATTTGGCAATCATTATGAGACGTCAGTCCCTTGAATATACTGACATTGGTCTAAGTCATTGATTATCGTCACCCTTTGGGTAACGTAGTTCAGACAACAGTCACTCGGTCATCATCCTTCTAGCGTAATCCCAGTTTCAATCTGAGGTCCGCTAACTAGTCTAACCGGATTTAGCTGAACATTAGCTTTTCCACAGAGTGACTGCCTGTCTGACCTCCGCAACTCGAAGGGATAGCAATATACCATGGTTGAGACTAATGTCAGTTTATTTAGAAGGTATTGACGCCCTATAACGACTGTCAAAAATCTTCATGATTGATCATTCAATACGCACATAACTCCGAAATGTCATTGGTGCGCGCCGTGGATTCGAACCCGATAGGAACCCTCTGGATGGCAGTCTGTTGGTATCTCCACTAGGTTATCGCTGCCTTTCGACAGTCACTCAGTAAGTTAAGTAAAACTAGAAAATAAGAAACTAGAAGACTTTGATGCAACCGTGATAATGCTAGGACGATAATGCTGACCTATCCATTATACACACGGTGACGAACTCACTTATCGATATATTCTTACAATCGCTATTTGTGCTCCCTATGTTATCTCTCTCTCTTCCTAGCTATAAATCCCACATGGTGGTGGGGTCAGCTTTCTTCACGTTACGCTTCCACTTCGCTCTATCCATGACATCATCGTCAGTGACCTTGCATTCCCTCTTGTCCTTTAGCACTACATCTCGCCACCTTGTTTTGGGTCGCTCTGTAGGTCTCCGACCAGGGAGGTCGAGCTGTAGTACCAAATTGCCGACGTAGTCTGGTGGCCTCCTTTTCGCATGACCATACCATCTCAGCCCACTTTCCTGCATTTTTTTGGCGATGTCGCGTACACCAAGGCTTCCTCGCACGTACTCGTTGCGGATTTTATCGAGCCTGGTTACGCCGCACATCCATCTTAACATCTTCATTTCAGCAACTTGGATGGTATGCACGCTCTTTTGGGTTACAGCCCATGTTTTGCTGCCATACAAAAGAACTGGCCTTATTATGGTCTTATAGATCAAACCCTTGAGTTTGACAGGCATCCTCTTATCGCAGGTAACACCAGTCACTTCTCGCCACTTAAGCCACGCTGCGACTATTCTGTGCTGGGTGTTGCATTCTAAATGCCCAGATCTGTGCATCATATAACCAAGATACTTGTATTCATCGCACATGGTCACAAGTTGGCCGTCGATAGGAATCGGACTTTTGTTATCTGGATCTGGGTCATTAAAAGACATGTACTGGCTCGTTGCAACACTCAACACTAGGCCACCGGCCTGTAACTGATGTTTCCACGACAGAAGCGCCTCTTGCAACTCTGCGCGGCTCTCAGTGCAGATAGCAACGTCGTCTGCGTAGATGAAAGTCCACGAGGCTGAAGACTGTGCTGCTTCAGTGAGTGCGTCTAATACCAAGCAATACAGGAAGGGACTCAGTACTGAGCCTTGATGCACACCTTCTGCAACCGCTATTGGTTTTGTCTGACCCACTGCTGTTCGTACCATTGATCTTGCACCCCTGTACATGTCGGCTATGATATTAATATAATGTTCGGGGACGTTCTTCATGCGAAGACTCCACCAAATCGTATCCCTTGGTACACGATGAAATGCCTTTTCCATGTCCAAGAATGCTACATACAATGGTCGAAGTTTCGCTCGGTACTCTTCAGCGATCGTGTTTAGAGCAAACATAGGATCGGTAATAGATAAGCCCGGTACAAAGCCATAGTGATTTTTGGACAGCGAACATTCTGATCTTAAGCGACTGTCAATCACTCTTTCAAATAGCTTCATAGTATGGCTTAACAGCTTGATTCCGCGATAGTTATTACATTCGTATTTGCTGCCCTTCCCCTTATGAATTGGAACTATGGTGCTCAATCTCCATGCCTCTGGCATTTTGGAGGAGACCAACACACAGTTGAAGAGGTCGGTAAGCAGTACGACTCCTTGTTCGCGAAGGCACTTCCAAGCTTCGACTGGAATACCGTCAGGCCCCGTGGCTTTGTTGTTGGCTATATTTTTTAGCGCCATTTTGACCTCACTGGGGTGTATTGGAGGTATAAGTCCCATGTTCGTACCGGTGTTTTCGAGCTGTGGAGTAGCTTGAGTCGAAGAAGAATCCTAGTGACATTGTTAGTTTCTCTGTTGAACGGACAGTTGAAATAGCCTGTGTGGAGTTGGACCAACTTCTTGTTTTGAGTGTGTATAGGCCACCATCATCTTGCTACGACAACTTTGAAAGTGACATGGATGATGTGTTACGGAAACTATGCCAACAAAATACATCTATAATCGTAGGTGGCGATTTTAATATTAATTTACTAGAAGATTCCCTGAATTGCCACAAAATTAAGAATTTGTTCAAGTCATATAATCTTGCATGCTTATTTTTGGAACCCACCAGGATAACTTTCACGACATCTACTTGTATAGACAATATATTTACAGATATTGTACCAGTTAGAAAGCAAATAATTAACAAATTAACATTAGATCATTGTGGACAATCTATAACATTTGCTATGCAGTCTAAAAAAGTAGGTAGAAAGGAATTGAGTGTGGTGCCAAAAATTTTGCGTCGTCTGGAGGGACTTAAGGATAAACTCACAAGTACATTACCATACTTATGCTATAATAACGATCCTAATAAGTTGTACAATTCTTTCTTTAACATGTACTGTACTATATTCAATTCTATCTTTGTCCCTAAGAGGATCTCAGTTGCTGGTACTACATCCTTCAGTGAATGGGCAACCACTGGAATTTATAAAAGTAGAAATAAGCTTTACGAATTATATGAACAGAAAGTAATTAATAAAAATGATGAACAATTTTGTCAATATGTAAGAAATTATTTCAAGTTATTTAAAAATATTTGTCGTGAAGCTAAGACACTTTATTTAAAATCGGAAAAATAGGAAAAGCCGGCTTCATCTAGAATAGGGTTTTGACATGTATAAGTGTTGTAAACAACCAAAATGCAGAAATAAATATGTCCTTATGTCTTTAGGGTTGAGTAGCTGTCGATAATACTGATGCCAAGCTGATAGGACATCTTTATCTTTGTACAGCAGCTCACCATTTGGGCCTTTAACGGTTTTACATCGAGCGGGATCCTTTGTGCTCTGACAACGTTGCTTTGCGAGCTTGTAAATACATTTTTGACCTTCTTTGGTCTCTAATTGTTCGTACATAGTTTTTTGGGAATTTGCGCATTCCACTGTTATAATTCTTTTTCTTAACTCTTTTATATTCTGCCTGGTATTCAGAAGTTTGGGTAGACTGCCAGGTCTTAAAAGCATCTTTCTTTCTTTGAATTGCATTTTTCACTGCTTCTGTCCACCACCAAGACTCTCTGTAATTTATTGTACCACCCTTTGTACGACCAAGAGTAATATAAGCGGCTTTTAGAATGGATTTGCTGAGATAATTCCATACAGTGTCAACGTCCGAATCAGTATCAACTTTTAAGTTGTGTAAGTGTTGTCTCCTTTTAGGTTCCACCATTTGGTTATTTCTGGCGTCTGAGATGTTTTCGTTTTAGATGTTTTCTTAAAAAGCATATCCATTACAACGATACGATGTTGAGTAACAGCGCATTCACCCGGGATGACCTTGCAATTTGTTACCCGGCCAATGTAAGCTCGATTTACTAATAAATAGTCGATCTGCGATGATGTTCGTCCGCTTTTGTATGTAATTATGTGTTCTGGCTTTTTGGCAAAGAAAGAATTAGTCATAGCAAGATCGAATGCTGCAGCTGTAGAAAGAATAGCTTATAATAGCCCTCCTTCGTTTATAGTGCCATATCCATGACCTCCGTGCACTCTTTTAAAAGCATTGTTTTCGTACCCTATATGACCATTTAAGTCCCCTCCCAGCAGTATCATTTCTTTTAAGGGTATTTGTTGTAGATGGTCTTCCAGAGTTGTCCAAAATGCGTCTTTTTCGGCTCTGCTACATCCCGCCTGAGGAGCATAAGCTGAAATTACATTTAAAACTTCTACTTCAACAAGAGCTTTTAGAAACATTAGCCTATCGTCAATTTGATTTACCTCTAAGATGTTATCGAGATGTTCGACACTGACAGCGATTGCTACACCGTTTCTCCCATGCTTAGCTCCTACATACATAAGTTTATAACCCTCTCCGATGTTACGGGCTTTTGCACCAGTCCATCTTGTTTCTTGAAGACATGCGAAATCTACCTTTCTACGCTTGAAGAGTGAAGCAAGTTCTTTAGTCTTCCCAGTTAATGTTCCAACATTCAAGGTAGCGAAGCGGACTTTTTAGTTACAATTTGGGACTAACGTCGTTAGCCGAGCCCGTCCGTGACTCGGTAGCCCTTGCACACTGTTCGCAGATGTAGGGCGATATGTCTGCGCGTGGTTTCGCGGCGACGCCCTATCCGTTATCCTTAAAGTGTTATGTAACCTGTCCATTTTCGTTCTTATAAATTTGGCGAAATGTTTGGGTTTATTAATTTAGTACCGATTGCCATCTGACGTACAAAAACCTACCGTTTGAGGTGGGGAAACCCCCAGGATAGCTGATGGTTCCAGGTACAAATTTTCTCCTGTACATAGCGGTTGTCTGGTTATTCCACCAGAACTCCGGTCACCAGAGCCTCGTCCGTTGGTCAGCAGGGTGTACCACGAGCAGGTGAGGTTGACATTTGGGATTGCAAAGATGTTAGTTCCATACCCCTTACAACCCCCATCATATTATATCACAGATTACATATAAGAATACGGATTGATCATCCCATGGGTGTCGTAAGAGCCGACAGAGTGAGCATATTATGCAGAGAACAGCAGCAGCAGTAAGAGAAGGAAAACTTGATACAAACCCTATACCAACCCGTTTGGCCAGCGTGGTATAGTAGGCCAATTCTTCCTTTTAAAGGAGAGGCCTAGTCCAGCAGTGGACTGTTAAAGGCTGATGATGATGAAAAGATACATTTATTTATTAAACATTTATCATTATAGTTTTAATACCCGCTATCTATCTGTCTATTAAGATAGAGCCTTCGGGGGATTGTTTAGTGGTTTCCTGTCTGTTACAATTCTAATAGTTTCTTTGAGCTAAAGTTTAAACTGTAAAGGTATTCATGTTACGAAACAAGGATAATATGATGGATATCCGAGGGATATGCCTTCACTCCAATATGCATATATGTTTGGAAATAAAAGAAAGATAACAAGTTTAAATAAGAACTAGCTTTTTCCCGCAGTGCGGGGTAACACAAATCTCCTTTATTCGACGGATATTTCTATAAATGTCGTTTTAGCTGTTTATACCAATAAGAAACGTAACTGCAAGAAGTATTTACACATACAAACTATATTATTGGTGATGCTAAGATTCTAACTAGCGACTCTAGCGGCGAATTTGGAAGTGGTCCGGGTACGACACTTTTGACAGCTCAATACAATTACCACTATAACCTCGAAGCTAAGTTGTATTGAAAACTGTCAAAAGTGTCGTACAAGGACAACTACCAAATTCGCCGCTACTTGGTAGCACGGGCTGTTTCCGCAACTCCACGTCTTGGCGTGTATTTTACGTGCGGGTGGGAATGGTCTTGTCACTCGAGCCACCCCAGCTCTTCGAGGGAGGCCAGCAGACTCTTGATGTGGCCCACTGCTTCCCTCAGGGTGCTGTTTCTGGTCAGGTACTGCTGCCTGTACTGTGCGACCTCAGGGCAGTCAAGGAGCAGGTGGGCTACCGTCTCGTCTGCTGCCATACAGGCCCTGCACAGCGGGCTGTCAGTGATACCTATTGTAAATAGGTGTTTATTAAAGAATCCGTGTCCTGTGTAGGCGGCCGCGACTGTCCGCAATTGTTGTTTGGACAGCCGGAGGATTTCTTTGGCTATCTTACCGTCTGCTGCGGGAAGAGCCTCCTTGGCCTGCCTACATGTTTCAATACCAATCCAGGACTGGTTGTGCTGGGTCCTGGTTCTATTTCTTACCAGGTTGCGATAAAAACCAGAAGGGAGGGGAATAATGGGCTCGGGTCCCACCACCTTTAAGGTGGCCCCTCTTCTGGCAAGTACGTCGGCTGCGTCATTCCCTCTTGAGCCACTATGGCCCTTGATCCACTGCAGTGTTAATTTGTTTAGTTTACCTACCTCTGTTAGTTTGTGGTGGCATTCAAGCGTGAGTGCCGAGGTGATAATATGGCTTTTGAGGGCTGAAAGGACAGCCATACTATCTGAGAGGATCCTAATGGATCGTTCCCTTACCTCACGTGCCATGATTGCTGTGGCGGCTAGGATTATACCAAAACATTCGGCCTGGTAGACCGTGTTGTAGGCTCCTAGTGGTGCAGCGATGTTGATGTTCAGGTCCTCGGAGAACACTCTTGAACCCGTACCTGTATCCGTTTTAGACCCGTCTGTGAAGATCGTGAGCTCGTTGTGGTTAACTGCTCCTACGTGTAGATCCTCGCACCGTTGGATTTTGTATTTCTTGTCAAACACAAATTGTTTCGGTATCTGGTCGCCGATGGCTTGTGTTAGGGGAACTTCTTTGAAGAGTGTGTTTAGTTAGTTGCTAGTATGCGGTGTATTGGTGTCTTTCCAGAGCTTTAGAGCTCTTAACCGAACCGCCGACATCGTTGCTTCCTGTTGTATGAACAGGTGCGACGGAGGCAGGTCCAGCAACACTTCAAGTGCCGCTGTAGGTTGTGACGTCACATCGCGCTCCTGCGCCGCGAGCCTCGCTACGAGTGACACACAGCTATGGGCCGTTCCCTCGCGCCCCTCCGCGCCGGCCCTATAAATACAGCGGACACGAGGCTTCTGCCTTTTTTCCTCCGGCCAGCACCGCCAGTTGAGTACTACCATCATCCGAAGACCTGTGAAGTGCCAACGTCACCCACGCCCTGGATAATTGTCTCATCTGTTAATCTTAATTGTCAGTTCTTTTTTGTATAACTAAAGCCATCGAATAACTGGAATTATAACGCGAGTTTAAACTTTCCTGGTGATATTTTTTATTTATTTCCCGTAAGTCAACCTAATTATCTCTCTTTAATTGCTCGGCGAGTGATCGATTCCGGCTACCACGTGGAAATCTATCACTCGTGCGACATTGGCGCCCAATAGAATTTTTAATTATATTATATATATAATTTTTAAAACGTAAGTTGGCACTTTACAGGTGAGTGAAATAATTTCTTTTTCTCTTGTATATTTTTCTCCTGTGTGTGCATATATTCTGGTGTGGTGAATTGCGTACAGGTACAGTTTCTATCTATTTTTGTTGGCCATAAGCAATTTAACTGTGTAAATAACATAACGGTGATTGAATTAACGTCTGTCTAAAATCACGTTTCCACCGCGGGCAGCGTGTGGAGCCGCCAACCGGTTCTAACCGCTTAGCCGTTGAACTAACGAGCCATGTGTTAGCGATAAAATATTGTGATTCAACCTTTGAGTGACCTTTAAGAAATTTTTTCTGCCTTGACCAATCATCACACCATTGTATAATTTAGTGTACTTCAGCTTTTTTTAGCACGGTATTCGATTTTCTGGCGATATTTAATTTTTAAGTGCCGGCGTAAATACTTAGATTTTTTATTATTGTTTTGTAATAATGGCTTACATTATAAATTTCTCATTATTAACTAAAGCGGAATTAGAATATGAGACCACAATACGCGGCGTTTCAAAGCCTGACGATCCCCGCAAACAAATCGCTAAACTTTCTGTTAAAACTCCCTCAGAGGATATATTATCTTCACCCTTCCCGCCAGAGGAGGATGTGGCAGAAGTGGAAAAGTCGCTATTAAGATCAACTAAACACTTATCTATGTTGGAAGTAAACTATACTTCCGAGCTTCAACAGAAGGTCGAAACCGTGCTGCACCATTGTTTTCATCGACTGAATAGGGTGGATACCGGCAGTCTTGATATTAAAAAAATTGAGTCTGTGTGGAATAAATTTAATGACTTATATGCGAAATTACAATTAATCACGAGACGTAAGAAAGACGTGCTCAGTGGCAGAGGGAAATACTTCCTATATTTACGACCGTAAGCTTTTTTCGGAATTAGGTAAATTCAAATTTAACGGTAAATCATGTGTAAGATCCTTTATTGAAAAAATTTATGAATTTATGTCCTGTAGATCTATTCTTCACGACAAGATGTTGTCTTTCACTTTTGAAATATTTTCGGGTGACGCATTAGTTTGGTATCGTTCTGTTAAAAATAATGTAAAGACTTGGTTAGAACTTTGCGAACTTTTGAAACGAGATTTTAGTACGCATAACTACGATTACCGGCTTATGACGGAGATTCGTCAGCGCTCACAGGGCGAAAACGAATCAATAACTATTTACGTGGCAAAAATGCACGGTCTGTTTTCGCGACTTAGTTCTCCTATCGCTGATTCGGAGAAGCTAGAAATTTTGCTAAATAATATTAGACCTTGTTACACTAATTGTCTGCTCACTGCAAAGGTTGTTGATGTTGATAGTCTGGTCGAAGTTTGTCGTCTTTTCGAAAATTACCAAAGTCGCAGTAAGCAATTTTCTGAACCCCCTAAAGTTTCAAAGAATACTGTAGCACCTGATCTAGCGTATAATTATCCGTTTTCTAATTTTTCTTCAAACAAAAATGTTTACAATCATAATCACTTCAATAAATATAACTCTGTCGCTGATACATCGAGATACAAGTCTGTACCACAAGTCAACGCCGTATCGAGTACTTCTAATATAAATAAATTTTTTTGCGTGCGTTGTAGATGCAATTCGCACTCATTACGTAATTGCCGTCAACCACACTACCTAATCTGTTTTAAGTGCGGTACAAAGGGTTTCAAGGTGTCAGACTGCCCCAATTGTAAATATAAGTCGACCCCTACAGTTTCAAAAAACTAGTTAACAAGGATTGTGGAAAATCAAATTATACAACTAATTGTAATAAAACAGAGTGGAATAATTGGTTGGACTTTTTAAAAAAATTCTTTAGTAGCTATCATATATCCTCAATCCGTAATTCTAAAGTAGAATATTTACCTTACGTTACTCTAAAATTAAACGGCATACCTACCACTGGCCTTTTAGATTCTGGATCTTGCGTTACAATTTTAGGTAATAATTTGCATAACTTATTTTTGAAAGACGATGTTTTGGATAAATCGAAACCTTTAAGATTAATAACAGCTGGCGGCGAACGATTTGAGTCTTTGGGATCGGTGTTTCTACCCTTTGAGTTTCAGGATAAATTGATTAACTTA
Source organism: Euclidia mi (assembly GCA_944739405.2). Classification (NCBI taxonomy): domain Eukaryota; kingdom Metazoa; phylum Arthropoda; class Insecta; order Lepidoptera; family Erebidae; genus Euclidia; species Euclidia mi. The sequence continues at coordinate 119,727,270 of OX123182.2, forward strand.
GAAGTTCATGTTGTACCTGGGATTCAAAATTCCCTTATCCTTGGCATGGATTTTTGGCGAAGCTTTGGCCTATTTCCTAACAAATTAGAGTCTGTTTTAATTGTGAACAAGTCTGACGCTCAAGTAATGGAGTTGCAGGCAGTTCCCCCTACACATCTTGTTTCTTATGATCATCTAACAGTCGACCAGAGAGCTACCGCTGACAACATTATTTCTAAATTTACCGATATTTCATACGAGAAGCGGGGTCTCGGTTGCACAAATATTATTTCTCATTCAATTGATACAGGTGATTGCCCCCCTATTCGGCAAAGATTTTATCGCATGTCTCCCGATAAACAAAGAATTTTAATAAAGCATCTTGACGACATGCTCTCAGAGGATGTTGTTGAACGATCTGAAAGCCCGTGGTCAAACCCTGTCATTTTGACCCCTAAGAAGAATGGTGAACTGCGTTTCTGTTTGGACAGTCGTAAATTAAATTCCGTTACAAAAAAGATGCTTATAGCTTGCCTTATATTTCGGAAATTTTAGATAATCTGAGAGATGCTAAATACTTGTCTAGTTTAGATTTGTCTAAATCTTTTTGGCAAACATTAATTAAAGAAGAGGACCGTTGCAAAACAGCCTTTTATATTCCTACGCGTGGCACATTTCAATTCAAAAGAGTGCCCTTCGGTCTTACGAATGCGCCAGCTACTCAACAACAATTAGTTGATATTTTATTTTATGGTCCAGAATTTGAAAATAAGGTTTTCTGTTTTGTCGATGACATAATCTGTATCACTTCCAGTTTCAACGAGCATATTACTCTTTTATTACGCATTCTTGATAAACTAAAATGCGCTAATTTAACAATTAATCTCGAAAAATGTCAATTTTTTAGAGATAAACTAAAATATTTAGGCTATGTTGTCGACTCTAGTGGATTGCATCCCGATCCGGATAAAGTAAATTCAATGAAAAATTATCCCACTCCTTCTAATAGAAAAGAAGTACGTCGTTTTTTAGGCGCGGCCTCGTGGTACAGGCGTTTTATACCGAATTTCAGCTCTATTGCTGCACCCTTAAATAAGTTAACATCTCAAAGTAAAAACGCACCTCCATTCTGTTGGACGACAGAGGCTAATGAGGCGTTTAATAACCTAAAGAATTGTTTGATTTCCTCCTCGGTGTTGGCTTGTCCTGACTACTCGCAATCTTTTGAAATACACTCAGATGCTAGCGATTTTGGACTTGGCGCGATCCTCTGTCAAAGGTTAAATGGTGAGGAAAGAGTCATAGCGTACTATAGCAAATCACTCACTAAGCAAGAAAAAAATTACAGTGCCACAGAGCGCGAAGCCCTGGCTGTTCTATCTGCTATAGAACACTGGCATTGTTATGTTGAAAATGGTAAAAAGTTTGTTGTTTACACAGATCACGCTGCTTTGAAATGGTTCTTGACCTTAAATAACCCGACTGGCCGGTTAGCCAGATGGGGAGTTCGCTTATCTTCCTATAATTTCGAAATACGTCATCGTCGGGGTACCGATAACGTTTTGCCTGATTTTCTGTCTCGCTCTTTACCCGTTTCTGCTATTGCTAACGATATAAATATAGATATTAATTCTAATCAGAATTTACCAGTTTCTACTAATGATCCTTGGTATTTAAATATCTATAAAGGCTGTTTAAGTTCTCCGACCTCCTTTGTTAACTATCAAGTAATAAACAATAAATTGTATTGTTTTAAAAAAACATTAAACCCTCTCACTAGAGAATTTCAATGGAAAGAGGTTATTCCGTCTGACCAAAGAAATGACATTCTAAGGGAGAATCATTCTTCCCCCCACTGCTGGACATCTGGGTATTTTTAAGACATACAAACGTCTCGCACTTAATTACTTTTGGCCTGGTATGTACACTGATGTTGTCAAGTTCGTCAGTTCATGTGAACCTTGTATCACCCATAAACACCAAAATCACCCAAATTTAGGTCTAATGGAAAAACCCAAATCATGTCAAAAGCCCTTTCAGACGATTAGTATTGATTTGATTGGTCCATTGCCTCCCAGCAGGAAACAAAACACTTTTCTATTTGTGGTCAGTTGTTGTTTCTCTAAATATTGTTTACTTTTCCCCATTAAACGGGCAACTGCAGAAGTGATAACAAAAATTCTTGAGGAAAATGTATTTTTGGTGCATGGAATTCAATCTACTATTGTTTTGGATAACGGTAAAAAATGTATTAGCGCAACCTTTAAAAGCATGTTGTCAAAATATAAAATTCCAAATTTGCATTTTACACCGTTGTATACTCCCCACGTTAACTCAGTTGAACGTTACAACAAAACCATTATGACAGCTATTTCAACTTTCATAGAATCTGATCAGCGAATCTGGGACACTCTAATCACATCAGAAAAATCAACTGGAAACCCGGGGAGTATTGTTTTCATAATTATTTACTTATCCCTGTATCGTTTTATTCATATAATACTAACTAATATACACTATACATTTCATAAACACTGCTCACTGCACGTGAGCGACGTCATTTACAATACACAGCGGCACCGTTTATGTCTCCTTTTGCTTGACAATTTGTGGAAGCAAAATCGATGACGAAAAACATTTGCCTCAGACACCATATACTACATGACACACTATACACAAAATATTATTATTTATTATAAAATAAGTATATTAATCTAAGGAGTACAATAGTGTTACACAGGTCAATTTATAGAAGTACATACCTACATTCCAATTAAAGACATAAAGACATATTTATTTCTGCATTTTGGTTGTTTACAACACTTATACATGTCAAAACCCTATTCTAGATGATGCCGGCTTTTCCTAGCTAAATGACTTCTTGAGAAGAAAGGCCGAAACAAACTCAGAGTCATTGTTTTTTTTGTCACTTCAATTTCTTTAGTCTTTTCTTCATCTTTTAAAGTCCAGACAAAAAAGGGTTTAGTATGCAAGTACAATGCAGGAAATTATCTGACGCTTTTGACTGACTCGGCCCACTGATGGCCCGCATTCAACAGCAATCGTACGGCTCAACCTTAATTGAGGGAGCCAGCACGATCTGTATCACTATGCCTCCACGCCATCAGAAGGTGTATGCATAAGCATGTCAGCCTAAGCCATCAGACAGGTTGCCACAACTATTTGTTTATATGTTTAATAATGCCCACATCGTACTCACAACTTTACATGCTAATACACAGTAAAATACATGTTGCAAACAATAAGTAAAAATAATAAAAATTTAAACAATAAAATGTCATATATTTAAACTATCAGAAAATATTATTAAATGTCAGAAAAAAATATTGAATGTCAATTTATGAATAATAATATATTACTTAAGTAATTTTAAATGTCAAAAAAAAAAAAAAAATAACAATGTCAAATCAAACAGTGTCAAAACAAAATAAATAAAATTACAAATGTCAAATTAAAAATGTCAAAATGTAAAAATATAAGTATCATATATCATGTCACTAATTTCAAAATGTCAAAATTCATAATTTTTAAACTCAATTCCAGGCATTTTTGTCTGCTAAATAATCTTTAACTGTGTAATAAGCTTTTGAACACAAGCTCTGTTTAATAAATACTTTGAATTTATTAATACTTAGTTCCTGAATATTGCCTGGAATTTTGATGTGAAAACGTATGCTTTGACACTTGTATGAGTTACTTATTTTTTGTAGTCTAGTTGAAGGTAGAACGAGTTTGTTTTTATTTAGGGTATTTAAATTATGAATGTCGCTGAATTTAGAAAACATATTTATATTTTTCCTGACATATAACAAGTTCTCATAAATGTATTGAGATGCGACAGTCATTATCTTAATTTCTTTAAATTTTTCCCTCAGTGAATGCCTTGAACCAAGACTGTAGATTGCACGAATAGCCCGCTTCTGCAGTACAAACACAGTTTGAATGTCAGCTGCGTTGCCCCATAATAAAATGCCATATGACATTATGCTGTGGAAATAACTAAAATATACTAATCTGGCCGTATCTATATCAGTTAACTGACGAATTTTGTAAACCGCGTATGCTGCAGAGCTAAGTCTATTCGACAACTGACCTATATGTGGGCCCCACTGTAGCTTAGAATCTAAGGTTATGCCTAAGAATACGGTGTTATCTATAAGATCCAACTCTTCTCCATTCAAACATATGTTAGGTTTAACTTGTTTTACATTCGGTCTTGAAAATCGTATACATTTTGTTTTTCTTTCATTTAACAGTAAATTGTTAGCTGTAAACCATTGAACTACTTTAGAGAGAGCGTTATTTACATCGTCATTATTTGATTGTTGTCGTCTTAAATAAGTGATGTATCATCAGCAAATAACACTATCTCTTCATTATTTTGCATAATGTATGGCAAATCATTAATACATACAAGGAAAAGGAATGGACCAAGAATTGAACCTTGCGGCACTCCCATTGTGACCACTGAACCCATAGAAACTTTTCCATTTACCTCATTTCTCTGTATCCTATTACTCAAATATGATGTTAGGAGATCCAAAGCAGTGTTCTTAACTCCATAGTAATGTAATTTCCTGATCAATGTTTCATGATAGTTGAGCGACCCCTAGTAAAACCAAATAGTTTTTCATGTAACAGCTGATTGTTATTAAAATGAATTTGAAGCTGACCTAGAATTAATTTTTCAAAAACTTTACTAAACGTGGGTAGCACAGATATTGGCCTATAATTTGTGGGGTCAGATGTGATACCTGATTTAAATAACGGAATTACTTTACTACTTTTCATTTGATCAGGAAACATACCACAGTCAATGCATCTATTGAAAATCATTGCCAGTTCCGGTGCTACTGTGTTGATTATAGATTTCGTAATCACAACAGAATTGCCCCAAAGATCACTAGTCTTCTTCAAATTAAGGGTATTAAAAGTTTTTACAATATCTCTGTCAGTGACATAACTAAAACTAAATTCAATGTTACACCTATTGACATTTTGTTTCAATAGAGATTCGGCGTCATTAGGGGACGAGTTGAGGGATTTAGTGGTTGAGACTGGAATGTCTGTGAAGAAATTTTCAAATGCTGTGGCAACCTCAAAATCTGACTTTAATATCTTTTTATTTAATTGAAGAGTGTAATCGTTACTTTTAATCTTGACCCTTCCAGTCTCATTGTTTATAATATCCCACGTTGCTTTCATTTTATTGTCGCTGTTTTTAATTTTTGATTTTAAATAAAGTGTCTTAGCTTCAAGACAAATCTTTTTAAATAACTTGGAATAATTTCTTACATATTGACAAAATTGTTCATCATTTTTATTAATTACTTTCTGTTCATATAATTCGTAAAGCTTATTTCTACTTTTATAAATTCCAGTGGTTGCCCATTCACTGAAGGATGTAGTACCAGCAACTGAGATCCTCTTAGGGACAAAGATAGAATTGAATATAGTACAGTACATGTCAAATAATAATGTTTTACAATCAATAGTAAACAATTTTGACAGTTGTAGTAATGAGTTTGAGACCGCTCTCAAGCGTATCACCCAGTTAGAGGGCCTCCTAAGTGAGGCTAATAATCATATTAATAGATTGGAGTGTGCAGACCGGTCCATCAAAGCAGCCACTTCACAATCACTGTTTGATGAGCTGGTTGGTAGCGCTCCATCTATGGTTTCTGCCAACTCAAACAATGAAGGTAACAAAGTTATTACAATTGACTTAACTAATGACACTTCAATTATTCAATCAAGTAAAACCATAAACTCATCCAATAAACTGAAAAAGTATGTAAAGTTGAATAAACAAATTAAGAAAAAGGAAAAATTATTAAGAAAATATAAAAATTCAAAAGCAAATGTCAATTATTGCCGCAAGTATATAGCTCTAAAGGAAGATATGTCTATTTGTATTACTCAACTAGATAATAATCTTTTAAAATATGATACTGATATTCATTGCCTGCAGACAGAGATTGATCGCTTACAGGATTCTTTACTTAATATGACAAAGAAATATCAATTATCACAAAGTAAAATTAATGAACATATCTTGGCGATGGATGACTTAGTGGATTTGTGTAAATACAATGAGCAAAGACTCCTATCACTTACTACTAATAATCAGATCAGTGAACCTAGCTTGAAACCACAAAGTTGTTCTCAGCCTACCATTTTGAATGATAGTTCTGCAATGTTATCTCAGTCAGCGGTGATGAGTAACAGCTTCATTAATGATAGCACCTCCTTCTCACATCACAATACAAAGACAAACACCAACAATTTAGTAATGTTTAGTGATGAGATAGGTAGGAACATGAGCCAATTGTTGAGACAAAGGACAGGTCAAACCGTCACCAACTTTTGTATGCCTGGAGCAAGTTTTTCACATATTTTACAAAACATCTTGAGTAGAACATACTGTCCTAATTCAACAATAATCATATTTATTGGGAGAAGGGGTAATACAAATCTTAATACTATTAAAAGGTATTTTGACCAATTATTACACCTAAAAGTTAGAAAAATTATTTTACTTGCATTTCCCTACAGTAAGTTGTTGCCACAGGCCGAAAATGACTATAGATATAAATTAAATTGTAAATTACATACATTGACATTATACAATGATTTTATTGACTTTATTGACTCTAATGCTTTCATTAGAAGTTTTTATTTGACATGTGATAGTTGCTATCTATCTCAATATATTCAAAGACAAATAGCATCATCGCTAGCATATTATATTAATAACACAGCCAAAAATTTGGCTAATAACACTGCTTTTATTGAGCAGTCTAACTTGACATTGAATATAAGCTTGGAATCTGTTCCAAATCCTTTAAATTAAGTTATGAGACAATAGAGTCAATCTCTGGCAATAACATAGACAAGACATTGATAAATTTAAATATAAGTAATAAAAACACACTTTCATCAACCACACATTGTACAAAAAATAATTTAAAAAATTGTATTAACCTGGTGCATCAAAATATACAAGGGTTGATGGGTAAGGAGTTAGAGTTGGAATTGTTCATGAACTGTAACAATATTGACATTTTATGTATTACAGAACATTGGCTAAAAAGCCACCAGTTCATTTTCAATTTCAACAACCACCAGGTTGCAAGCTCATTCAGCAGAGAAAAATATATTCGAGGAGGCTCGTTAATTATAATAAATAAACTTTTAAAATTTAAAGAAAGGTCTGATATTGTGAGCCTCTCTGTTGAGCGAGTTATAGAGATATCTTGTGTCGAATTTGATCAATTCATTGTTATGAGTGTATACAAGCCTCCATGTGCACATTTTGAAAGTTTTCTAGTAATTATGGAGGATGCCCTAAGCAAAGTTAATAATTGCCATAAAACGGTTGCTATTTGTGGTGACTTCAACATTAACATTTTAGAGAAATGTTCTTTATCAATTGATTTCTTAAATCTATTTAAATCTTACAATTTAAGTCATACTTTTTTAGAACCAACTAGAGTGACTGCCACAAGTGCTACCTGTATTGATAATATATTTATTAACACTAAGCCTTTACAAAAATCCTTAATTAATATGTTACAGTCTGATCACTGTGGGCAGTTAGTCTGTTGTCCAAGAAAAAGCCCTAAGATTCAGAGTAAAATTATTAATTTTATACCTATAAATGAAAACCGATTAGAACTTTTAAAAAATAATCTATTAAATAAAATGCGTTGGTTGCCTATTCATGACCATCCGGATCAGTTATATAATTCATTATTTAAATTGATTAGTGATGAATTTTCTACTGTATTTAAACCTAAAAAATTAAATGTAACTGACCGTCTGATGTTTAGTGATTGGGCAACTGAAGGCATTCATAAAAGTCGGATTAGGTTATATGAACTTTATAATGAAAAAACTTTTAATAATAGTCCAGCCTTTATTAATTATGTAAAAAAATACTCAAAAACATTTAGACAAGCTTGTTATGCTGCAAAATCAATTTATTTGAAAAATAAAATAAAAAGCGCTGAAAATACCATAAAAGCAACTTGGAATGTGATCAATAGCGAAACTGGTAGAGCCAAAACACGCAGTCGCGATTACCTACTAAATATCAATAATGTGAGTATTGCAGAGGACTTGGAAGTAGCGACGGAATTTGAAAAGTTTTTTGCTAATATACCCATTGTAACTACAGCGTCACTCAAATCGTCTTCCATGTCTGCTGAAATGCTGCTTAAAGACTGCGTGCCGGAATGTGTTACGGCCTTTGAATTTGTTGCTGTTACTACAGATGATGTTCTTAAACAATTTAAAACTATTAATATGAAAAAGACAAAGGATCTGTGGGGATTGTCAGTAAAGACTGTTTCGTCTATTATTACATTAATTGCTCCACATCTTGCAACAGTGTTCAATGGTTGTGTCACTTCTGGAACATTTCCTGATTTAATGAAGTATAGCAAAATAACACCTTTATTTAAATCTGGTGACACATCAGACCCCTCAAATTTTCGACCTATTTCTGTATTGCCAACACTTAGCAAAATTTTTGAGAAACTAATTCTTAGTCAGCTACTTAGTCATTTCAATAGACATAATCTTCTTCACAAGAAACAGTTCGGATTTACGAGGGGTTGTTCAACTACTGACGCAGCAGTTGAGTTACTGAAAAGTATTTTTGCAGCTTGGGAGAAGTCGCAAGATGCGTTAGGTATATTTTGCGACTTGTCTAAAGCCTTTGATTGTGTTCATCATGATACTCTTATCAGGAAACTATATCATTACGGCATTAAAAATAAAGCTCTCGATCTCCTGACTTCTTATTTGGGCAACAGAATCCAGAAGGTCGAGGTTAATGGTAAGACATCTCCAGGTTCTGCTTTGAAAATGGGTGTCCCGCAGGGTTCAATTCTCGGACCATTTCTATTCTTGATATATATTAACGATTTACCTTATTACGTTAAGAATAATCATGAGATTGTATTGTTCGCTGATGATACCTCTTTGATTTTTAATATTAAACGACGACAGAGTAACTTTGACGAAGTAAACAATGCACTCTCTAAAGTTGTCAATTGGTTTAATGTTAATAATCTATTACTTAATAATAAGAAAACTAAACTTTTAAAATTTTCAATGCCCAATGTTAAACATATGCCAACCAATGTACAACTTAATGGATCTAGGATTGAGCCCGTCGAGACAACCATGTTTTTAGGTATTATGCTGGACACCAAACTACAATGGGGTCCACATATAGAAAGGCTTTCGGGCAAACTCAGTTCTGCAGCTTATGCAGTTAAGACAATTAGACGCCTCACAGATTTAGAAACAGCTAGAATGGTTTATTTCAGTTACTTTCATAGCTTAATGTCGTATGGGATTCTTCTCTGGGGGAATGCTGCAGACCTAAATACAATATTTGTTCTGCAGAAAAGAGCTGTAAGGGGAATTTATAACCTCAGTCCAAGAGTTTCTCTAAGAGAAAAGTTCAAAGAAATAAACATTCTAACTGTTGTATCACAATATATTTATGAAAATCTGCTATATGTACATAAAAATATTGACAAATTTTGTAAAAAATGTGATATACATTCTGTAAATACAAGACACAGAAATAATCTCGTAGTTCATAGCACTCGTCTCCACAAAATAAGTAGCTGTTTTATGGGGCAATGTATACGCTTTTATAACAAGCTCCCTTATAATATAAGAGACCTATCAATAAATAAGTTCAAAATTATTGTAAAAGCGAAATTATGTTCAAAAGCCTATTATAAAATATCTGACTATAAAGACGACCAAAACGCTTGGGACTGAGCTGTTCTAATTCGACACACAAAAATAATTGTAGTAAATATTTATTTTTAATGACGTTTCGTAAGTACTTTCAAAGTTTACACGAAATAAAGAAGTATTTCATTTCATTTCATTTCATTTCATTTCATTTCATTTCATTTCATTTCATTTCATTTCAAAGAAAGAATTGTACAACTTATTAGGATCGTTATTATAGCATAAGTATGGTAATGTACTTGTGAGTTTATCCTTAAGTCCCTCCAGACGACGCAAAGTTTTTGGCACCACACTCAATTCCTTTCTACCTACTTTTTTAGACTGCATAGCAAATGTTATAGATTGTCCACAATGATCTGATGTTAATTTGTTAATTATTTGCTTTCTAACTGGTACAATATCTGTAAATATATTGTCTATACAAGTAGATGTCGTGGAAGTTATCCTGGTGGGTTCCAAAAATAAGCATGCAAGATTATATGACTTGAACAAATTCTTAATTTTGTGGCAATTCAGGGAATCTTCTAGTAAATTAATATTAAAATCGCCACCTACGATTATAGATTTATTTTGTTGGCATAGCTTCCGTAACACATCATCCATGACACTTTCAAAGTTATCATAGCAGGATGATGGTGGCCTATACACACTCAAAACAAGAAGTTGGTCCAACTCCACACAGGCTATTTCAACTGTCCGTTCAACAGAAAAACTAACAATGTCACTACGATTCTTAAATTTAAGCAGCTTGTTAACTAAAATCAACGATGCACCATGTATTGCATTTTGTCTGCTGAACGAACTACCAACTAGATGGTTATTAAAATTGCACATGAACTGGTGATCTTTAAGCCAATGTTCTGTTATACACAAAATATCGACGCATTCACCGTTCATGAACAACTCCACTTCTAAATCTTTATTTGACATACCTTGTATATTTTGATGTACCAGTTTTAATACTTGTGAATTTCTAAATGAATTATTAGTTGGATTGGGCTTATTCGTACATACCAGCCCATTATTAATGAAAGTGTCATTGCAAGAGGTATTCTCTATTGTCGAATTATTTAATTTAAATTAATAGAAATGTCAGACTGTGTAGCCAAAATACTGGCTGAATCATTATAAATGTCATTTTGTTGCTGTATAGGGGCAACACGTTTATTAGCCAAATTCTTGGCTGAAATGTCAATACAAAATGCCAGCGACTCAGCTAGTTGTCTTTTATAATAAGAATTCAGATAACAAGTATCTTGCGTCAAATGTAAAGCTTTACTAACATAATTGTTAGAGTCAAAAACATGAAATTGATCGTTATTGTATGACCAACTACACAAATTTATATTAAGACTATGTCTAATATTATTTTCTTTCTGTGGCAACCCTTTACTGAAAGGTAAAGTGAGCATAATAATTTGATTTAAATTTAATTCACATAATTTACTGTAATAATAGAATAAAAGTCTTTTATTTAAAGATCCTCTTTTACCAAGTAGGATCAATAAAGTTGTATCCTGGTCAAAATTGAAGTTTATAATTTTATCCAAAATAGCAATGGAACTTAACCCAGGCAAACAGTAGTTCATCACTAACCCATCACTATATGTGTTCGCCAACAACTGACCCATACCTTTTCCAATCTCGTCACTAAATATTATCACTTTATTTTTATTTTGTAATATAGTTTTACTGTCTAGTTTGTTATTTTTTAATTTATTAAGAGTGTGTTTAATATTTGAATTTGTATTGTTTAAAGAACTATTTGGCAAAACCGGGTCACATGTGGTCAATTAGCAAGCTGGCGAGTGTTGGTGGTTGAACGGGATGTCATTGTTCAATGGTATTGAGCATTTGTTCTTATTTGATGCCACCAACTCATTCATTGCCAATATGTACTCTTTCATTTGTAGTTCATAGCTTTTATATTTATTTGTCATTGATGCTAATTTGTCACTAAGATTATTTAAGTCTACCTGCAAACTATTTATTTCTAATTTATGTTTCAAATTATTTTGGTGATATTTCTGTGAGTATATTTTTAATTTTTCAAGAGCAAGTAATCTTTCCCTATTTAACTTAACATTTTTTATGAAAATTTTTTGTCTGTGAACTAATTTTTGGGTCTTTTTTATGAATTTGTTTATTTTGATATATTTCTTAATTCTATTCCTACTACCCCTAATCAATTTTATTGAATTATTTGATTCTTTGCACACTGAGAGACTATTTGGAAATGATGCTTTAGAATGATTTATATCAGTAATCATGCTTGGAGCATGAACCACCAGCTCATCGAACAGACTTTGATTTGCCGTTGTAGTGATTTGATCTTGGGTGAATTCTAGATGAGTTATTCTACTGTTTGCCTCGTGTAACTGTTTGTCTAAGAACTGTATACGGTCAAGTACTTGTTCATACTGCAAGCTACACTCGGCAAACCCGTCCACAATGAGCTGGAGTCCATCCCGAGCACTCATGGCATCAGAGAATTGAGTATGTAGCTGAGCCATTTCACATTTTAATATCTTATTTTTTCCAGTAAGTTTAACATTTCTTTCTCGTTATCTTCTCTTTCCTCTATCAGTTTGTTACACAACTCCTTTGAGGTCTTTAATTCAATTAAAGCCAGTTGGAGTTTAGACTCTTCCTGGCGAGCCAAAGCTTTACGAGTCATAATCATAGTGAAAAGAGAGAAATACAAGTACAAAGGAAGTTTTGTTCAAAAGTAAAGGAGAAGATTGAAATACGTAGTAATAGTAGAGTTTAAAGCTAAATATTATTGTAAGAAAGAACAGCTGATCTCTTTGAAAGTTGTGCAACCAACTAACAAGGTTTAGGTTATGTTTATGTATTTTTACTATTTATAGGTGGTTATTTAAGAACTTGATAGCACTTTTTATTCGGAAATATACTAATTAAAACTATTTTATACGTATAAGTCGATTTTAGATAGTAGTTATAATGTTATTCCTGTTTGTAAAATGACAATGCAAATTTAGCCGGTAGATTGGTTGTCAAAAAAGAAATCACATTAAACTCACCTTATTTTCACAGAAAACACTAATACTTTTATAGATTATTACAAATAACACATTTATTAAGTAATTAACTTGTAATATGCTTTAATTATTTGATTATTTTATATTTTTATTTGTAAAAAATACGGGACAAGGTCGGATCAGCTGTTAACCTCCAAAGTCTAACCTATGCAAATGTATTGTATTTTATTGTTTTATAAAAATAATATCAAACATATAACTTTTTGTACCTATTCATTACTTTCATATTCCCCAATAGCTAGATTTAAAATAAGCTGTTCCCAAATTTATTTAATTTACTTTTCTGTTATTTTTTTTATAATCTACCTACATTATTTCCTTCTCAACTTTCTATCCACCCATTTCTTAGTTTCTCTCTGCTGACTTTACTCACTCTTCCTTATTTTTCAGGTGCTTACGGGGTGGGTCTGTTCAAATGATGACCCGCAGAATGGCAGTTCTGGAGGACAAATTACAGTCCACACTCAAGGAATTGGAATCCTCTAAATGCCTGTGTAACCAGCTGCTACAGGAAAGAGAGGACAGCGAAGAAGAAGTAAAGAAAATAGTAGACAAGAACACTGAACTCAAGGCACAGCTGGCTAAAATGCACACACACCATCTTGAAATACTTGAGCAACATGAACAACTTCGACTGACGGTGTCCAACTTCCAACAGTGCATGGACACTCATGAAGAAGCTCTGAGACGTGTTGCTGAACTGGAACGTGAATTGAGTGAAGCTCATAAAACCATCTCCAACATAGAAATAAATAAACACAGTCAACAGATTGCGAATACCTGTAGCCTATATCATGAGTTGGTTAGTAGTGAGCCTGATCATGTGTGCATTAGGGAGCCAGTTGTGACAATAGATCTGACCAGGGAGGATACCATTATTATGAGACCCAGCTTTTCTAGTCGTAATAAACTTAAACGTTACATTAAAATTACTACATTAATAAAAAAATATCATAAATCTAACGTTACCCCGCGAGATATATTGATCGCATATAATTCAATTAATATTAAAAATACCGGCGACTTTTGGGGCATTTCAATTAAAATTTTAGGTACTATAGTTGAGACTGTTGCGCTTTACCTCTCTATAATTTTTAACCAATGTTTTGACTTAGGCGTATTTCCGGATTTGATGAAATTAAGTAAAATCATACCTTTATTCAAATCTGGCAGTAAGAATGACGTAAATAACTTCAGGCCCATCTCTATCTTGCCGGCATTTAGTAAAATATTTGAAAAGATTTTATTAAAGCAGCTACTAAGACACTTTAATTTAAATAGTCTGCTTCATAAAGATCAATACGGATTTACTAAAGGTAGATCCACTACTGATGCGGGTGTTGCTCTCATAAAACACGTTTATAATGCTTGGGAGTCATCTAAAAATGCTATCGGAGTATTCTGTGACCTCTCAAAAGCATTTGATTGCGTTCATCACGACACACTATTGCGTAAGCTCCGCCACTACGGCGTAGAGGAAACCGCACTTTGTGTTGTCGAGTCGTACCTGCGGCAAAGATTTCAGTGCGTCGATGTAAATGGGACTACATCCTCTAAATTACCTATACAGTTAGGCGTTCCACAAGGCTCTATTTTAGGTCCTTTTCTATTCCTAATAGATTTATATTTTTTTATTAATGTAGTAAACATTAATAAAAAAATATCATAAATCTATTAGGAAATATAATGTGCATAGAGTTAATTTTAATCTTAGAAAAGAGCGCATAAACTTAGTTAATCAACTTTCTGAGTACTCTAGAAATTTGGAACATAGCAGATCAGTGTATGATATGGAAACTCATCGCTTAAGGGAAGAGATATTACTTAGGGAAAGAACCTTAAATGAGATCTTCAACAAATACCAAGCTTCTCAACAAGAACTGAGCAAGCGTATAGTGGAGGCAGGTGAGCTCGTAGACTTGGTGAGGTGTAATGCAGAAATGTATGAGTCTCTGACCAATAAGCTCTCGTGTTCTTGTACTCATGCTCTTGTACCAGCAGAGCCATTGAGTACCGTACTACCTGAGAATTTTTCTAACAATCCACAAAACTCACACTCATTACAATCAAATTTAAATAAATCTAGGCTTCCAACATCTATTGATAAAACTTTTATTTTTTCTGATAGGCTAGGTCACAATTTTGGTAGTCTTCTCAGTGAATATACAAATCAGTGTGTTATAAATTATTGTAGGCCAGGGGATAGTTACTGTAGTTTAGTTAATCAGATTAAGTTACACGCCTTAGATGAGAGTAGTACTGCAATATTATTGTTTGGTAACAGTTTAACTGTAAAGAGACAGGATATCATAGAATGTGTTGAATTGTTGATAGAACTTAATTCTAAATTTAGTTGTAAATTTATTTTAGGTGCTTTACCTTACTCAAACAACTTAACACACACACAAAATATGCACATACACTCATTAAACATGTTATTGTATAACATAACTTGTCGTCATAGTGACGCAATATTGTTTTTTGACGCTAATAAATTTATTAGTAAATTTATTTTAACTAAAGATACAATGTATCTGCCATTTTATATTAAGCGACAAATTGCTAAGTTATTAGCATACAATTTACAGCAAGGCAGTGAGCCTTGTGTTGACAATTTATTTGATAGGGTTAGTACATGTACTAACAACGTTTTTATTGACACATCTTGTGATTTAAACTCCAAGATAGGACAACAGTTAGGCTGCAGTATTTGAATATAGTACATCAAAACATGCAGGGCCTATCTGGCAAAGAGTTAGAGTTAAGTTTATTTCTAGAAAAATATGACGTTAAGGTTTTGTGCTTAACTGAACATTGGTTAAGCACCCATGAGGTTATTGTTATAAATGAATATAACACAGTGCAGAGTTCGTATATAAGAAAGCAGGCTATTAGAGGCGGTTCTCTCATAATGACTTCAAATTTATTAAAATGCAAAGAACGTAAGGATATTGTAAATTTATCTATTGAGCGCACTATTGAGTTGTCCTGTGTGGTACTAGACTTATATATTATAATTTGTGTATATCGACCCCCTTCTGGTGATTATAATCTATTTGAGACTGTTATGGAAGATGCTCTTAATAAAATTATAGGTAGTCATAAGAATATTATAGTATGTGGTGATTTTAATATTAATATTTTAGAGAATTCTTCACAGTGTACTAGATTTCTGAATCTTTTTAAGTCATTTAATTTAAGTAATTTATTCTGTGAACCTACTAGAGTCTCTGAAACATCTTCTACTTGTTTGGATAACATATTTAGTTCTTGTGTTGCTAAAAACCCAGTAGTTATTAGTTCTCTTCCTTCTGATCACCGTGGACAGATAGATAGTTTTTCATGTACAACATATGATAAATCACATACAGTAGAATGTAGGCCTCAAACTACCAATCGTCTTATACGTTTTAAAAACAATATTATCGCTAAACTCATTCCCTCAATTTTGAACTCAGAAAATCCAAATACAATTTATAATTCACTTTTTGGAAACGTAAATAATGAGTTTCAAGATACTTTCAAGAGTAAAACTGTCACATTAAAGGGTACTACCGGATCTTTTAACCAGTGGGCCACTATAGGTATATACAGAAGTAGAGCCAAATTGTTTGAATTATATGGTATGAAACAACATAGATTTGACACACCTTTTCTAAATTATGTAAAAAACTACTCAAAAATTTTTAAACAAGTTTGTGTTATGGCAAAATCTAAATTTATTAGTAGCAAAATTAAGCATTCAACAAATGTAATGAAAGAAACTTGGAGAATTATAAATAATGAAACAGGAAGAGCACGACCACGGGAAAACCAATTTGAACTAAAAGAAAACAATTTATTAGTCACCAATCAAACTCAAGTAGCGCATATGTTCAATAGTTTCTTTGCGAGCATACCTTTAACAACTACTAGCTCTTTACAATCATCATCCTTAGACGCTGGAATTTTTTTGCTTAGCAGTGTACCTGAATGCAAGAGCGTGTTTAGATTCGAGCACGTTACCCCGCGAGATATATTGATCGCATATAATTCAATTAATATTAAAAATACCGGCGACTTTTGGGGCATTTCAATTAAAATTTTAGGTACTATAGTTGAGACTGTTGCGCTTTACCTCTCTATAATTTTTAACCAATGTTTTGACTTAGGCGTATTTCCGGATTTGATGAAATTAAGTAAAATCATACCTTTATTCAAATCTGGCAGTAAAAATGACGTAAATAACTTCAGGCCCATCTCTATCTTGCCGGCATTTAGTAAAATATTTGAAAAGATTTTATTAAAGCAGCTACTAAGACACTTTAATTTAAATAGTCTGCTTCATAAAGATTAATACGCATTTACTAAAGGTAGATCCACTACTGATGCGGGTGTTGCTCTCATAAAACACGTTTATAATGCTTGGGAGTCATCTAAAAATGCTATCGGAGTATTCTGTGACCTCTCAAAAGCATTTGATTGCGTTCATCACGACACACTATTGCGTAAGCTCCGCCACTACGGCGTAGAGGAAACCGCACTTTGTGTTGTCGAGTCGTACCTGCGGCAAAGATTTCAGTGCGTCGATGTAAATGGGACTACATCCTCTAAATTACCTATACAGTTAGGCGTTCCACAAGGCTCTATTTTAGGTCCTTTTCTATTCCTTGTATATATTAATGACTTACCTTTTTATTTAAAAAATATCTGTGATGTCGTACTTTTTGCAGATGATACGTCACTTATTTTTAAAGTAGATAGGAATAGGAATCAATTTGATGATGTAAATAATGCACTTATACAGGTTACACAATGGTTTACAGCAAACAACCTAGTGCTTAATTCTAAAAAGACTAAATGCGTTAAATTTGCTTTACCTAACGTTAGACAACTGGGACCTAATATAAGGCTAGATAGGGAGGAACTTGACACAGTTGACTCGACAGTGTTTCTAGGCATTACACTAGATAATAAGTAACAATGGGGTGCACATATAGCATGTCTTGCAGGTAAGCTCAGTTCTGCTGCGTATGCTGTCAAAAAAGTTAGACAACTTACTGATGTTGACACAGCTCGTCTAGTTTATTTTAGCTATTTTCATAGTGTCATGTCTTACGGTATTTTGTTATGGGGCAAAGCTGCGGATATTCAGAATATGTTCGTTCTACAGAAACGAGTGGTACGAGCAATATACATGTTAGGGGCAAAAGATACTCTTAGGGAACGCTTTAAGTCTATAGGGATTCTTACAGTAGCCTCGCAATTTTTATTTGCTAATATATTGTATATTAGGCAAAATATAGGTTTATTTACTACAAAAAGTGATGTACATAACATAAATACTCGAAACAGGCATAAGTTATATGCCCCTTATCATCGTTTACACAAAGTTAATAATTCTTTTGTAGCGCTAGGTATTCGTATATACAATAAAATACCAATTAGTCTTTTAGAATTGCCATTTAGTACGTTCAAAAGTAAAATAAAAGGCTGTCTTATTAGGAAAGGTTATATACCATTAATGATTATTTCAGTGATAAGGATAGGTGGTCACTTACACTAGCCAACTCTTGATTTTTTAAATTTATATAGATACCTTACTTTTCAGTTTTTTTTTAATATAAAATCTCTAGTTCTATTAATTTAATATTCATGCATTATTAGGTCATTCAACTTACTACATTTACATTTTCATTGTTGTTCCACAAATTTTATTAAAATTTGCTACAGTGTTAGATGAAGGTAAGTCGTTATCATGGGCTGTGGTTCGGCGTTACACCGAAACCGTAGGGTTCTAGGCGACTTGGAGCAGGAAAATGGACTGTATAGAGAGGATAGCGGTTCTTCGCCGCCTAGGAGATGATTACGGGATGAGGGGTGATTGAGTGGGTATAGGATATTTCAAGGATGGAGGGCACCTACCTTATACAACCATCTTCGTTTCCGTAGGGCAGTCTCCTGGTGGTTTCGTGATGCAGCTGGTTGTTTTCACTTCTATTCACCATTCGCGAGCGGGTTTTCCTTGGTGGAAGCGGTAATAAATCACATACAACGGTGCAGCGCGGTACGGTATCGAGACGGCGTTCTCAGCGAGCGGAATGTTCTCGACTGTCACTCGCGTCCACGATCGCGTCGACGAATCAGGCGAAGGCAGTGCCTCTTCCAGGGAGTGGGATAGAGCGGGACGGAAATATGGTATCGCTCGCACTAGACGTGGAACGATTGATCTTGATGCGATTCGTTATAGATAGGAAGGTAGATGGCGCTACCATATCCCCCCGGCCCTAAAGGGTTGCCTTTAAAAAAAATAGAATTGAACTTAGCTATGTTGGGTGTACTACCGCATAACCCATCAATAGGCTAAGACAGCGATATGACAATAAAATTAATCTAAATTAACTTTAACGAAAACTACAAACGCAATAATAGCGAAAACTACTAACTAAATACTTAAACTAAGAGGTAGGTCCAACTTCAGGCTAGATCTCACTGAGTTGGAAGCGGACGCGAGTTGATCAGTGCCTCGACTTGTGCAAGGACAGTTAAAGGCTCTTCGTAAGAGAGGACCTGTTGACCTATAACTTTGAAGAGATGCGTTTTAATTACTTTGACCATGCTTGCCCAACATCCACCGAAATGTGGTGATGCTGGTGGAATAAACTTCCAGTCAATATGATCTATGGAGAGTTCTTCCTGAAGACGAGTATGATAACTCGGGACGTGATTGAAACAAGTGGCGGGCACAAGTTCAATCAATTTACTAACGCGGTTGGCGACAAAGTCTGCCAGCGGTGAGGAGAAGAATAAATCCAAGCGAGCACTACCTTGGAGTCGGAAAATGCGTATATTTATTAATAGAGTAGTGCGGCAAAACTGTGTCTTGAACCTTGCGGAGCAAATGAGACAGCAGAAGGGCCGCGCACAACTCCAGTCTCGCAACCGAAATGGTTTAACAGGCGAGACCTTAGACTTGGCACAAACTAACTGCACCGAGTAGTTAGAACCAATGCGGACTTGCAGATATACGACTCCGCCGTAAGCACGCTCGCTGGCGTCAGCGAAACCTATTAAGTTGATGGTACATCCATCTACCAACCCAAGATGACGCGGAATAGTAATTTGATTGAGCGCGGTAAGCTCAATACAAACTGGCCCCAAGCGGCGACAATATGGTCAGGGGGTGTTTCATCCCACTCACACTTTGATAGCCAAAGCTCTTTGATCAAGAGCTTGGCGTACAAAATTGTGGGAGCCACAAAACCCATTATGTCCCATAGTCGAGCCACTGTGGACAGCATAGTGCGTTTGGTGCACTTATCATCTGGTGGTGAGACGTCAAACCGAAAACTATCACAGGATTTGTCCCAGCGTAAACCGAGAACCTTATGCGGTACAGACTTCTCAAACTCAATGTCTGGAGAAGCCTTATGAGACTCTGGTATGCGTGCGAGAACCTCCTTAGAGTTGCTTGTCCATTTGACAAGATCAAACTGGCCTCGCTTGAAAAGCTGAATAAGCTCTTCACAAAGCGAAATTGCTAGCGGAGCGGGTATGACATTACAGGCAATGTCATCTATATACAAAGCGGATGTGTAGTATAGTATAGTGTAGCGTAGCGTAGCTTAGCATAGCATAGCGTAGCATAGCATAGCATAGCGTAGCATAGCGTAGCATAGCATAGCGTAGCTAATTAGTGCTTTATCTTACACACAGTTTTAGCACCCACCTTGATCTCTTGAAGAGCAGAACAACAACAAGACGTAATACAATGAGAAGTATGTAACGTAGGTACGGTACCCATAATCACATACCCAAGTACCGTCTCAATAGCGGGCGGTAAATCATATCGCTCACTACGAACTATTTTAGTTAGTAGCAAGTGCGGAAATATTGAAGCTCCGATCAAAAGATCAATGCCTGCCGGATTCGCAAACTCCGCGTCGGCTAACGGCAATGACTCGAGATGAGTGAGTGATGCTCTACATTAGCGTTCGGTAATGCGTCCGTGATACGCTCCACGATAAGCGAAGAAATGTTAAAATTAACGTTCCTATCAAAACGCGAATGTATTTTAATATCTACGGAACCCCTGCAATGCTTTTCTAATCCGCCTATCCCTTTGACGGTTGAGTTAGTATTTTTAAAGTTATTCCATAATCCGATGCGTTTGAAGCATTCCGATGTTATTAGATTGGTCTGAGATGCGCTATCTAGCAGACAACGTACCATGTGCGGCGACCCATTAACATCATATACGATAACTTGCGCTGGCGCCAACAGTACCGTGTTAGACGCCGTACACTGCGTTTTGGCCCTGCGCGGATCATTATAGATGCGCGAGTGCCGTCCTCGCGTGCGCGTCGCCCGCGCAATGGATGTCATACACAACGATACTTCGCCCTCAGACGCGGAAGGCGCAGCTATCGTGGTCTGCTGCACCTGCGGCGCAAGTGTGTCAAGGTTAGCGGCTTGACTTGACAACCGGTTATTTTTATCGAAATGTAACAGTGTATGATGTTTTTGTTTACACGAGCGACATCTCGTTCTACTGGAACAATTACTCGTTTTATGTTTTATGCTTAAGCAATTAATGCAAGCTTTGTTATCTTTTACGCTTTTAAAACGAGCAATTGGATTTAAATCATTAAAGGTGGGACACTTATAGTAATGGTCGTGCACTATATTACTGCACAGACACTTTTGTGAATTATTACTATTAGATTCCGAACATGTTACGTAAGATTGTGGGTTAGGGACTGAGTTATTATTACTATTTCGCGATTTATTCAACCTTTGTTTGTTGTTGTTAGTGTTAGACGGGCCAGGTGAACCAGACTGCATATTATGAAATATTCGACACTGATCTTTGATGAACGAAATAAAACTATCTAGTGTAGGTATTTTATTATTGCGTTCCGTCATCTCGAATGCGCGAATTGTATCAGTGTCAAACTTTTTTAAAGCGAGTTGAAGCAACATAAAGTCGGAAAGATCTTCTATTTTTAAGTTTTTAAGAGAATTAACCGCGGTTACGAAGTTATTAATAAACAGCTGGAAATTCTAAACAGACGCGGCACCGGACAGTTTAAGATTTAAAGCTTGGTCAAAGTAGGTAGACGCTAGAACGCGCGTGTCCTGATATCTGTCAAGTAGTGACTGAAATATGACCTGATAATTCTCAGCACTGGGTGTGACACCTGCAAATACGGACTGGGCTTTCGGTGACAGTTTACCTATTAAATAGTACAACCTGTCAGCATCTGTCAGAGAACCATTATCGTGCACTGTAGACTTAAAACTCGCATAGAATAACGGCCAATTTCGTATATCTCCGTCAAACGACATAATCTCGATTGGCGGTAATCTCGGTTTGCGGGCAACGGGCTCTGCTGAACATTTACCCTCCAATTGCGATTGTATACGCTTAATAATACAATAAAGATCTTCGAATGAGGTATACGCCTGATAGTTCGGTTTTTCATCAGGATTGATAGAAAGTAATCTTGCGTTTTAATCGTCTAACAACTTATGAAAATCTGTTCGAATACTATCTACTGTTATACAATAACTGAGAAATGCTTCGCTATTACTGTCAGACATAGATGCGGTTTTTGAGCATTCATAGATATTTTGAATGCGCTCAAATAAAATATTGCGTTTTGCTTCTAAGATTGTCATCTCTTTGTCTTCCGACACGCGTGACTTCTTTTGTTGTGACATGCTTACGTAAGTATAAGCTAATGAGAACGAAACAAAATAAGAATATCTAATGTATCTATTATTTTACCTAAGTAGGCTAAGTAGGCAACACTTTAGAGCTGAGGAACTAAAAGTTACTTGAAATATGAGATTTACAAGACAACTATGATAGTTGCAGAGATTATAATTTAATAAGTAGGTAGCTACATAAAAGTTTACCTACTGATGCGGGCGGAAATAACCATGTGACGGTTATGTGAGTATATTAGGAGTATAGCTAGGTGCTATAACTGCCTAGGTATAGCGGTATAACGTATAAAACGTAAATGAATCCGACTCGTATGGATCAAAAAAATGGTTCGGCGTTACACCGAAACCGTAGGGTTCTAGGCGACTTGGAGCAGGAAAATGGACTGTATAGAGAGGATAGCGGTTCTTCGCCGCCTAGGAGATGATTACGGGATGAGGGGTGATTGAGTGGGTATAGGATATTTCAAGGATGGAGGGCACCTACCTTATACAACCTTCTTCGTTTCCGTAGGGCAGTCTCCTGGTGGTTTCGTGATGCAGCTGCTTGTTTTCACTTCAATTCACCATTCGCGAGCGGGTTTTCCTTGGTGGAAGCGGTAATAAATCACATACAACGGTGCGGCGCGGTACGGTATCGAGACGGCGTTCTCAGCGAGCGGAATGTTCTCGACTGTCACTCGCGTCCACGATCGCGTCGACGAATCAGGCGAAGGCAGTGCCTCTTCCAGGGAGTGGGACAGAGCGGGACGGAATTATGGTATCGCTCGCACTAGACGTGGAACGATTGATCTTGATGCGATTCGTTATAGATAGGAAGGTAGATGGCGCTACCAGGCTGGATACTAACGTTTTTGTAATTTTCGTGTATTCATATACCGTCACTTTCTGTAACATACTTTTCCACCATAGTTCTGAACATGATCGCGAGTTGCCTACATTATAAAGCGTAAATGGATGCTCCTGTTACACAAGATTCACATTAGAAGACTACTACAGCACTTAATTTAGTAACTGCATATTTGTTTAAGTATTATGTATGTTCTTATTTACTATTTACAAGTAATTAATTAGGTACAATGTGAAACAGTTGCAGCTCCTTACAAAAACAAAATATGTACCATAACACTGGCGATTAAAAAGAGTGGCCACGAGTTTTATTGCCCGTTCTTTCTCGTGGTTCTACCTATTGCTTTGCGAATGGGCAGTAAATGTAAATGTAGAAGCATTATTAATTTACTTTAAAAATTTGACGTTCATAAGCGTCACGTTGTGACCTAGATGAATAAATGATTTTTGACTTTTGACTTTTGACTTGACTAAAGTTCAATTCGCCCTTAACTGCGCAGTTAGTGAGGTTACTGGTTATTCTCCTAATTTCCTTGTTTTTGGTAGGGAGGTCATAACATGTGGTTCTCAGTATATTGATAAGGAATTTAATTCCGATATGGTGCTTGAACCACGGGTTGGCTATGCCGAAACTTTAGGCTATTTATCTTCTATTTTCGAGAAGGTACATTCAGCTCTGTTGTCGGCCCACCAACGAAATTGTTCATCTTATAATCTTCGCCGTAAACAGGCAGAATTCAATGTCGGTGATATAGGTTGGCGCAGAACGTTTCTTCTTAGTGATAAGGATAAATACTTTAGCAAAAAATTGGGGCCTAAATTTATTAAATGTAAGATTGCCTCAAAGAATCACCTCTAGTATACAAACTTAACGACATGGCTGGAAAACCTTTAGGCGATTGGCACATCAAGGA
Organism: Euclidia mi; assembly: GCA_944739405.2. Classification (NCBI taxonomy): domain Eukaryota; kingdom Metazoa; phylum Arthropoda; class Insecta; order Lepidoptera; family Erebidae; genus Euclidia; species Euclidia mi. Next base: position 119,751,583 of record OX123182.2, read on the forward strand.
TTTAAAGTTAATTAATTACAAATAATAATAAAGGTATAAAAACAACAATAAGAATACCTTCTACCTATTCATTGTTTAATTTTTTCAAACGAACGTTTCTTATTTATATTACCGTTTGTAGTAGTGCCTACTATAAATTGATATTTTCTGTGGTGGGTAGCAAATATTTTTTTCTTGTAAACAATACTATTTTTCAAATTGCTGCGCAATTGTGTACTCAAATGTTATGTTGAACATTGTTTTAAAAAATACTAACCATAAACTAAATATATTGTTTTTTTTACCCTGTTGATCAGTGGTTAAAAGGTCGCTATTAGCTGAGCATACAAGTTCGATTCTCGCATGTGTATTTTCTTTCCGCAAATCTATTTGTTGAAATGCATCTTGATTGGCGTATTGTTTTTCGCCGTGCCTTGTTCTGAAGTTCTGTTGTTATTCTTAATTCTGTATAAATTCCATAATCAAATTGTTATTATAGGTACTTTATAAACGATCATGGTGATTAACCGTGCGTCGCGAGCTCGGAACAGTCGAATAGTACCTACTATTTAGATCGTACCTAGTTGTCGTTATGACGCACGCGCGTTCACTCAGCGACGCGCCGATAAATAAATGCCTAACTAATGACTCACCATTGTTTACATTCAAAAGGTGGTTACTGGTCGTGTTCTAGTTATTAATTAGAGCAAAATATTTATTAATTTCTTTCCTTTGACATTGAGCGGTCCGGTCGTGTCTGCGGCTTGTATTATTTTTGTTCATCTTTACGAAAAATCTGTTGTTATACCTAACTATATTCAAAAAGTTTACTTATCTAGTGGCAAAGGCCGAACCCAAGATTTATAAGTCGTAGGGCTAGATCAAGTTTCTTATATCTACAAATCATTATTACCTAATAATTACCCTAAGCGCTTCTCCATAGATTGTTATCTTTAATATTAGGCTATTACACTGGCCTCGGCATTTACATGTAGGTATGTGTGATGAATTATGAATGATAAATGTTTATGTTCAAATTCAGACTGCCGTTGTACGCGTGAAGAATGCAAGCGTGGGTAATTATTATTTAGGTATCCTAATTAGCGTATAGGGTTGTCACTTCTTCAAGGTACTCATGCCCTTGTTTTCTCTAATTTCAGGGAGTATATTCAGGGCTGCTACGCCCGTTGGCCTAGGGAATTTTCCTTAGGGAAAATCCCGGCCTAACGGGGGGGGGGGGTGTGACGTCACATCGCGCTCCTGCGCCGCGAGCCTCGCTACGAGTGACGCACAGCAATGGGCCGTTCCCTCGCGCCCCTCCGCGCCGGCCCTATAAATACAGCGGACACGAGGCTTCTGCCTTTTTTCCTCCGGCCAGCACCGCCAGTTGAGTACTACCATCATCCGAAGACCTGTGAAGTGCCAACGTCACCCACGCCCTGGATAATTGTCTCATCTGTTAATCTTAATTGTCAGTTCTTTTTTGTATAACTAAAGCCATCGAATAACTGGAATTATAACGCGAGTTTAAACTTTCCTGGTGATAATTTTTATTTATTTCCCGTAAGTCAACCTAATTATCTCTCTTTAATTGCTCGGCGAGTGAACGATCCCGGCTACCACGTGGAAATCAATCACTTGTGCGACAAGGTGTGGTTTTCATGCAGCCCGTGGCCGCTAGGCATGCAAGTCTTTGAAGCCTTTGAAGCTTGTTGGCGGCCGTTGTTAGATTGGTCCGAGGCCACCACACTACTGCGCCGTAGCTTACCGTCGGACGTATTATTGTCTTATAGAGCCATAAGACAATTTTGGGGGATAAGCCCCAGCGTTTGCCTATCATCTTCTTGCACTGCCAGAAGACGATGCTGGCTTTGTTGAGCTTATTTTCTATGTGGTTGTTCCAAGACAATTTGCTGTCGATAATGACGCCCAGGTAGTTGACCTCGGTTGACAGCTTCAGCTCTGTATTGAATAGCCTGGGTAGTTGGTAGGGACCCAGAGCGCGTTTGAGTGTGAACATGACTAGTTCAGTCTTGGTCGGGTTTACAGATAATCCGTACTCATTACACCACCGCTCCACTATTCGTAGGGCTTGTTGGGTGAGGCCGTACACTGTACTTACTACCTTACCTGAAGTGAGAATGGTCAGATCATCTGCGTATCCTATTGCGTAGAAGTATCTCGCGTTGAGTTTGTCTATGAGTTCATTGATGACTAAGTTCCACAATAGCGGGGAGAGAACAACTCCCTGCGGGCAACCTTTAGTTATCAAGGCTGTCTGGCTGTCTTCGTGAAGGCGTACTACCCTTTTGCTGAGCATGTTTTGGATCCACTGTATGAGCATCTGAACCACTCCATGTCTGGCTAGGGCATTGCTTATGCTGGAGAAGTTTGTCTTGTCAAAGGCCCCTTCTATGTCAATGAAGGTGCCCAGACAGATGCTTTTTTATTTATTTATTTATTTAAACTTTATTTACAATACACAATGTAAGTACAATGGCGGACTTAATGCCATCGAGGCATTTTCTCCCAGTCAACCATAGGGTGATACAGAGATAATTGTGGGAGGTGTACAAATTAGTTTAAGGAGCTTAATATATGTATATGACAAGTAACATAAATATGATAATATACAATACATACATATTTTATACAATATGACTACATATATACATTCAAGATAAATATATATTTAAATCATATATATAATCACCTATATATATATATATATATAAACATACATATATACAGTAATATAATATATAAATATATATATACAGTTCTGTTGATGTGAAAAATTATGATTATTGTGCCAATAACTCAATAACTCTTTGCGAATATGCTCGCGTGCCTTAACCTTGAACGTCCAACGATTAGCAGCCATCCTAATCTCCAGAGGCAGGGAATTCCAAAAATGAACTGATTGGACAGTGAATGAAGAGTGAACAAGGCAAGAAGTGTGAGAGGGGCATGAAAGTAAGAGATTGTTAGAAGAGCGAAGATCTTTTGAATGAATCGAGCTTAAGTATTGAATATTAGGCATTAAGTATACGGGAGGACTTGGGGAATGAAGAGGAGAAAAAATAGCTGTGAGAGCGCGCAACCTTCGGCGCTGACGAATGGGCAACCAGCGAAGTTCGGAACGAAAAGCAGACACATGGTCATACTTGCGAAGATTAAAAATAAATCGAATGCAGTTATTGAGAAGACGGTCAAGTTTATCGAGAAGGTTTGCATTCTGCCCGTCCAGCATACGCACCACGAGAAAATTATCTCTACACGTTTACTCGTGTTTATGACGATTATCTCTACTAACTCGCTGACTCTAACATGGTTACACACACGATTCGACTCGTTATGTCAAATGTAGCTATAATAGTCGTTTTTACTTATCTGTGGCATTTCTCTCGACGAATCCTAACATGACGGCCCAATATTACTCGATTAAGACAAATTTTGGCAACTAAAATAGTAATAATAGTCTAATAATAGTTGTCATGCTTTCATACGACGAGAACTACACGAGTAACTAAAAATATTTCTTTAAAACAACAAAGAAAATGGCAGTCCCTTATTATAATTATTTAATAACCTTATATGAAGAGCGCCACGCGAGAAAAGTTCAAAGAAAGCGAATTAGGGATCTCTGTGACCCTTTTACGTTGAACGACAGAGAATTCCAGTTGATTTGGCGTATATCAAAACCAATGGCTCTGTTTCTCATAGAAAGGCTTGCCACGGATCTCGAGCCTCATTCAGATGGCCTGCCTGTCTATTTAAAGATAAGTTAATATCATTATTATCGAAGCTGCGCATGGGACCTCATTCTTATTCAACACAGTAGGTAACAATTGTTAATACTTTGTAGGTATTGACATCAGTTTCGAACATAGAGATATTAGAATAGAGTGGCAGAACAGTACCTAACTCAATACTGTGTCGTGTCCGTCGGTGCGAGAGAGAACACAACATTAAAGGCCCCCTGCATCTCTCTCTAACAATACATGCACAACATCAACATTACGCAGTGGCGTGCTACCTGTAACTATTATTTATATCAGTTTATCAGTAATCAATACGGACGCGTCTTGTCTCCTCCTCCGATGTGGTGTAGGTGTTGTCCGGTTTACGGAGAGTACCTGATGCAACTGCCGGTTGCTGAGCTAGTACTTTCCTTACCCGGTTTGCTTGTTGGCAAGATTCAATGATCCCACAGAATTTTCTCCATCCCATGGTGCGTCTAAATTTGAGGCATTTCCTATAGCTTGATTTGGCCGCTTTATAAGCGTCTTAATCTTCGTCCGCGCTTGTGTTTATTGCCCTGTTTAAGGCCTTCCTTACCTTCTTGCGCTTGCGATCAAGCTCAGCGCCCCACCAGGGTAATTTACCCGGGGTTGAAGGCGGGATGGTTTCCGGACAAGCTGCGTGGTAGCTGTCTAGCATCGGCTGTGTCAGTGTACATACCTGCTCGTCGATCTGTTCAGTGTCACCCAGTACCGTCGGCGTAGCAGTAAGGGTGAGTTTATCCTTAAGTTACTTGACGTACTTTGATTTGTCAGTGTTGTGTGGTTTTCTACGGGGCTGTATGGGTTGTATATCGACTTTCATGGAGAAGCTGATCCCTCTATGGTCTGAGCACGATGCCTCTTTTGAGACGTGCCATCCCTTGATGCGTTCAGCCGCTCCTTCTGTTACGAAAGTTAAGTGAATAATTGTCTGACTACGTTTTGTGACGAAGGTGGTCTCCGTACCTGTATTTAGTAGGGTAAGATTAGTGGTGAATAAGTATTCGGCCAGTGACTTACCTCTGTTGTTGTTGCAGTCCATGCCCCACATTTGGTGGTGGGCATTGGAGTCCGTTCCTATTACGACCTCCGTATTTGTTCTCTCGCACTGGTTAACCAAACGCATGAGGTTGAACGGAGGCGGGTCTTCGGCCTCGGGCATGTAGACCGATGTGAAAACAACTGCTATACTCCTTGGCTGCTGTGTTATTTCAATTTGTACCGCTGTGATGTCTCTGGAACAGAACGCCGTTAAAAAATTTGGCTCTGATGTTTTTTGTTGTCAGTATGCAGGTTCTTGGATGTGTGTGGTCAGTAGCAGAGTAAATCTTACCTCCCAGACTGGAGAGGCCTCTGATGAGGCCACCTCTTATCCAAGGTTCCTGGATGAGCACGATGGCTGTTTGTTGGACCTCCACCCATTTGCGCAGTTGCGCAGTGGCCGTTTGGCTGTGGTGGAGGTTGATTTGAAGGCAGCTGACTTCATTAGGCGGAGGATTAATCCGTGGATGATGTCCCCTCCTCTCCGACCGTCAGCTGCGTTAGGCCAGTTAAGATGTCGCCAGCCTCCACCCCGTCGTCCCGCCGCACCGGACTCAGGAGTAGGCTCTCATCTACCGAGTTACCCCCGGCTGATGGGCCAGCCCCCGAGCTAGACGCGGCCGGCTCTGACAGGCCGGAATCTGCGGCGCGCTCTGGCTGCGTGTTGAGGTCTTGTTTCACCTTTTCAGAGTTGTCACAACCTGGAGGGTGGTCGACGTACCTGCCTGTTGAGTCCCGGATCCTGACGTAGACTGCGCCGAGCCCCAGCACGAGGCGGCGCTCGTTTTGCACCAGGATCTGGACTTGTTCTTCCGGGACGCCCACTACGAGAAACCACCCACCTGTCTGCCTCTCGGAGTGCAGCAATGACCATTTATCGACCGCCAACCAGGGGTTCTGGAATTCCAGTGCGCGACCCACGTCACGTACGTCATTCAGAACTCCCTGTTCGTTGGGGACGACTATGCCACACCGCACTCTCTTCGAGGCCTCTTCCTGGCCCCTGACCTCCAGTTCGAAGCCCGGTGGTGGGACCAGGAGAGAGACCACTTCTGTCAGCCAGGTGCGGGTTGCCTCGTCGGCGCACCAGAGTTTAAGAACCCCGTCCGCGTACACGGGTTTCCCTGTGAACGCTGGAGCGGGGCGTTTGGGGGATTTGGTAGACCAGGCATCGCTCAGGATCTTCCTCTGGATCTCCGTCAGTACCCGGTCCACCAACTCCTTCGGCAAGTTCCCTGTGCGTTTGCATGTTATTGCAACGCCCAGGGACGCCTTGGAGGCCTGTGCGTAGGACTTGCCAGTAGTTGTCTTGGAGGAGTCGAGGCGAGGCTTCTAGTGCTCCCCTCGAGGCGAGCTAGTCTCGTTGAGAGCACGTTTGGTCTCACCTCTTACCTTGTTTTCGGCAGTATTACCTGCCGTGTTTCGCGGTGGTGCTGGGGCTGGATTTCGTCCAGGGTGACCAGCCCGCTGCTTGGCGGCAGAATAGATAAAAACGGGCGGCAACCTCGAGAAGGATAGTCCACCAGCCTTGCCTTAGGGATCTTCATGACCTGCGCTACCCCTGAGACCATTCGCCACTCCCTGCACCGGACTCAGGTGCAGGGAGTAGAAGTCAGTGCAGCTCAGTGAGCTAAAGATGAGTTGAACTGCACGGGCTTTCGTCGCTAGAGGCGCGCGGATAATCTTTGCATCTACAATAAAATAGTGCTCAACATGTTATCCGATGTAAGTGAGGTTACGCTAGAGTGGTGTTATGGCGACTGCGATTTGTCTGTCAGAATCAATAGAATTTAATAAAATACTCGACAATCCGAATTCTACGGATATATGTTGTCGACTCGTCATCTTTAATTTTATTTTTAAATGTTTTATTATTCAGGAAAGGTTCCTATCTACCATACCACTTGACGAAATTATTTATATAGATTTGAACTATAACAATTTAAACTTTCGTGGTCATGTGCCATGTTCACGGATCTACTGCCAGTATATCCGTGAACATGGCTTTTGCAAATATCGGTTACTCGAAACAAAGGTACAGTCGAACAACTTCCCGCTAGACCACCATAAGGGTGAGAATCGCTCAGCAAGACATCGTCGCTTCCAGTGCTACTTTACACCAACATTGACAGTCACATACAAACCAGTTTCTAGTGTGCCTCGACTCTATGAGCGAGCCAAGGGATTTTTCAAGCTGTTCCACCACCGACTTGTTTGATTGGACGTGGTATATATTCCGAAAGACAATAAAATATCAGTTTATATGAGGTTGCCAACGTCTGCATGGTAGTCTATTTGACTCTGCCATGCATGCCATGGGTTATTACAGCCTGTAGGAAGCAAAACACAGTTTTTGAGTCTATTATTATACTTCATAACTCGTCTTATTAACATACTTTATGGTTGCCCCTGTGGTCCAGTGAATAGTGTATGCGTCTGCTGATCGAAGGTTGCGGGTTCGATTCCCAGGTCGAATAAAAGTGTTACTGAGTCGGAATTTTCTGTAGCAGCACGGAGTATGGTAATGTGTCCGGTAATGGCAATAGGCTCGCCCCCTATTACATAAAAGTTTATAGCGTATCGAAATGTAGGTGTAATATTACGCGTCTGCCTACCCCTTCGAAGATATAGGCGAGGGTCTATAAAAATATATTACTCGTCTTATAACTCGGACCAAGCCCTTCTCATTATGAAGTGTAAACTTTCTTTATGTTAACACTGTTAATTAGCTAGTTTTGTTAAGTTGCAGCTCAGAAACTTAAGATATTGTATAACTTAATATTCTACTTATAATATTTTGTTGTTCGGGCGCTGGAGGATTTGTATCAGAAGTTTACGGAACATTATTTCCTAATGGAAGGAAAGAGGAACCCACCACGCACCCTCGAATTGACCACCCCAACTATTGCAATATAAAAAGGTTGACAATACGAACTCCTCTAAAAGGATAAGGGATATAGGAATGGTATGGGTTCCAGGAAGATACCTGACTTGCAGTATCCCGCTGTATGTCCAATCCAATTATTTGTTCATTGCAGTTTACTGAAAACTTCGAATGTAGACGTTTCGGGACTTTATTTATATAAAATATTAAATAAGCCTTCGACTGCTATCTAAGTAAATCGGATATGCATATATGGGGATATGCATTGACTGCGTAATAAATTGATTGATTGATTGATTGAAACTCTTTATTGTACACCAGAAAAACAAAAATATACAAGAATACAGTGATCAAATTATAAACAACTTAAAACTAGGTACAAGGGCGGTCTTATCACAAAATGCGATTTCTTCCAGTCAACCAAATGGAATACATAATTGAGTGACTGATAGAATGGGTAGGTACCTAATGGTGTACTTAGAGGAATAGTGTATCCTAAAGAGCTCAACAAAACTAAACTAATAAGAATACTATATACCTACTTACATACTAATATTACAACATACATGAATATATACTTTATAAAATATATAATTAAATACTATAAATAAATACAATAGATATAAATACCTATATAAATAGATACCATGAAAAAATACAATATCAGTGCAAGTTTAAAAGAGTAGTCACGGAAAATCTGCTAAGTGGTGTTTGGTGACAAGTTTCTTAAATAATGTCAACGGTTGAGCCTGTCTTATTGTCTCAGGCAACAAAATCCACAATCGGACAGCATGGACAGTAAAAGATTTGTCGTAGAAAACCGTAGAATATGCAGGAACTTTCAACCTAAGATTCTCCGATGATCTTAAGCACTTTGTATGTGTGTCATGGAGGTATTCAAAGCGAGTTTTCAGATACATGGGAAAAGAAGGGTTGTATAGAATATTACAGAGAAGGCAGAGAATGTGAGTATTCCGGCGAAGGCGGATTGGCAGCCACTTGAGCTTCGTGCGAAATTCAGAGATATGATCATATTTGCGTAAACCAAATATGAATCTTATACAGAAATTTTGGAGCCGCTCAAGTTTATCAAGCTGATCATTATTGAGATCGAGATAGCTGGCAGCGGCATACTCAAGAATGGGAAGAAAAATAGATTGCACAAGTGCATTTTTAGTGGCAGTCGGAAAGAAATTACGTAGTCTTCTCAATGATGCTATATAATAAATTATCATCATATTTTTTTTTACTGCTTAGAGGAATACTTCTTTTAATTGTTTAAAAAAGATAACTCCCCCGCTAAGCATAAATCCTGTGTCGTGGGGCATTTATAAACATATAATCAACGGACACAATGAACACTCTTCCATATCCTTCTATTATAAAAAGCTATTGTCCTGACTAACATATCGTTGCAGTCCTGAACTACATACAATTTGGACAGCGGCTTCTCTTTATGAAGAAGGCTCCCACATAGGAAGGACACCTTAGGAAGGTAAAATGATGGCTGAAAGTTTATTTGAAAACCGCTAATTTTCAAGCTAGCACTATGAAAATACGGCAAACTCGAATGACAAACAAAAATTTAAAATGACTCCAAAACATTGTTTGCCTCAGCTCTTCACATATTCTGCCCCTAATCGAAAACCGTAAGTAATTATCGCCATATTAACTCACGGAAGCTTCCCCAAATACCCCGGGTCACCACGTGTAACGTTGATTATGGCGCGCCATCAGTAGTTAATATTTTAGTGCGACAAAAACTTGGTCACAAGATAAGTTTACGATGATATCTAATTTGCGAGACCCGTGATTAGGGGTATTATGGCTTGCGAGTGATATTACACTAGTACGAGACTATATACGAGATAAAAATTGAATATAAATAAGATGTCTGTGACGAGAAATGTTATAGTGAACTACTATTCAATTACTCAATGGTGACCTTTGCACTTAGCGTTGTGTTAAAACTATTTTTGCGCCAAAATATTTGATTAATGCGGATTATAATAATTATATTTGAATAATAAACTTTTTGTCTTTTCGATATGAGACAAAAAGCAGCATAGTTAAGCGATAATTTCTGTAACATAGCTTAGTAAAAATAAAACCCTCCTTCTGGCGCATTTAGGTAAAAATCACATTGTCAAGGGATGTTACCATTATCCGATCATCTTTTTGGGATTACTTTAATAATTTACAGTGCATTTTGAAACTCACAAATTGGGCGAGTGATGACTCGCAATTTCTGTGATTATGTGAGTTGCAGTTGCAGTAGGTAATATTTATTAATTTGTACTTATATCTAGTAGCGAAACCTGGTTCTTGCCTACTGTTCCTTCTTAAGAAACCAGAAAGTCTTAGCACTGCAGGTATAATAAATAAAAAGTATAATACTAAATCACTAAGCTGCGATTTTTATTGGGCAATTTACCATAATTATGAACAATGTCCCAGATTTAAGCCTGATTACTGCTACACCACACTCTTTATAACTTATCACGCCACATTAATTCCCATCAAAATCTTATTCACATTTACCCTCATATTCAGGGGATTCCTAATGTGTGACAAATTATGCTCGAACTGTCAGCTTCCAACCCTACCGTCACGTAAAACAGACGTTTTATATTATTTATTCTCGTATCCTACGTGCGGTAACAAAGCCGAAGATACCCTTCCAAGTCAGGGAGCCTCAATGACACACTTGAGCAATCTTTATGTGCAATTAACATGACCTCTATAGGCAGAGGTTTATAGGTGAACAAGCTGTGCCTGTGATTTCACCCGGTACATCTTGTCCATTGAATTGTCGTATCTTATCGCTCGGTGGTTCTTTTACACCCTTTTTGCATTATTGTTCTTATACTTACCCCCATATATAACTTTCTTCATGAATTTGGGTATCATAAATTATTATTCATAAATAATTTCCAAATGCGACTGATAGTTTCGAAGATTAGCGTAGTTTTTTGTTTAATTTTATTACGAGACTTCGCCCACTGCCCCGCCCGTGTAAATTATACATTAAATCGTTTCTCTGGAATCACACTATTTATTAGTGAAAACCCTATGAAAATCCGTTCAGAAGTTATTTTGTTAATCGAGTTCATACAGACAGATACGTCCCAGATGGGATTTAATCTAACTTATATCTTATCTATACTAATATGATAAAGCGG